>CM042154.1:89914905-89992008 GCA_023376005.1 Doryteuthis pealeii | reverse complement strand
ATAGAATAATCTATATATCAAACTTAGATATATAGATAGTATATAGATATATATATATAACATATAGATGCAATATATTCACATCGCTTTAGTTTTTTTAATAAAGAGATAGATATATATACCAATGGAGAACTGGATGTAATGATTTCTAATTTTTCCTTCCGCTTAGTCAGTCATTTGCAGTGGTGACCTTGGCATTGTCCCACGAATAGACTCACTCAAGAAGTATTGAAAATTGAACAACGCAGATCGTGGATATTATAATAAGGAATTATTCTTTTGGTATATATATATATATGAGAGAGATATAATATATCATAGATGTTGGCAAAACATAACAGCGCTCGCACGCAAATAATATCTGTATCACCCAAAAGATAGAAGAAAATAAAAGTGAACCAATTTATTTTTATTTTGATATTTTCCTGTTGTATTCATCAATAAGTTTGGAAAAATAATACCTAATGGATTATGAATATTCATTTCTGAACATAATTTCTATAACAATGAATTATCTGAACTAATAGCCATAAGAAGATATAATATATACCACACATATAAGATATAATAGGTTTTTAAACGTCATATTTAGTCTTTTTCTCATTTATTTTCTTTCTCTTTTCTTATCTTCTCTTTTTTTCTTTTCTTATAATACATAATATATATATATATATATTATATATATAATTTCCTTTATATATATTATATATATATATATATATATATATAATATATATATATATATTTATATATATATCTACTATTTTCTCTTTTTTCTCTTCCTTAATATATTATATATATATTTTCATATATATACTTTTTATAATAATTTTTCTCTTTCCTTTTCAATCTTTTTTCATCTTTCCTTCATTTTACATCCCCTCTCTCCTTATTTTTTTCATAATATATCTATATATATAATATATATAAATATAATATAATATCATATATATAATCTTTTTTCTCTATAACCCTTTTTCTCTCTTTTCTTTTCCTTTTATTCCCTCAATTTTTAACCATTTCCTTTAATCCTTATTTCTCTTTAAATTTAAAAATATATTAACATTCAATTATTTCTCATTTTTTCTTTATTATCTTTATATTTATATATATATATATATTTTTCTTTTATAAAATATAATATATTTTTTTTTTTTTCCTTTTTCTCCCTTTTTTTCTCTTTATATCAATATAATATATATATATATATACCTTTTTCTCTTTTTTTTTACTTTTATTTTTTTTCTTTATTCTCTATTATTATTATATATATATATTAGATATATATATAATATATTTTTTTTCATATTATATCATATATATATATATTATATATATATATATATTATATAATAATATATATATATATATATATAACATATATATATATATATATATATATATATTATTTCCTTATCTTTTCTTGATTTTCCTCCTTTTTCCTTTTTCATAATTACCCAATTTCAATATATTTTTTTTTTTTTTTTTTTTTTTTTCCTTTTTTTTCTCACTCCCTCCTTTTTTCCTCCTTTTTTCCTTTTTTTCTCTTTTTTTTTCCCTTTTTCTTTTTTCTTCACTTTTTTCTCTGTCTTTTTCTTTTTTCTCCTTTTCCTCTCCTTTTTTCTTTTTTTCCTTTTTTTTTTTTCCTCTCCTTTTTCTCTCTTTTTTCTTCTTTTTTTCCTCTTTTCCTCTCCTCTTTTCTTTTTCCCTCACTTTTTTTTCCTTTTTCTCCTTTTTCCTTTTTCTCTTATTTTTTCTTTCTCTTATTACACTTCTGTGAGATTTTCAACCCCAACGATATGATGTTTTTCAACTGGAGTTCAATTTCAACAATTCTTTTGTCGGATTGTCTCATTCTTTCATTGATTTCCAATTGCTCTAGTTCTTTTCTATATTTTTGGGGCCGTTCCAAGTGCCGCTACAAATTGTTATCAATTTACATTTCCAACAGTTTGTTAGTTGTTGTTTTTTTTTAATTCTTTATTTTTGATATATACTGAAAATTTAATTAATTCGGTTTACTTCCCTGATTTTTGGGGGTTTTTTTCTTTCGGCGGGGTGACATACGATGGTGATTTTAGGTCTGTTTCGATTAAACGAATACATGCCAGACGAATGTTGTTCTACTTGTAGCATTCTTCTAGTTTATTTCAAGGAACACGTAATTTAATAAGCTACTAGGCAGGCTGTGATGATACACGTATGATATTTTTATTATTACAACGTTTGATATTTCTTAGTATGCGGATAGTTAATATGTAAGAGTATCTAAATCTCTCTTTCTCTCTCTCTCCTGTCTCTTCTGTTCTGTCTCTCTCTGTCTCTCTTGTGTGTGTGTAGCATGGTCCTTTTTATTCCTTTCTCTATAATAAAACAATGGTCATTATTTAGCTGAGGTGAGACATTCATAAGAAATAAGTATTCAGCAAATAAGCCACATGATAATCGGATTTCATTTTTCATTTATCTTGGACGGTCTATTTTTAACCAGAGGCTGTTGCAGATGATAGCCGTAAATTAAGGAAACGATAATTGATGATGATATGACATACTATAATATAATAATATATAGTTGGGGGTGGACTGTTGTTGGTAATTAGCAGGACAGCGAGGGAGTCTATCCCCTTTTTCGCTAGTGCTAGACCAAGGAGTTCCATGTACCAGCACAGATAAATTAACAATCTGTGCTATACGTTGAGTCGGCGGGAATGGTATCGAAACAGGGAACCCTTCGAGATTCATAGCTGGGTTTTATGATGATTTAATTATAAAAATTGTTTTGTTTTTTTGTTTGCTTTTGTTTTGTATTTTGTTTTTTTTTTTTGGGTTTTTTGTGTTTTTTTTTATTATTTTCTTTACAAAAAATGATTTTTTTTTTCCGGCGGAAAGGTTCAATTATTTTCTTGTCCCCCCTTTTTTTTTTCAATACGTTTTGTCTCATATTTCTCTTGTCTCTTATTTTCCTAATCGCATTCCGAATTCGCCAAACATGTCAAGCAACACTTCGACCAGAAAAATTTTATGAAAGCTCAACTAGATTATACAAGAGTAAGAAATGTATTCAACTTTGCTTTTTGTCATTGTTCATTAGCATTTTGCTCTTGCTTCTGTTACAAATATCAATCAGCCGTGGTGGATGCATCAATTGTGACGAAATAGCAGACAACAAGAAGAACATTGGATAAAGAAGAAAAATACGAAAATCATTGATTTTCATCAGGGCTTCTTTCTATTTTTGCCTGGTTGGTACACCACACATGAAACCACATACAAATACCTCTGTGTACGTGTGTGTGTGGTGTGTGATGACTGTGTTTAGTGATAAAGGTATTGCTATTGGCATCTTGTGGTTCAGTACAACCGTTGTTGTTGGCGGGTTTATATGTTTATTTTTGTTGTGTTATGTTTTGTTTCCGATTTTCACGCGTGTTACTAATGTGTGTTTGTTATTTTTTTTTCATTTGTTTATTACTGCTGTTAAAGATTCATTCTTTTAATTCGTTCATGACTGGACATAAATGTTTCCCTTAAAGTACAACCACACCACACACACCAAATATTATATATATATATATATTATAATATATTTAATTTATATATATATATATGGCTTGCAAAAAGATTGTCATTCTTGAAACATATTAGTGAAGAAAAAAATTCTGACTTTTCTGTTAATATGTACATACCATGCTCACACATAATCTGTTTGCATACACGTATGCAACACACACATAATATATAATATATTTAATATAATATATATATATATATATATATATATCTAATTATTAAAATTTAACACTAAAAGCATTTCCTATCCTTAAAATTTTTACAGTGCATTATGCATAAGATGTCACAGAAATATCAAATATTTTTCACAACAAAATACGCGAATTATAGAAGAGTATGAAAATACATCTCTGTTAAATACTAGCTCATCTTAAAAAATATTTTTTTCACATATAAGGTGTCAAAAAAGTAATCGGGGATTTTTTTGTACTTTTTGACACATTTTTGGATTCTGAAAAAAATTAGTTCCTTCATTTTTCCTTTCTATATGGAAATACAGTTTAAAACTTGTTACTTTTTGGACCACGATGTATGATGTTGTGTGTCTCATTACTAATGTATGTACCTGTACTTCATCCCCAAACTGAAACGCGTGTCAGTATCTAAATTTAAGAAAATGAATTAAACTATTTGCGGACTTTTATCTTACCGAAAATAAAGTTATAAACTAGGGTCACAAAATTCCTTCCATGCATATATCTTTATATCTCACTAATATAATGATAATATATATCTATATATATATATATATATATATATATATATATATATATAATTTAATATCACGTGTTGGTAGATTCTTGCGGAGAGAAAAAAACCAGACAGCAAAGTTTGATTGTAAAAATATACTTACAAACATCAACAGGAAGAAAAATTTTTTGAAAAAAGAAAAGATCAAGATTTCGTACCAACAAAAAATAATCTATTGGTATAAGTATTTGGCATAAGAAAAAACAATTTATTATGCATATATATGTATATAAGATATATATATTATATATTCATATACGCTAGGAGAAGCTTCTTGTCAAAAGTCTCGATACCTAGTAGAGCCAGTAATAGATAATCTACTGAGTCGAGAACTACTATTAGTTTGTGCATAAAGCTCTTCGGGCTAAAATCTGACTCAGTAGATTTTAGCCTGAAGGTTTATGCGAAACTAATAGTAGGTTCGTCTGACTCGTAGATTTCTTTATATTATATATAAGGATGTGATTACCGGTGAATATGGACCACGATGATAGGAATGCAGAATTCAGGGGGTAAGTCAGCGATTTAACAAATACAAAAGTGCTCATAGAAGTGAGTAAATTTGTTATAAATGGGTACAAGAGATAAATACTCGAGTTTCACGATAAGGACTTAGTGTTATCACTGATTGAATTGAGATAGCTTATTGCAGTCGATACAATTGATGGATCTCGATTATTCAGTTTTGATTTAACCTGAAAATCCTTATGGTGAAACTCGAATCGGTTATTGCTCGTACCATTTAATTTTATTTATATATATATTATATATTATAGTATTATATATATATATATGGGAGAAACAGGAGAAAAGTAGAAAGACGGGATGTTGTACAAGTGAATGTTATTGTAGGTAGTAGGAGCATCACTAAAAGAACCTTATGCAACACCCATCTGAGAGGAGAGAAAACTCTACTATCCCAACCTCTGCTAACACATTGAACATCCCCTATTCAACTCCTAATTCACAGTAGAAATGTTCACACTGAGCAGAACTCAATCCAAGTCCTGAAGGTCTAGCAGACGAAACGTTACGACGTCGACACATACTTAATAAACATATTTGTACAATACCGTGTTTGTCTACCTTTCTCCACACACAACACACAACAGCGGAGCCTCTATACACATTATATAGTTTATATAGTTATTTACTAAGTTTTACTAAGTTTTGACACTACTGGATATATAGGTAGCCAGTTTGAATAGTTTACTGTTTAGCTACTAACCATTAATTACGTGTTGTATTATGTAACATATGACTTAGAATAGCAAGTTACAAGAATCCATTACGAAAAAATTCACTGTAATATATATTAAATTTTTTTGTCATAAGCAATATTAGTGTGGTATCATTATATTATATTTATATATATATATATTAATTTTTACTTGAAGGCACTTACAACGCATGTATCGCTAACAATTCGATTACTTTTTCTTATAGAAATGAACTTGAAAGTTGGTAATCGCAAGGCGATAAAAGTTTCACTGTGTCTGCTGAATCCCGGTTTTCGATCTGTCGGAGGAATCGTTAGTTATACGTATAGACTTAATAAAAGTCGAAACGTTGTACGGTATTCTACAGATCGAGCCATCTTTGTTGGAATTACACTTGCTCAGTCATTTTTATTAAGAAAAGTATGATTTTATGCGATACTGGGTTGTAAGTGCTTCAAGTAAATAATGTAATTTCCTTGATTCAGCAACCGTTTCTAAAATAAACAAACTCCAATCTATATATATATATATATATATATATATATATATATATATTTTATAATATCTTATTATATGGAGATTGTGTGCTTTTTGTCTGTAACCGAACTATATCACTACTCAAGTTACAATTTCTTAGTTATTGACATCACATCTCAATGATTTTTTATTTTAATTTTAACTCTATTATTAATAAAATTGTTTTACATTATTAATACTGTTCCAATCTCATACTAACAATACAATTATTATGTTTATATATACAAAAATGGCAGTTAACAGTGTGAACGGGAAGGCTAATTTGCATATAATATAAAAAATCGAATTTAATAATGTGTGCTTATATTATTGATTCTACTGTTTGGTTTTATATTTTTTATTGATATAAGCCCAAAAAAATCTTTCAATGAATCTAAATGAAATCATACAAGATAAATACTGTCCATTTTATTTTTACTTCTCTTATAATCAATTTAATAAAAAAATAACAATGAAAGACGAGAGTGATGGAAAGAGTAAGTTTAGTTGTTCCATTTTTTATTATAGCTCTTCTGTTTAAATCTTTTATTATATTTTCTAATTTAAGTTTTAGTTATAGAGGGAAGTAAAGATAAATGACAGTTATTTTATCTTGTTAATGGATTTCATTTAAGATTCATTGAAGAGATTTTTGTCTTATATTCATTAATAAACAAACAGTTAGAAATCAATATAACTAAGCACATTTATTAAATTCGATTTTTTAATATAATAATGCAAATTAGCCTTCCCGTTCCACTGTTAACTGCATTTTGTTGTATATAATAAACATAATTGTATGTTGTTAGTATGTAGATAATGGTTAACAGTATTAATAATGTAAAACATTTTTATTAATAATAGAGGTTAAAATTAAATAAAATCATTGAGTATGTGATGTCAATAACTAGGGAATTGTAACTTGAGTAGTGATATAGTTTCGGTTACAGAACAAAGCACACAATTCAATTATATAATATATATTATAATATATATATATATATATATATATATATTAAGATTTTTGATGTTTGTTTATTTAGAAACGTTGCTGAATAAAGTATATATTGACTTTTTTACTTGAAGGCACTTACAACGCATGTATGCATAAAATTCGATACTTTTTCTTATAGAAAATGAACTTGACAAGTGTAATTCCAACAAAGGATGGCTCGATGTGTAGATTACCGTACAGACTGTTCGACTTTATTAAGTGTTCATCAGCTATTATACTAACGATTTCCTCCGACAGAAATCGAAACCGGGACTTCAGCAGACACAGTGAAACACTTTTATCGCCTTGCTGGAATTACACTTGTCAAGTTCATTTTCTATAAGAAAAAGTATCGAATTTTATGCGATACATGCGTTGTAAGTGCTTCAAGTAAAAATTTAATATATATATATATATATATATATATATATATATGAATACCACACATATTTGTCTTTTTATGACAGAAATTTAAGTATATATTACAGTGAATTTTTCTCGGTAATGGAATTCTATTGTATACTTGTACTTCTAAGTCATATGTTACATATACACACGTAATTTAATGGTTAGTAAGCTAAACTAGTAAACTATTCAAACTGGCTGACCTATATATCCAGTTAGTGTCAAAACTTAGTAAAACTTAGTAAATAACTATATATAACTATATATATGTGTGTGTGTGTGTGTGTGTGTGGAGAAAGGTAGACAAACACGGGATATTGTACAAAATTGATGTTTATTATAGGTAGTGATGTCGACGTGGTAACGTTTCGGTCTGCTAGACCTTCAGGACGTTGGATTGAGTTCTTGCTTCAGTGGTGAACATTTTCTTACTGGTGAATTAGGAGGTTGTGAATAGGGGAGAGTGTTCAGATGTTGGTGTTAGCAGAGGTTGGTAGTAGGAGTTTTTCTCTCTCTCTCAGATGGGGTGTGTAGCAGTAAGGTTCTTTTAGTGATGCTCCTACCTACCTACAATAAACATTCCACTTTGTACAACATCCCGTCTTTGTCTACTTTTCTTCCTGTTTCTCCCATATATATATATATATATAATATAATATATATATATATATATAATAAAATTAAAATGGGTACGAGCAATAACCTATTCGAGTTTCACCATAAGGATTTTCAGGGTTAAATCAACTGAATTAATCGAGATACCGATCAATTGTGATCGACTGCAATTAATCGGTATCTCAATCAATTCAGTGGATTTAACACTGAAGATCCTTATCGTGAAACTCGAGTAGGTTATCTCTTGTACCCATTTTATAACAAATTTACTCTACTTCGTATTGAGCACTTTGTATTTGTTAAATCGCTGACTTACCCCCCTGAATTCTGCATTTCCTAATCATCGTGTCCATATTCACCGGTAAGTCACATTTCCTTATATATATATATAAAGATAATCTATGAGTAGACGAACCTTATTAGTTTTCGCATAAAGCTCTTCAGGGTAAAATCTGACTGAGTCAGATTTTAGCCCTGAAGAGCTTTATGCGAAACTAATAGTAGGTTCGTCGACTCAGTAGATTATCTTATTACTTGCTCTACTTAGGTATCGAGCACTTTTACAGATTAGCTTCTCCTAGCGGTTATATGAATATATATATATATATCTTATATACTATATATGCATATAAATTGTTTTTTCTTTTGGCCAAATACTATACCAATAGATTATTTTTGTTGGTACGAATATCTTGATCTTTTCTTTTTTCAAAATTTCTTTCTTCCTGGTTGATGTTTGGTATATATTTTTACAATCAAAACTTTCTGCTGGTTTTTTTTCTCTCCGCAAGGATCTACAACACTTGGTAATTAATTATATATATATATATATATATATATATATAATTATATAATAATATATATTATCATTATGATTATGAGTATATAAATATATTTATTGCATGAAGGAATTTGTGTGACCCTAGTTTATATACTTTTATTTTCGGTAAGATATATAAGCGTCGCAAAATAGTTTAATTTCATTTTTCTTGAAATTTTAGATACGTGACACGCGTTTCAGTTTGGGATGAGTACAGGTACATACATAGTGAATGAGACACACAACATCTATACATCGTGTGTCCAAAAAGTAACAAGTTTTAAACTGTATTTACCAATATAGAAAGGAAAAATGAACGGAACGTTAATTTTTTTTCAGAATCCAAAATGTGTCAAAAAGTACAAAAAATCCCGATACTTTTTTGACACCTTGTATATGTGAGAAAAATATTTTTTTAAGTATGAGCTAGTATTTAACAGAGATGTATTTTCATACTCTTCTATAATTCTCGTATTTTGTTGTTGAAAAATATTGTGATATTTCTGTGACATCTTATGCATAATGCACTGTAAAAATTTTAAGGATTAGAAATGCTTTTAGTGTTAAATTTTAATAATTATATATATTATATATATATATATATATATATAATATATATATATATATATATGTGTGTGTGTGCATACGTGTATGCAAAGATTTATGTGTGAGCATGTGTATGTACATATTAACAGAAAAGTCAGAATTTTTTTCTTCACTAATATGTTTAAGAATGACAATCTTTTTGCAAGGCAGTATTATATATATATATATATATATATATATATATTATATATATATATATATATGTGTGTGTGGTGTGTGTGTGTGTGTGTGTGTAGCTTTAAGGGGAAACATCTATTTCAGTCATGTAACGGAATTAAAAGAATGAAATCTTTTAACAGCAGTAATAAACAAATGAAAAAAAATATACAAAACACATTAGTACACACGCGTGAAAATCGGAACAAAACATAACAGCAACAAAAATAACAATAACACCGCCAACAACAACGGTTTGTACTGAACCACTAAGATGCCAATAGCAATAACCTTTATGCACTAAACAACATGTCATCACACACACACACACGTACACATGAGTGTATTTGTATGTGTGTTTGCATGTGTGTGCGTGTACAAACCAGCAAAAATAGAAAGAAGGCCCTGATAAAAATCAATGATTTTCTGTTATTTTTTCTTCTTTTTATTCGCAATGTTTCGTCTTTGTTGTTGCTATTTCCGTCACAATTGATGCATCCACCACGGCTGATTGATATTTTTGATAACAGAAGAGCCAAAATGCTATGAACAATGACAAAAAGGCAAAGTGAATACAATTTCTTATCTCTTGTTATAATCTATGTTGCAGTGGCTTTCATAAAATTTGTTCTGGTCGAAGTGTTGCTTGACATTTTGGCGAATTTCTGGGAATGCGATTAAGGAAAATAAAGATACAAGAGAAATATGAGACAAAACGTATGAAAAAAAAAAGGGGGGGGGACAGAAAATAATTGAACCTTTGCCGGAAAAAAAAATCATTTTTTGTAAAGAAAATAATTAAAAGAAAAAACAAAAACAACAAAAAAAACAAATACAAACAAAGCAAACAAAAAAACAAAAACAATTTTTATAATAATCATCATAAAACCCAGCTATGAATCTCAAGGTTCCTGGTTCGATACCGATTCCCGCCGACTCAACGTATGATTAGCACAGATTGGTTAATTTGATCTGTGCGGTACAGTGGAGAGCTCCTTGGTCTAGCACTAGCGAAAAGGGGATAGACTCCCTCGCTGTCCGGCTAATACCAACAACAGTCCACCCCGCCAACTATTATATTATAGTATTATAGTATGTCATTATCTATCTATCAATAATCGTGTTCCTTAATTTTACGGCGTTATCATCTTGCAACAGCCTCTGGTTAAAAATGAGACCGTCCAAGATGAAATGAAAAATGTAAATCCTGATTATCATGTGATGCTTATTTGCTGAATACTTATTTCTTATGAATGTCGTCACCTCAGCTAAATAATGGACCATTGTTTTTATTATAGAGAAAGGGAAGAAAAAGGACATGCTACACACACACAGAGAGAGACAGAGAGAGACAGAGACAGAGACAGAGAGAGAGAGAGAGAGAGAGAGTTAGTATACTTCTTACATATTGAACTATTCCGCATTAGCTTTGAAGTAAACATATCAAACGTTGTAATAATAAAATTATCATACGGTGGTATACACACAGGCCCTGCTAGTAGGCTTATTAAATTACGTTTTCCTTGAAATTAAACTGAGAAGAATGCCTACAAGTAGAACAACATTCGTCTGGCTATGATATTTTCTGTTTAATCGAACAGACCTAAATTCGACCATCGTATGTCACCCCGCCGAAAGAAAAAACCCCAAAAATCAGGGAATAAACCGAATTTAATTAAATTTTCAGTTGATATATTCATAAATAAAAGAATTAAAAAAAACAACTAACAAACTGTGGAATATGTGAAATTGATAACAATTGTAGCTGGTGCACTTGGAACGGCCCCCAAAAATATAGAAAAGAGACTAGAGCAATTGGAAATCAATGAAAGAATTGAGACAATCCGGACAAAAGAATTGTTGAAATTGGACTCCAGTGAAAGAACATCAGCTATCGTTGGGGTGAAAATCTCACAGAAGTGTAATAAGAGAAGAAAAAAAAAGAGAAAGGAAAAAGGAGAAAAAAAAGGAAAAAAAAGGAAAAAGAGAGGAAAAAGGAAAAAGAGAAAAAGGGAGAAAAAGGAAAAAAGAAAGAAAAAGAAGAAAAAAAAGAAAAAAGGAAAAAAAAGAAAAGGAAAAAAAGGAGAAAAAGAAAGGGAAAAAAAAAAGAAAGGAAAAAAAAAGAAAAAGGAAAAGGAAAAAAAAAGGAAAAAAAAAAGGAAAAAGGGAAAAAAAAAAAGGAGAAAAAGGAAAAAAAAAAGGAAGAGAAAAAAGAAAAAAAAAAAAAAAAAAAAAAAAAAAAAAAAGAAAAGAGAAGAAAAAAAAAAGAGAAAAAAAGAAAAAAAAAAAAGAAAAAAAAGGAAAAAAGGAAAAAAAGGAAAAAAAGGAAAAAAAAAAGGAGAAAAGGAAAAAAGAAAAAAAAAGGAAAAGGAAGGAAAGAAAAAAGAAAAAAGAAAAGAAAAAAAAAAAAAAAAAGAGAAAAAAAAGAGAAAAAAGGAAAGAAAAAAGAGAAAGAAGAAAGAAAAAAGAAAAAGGAAAAGAAAAGAAAAAAAGAAAGAGAAAAAGGAAAAAAAAGAAGAAAAAAGAGAAAAAAAAAAGAAAAAAAGAGAAAAAAAAGGAAAAAAGAAGAAAAAAGAGGAAAAAAAGGAAAAAAAGAGAAAAGAGAAAAAAAGAGAAAAGAGAAAAAGGAAAGAAGAAAAAGAGAAAAGAGAAAAAAGAGAGAAAGAAGAAAAAGAAAAAGAAAAGAGAAAAGAAAAAGAAAAAAAGAAGAGAAAGAAAAAAGAATGAGAAAAAGACTAAGAATACGTTAAAAAACCTTTTTATCTTATGATGGTGTGTTTATATATCTATTAATGACGTTTCGCCTTATATGGGCATCATCAGATAATCATTTGTTTATATAATTATTTTCTATAAATGAATATTCATAATCATATGTATATTTTTTCCAAATCATTATTTGATGAATCACATACAGGAAAAATATCAAAATAAATATATAAATTGTTCACGTTTTATTTTTCTTCTATTCTATCAGATATTATTTGCGTTGCACCTGTTATTGTTTTTCCAACACAGAAAATACACCCTTGTGCAAATTAATTGAAACAAAACGAATAATTCCGTTATTATAATATCCACGATCTCTGTTCAATTTTCATACGTTTCTTGGAGTGATGTCTATCGTAGACAATGGCCATAGGACACCACTGCAAATGACCTAATCGGAGGAAAAATTAGAAATCGATTACATCCAGTTCTCCAGTGAGTCTAAAACTGACCGTATAGGGAAAAAACTAAAGCGATTGTTTAAATTGATTTGCACAAGAGTGTAGTTGTAAAAAGCACAATCTACAAAATTGTATTTCTCTGAATGTTTGATATGATTAGTATTATCTGCATTATTCGGACTATTGTCCCATCTTCATTGTTATTTGTACAGCGTTTCGGCCGATATGCCTTCGGCCTTCAGGTATTTATTGTCGGACTCGGGAACATTATTGTCGTAGTCGGACACATGGCCAAGTGGATAAGCTAATTAGGTTAAGACAGTTCTAAGTGACAGTTATCTCTGGATTCCGGGTTCAATCCTGAGTAGAGGCAGTAACATAGAAAAATAATTAACAACTCCTACCCCAGCTATGGTTAGCGGAATGAGAACAGGATACCCCCGAGGACTAGATAAAGGGTTAGATTCGAAAGTTCCGTGATGGCTTCCGAGTCCGAAAAATACCTGAAGAAGGCCAGTGGGCATATCGACCGAAACATTGTACAAATAACAATAAAGATGGGGACAATAGTCCAAATAACGCAGATAATACAAAATTGTGCTTTTAAATGTAAAATAAAGAAATGTGGAAAAATCCAATATTTATGTTATACGTTATGTAATAGTAGAAATTAACTATAATTTAAGGATGACGTGTAAAAAGCTGACCTGTTGGCTTCTGATTGGCAGAAAAGTACCAACAGAGTGAAGTGTAAAAGGGAGATAGTGAGAGGAGCGAGTCTTTCCAAAGTTGTTGAAGTAGTCAGATTTTGGGTTGAGGAGGATACACGGAAGATACAGTCTACCCAACAAGGCATTTTTACTTGGGGATAAAATAAAATATAGGTGCCCAGGAAAAAAACCCAAAAAACAAAACAATGTCTTGTGTTCATTATTAAAAAAATGTCAACGAACGCAAGTATATCCCAAGAAGATCCCAAGTAATTTCAAAGAACTCTAAGGACAGAAGAAAATGCCAGTCCAACAACCGATCCAGAATACCAGATAATTCGATCTCACAAATCCAGATACACATGCCCCTTGCTTTAACGGGGAAGGGTGGGGTTTATTGCCAAGTGCTTGAGACGCCTCCCTTGAAAGGTAATGCCAAGGGGATCCACACATTTTTGTACCTGTCATCCCATTCGGTTCATGGGTGACCCCACAATAAATGGACCTTTATGTCTGACCGTCAAAAGTGGGACGCGCAGAAAATAACTAAATAGATATGAAAAGTCTGAGATAAATATAAAACAGAAAATAGATAAATACAAGAGAACGGATAGATATTTCTCTTAGAAATTACATACTCCAATTAGAAGCCACGTCACATATTGAAATTTAATGACCTTGCATACACAAATAAACCCCGCCCCGTAACATTCAACACTGATTACTAAGTGTCGGGTTAGCTCAGTAAGTAGAGCGTTCGGCTGGACACCACAAGTTTCCTAGTTCAATACCGGCCCTCGCCAACTCAGCGTATAAGTAGTACAGGGATCTGTGTGGTAAAGTAGCAAGCTGGTGGTAGGTGTGGCGCTCCACCCCAGACGCAAAAACAATCTCCTTGGCCTAGCGCTAGTGAAAAGGGGGATATAATCCCTTGCTGATTGGCTGATACCGACTTTAGGCCGCCCCATCGACTTTTTTTTTTTTTTTTTTTTTTTTACTTACTCCCGAAATGATCCCGGTAATTAACAAAGAGAATTCTGCATTGAGAGGGTTAAACTCTTGTACATATTAGGAATTTCACCAACTAACAAATACGATTATCTTAAACCGCTTCGATCTTTTTAAATTGAATTTTGCAAAATGGATCAATGAAATATGTTTATCTTGCTGAAAAGTGTAAACAGGGGAAACGTTGTATAATGGTTGGCAAATTAGTCGGACATGTGCGGTAAAATGAGGAGCTGAAATAATCTCCTTAGTATAGCGCCAGTGAAAAGAGGATAGACTCCATCGCTGTCTGGCTGATACTGACATTAGGCCGCCCCGACGACTTTACTTTTATATTAGTCCTAAAGTGAACGTAATAGCACAAGTCTATCCCCTTTTCACTAGTGCCTTACCAAGAACATTGTTTTTGCGTCTGAGGTGGAGCACCACACCTACCACCAGTTCCTTACTTTACCGCACAGATATCTGTGCTACTCATACGCTGAGTTGGCGAGGGCCGGTATCGAACTAGGAACCTTGTGGTGTCTAGCCGAACGCTCTACCGACTGAGCTAATCCGACCCTTAGTAATCAGTGTTGAATATGTTATCGGGGGGGGGTTATTTGTGTATGCAAGGGACTAGGGAATAGAGATTTCTATCTTCGCTAAATGACCAATACTTGAGACCTTGTGCCACATCCAACCTGGGTTAGACAAATTCATAGAAGGAAATGGACACTCGATGAAATTACTATTTAAAGTGCCGGTTTAGCTCAGTCGGTAGAGCGTTCGGCTAGGAATCACAAGGTTCCTGGTTCGGTTTGTTTGTTTACGGCATATCAACCTCAATGGGTCATTTAATGCCGACGAAGCAAATTCATTCTTAATGCATAATACAATTTTGTTTATCAACTCATGTTTTTCTATTCAACCCATAGATGGGACCCTAACAGGTACTACCACTCCGGGTCAGAGTGGACCAGGGAGCAATGGTGATGAAGGGGTACTCCACATTCCCCAAACCTCCAAAACTGGAACCTCGCCATCAGTTAGAGTTTAACGTAATTCCCAGGACATGTAGACCCTCAGTCACCGCCTTCTAGCACCCATATGATAAAATGGGTTGGAACTTGTTATAAGGACAATAGGGTTGGGGCAATCATATAGGTGCTAGGGCTTGACGTGACCAGCCGATTGATCGGAGGGGGCCTCTTCGACCGCCCGTCTAGCATAAGATAGGGCCAAAGTGGAGTATTGCAAGTCATGGACTGCTCATCCACCTGGGTTCTATCCTTAAGCATCACGGGTCGTCACCCACAGCCAACAGGTGGCCCCATTGGGGGAGTCTTACCCCTGCAGAGGTGCTGTTGGTTCATTCTAACGTCCCAGCCGACAGAGCGGGAGTCCTGGTTTGATACCGGCCCTCGCAAAATCAGCGTATGAGCTGATGGTAGGTGTGTCACTCCACCCCAGACGCTAAAATAATCTGCTTGGTCTAGCGCCAGTGAAAAGAGGATAGACTCCATCGCTGTATGGCTGATAACGACATTAGGCCGCCCCGACGACTTTACTTTTATAATAGTCCTAAAGTGAACGTAATAGCACGACTAGAGTTCGAACTCGCTTACTACGAGGTCGCAGCCCAGCACGTTAGCCATTACGTCACGAGGACTCTCCCTATTAAGCTTAGTGAGAATCGAACTCATTAGTAATGGCTTGCTAGCTTAGTCTGTTAACCCTTGCACAACACAAGACAAGATGTAACCGAATCAGTTCGTGTTATCTGCTCATTGGGAAACTTCGCTTGCAGCTTCTCTTTCAACTTAATTTCTATTTTTGCCTCTTCGGAAATAGGAACCGAATAAAATAAAATAATATCTCAAAGACAATTTTTACGCGTGATAGCAAGAATATGCGCCTTCCGCCGGGAGTAAGTATCGATATATTAATAGTCATTTTCCTTAATTTTCCGACCATTATCATCTTGCAACACTCACTTGTTAAACATGAGACCGTCCGAATCGTCCAAGAGGAAAAGCAAAAATGTAAATTCTGATTATGGTGTCGCTTATCCGCCGAATTCTTATTTCTTATAATGGACCATTCCATTTTTGTTATAAAGAAATAAAGGAAAGAAAAAGGACAGAGACACCATATTATTATTATTATATGAGAGAGAGAGAGAGAGAGAAGAGAGAGAGATAACGCTAATCTGTTTCAATCGAACATAATCTAAAGGAAAGAAAAAAGAGTAATATAAGTAAATAAATGATAAGTAAATATATCAAATGTGATAATTGAATTATGCTTAAAGTTTTAATGTAATGAAATATGTTAGAAAGCCTAAGGAAATTAAATAAGAATGCATATAAAAAGATTACACTTATTTTAATTATATTTTAATTGGTTTCTATACTGAATAATTTATACGATTGATTTTAATACGTTGAAGAATAAAACAATTTTAGAGATCAATAACACCAAGTAATTATCTATTAAATCCTGTTTTGTTAAAACCAGTATGCAAATTAATCACACCACTTGAAATCATCTCTTCATTTATTCTTCCTCTTCAGAAACTTTCAAGACTCAGCAATTTGACAGTATTTGTGAATAAATTCATGAAATCAAGTAATGTTTTATAAATACTAGCAAGAATATGTGCTCTTCGGGTGTAAGTATTCAAGTTTTAATGTAATGAAATATATTGAATTAGAAAGACTAACGAAATTAAATTAGAATACATATAAAAAGATTACATTTTAATTATATCTTAATTGGTTTCTGTATAAAATCATTCCTAACATTGATTTTATTACATCGGGATTACGGAGCTTGCTTCAGTGTGCTTCAACCTCTGGAGCGGCTAAGTAAAATTAAAAGCGTTAATCCCAGGGGTCTATCCCCCGGGCAATACCTGTTCCTTGATTTAAAGGGAAGGGCTGGGTTTATTGTCCAGTGCCTGAGGTGCCCCTTGAGGGGGAATGCCGACGGGATCAAAGCATTTTTGTGCCTACCACCCATGAGCTTCGGTTTGTGGGTGGGCCCACATAAAAATGTCCTTGTGTCACGCTCTCATAAGTGGGATGGAAACATACCTTTTGGTACATCGGAGAATAAAACAATTTTAGAGATCAAACCGTTTTTTTAAAAACCAGTACACAAATTAACCACATCATATATTTGTAAATCTTTATTTCTTCGGGTTAGCTCAGTCGGTAGAGCGTTCGGTTAGAAACCACAAGGTTCCTAGTTCGATACCGGTAATCGCCAACTCAGCGTATGAGTAGCACAGGGACCTGTGCGGTAAAGTAAGGAGCTGATGGTAGGTGTGGCGCTCCACCTCAGATGCTAAAAATAATCTCCTTGTCTAGCGCTAATGAAAAGGGGATAGACTCCCTAGCTGTCTGGCCGCCCCGTCGACTTATTTCTTAGTGATATAAGGCACATTACAGAATGTTAAACGCATTAATAACGTGGGCTGTTTTGAGGCAAATCTAACAGATTTTACAAGAGATATCGTTAATATGATTTACTCTATTCTATGTATTAATGGTTTTGACAATAAATCAATACTCATTGATATACTTACGCAATTGCGAAGGGTATTGTGACGTAAGCAGTGACTTAGTTTCGGTTACAGACAGGCACCCAATCTTCATTATAATATATATATATATATATATATATATATATTAATGATTTTGATTATAGATTAAATACTCATTGATATACTTATAACATATACTTATAACATACAGCAATTGCTGAGACTATTGTGTCGTAAGCAGTGACGTAGTTTCGGTTACAGACATACATACACCGAATCTTCATTATGATAAGATACATAAATGGTTTTGTCTATAGATTAAATGCTCATTGATATACTTACAGCATTCACTTATACAGCAATTGCCAAGGGTATTGTGACGTAAGCAGTGACAGTTTCGGTAACAGACAGAGGCCGAATCTCCATTATAATAAGATATTCCCGAAATCGTTATTTACTAAGCTTTGCTTAGTCTGGCACCGAGGCCGTGCTCGAAATCAATTGTTCTTTATTATCAATTCTCGTTCTTTTAGGTTGCACGGTCTATTTTTGGGATCTTTTCCTCTTATTCCTCAATTGCATTTTCTTTGTTTCTTTTCTTATTTTTATCCCTTTCTAAAATTCTGTCTCGAACGACTCAGCATCAAGTTCTATTTTCATAATCTTCTAAATTACTTTCCATAAATACAATTTCCACATTTCAAATCTCGTTAATTCTCGCGTCTTTTCATTCTCTCTCACTCTCAATCTTTTCCCGCCTACTTCTTATCTTTTCCAAATAGCATTTTATTAGTAGCGTCTCCCATCATCTCATATCTTCCTTTCTGTTTTAAAAATAACTCTTAACTAAATCACTGAATCTTTACGCTCTCTCCTTTCTAACATTGTATCTCAAACGACACTCTTTCAATTAAAAGCTCAATTTCAGTTTAGAATTTTAAGATGGAAGACAGTAAGGAAGAGGAGGGAAACCGCAACACTTTACATTACGATTATAATAATGATAATGATGATTATAATTATAATTATAATACCACGAACATTAAAATCAAAGTTACGATCGATGATAAAAGAGGATATTTGTGTCTGCACTTTTTTTTTAAAAGATAAGGCTTGATATGAGCTTTTGATTTTTCAGACTGTTGTCCTCATCATTGTGGCATGTGTTGAGAATTTTGGGATACAAGGTGTGTGCTAGATGCCCGCTCTTACTTATAGACTAAACCAGAATCATGTGATCTATATCTTGGCCAATCACTGGCAGTACTATGAGGTTGATACACTACTTAACCCCGACCATACTGGTCATAATTACTGTGACACTCTTTGACGACGGGCCTAGGATTAAATCACTGGACCTTTACCAATACGCAGGATAGGACTTATACACTTACCAAAGGATTCCATAACACAGGACTTTCTTTAAGACCTTTTCAACTGGCCAAGGATGGCATTAAAAACTTTACAGGTTATGGGCCCATAAACAACATTTCGGTCGCTGTATCCTGACTTTGTTGCAGATTAACTGTTTGTTTTGCGCGGGAAGTCGAAAAGACAAAGGAAAAGCGAACAAAGAAAACGTGTAGGCGTTTGAGAGCAACAAAAGACTTCATCTGGACAAACGCTAATTTGAACAAAGAGAAAGGACTTCCGGTCAAGGAACAAAAGAATGTGTGGGCGGTCGTCAGTATTTAAGCGGTTATCAGACCAGCCCAGAAGAGAGACCCGAGGAGACGGCGAGCAGAGAAGGTGTCGGACCGTCGATACGGTCGGGTGCTGCTAGCGAGCAGTAAGGCTCGCCCACCACCTTCCACCACATAAGTAGTCGTAGTGTCATTTTCCGTGCCCGCCACTCACCTACCACACACCGAAGAAAATAAAGAAGAGTCATCTTTTGTATACGCGTATCTGTTGTTATTGAAGTTCAAATGCTGACTACTAGCATACATGTCTAGGGGTCAGGAACGATGTCCGCTGTATACCCGCAACGTATACGAGTCAGAGTAGTGTGAGTTTGAAGAAACCAGTATACAACAACTTTCTTCGGACGTTTCCTGTGTATCCGAGCATGGTAATAATTTCCCAGGTTGTATCATGGCTATCATCTGATATACAGGGAACACCTGAGGAAGGTCGGAAGATACAGCGACCGAAACGTTGTGTTTAAACATACCACAATAAAGATGAGGACAACGGCCCGAAAAGTCAAGATAAACGATGACTTCATTAAAGCCACTTCCATAACAATCATCAGGTTGTGTTAGCAGCACGGATATCCATGATACTCACTCGCCAACCGTCCCTATCGGTCATCGCTCCTGGCAGGTCCTCTGCGCATCATCTAGAATCCACACAGAGCTGATTGATGTAAGTCTTTGCCCGTCGACACACGGTGCTGAGAGAGAGACAGAGAGAGAGAGAGAGAGACAGAGAGAGAGACAGAGAGAGAGATGCCCTCAGCGCGAAATTATGATGATATATGAATTAGTATGAGTATTATTCTGACTATTGTCCTCATCTTCATTGTTATATTTATAACATTTCGGCTGACGTGCCCTCCGGTCTTCAGGGATTTCTTGTCGGATTCGGAAACCTTCTCGGACGTGGGAACCATCTCGGACTCAGCCTAGTGGATAAAGGAGTTAGATTGACAGTTCTAAGTGACTTATCTCTAGACTGCAGAATTCTTTAAAATCCCTCCTCAAGAGCCTAAAGGCTGTCTTCGGCGGTTATTAAGCACGATGTCTTTTTTTTTATAGAATACATATCATTATTCATTGCAAATAAATATAATTATATTACTCACACACACTCACAAATATATGTAAATTCTGATTATCTGGTGTTGCTTATCCGCCGAATCCTTATTTCCTATGAGTGTCGTCGTACCATTTAGTTTTTATAATAAAGCGAAGCAAGAGGCCATACTATACAGAAAAATATAAGAAAAAAAGAAAGAAATAGAGTAGGGGGAAATAGGAAGAGGGGTGAGCACGCGGAAGTGATAACGCTAAGATGATTCAATCTAACGTAATGAAAAGGAAAGAAAGAAAAAGTGGGTGAGTGTTAAATCAATATTATACTTTTTAGATATTGAAGTATTTCGCAATAGCTCTTAAGTAAAAATTAAACGTTGTAATAATTAAATTATCATACTGTGGCATAACCACTAGTATAATATATATATGAAATAAAATGAAACTTAACACTTAAACACCAACTGAGTTTATTATTCATTTCACATCACATGCTTCACACAAAATCCCCAAAAATATGTTGTTTTATAGACATGTATACATAAACATATATACACATAATATATTTACACTGAGAACTAGACTCACCATATATATATATATATATATATATATATATATATATATACACGAGTGGGTGTTTCCATTTGCAGTAAGGCTAATGTTACCGGTACGCGAGTATGTCAAGATTGATAAGTATTTAATAAAAAGTTGAAAATAATTGCCTATTAAAAATCATTATCACCATGTCTCACTGACATCACGGATTCCCATTCTATCTCGCGTACTGTCCCTATCAGTCCTCGCTCCTCCTAAGTCACCCTCCCGACATCCAGTATTCATACGGAGCTAATCAATATACATCTGTTCTGAGTAGGACTTGCCAGGAGTGATGACCAACAGGGGGGCGGAGAGTGTCGAGAGATTCATGAGAATCCGTACTGTCATCACGACTTGATGATGATGATGATGATGATGAGATGCTAAAATACCTCCTATAACAATTCATATATAACTAAGAAAACTTCCTACGTTTCCCCCAATAAAGATATGAATCATTCGTAAGAATGTCTTTTCTGTACGGTTCTTTTTTTTTATTTGCTTTTTCTTTCTTATTTTTGCTGTGTCATCAAAAAAATAAGCGAAACTCAACAAGCAAATAAGAAAGTTTATTGGAGAAATAATGTTTTCTCTCTTGAAGGAACGAGTAAAAATTGCTTTCGCTGTTCGGTCCTTAGGGGACGTAGACCCTTATTTTTTCCCCTTCCTTTCCATCACTAGCGCCGTCTGGTGTCCAATATATTACAAAATTGTTTCGTATCCTGTCGTTGATTTTCCTCTTTATTGGCATTTTGCCAAATACATCTAATCAGACGACACCATTTGCCGCCATTATGATTGAAGGGGTTGGCAAAAACTAACCATTCCGATCCTATAACTTCGGGGGGAAAAGCATAACTTGACGATTTCGTATAAATTCGCTAAATAGCAAGGTCTTAGATATAAACTCACATTCTATCTCAGTCTGCCCACGTCTATCTATATCTATCTCAGTCTGCCACGTCTGCCACGTCTATCTCTATCTATCTATCTATCTACGTCTATCTCTGCTGTCTGCCCACGTCTATCCATCTATCTATCTATCTATCTCAGTCTACGTCTATCCATCTATCTATCTATCTATCTATCAGTCTGCCCACGTCTATCCATCTATCTATCTATCTATCTCAGTCTGCCCACGTCTATCCATCTATCTCTATCTATCTCAGTCTGCCCACGTCTATCCATCTATCTATCTATCTCAGTCTGCCCACGTCTATCCATCTATCTATCTATCTATCCATCTATCTATCTATCTATCTCAGTCTGCCCACGTCTATCCATCTATCTATCTATCAGTATCTCTATCTATCTATCTCTCAGTCTGCCCACGTCTATCCATCTATCTATCTATCTCAGTCTGCCACGTCTATCCATCTATCTATCTATCTGCCCACGTCTATCTATCTATCTATCTCAGTCTGCCCACGTCTATCCATCATCTATCTAATCTATCTCAGTCTGCCCACGTCTATCCATCTATCTATCTATCTCAGTCTGCCCACGTCTATCCATCTATCTATCTATCCAGTCTGCCCACGTCTATCCATCTATCTATCTATCTATCATCTGCCCACGTCTCATCTATCTATCTATCTATCAGTCTGCCCACGTCTATCCATCTATCTATCTATCTATCTCAGTCTGCCCACGTCTATCCATCTATCCTATCTATCTCAGTCTGCCCACGTCTATCCATCTATCTATCTATCTATCTCTCAGTCTGCCACGTATCCATCTATCTATCTATCTATCTCAGTCTGCCCACGTCTATCCATCTATCTATCTATCTCAGTCTGCCCACGTCTATCCATCTATCTATCTATCTATCTATCAGTCTGCCCACGTCATCCATCTATCTATCTATCTCAGTCTGCCCACGTCTATCCATCTATCTATCTATCTATCTACGTCTATCCTATCTATCTATCTATCTATCTAGTCTATCATCTATCTATCTATCTATCTGCCCACGTCTATCCATCTATCTATCTATCTATCTCAGTCTGCCCACGTCTATCCATCTATCTATCTATCTATCTCAGTCTGCCACGTATCTATCTATCTGTCTACGTCTATCTCTATCTATCTATCTATCTCAGTCTACTCTATCTATCTATCTATCAGTCTGCCCACGTCTATTATCTATCTACTCAGTCTATCTATCTATCTATCTATCTCAGTCTACGTCTATCTATCTATCTATCTATCTCTATCTATCTATCTATCTCAGTCTGCCCACGTCTACCATCTATCTATCTATCTAGTCTGCCCACGTCTATCCATCTCAGTCTACGTCTATCTATCTACTACTCTCTCTATCTCAGTCTGCTCACGTCTATCCATCTATCTCAGTCTACGTCTACCTACCTATCTGTCTCAGTCTGCTCACGTCTACCTACCTATCTGTCTCAGTCGCTCACGTCTACCTACCTATCTAAAGTCTGTCTCAGTCTGCTCACGCTACCTACCTATCTGCTCAGTCTGCTCACGTCTACCTACCTATCTGTCTCAGTCTGCTCACGTCTACCTACCTATCTATCTCAGTCTGCTCATATCTACCTACTATCTATCTCAGTCTGCTCATATCTACCTACCTATCTATCTCAGTCTGCTCATATCTAGTTCTGCTCACTACCTACCTATCTAATCTGCTCAGTCTGCTCATATCTACCTACCTATCTCAGTCTGCTCATATCTACCTACCTGTCTGCTCATATTTAAAATTTATACAAACTAGTTAAAAGACAAATAATTCCAAACCAGACGAATTTCCATGCAAACAAGTGTATATAGAATGTAGCAACCTAATTATTTTAGATCTCTTGAAAGTGTAACTTGAATACCGAAACTGCAGAGAAATTTAAAAAAAATCTAATATATATATGTATGTGTGTGTGTGTGTGTGTGTGTGTGTGTGTGTGTAAATTTAAAATAAGAGAAACTTAAAAAGAGGTCATGTTGGCTCTGAGAAATATTCGTTTTCCGTATTCAAAATTAAAAAAATATTGAATATATATTAAATATATAATTGTCAAATTGTCATGGTTTGAACCCTCCAAGCGAAATACAAAGAAATCTTTATATTATATATAATGGACTCTCCCGTCGATTTTTCGACGTGTGAGGGTTCATACACACAATGAACATCCACACAGGGATTTGTTTATACTGGTGAAGGCTTGTGTTGGACCAGCCACACTTTTTAGCACAGTCGATAGGAAAAAATTGGTGCATCAAGGGTTGCCACACACCCAATCAACGACCGACCTCAGGAATTTTGAATTCAGAGTTTTCCCTCTCCTATACTGGTTACCTACCCAAGACTGAAGGACCCACTGCCCTATTATTTAACCCATAGCTGGAGGGAGAATATACGGATTCATACCTTTCCCAAGGGTATTAGCGCTATGTGAAATGCCAACAGCTTCGTCTAGGAATTGAACTCGAATCGACGAGTCCACGACTAACCACTATATATATATATATAGAGAGAGAGAGTTCAGTAACTGACTCTTCCAATATATATATATATATATATATATATATATATATATATATATATATAATATATGTTAGGGTAGTGAAGACATGAGTTCATCGCTGGGAAACTGACTGCTCCATTATTTATATATATATATATATATATATATTAGCACGGACACATAGGTTCTAATTTATATCTCATTATTCAGAGAGCTATTCCGATTTGGCACTAAGATTCTATCTTCAATTCTTCCCCAGATTAATTTACACACGTATGCAGGTGTTCATGATGGCACATCTACATCTGCAGTAGATTATCGCCAACGGTCGGACATGCACGCATGCGTAAAGTGACTTTCTCCAAATTTGGCGACTGACACTATTTTTAGTGGCGCTAATTCGTTCCCGTTGCGTGATTAATTTTTGTTAGAATATCCTTGATGCAAACCGACACTTTCTGTAAGCTTCCCCTCCGTAGCTGTCTTACTCCTTACCCTCTCGAAACAGCGCCAACACGCCACAGAATTCGTCTTAGATTTACTTTCCCGCTTTGAAAAAAGAATACAACATGGCCGCCAGAAAAAAAAAGACAAAAAACAGACAACGTTAAATCGATTACATTTTACTTTGTCTTTTTTTTATTTCTTTAAAAAAATTAAGGGTCGACCAATGAGTCAAAATCTTTATATAAAAGAAAAATAATTTTTTTTCTTGAAATAAAATAAATGAAAGCACAAAAAGATGGAACATATACATATTTAAAACAAAGAAATAGATTGTAATATTTAAAATTAGGAAAGGAAATATAGAAATAGTTCCAAGAAAGTCGATAACAATCAGGAAAGAATACAGAATTTGAAATATTGATTTTTCTAATGAAGAGAGTTTTTCTTACGTTTATTTTTGTCATTTTTAACATCTCACAAACGTAGCATCAGATTGTTATTACTAATGTTACGGGTTAGGTTAATTTTATCATTTCTGCTATACTTTTTATATATATATATATATATATATATATATATATATATAAAACACTACACAGAGAAAAAAAACAAACTTCAAATATTGAAGCTTTATATATAAAACAAAAACCTACCCTAAATAAAATAAACTTTGAAGTAAGTCAACATATCCTAAAATGCTTATAATTTTCCGCCTACATTACTTCCATTATTCCCCCTCCCCTTATCACAACCTGTGCCCCCACTCAAAAAAAACAAAAACATCACCACTGCTTTGTTTAAACTACTACCATTCCAAAAACCTCTCACTACCAATTGATATTATCTCCCACTAATTCCTTGCTACTACTCGTTCTCGTTAAAAACAAGACATGAAAACTATTCCATCGTTTCCCAAAGTGTATTGCCGAAAGCGCTAGTGACGAAACATTCGGTGGACTGGTATACCAGTTCCACCCAGACACCAGAAGGATGACCCGAAGATTGGAACGGATCAATGAAAGACTTGTCAGACAGGAATTGTCTGTTCAATTCAACAAAATTCGTGTGTGTGTATATATAATATATATAATATTATATATATATATATATATATATATATATATATAATATATATTAACAGTTGCTTGTAATCCACGAAACAATATATATTTTATCAAAACCGATTTAAAAGTGCTCAATATACGTTATAAAAATGAATGGCTTAAATATTCCGACTGCAGTTTCTCGCAGTAGCGTGAATCTTCAGGGAATTATATAATAAGATTCGCGCTACTGCGAGAAACTGCAGTCGGAATATTTTAAGCCAGTCATTTTTAAAAACGTGTATATATATATATATATTATATATATATATATATATATATATATATATATAATATATATTATATATCACAATAGTTTAGTTATCATTATCTCACTTGATGAGTTAGTGACAGGCCAATATCTTGCGGTATTAGAGGAATGCTCAGTACCAATGATAGACATTATATATACTAACACCCCCCCACCCCAAAAAAAATAACGGCCTCCAGGCAATGTAAAAATTAAATTTTTAAATATATTTAAAAATTCAGTGTCAATAAAGTATATTTTATTCAGTTAAATCTGTAGAAAAATTTGTAAAAAATTAAAAATTCTTTTCGATAAAATTTATTCAAAAACTGTACAATCAATGAATGAATCTAGCATATATTGTTTCAACAATCTTAATTCATTTTCTTAGAGATTTAATAAATTTAATTTTCATCAAAGTTAATATTAGATTAATTGAATAATTTTATTTGTTTAATTTTTAAAGAACAAAACAATTTATAAAAATTAAAATCAAAAAGTTATTTTAGAAACCTAATACGGAATAAAATTAAACTTATTGATGAATGAGTATTGATTAAAAAAAACAAAAAAAACAAAGACCACAATAGTACTAACTATTAATCACTTTGATACGATAAAAAATAAAAAATAAATGTTTACCATATTTATAAAAATAATCAGTTGGTAAAGCCAATGCTTGTACCTTTTGTTTTTTTTCTACTCTTAAACCAAGCGATTTAAGACCCCCTGTGCTAAAAAGATAGGTAATTATCGGGTTTTGTCGTCCCGGTCTCCTGCTATGTTTTTCTAAGGCAGTGTCTGATGAATTTCGGGCCCGTGCTAGCTTTTTCCAGTGTAAAAAATATAAACAAAACATAAGCCGTATGTAGGAAGAAAAATAAACTTGGAACATTTTCAATTTTTACAAAGTTAAATGTTTTAATACTAAAATTTTTATATTTTCATTTTAGTGTAAAAATGTATTCTTAAAAAAATATCTTGATTTTAAATTGCGTAAAAGTATCTTTAAGACATGTAGAAACTAAGCACATGCCTCATCGCATGTAAGGCGGGCAAGGGCTGGGTTTATTGCCTGGTGCCTGAGCCGAACATCAAGGGGGATGGCGACGGAAGCTTAGCAATTTTTAAACCAGTCACAAAAGTAAGCTTGCTTATAATAAAAACTGTATAGTAATCTGCTGGTCACGTCAAACCCTAGCACCTATATAATTGTCCCGACCGTATTGCTCTTATGGCAACCCCTAACCATTTTTATCATATATGTGCTAGAAGGCGATGGCTGAGTACCTTAGTCTCCAGCGTATTACGCTAAATTGCATCTAGTAGTGAGGTTCCAATTCTGGACTTCTGTGGAGTGTGGAGCACACCTTCATTGCCATTACTCCCTCGTCAACTGACCCGGAGTGGTAGTATATGTTAGGGTCCCATCTATAGGTTAGATAAATAAAAATGACTTTCAAAATGGGATTAAATAACGAGTTGAAAGAATACCCAACAAGAATGAATAGAACAAAAATGTCTTCCGCATAAATTAACCCAACAAGAGTTGACATGCAGTAAAACCCAATCAACCAACCTTTCAAGAATCCATCCAACAAAACATTCTCACAGAATTTCAATTTGCTTGGCGTGTATTTCTCACGCCACATCCAAGCAAATTACAAAAACTGATGGTTCGTTCATTATAATTGAGCAGAAGGACACAGATTACAATGATTATAGAGATTTATTGGAATAAAATGAGTTATGTGAATAGATTGTGCGCTTTGGAAAATCCTATTGTACAGGCCAAAAATTCCCAATAAAATTGAGGGGAAAATTTGGTAGGCAAAGAGTGAAGCCGTTCGTCATAATACACACAAGCAAGTAAACCCCCCTCCAAAAAAAAAAAAAAAAAAAACTGATGGTTAGTTCATTATAATCGAGCAGAAGGAATCAGATTACAACAATAAAACTTTATTTGAATAGAACGAATTTTGAAGTGAATAGGTGAATTTTGAAATACCCATCATAAAGGTAAAAAATACCAAGAAAATTGGTTCAGTCGTGTTGGGGGGGATTTGGTAGACAAATACAGCGAACAGAATAATATAATTAAAAACATATTTTAAAAGCAATAAACTCAATTTTGCTCTTTGTGTTCGAGATCTTTTTTAAACATTCTTTTTTCATAAAAACATTCGAATAAGCTAGTTTACCGATCTCGGTAAAATAGACAATCATGCTTTTAGAGCTTATTTTACCGGTCCGTGTAAAATAGACCACAGGGTATTTACCAGCAAATGTATTCGAAATATATTCAGATATATATTTAAAACTATCTAAAAGCTAAAAGTTTAAAATGGTTGTTGATGAACAATCTGGGATTATCATAAAGGTAATGCTTAAAAATTAGTTGTGCAATTCTGCGATTGCAAACAAACTTTAAAAACCTCTAAAAGCTAATT
This sequence comes from Doryteuthis pealeii, assembly GCA_023376005.1. Lineage (NCBI taxonomy): Eukaryota > Metazoa > Mollusca > Cephalopoda > Myopsida > Loliginidae > Doryteuthis > Doryteuthis pealeii. The sequence continues at coordinate 89,962,848 of CM042154.1, read as the reverse complement.
TCTCAAAATGGTACTTGTAAAGAATTCATCTTGTTAGGGTTAGTTAGGGCTACAATTTTATTTTAACAATTGATAGTTGACAAAAACATTTTTTCACTTTGGAAAACATTTATGATAGTCAAATATACCTTTATCATTTCCTTTGAATGTTTAAATTGTAATAATTCACGTTTGATCTCAAATGTATTATTTTTCATTTAGAATAATAATTATTTGTATCTTTATCCTTCACTAAATATAAACATAAATGGATATAAACTTGTTAAATCTGTTATTTTTAACATTAGTTGCATTCGCAATGAAAATATTTACAGGGCCGGTAAAATAAGGATAAAAGTAGGTTTGTCTATTTTAACAGGACCGGCAAAATAGTCTCTTCCAAAAACATTAAACAAATGTGTTTTCTGTATCAAATGTCAAGATGTAAAACTGTAATATTTCATAGAAAAACAAACCAACTGTTTGTGGAAAAATATTTTAGGTGGGCCCTCTACTCACGTGTGGTGTCGACTGGAGTGGCAGTGTCTGGTACGAAATACCGATGGTGAGATCTGCGCCTGACGGGAATTTTATACCTTTCTACCTGGATGTGCGCAGGTCTGGCTTTCGTATAAATAGACTTCAAATGACAGAGGAACGGACATGATCGTTTCACGTCGTACTGATCGTTTGTTATCTGACCAGTCTTCTTGATCACTTAAGATTGATATACATAAATTTTGTTACCCTTGAAAAGATAATTAATTAACCTTTGATTGTACCAGGGGGTCGTGAAAACTGGCATTGTTTCGCAAGGAGCTGGATAAGTGACCACGGACTCTATGGCCTTGTCTCTTTCTCACCCCCTCATGGTCGAAAGATTTTCGACATGTTTACTATAAAAACAAATCAAATCCCCATTTTTATTTAACAAGGGGCATTAACTGTGTAAGGAAGTGACATATTTCCCCTTCCGGCGGCAGATTTCCGAAAAGCTTTAATTTCTTTTTGGAAACTTTTGTTGCTCTTCCGTGTCTCCCCGAAATAAGACCTACCCTGCAAAAAGAGACCCAGTGTGATTCTTCGGGATGTTTTTTAATATAAGCCCTCCCCTTAAAATAAGCCTTGGTTGAGATCATTAGAATGTTATACAGTGACTTGCAGAACAATAACATTCCAGAAGATGATATAATTATTTTTTAATGAATTGTCGTTAAAGAGTTTCTAAATAAAAGCCCATGTTAATGATAAATAAATGTAGATAGACATTTTGTTGAACTGTTATAAATGGTGTAATGGTTTTGATATTAAAACCTATCAAACGATTTATCTGTCTCGTTGTTCTACTCTTTACTTTTCAATTCAATTTTAATATCAAAACAAACCATTTATAAGAGTTCAACAAAATGTCCGTGTTCATTATATATATATATATATATATATATATATAATATATATATATACATACACACACTATTCCCTGGCAGACAGGGGAGATAATTAGGAGTTATGGTTAACCAAAGGTTAAGGTTATTAAAAACGAAATAAATATTTATTTTACAATAGTTTTTTCGTAATTTCTGCTTTAGAAAATTTCTGTTTTAGAAATTTCTAAATTTTCTACTTCATGTCGTTTTTCGATATATGAAGAATAAGAAATTCGCGAAAGTAGTGTTGTATTTCGGAGTAAAAATTATTATAAACAGTGTCTTATTTTCGTGGAAACTCGGTATGAGATAAACTATATGAGTTGGTATTTTCCCCTGAAGTTTAACAAATATTTAGACGATTTGGAAATGCCACAAAATAATCAGGGACGACTTCAAGGATTCAATTTTCAAACTCTTTAAATTCTTTGGTATATTTTCGAGGAATTTTTACTCTTTCTTTTCCAAAACAATAAATCGTACTTCCCACTTCCTCAGAATATCAACCTTTCACCTTTGAATTGTAAATTGTCAGTGTTTGTCAATGGGGGTCCATGAGATTGGGGGGGGGGGCAAAAGGCCAAATTTAAATAGTGGGAATAACGAGAGGCTAAGAGGGGGTCAACAGAAAATTTAGAACCCACAATATATATATATATATATATATATATATATATATATATATAAGTGTTTTGTAATCAATAAATAATAATCAAAATAAAATATTAAGCTTATTATTTAGTTAAAATATGTGATTTAATTTACCTGTAGAATCAGTCTTGGCTCCGTCCTCTCTTTTTCTATGTACACTCAAGCTAAATATTTTCCTCGTACCTCACGTGTACGGGCCCGGCACAAGGCCCTATTAAAATACACTCAAGTTTGCTGAAACGTAAAAACTGCCTCCTGCAAAATATTGGACTTTATATCCACCTTCACCATTCCCACAATGCCTCTCATTTCCGGTAAGCTCTCTTTAAAAACAGTCTCATTTATTCGCGCCATTTTTTACCCGGTAACAAAGTAAGTGACGTTTAATTCTTCTTCTTTTCTTTATTTATATTTATTTATTTATTTTATTCAAACTACGAAATGTAATCGAAGCCATTTTCTTAATAAATATTTATTGTATTTTAAAAAAAAAATCTAATCTATGCAAAGTAGTCGTTTTATGTTTTCCATTTCTTAAAACTTAAAACTCCTAATTTATTTTTTTATTAATTTATGTTTCTTTTTGTAATTGTTTATTTTTTGTAATTGACACACTTATGTATAATTCCCTTGTTTGCAAATAAATATTTTATTGGGTATATTACAGGTATCTACATAATAATACAAAGGGGGATATCAAATTATTTTTTAAAGATTTGTCGATTATAAAATTATCATTATCTTTGATTTAAAACTGGAGTTCTGATGCCATAGTACTATCCAAACTACAATGTTTAATATTCCTAATTATCCTGATGTATCAAGTTAACGAACGGAGCACAAAAGAGGAGGGGGATATAAACTTACTTTAGCATGGGGGACATAAAAAAAACTTGTATTAGGTTGTCCTCTACGGAGATTCTGCCGCACCGAGGGCGGTCCTGGGCCAAATTTTCCCAGTTGGAAGGGGAAATGCCAAAGCACCTGAGATCATTCTTGCAGACATCCTTGAATCGCAGCTGGGTGTGACCAATCTGTCTTTTACGAGACGTAAGCTCTCCATAGAGGATGTCTTTCGGGATTCATCCATTATCCATCCGACGTACATGACCCAACCATCGGAGACGACGTTGTCTCAGTAGAGAATATAAGCTGGCGAGTTGAGCTCTCTCTAGGACTGCTGTGTTTGTGATCATGTCCCTTCGGGTGATGCTCAGTATACGTCCCGGAGGGAGAGGATAATGCAAATATACCTGTAATAAATGTGTCCAACACAAGGTAGGCACCTCTACTCGTAATCCTCACTGTCCGATTCGAAGCCATCCTCTCCGTGGTGAATGGGTTGGGTAAATAACTACCAGAGTAATTAGGGTGTTTCACTGTTGTGTAAACGTTAGCAAGCTTATTTCGTAGATCAATTACTATTAAACAGCGAGTTCGATTCTCCCAGGATGTCCCATACTTGCTACTTTGTGTTACATCTTACCCGAGGCGAACGGCTTGGGCAAGTAACTACTTGCATACAGGGGGAGGTTCCCTCGTGGTGTAATGGTTAGCAATCTTATCTCTTGGATCCATTATTACTGAATAGCGAGTTCGATCCTCACTCGATGCCCTATACTTGTGACCTCGTGTCGAGTAAATTACTACTCGAGTAATGAGGGAACCCCAAAAATTTTCCTCCCTGTCGGCTGGGGCGTTAGAATGCACCGACTGCACCTCTGCAGAGGGGTAAGACTCTTAGACGATCTACCGATTGTAGAACGTTTTAAGATGCACCGGTCGAAAGGGCCCTTAAGTTTCTCTACTTTCACTTATTTTTAAATTGAAATAAATTGTTTAATTGCTGATCTTTAAATAAAAGTATGATAGTGTTTAAATTTGTACGCACACACACACACACACAAACACACACAAACATACACACACACACACACACACACACACACACACACACATATACACATATATATATATATATATATATATATAAAGTATATGGAAACACACAATGCTGTTATAATGAAAATATTTTATATCATATTCATAGCTAATATTGAACAATATTTCGATTTATAAAAATCATCTTCAGAGCTTTTTTTAATTTTTATTCCAGACTCATCGAGAGAGAAGCTGAAAATATTTGAATTCAAAACGAAAACATTGTTTTTATAAATCGAAATATTGTTCAATATCAGCTATGAATATAATATAAAATATTTTCATTTTAACAGCATTTTGTGTTTCCATATCCTATTATCTATACTCATACCGTCGGATTCATTTCCTTACTCTTAACTATATATAGACACCTACGCAAACTGTTACTATCCATTTCTGGTATATTGCCTTGTTTTATTTTTCTTTCAATCTGTGTTGGTGTCTGGCTTAGTGTCTGTCTGCTTCTATCTCCTACAATCATTCCATGCTCAAACCACACATCGATACGGAGATAAGAAAAAATAATCGTTTATAGATATAATATACTCACCAATTTTCTGCTAACGTAGCCATGCACATACACCCAGAAACATAGAAGCTCGCAAACACGCACCATTGTATACAGTGAGACAACCCCACCCCTCCATCGAGATTTACAAATAGACTGAGTCAATTTTCTCCCTCGCCACATTTCTTTACGCAGACCGGCGCACACTTTTCGCGATCACAATAGAGTAATAAGATTTTTATCTGGAAGGTTATATGTATTGGTATATTAAGGTAATTCTATTGAGCAATCTAACACCATTTTCACTGTGTTGCTTCCAATGTAATTATTCAAGAACTGTATCGCACCAACTCAATATTAAGTAATTCAACTACGGGCCATATATTGTATTAAGTTCTATTATCTCAGCATTTTAGCTTCTTCCTCTTCCTCATCGTCACCCCAGCTCTCCTCCACTTCCGTCCGTTGCTCTCCCCGCTTCACTTATTCATTCAATCATTTGCTAACTCACTAAGTTTTTTTTTCCTAGTATTCACTTTGAAATAATCCGTCTTTTTCTTTCTAAATGTTTTTATGAATGTGTGCAATTATCTTGTTCAAATTCCTTTAATATAAGTACATTTCAGTGTGTACATACATATATCAATACATAGTGTGTATATCTATCTATCTATTATCTATCTCTTGCTGTCTGCATTTTTTTTATCTATATAGATATAGATATATTTTTGACAGTTTATATCTATCATATTCAGTTCCCATCTCTTCTCTCCTCTCTCTCTCTCCTCTCTCTCCTCTCTCTCTCTATATATATATATATATATATATATATATATATATATATAGTATATGTGTGTGTGTGTGTCATCCACAGACACGCGTTTCGACATATTAAGTCTCTTATGTGTGGCTAGACATTTGTAAGCTACCTACAGCCAGGATTGAAATCCGTTCAGTGTCAGTCAGACACCTTAACTTATTGAAGGTGTTTAGTATCTTGTTACCCGCATTAAATGCTATTTTATATATTTTATATATATATATATACTAGCAAATATATGCACCCTCCGGGTGCAAGTATTTAAGTTTTAATGTAATAAAATATTGTATTAAATTAGAAAGGCTAATGAAACTAAATAATACAGATAAAAAGATTTGAAACAGAGGGAGTATAATAAAAGATTTGAAACAGAGGGAGTATAATAAAAGATTGAAACAGAGGAGTATATATAAAAATGGAACAACTGAACTACTCTTCCATCACTCTCGTCTTCATTGTTATTTTTTCTAATTTAACTATTTAGTTAAATGAGGAAGTAAAGAATAAAATGACAGTTATTTTATCTTGTTAATGGATTTCATTTAAGATTCATTGAAGAGATTTTTTCTTATATTCATTAAAATAAAACCAAACAGTTAGAAATCAATAATACTAAGCACATATTCATCAAATTCGATTTTTTAATATTAATATGCAAATTAGCCTTCCCTTTCACACTGTAAACCGCTATTTTGTTTTATATATAAATATAATTGCATGTTGTCAGTATGTAGACATAGTTAACAGTATTAATAATGTAAGACAATTTTATTAATAATTGAGGTTTAGATTAAAATAAAATCATGGAGAATGTGATGTCAATAACTAAGAGAATTGTGACTTGAGTAGGAATATAGTTTCGGTTACAGACAGAAAAACACACAATCTCCATTATAATAAGATTAGGTTTGTTTTGTTTTTTTATATAAATCGCCTCAAGAATTTGTAGGCGTTTCTTATTGCTATTTTTATAGGGGATTTTTGTATTTTCAGTGAGGATGTTTCTTATGTCAGAGGATGGGAATTTGTATGTTTTGTAATTAGATGTTGTCTTATGGCACTAGTATCGAGAGTATGTAAGACGATGGTTGATTGTTGTTATTTTTGTGGATGGTATGAAGATATATCCATATTTGTTGTTCAACGATTTTATTCGGGAAATCATTAACTTGGCTTTATTTTATATTACTAAGTTCTATGGAAAATATTGTTTTAGATGAGATGCAAAAGTCTCTATGTATTAGGTTTTTAATTGGGACTATTTTATATTTGGCGGGGGGGAACACTCTACTAACCCCATAAACTAAAAGAAGCTGTATTATAACCCCGATATTACATTGGTAATAAAGCTAACATCTACATAATACTTAACAATACTGACTATAACACCAAAATTCAAAACATTCTCAAAGACAACAACATTTTTAAAAACTTACAAAAAAGAAATACTGATCAATTAAAAAACGTCTAAACATTATCATAGCTAACAACGTGGAGATTGGGTCTCTCAAACTCCCTAAAATAATAGGGGACTACAAATACGGTTACATCTATGGCAAGATCAAAACTGACAAATCAGGAAGCCCCCACTGACCAATAATCTCACAAATCCCTACTGCTATTTTATGATTTTATGAGATGGGGCTTGATAATTAGTATTATTTGAATTATTCGGACGAATGAAGATGAGGACAATAGTCCGAATAATCCAAAACAAGCATCTGTTCGTTGGTTAGTTGATCTTAACGGCATATCAACCTGTCTAGGGTTATGTCATGCCTAGCAGTTAAAAAGTAATATATGTTGTGTATCTATATTTACACTTTTATAGTAATTAGTTTTAACAATGTATTAGCACCATTGGGGATCATGTTGTATGGTATTGATTATGTTCATGTTTATATTCTATGGTATAATTTTATTTCCTTCAAAAAGGACAGAATGTCTTTTTTGTTAACCTTTTCAAATAGATCTTTCATATTGTTTGCATTAAAATAACGGTTTCTGATGTGAGCAAAAAACTTACATTCTATGAATAAGTGTTTAACAGTCAAAGGTGTTTGACATGTTTCACACTATGGTTGTTGTTCTTGTTGAAATAGAAAAAAACAATTAATATAATTTAACCATATATCACCAATAAAAAAGAATGGTGTCAGTTCACCCATTTATATTCATATAGATAAATCAAATATATGCTCCTAGTCTATCAATCTCAGAATATTCTTATTCTAAATAGCTATCTTAATCTGTTCAAATGAAGTGTGTTCAAAAGTATCGAGACAAATACTATATTTACAAACACAAGGAATGTAAATTAGATTTTATTTAGAATAGTTTCCTATTCCTATCTATCCCAGTCTGTATCTATCGACTCTTACCCTCTATCTTAGTGTGTTTATGCCTCAGTCTGTCCCTGTCTATCAACCTACCTTGATCTGTTACTATCTATCCATCAGTATCTCATCTTTCTATCTCCGTCTATATTTATGTACTGTCTCTTCCTTATATTTATCTACTGTGATCTCTTATCTATCTAACTACTATGGTATCTTGGTTTTGTTTTGTTTTACGGAATATCAACCTCAGTGGGTCATTTAATGCCGATAATGTTTTGAAATAAATCAATTCTTAATGGATAATACAATTTTTTTATAAATACATTTTTCTATTTAACCCATAAATGAGACCCTAACAGGTACTACCAATCTGAGTCAGTGGACCAGGGAGCAATGGTCATGAAGGGGTGCTCCACTTTCCCCAAACCTCCAGAACTGGAACCTCACCATCAGATAGTTTAATGTCATTCCCAGGACATGTAGACTCTCAGCCACCGCCTTCTAGCACCCATATGATAAAAAGGAGTTGGGGCTTGCCATAAGGACAATAGGGTTGGGACAATCATATAGGTGCTAGGGCTTGACGTGACCAGCCGATTGATCGGAGGGGGCCTTTCCGACCACCCGTCTAGCCCAAGAAAAGTCCAAAGTGGAGTATTGCAAGTCATGGACTACTCAGCCACCTGGGTTCTATCCTTAAGCATCACGGGTCGCCACCCACGGTGCAGTCGGTGCATTCTAACGCCCCAGCGGACAGGGCGGTACTATGGTAGCTATCTATCTATCTATCGTGGTCCCTTAACTATCTATCTTACTTGGTAGCTAAGGCGATAAAATCCTGAATTTAGACTACTGATTTACAATGAATATCCGCCTTCCTTGCTTGTAAGACCGACGTTACGTTATCGTCTCTCCATCTCCGTAATTAAAACAGTGATACAAAAGAAATACCAAAGCAAGAAAATTATTAATCTATAAGTGTATCTCAGCGTGTCGGCATGTGAAAGGAGAAAATAATCGATTCGATTTATGTAGTTATTCATTAGAATGAGAAATAGTCATTCTACAATTATGGAAAGTTCGATGAAGATCGAACTCACAACAGACTACAAGCAAAAGTCTCACAAAAGGCTCTCTCGATTCTCAAGCATATACTTATCTATATAACAATTGATCTGGATTCATACGATTTCATTCCACACACACATACACGTGTGTATGCGTGTGTGTATTTCATACTGAAGATTTTATCAGATGCAATATTGCAAGATAACAGTTGTATAACTAATTGATATATATATCTGTACAATAATCCATGTATTTTCATCTCTATAAGTTTATCAATAAATAAATACTTGCGATCTTTTGGGTAAAATTTTGTAAAATATACAAAGAAATTATTTAATTAATAATTAATAGATGTGCGCAACATTTTATTCGAGGGGAGACAGAACTAATTTCATTTTAAATTGTTTTATTTTTTTTACTCCTTTAATAAATTTGGTTTTACTTATGATAAAAACGCTCTGACATCGAATTTTAAACTACACACCAATAATGCAAGCCTTTTAAAAATAAGTGTTTACACCGCCCGGAGTGCGTTTTTTTTTTTGCTAATGATAATAATAATAATCTGTACCATCTTAATTCGGTTTGCAATTGATGATAAAAATGAGATTTGTTTGAAGTTCGTGTCTGGCTTCCGCCATTCCACTGCGCTGGTTCTGGTCGCATTCGAATAGATTATGACTCAATTCATGGAATTCTGTGAGTTAGAAAACAACTTCCGGTCGCCGAGAGACAGGAAGTTGAGGAAGGCGGGAGACTCGTGGCAATGTCGCTCGGTGGCACTTGGGAAGCGAATACTGTGGAGGCGACTGTGCAGGAAACAACATGGAGGCACATGTGGTTATGAAATTAATAATAAATAAAACCAACATTTTCAAGAAATATAAGAAAAAATAACATAAAAAACACAACAAAAAAACAAATAACGAAAAAGTAAAAAAAAAAAAATGCAACAGAAAATATTGATAAATATAGGAAAAAAAAAACTGTAAGAAATAAATGTTCGTAAAATGAGAATTCTCGAAAAGCTAAAAAAACAAAACAAAAAACCCCAACAAAACGTAACAAAAAGGAACGTACACAAAAAATAAATAAAAATAAACCCCATGAAAGTGGATAATAGATTAACTGAAATACTTGTCTATGCTGGAGGAAGTGGTCACTGCAAAACTATAATATATATATATATATATATATATATATATATATATATGACGATAGGAAAAGAAAAAAACAAAACAACCCACTACCCCCAAAAAACATTTGTCAATATAGGAAAAAGAATAACGAAATTAAAAGGAAACACACAAAAAACAAAATACCCCCCCCCCAAAAAAAAAAGAAACGCCTATAAAAGTGGGTAATATATTAGCTGAAATAATTGTCTTAGCAGAACCTGTGGATATACCACAGCATGATAAATTTAATTATTACAACGTTTGATATGTTTACTTAAGAGCTAGTGAAAATATTTTAATAAGTAAAAAGTATAATAATCCTGATTTAACTCTCTCATTTTTTCTTTTTTTTTTCTTTTTTCATCTTTTTATGTCTATTGAAACACACACACACACACACACACACACACACACACACACACACATATATATATATATATATATATATATATATATATATTATTTATTTATTTATTTATTTATCATAGAGTACAATACATTTAAGGTGCGATTGTTACCATTGGTTTCGAAGCAGGGTGTTAGCCACTTGAATTGATATTCGTTGTATATTCTTTCACAGGCATGTTGTCTTGATATAGAGTCTAACACACTGTTTTGAGACCAATGGTAACAATCGCACTTAAATGCATTGTCCTCTATAACAAATGAATATAGCTCCTACACCCTTATCGAGCACTTAATTTTCAATTCTCCTATACTAAAAATACGAATATTATATATATTATATATATATATATATATATATATATATATATGACGAATGTATGAGGTAAGTATATTGATTGATTTACCGATAGATTTCGAGACTGGATTCGTATAGATTGATAGACATGAACAGACAGTGAGGCAGAACCTATTCAATTTGATTGATTGATAGAAGCTGTACGCAATCAATAGGTTCATAGATACAATACAGTCTGTTATAATCATTTTATTAAGCTTAGTTATTAAGTTTCTCTGTTAATGTAACGTTGAAAGAACGACACATCGTAGCGCGTTATATGATAGCACAATGATAATGCAATTTCCATTGCAATTTGCAACTAAAAATCGGTTCATAGATACAATAAAGTCTCTTATAATTATCCGTTTTTTATTATGTTTCTCGGTTAACGTACCATGTGAAAAACGGCACATAGTAGCGAGCCTTATGTTAGCACAATGATCTTATATAATACTTTCCATCATTGGCATCCACCCGTCTACAAGAGACGATGGCGTACTATCCCAAAACAAGTGGAACCACGTAGCCTGGTCGGGTTGATATGGAGGATGAGCTGTCGCTCAAGCAGTAGTTTCCCCCTCTCCACACTGCCATTGTGGTCCAAAGGAAACGAAAAACAAAAAACAAAACAATGCAGTTTGGTAACGATAGTGTCACGGGTGTTGGTGGATAGCGCTGAAATTCAGCATCACACCACCTTAGGGACTTCAGCTACGGATTTGATTTCGGGGTTTACTCCTCTAGCCTGTCCTTAGGAAGAGAAGCAAGGCAGTGGAGGTTTTATATCAGACTTTTCCTTGTCTAGATGGATTGCCGACCAATGCTAAGGAGTCCCATCTACCCCATTTATGCGAGTAGCAAGAACCCCAATTCTACTACTATCGGTGTGAATGGACGTTGGCTCCCCTGGAGCCCATCCACCCCTTGACAGCTGTTGATTTTAGTGATGCTGGGTGTCCATACACCAACCTCACCAGACAAGCTGAGGCGTCCCTGATGAAGATGCCAGTTTAGTCACCGACAACCCGATCATGGAAGATGATAACGGTCGTCAAATTAAGGAACACGAGTATCAATATAAAGATCATACCACGTGATCTTGTACGCTTGAGACGTTGCATTTTTAATCCAATCTCATTGTGTCGTTTAGCTTTGTTCAATTGAAAATGATTTTTTCTGTTTGCCAAAATAAACTTATCAAACTTTTTATCAACTTATTAAAACTTTTATATGTTCAACTATTGAAGTTAACATTAAGTTTTCGGTAGATGTTGTTTTGTTTTTTAAAATAACAGCGAGATTTAATGGATATGCCGAGAGCGGCTGAGGGCGAGGGGGAAGTATTCTAGGAAGATCACATCAGTGTAAGAGAAGAATGACTGTCTACAGGATGAGAGGCTTTAGGAAATGTTAACGATGACTGAAAGAGGTTGTGCTTTAGGTAAAACCATTGGAAACAAGATAGAATGTGTGTATGTGGGTGGGGTCGGAATGTTTGGATTGACACCACATATACGTATCACGACAATAAGACATGACCTTCCAGCCGGTTTAGCTCAGCCGGTAGAGCGTCGGACTAAGAACCACAAGGTTCCCGGTTCGATACCGATCCTCGCCCTGAGGGATCTGTACAGTAATATGAGGAGCTGGTGCTCCGCCTCAGACACCAAACAATCCCCTTGGTCTAGCGCTAGTGAAAAGGGGATAGGCTCCCTCGCTGTCTGGCTGATACCGACTTTAGACCACACCGACGACTTGGTGATGAATATTCGGTGGCTCTGTAACCGAAAGTACGCCTCTGCTTACGTCATAATACACTTAGGAATTGCGTATGTTTATAATGAGTATTATAATTCATAGTCAAAATCATTAATACATAGAATAAATCTTATTTATTAACGATGTCTTTATTAAAATCTGATTTAGATTTGCCTCAAAACAGCCCATGTTATTAGTGCATTTAAAATCCTGCAGTGTGTCTTATTTATCAGTAAGAAACAAAGGTTTATATAAGATATGATATGGTTAATTTGCATAGTGGTTTTAACAAAACCGAGTTTAATAAATAATTACTTGGTGTTATTGATCTCTAATATTATTGTTTTATTTCCTAACGAATTAAAATCAATCCTATGGATGATTTTATATAGAAACCAATTAAAATGTAATCTTCTTATATGCATTCCTATTTAATTTCGCTAGTCTTTCTAATTGAATATATTTTATCACATTAAGACTTACGCTAGGAGGGCACATATTCTTACTAGTCTTAGAGGCTCATTTTCTTTATTCTTCAAGTCACAACAAAAGCAGCCTGACATTCATCGAAGAGGTCGTCGTGTTGAACCGTGTGAAGCCACCTTTCTGCTCGTTCTTTGATCCCACACCAGGAGGCGTTCAAAGTTTAGGTACTGGACTTGCATGCTGAAAAGAGGGGGGCCTTAATGAAAAATTGTAATATTGTAAAAAGTACCTGATACCTATTACTTAAGCATAACATTCATTATCTACACTAGCAAAAATATATGCCTCCTCCGAGTGCAAGTATTTAAGTTTTAATGTAATAAAATATTAAATTAGAAAGGTTGATGAAACACTTCCTTCACTCTTATTTTTCAACGCTAAATTTCCCTAATTTAACTATTTTGGGGAGCTTTATTAAATCAACTTAGATTTATAAAGGCCCTAATTTTGGTCGAAATAAATTTATTATGGAATAACGGTGTTGAGTTTTTCCTTCCTTTCAAAGATAAATATTGCTCTGTATATAATCTCAAAAGATTATTATACATTGAGCTCTCTGTAGTGATTTTAAAGATTCACTGTATTTATACATATTGGATCATACAATAATAATACAGCGTGTCTTAGAAATCACATATAGAATCATCCCTTACTACCAAGTTTTGGATACCTCATATCTCTCCCTCTCTCTATTTCTCTCTGTGTATATATATATATATATATATATATATATATCTTATTATAATGGAGATTGTGGGTTTGTCTGTCTGTAACCGAAACTACACAAGTCACAATTCCCTTTTATTTACACACATTCTCCATGATTTTATTTTTTTATTTAAACCTCAATTATAGTAAAATTGTTTTACATCATTAAGACTGTTAACAAATTCTACATACTAATAACATGCAATTATATTTATATATTCAACGAAATAGCGGTTTACAGTGTGAATGGGAAGGCTAATTTGCATATTGATCTTAAAAAATTTGATTTTAATAAATATTTGCTTAGTATTATTGATTTCTAATTGTTTGGTTTTATCTTAATAAATATGAGCAAAAATCTCGGGGATAAATCTTAACAGAAATCTATTAACATAAAGAAATAACTGTAATTTTATTCTTTTCTTCCTATTTTAACTAAATAGTAAATTAGGGAAATTTACCACTGAAAGACGGGAGTAAGGGAAAATGGTTAACAGTTAGTTTCAAAGTTGTCTATTTTCCGATTATACCCCCTCTGTTCCAAATATTTTTATCTGAATTCTTATTCAGTTTCATTAGCCTTTCTAATTTAACATGATATTTTATTATATTAAAACTTATATACTTGCACCCGGAGGGTGCATATAATTCCTAGTATATATAATATATATGAAAGGTGTGTAAAAAGAAAGTATCGAGATTTTTTGTACTTTTTGACACACTTTGTATTCTGAAAAAATTAATGTTCATTCTTCATTTCTATCTCGGTAAATACAGCTTCAATCTCGATACTTTTGACACACCTTGTATATATATGTGTGTTGTGTTTCTTTGTGTGTATTTGCTAATGAGCATAACCAAACAAGTATTATTTTAGCAAGTGTCTTTTTTTATTGAAAAAAAGAAAGAAATATGAGTGAAATCTAGAAAATTGTCTTTTATTTCAGTAGTTCACAACGAAAATTCAGTAATGATAGAAAAAAATTTATCTTCGTCTTTATTTGTTCTCTTTGCCTCGATCCATAAAAAATTGTATCAACTGTTTTAATGAGTCTAGAGCAGTTTTAGAAGTTAAAAAAACAAAAACAAAATGGCGAGTAAATCCAAGATTAGCGAAAATAGGTGGCGCCACTTGTCTTCTATCTTATCTCTCTAAAAGACAAAAAAAAGTGTCTTGTTCGATATGTTTTTTTTTGTGGTATTCTGTTTTATTTTTGTTTGCATATATACTAATTTTTGTTGTTGTTGAGGAAAATGCAAAATTTTTGAGTGAGAAAGCAAACATCCATCATGTGAAAAAGTAAATGTAAGAAAGAAAAAAAAGTAAAATTGAAAATGAGAAATGTTATCAATACGATGAAGAGTAAGACATTTTTTTTTCTTATTTCGGATGGTCCATTTTTTTAACTTTTATTTTGGATAGTCCATTTTTTTTCAAAACTCATTCATCTTCTGTCCGGAGTTCAAAATGCACATACCTCCATAATAATGATGTGCATATGTGTATATATATACATATTGCACTGAAACACACACACACACACAACACACACACACACACACACATATGTGTGTGTGTGTGTTTATCCTTGTATTATATGTTTGTCTCTGGGGACGAGTATGATTATGTACACATTTTCACATGAAAAAAAAAATCAATCTGTATAAATATCTGATCATCTATTCATATATATATATATATATATATATATATATATATATATAAGTAAATAAATAGCAAAATACTTAGAGATTGAGCATTATAGTCTATTTCAGAGAGCTTAGACACTTTGTCTAAGCTCTCTGAAATAGACTATACTGCTCAATCTCTAAGTCTTTTGTTATTTCTTTACTCATATATTTGCTCTATGACTCTAACATTAAGAGCACACATTGAGCTCTCAAACTGCGACAGGTTTTTAAATAAAACTATTGTGTCGTAAGGAAGATTTCTTCTCTGGACTTTTGGATAATATATATATATATATATATAAGTAAAGTCGACGGGGCGGCCTAAAGTCGGTATCAGCCAGTCAGCGAGGGAGTCTATCCCTTTTTCAATAGCGCTAGACCAAGAAGATTGTTTTTTAGCATCTGAGGTGGAGCGCCACACCTACCGTCATCCCTGTGCTACTCATACGCTGATTTGGCGAGAACCGGTATTGAACTAGGAACCTTGTGGTCTCTAACCGAACGCTCTACCGACTGAGCTAATCCGAGATATATATATATATATATATATATATATATATATATATATATATATATATATATATATATATATATATATATATATATATATATATATATATATATATATATATATATATATATATAATATATATATACAAGGTTTGTTTAGAATGGCTTTTTGCCGATAATTTTTTGGAGAATGAGTGCTTAATTGGAGTCGTACCTAATTTGAAAATTAATCAATTAATAATGAATTAGGCGGGAATACCTATTAAATGTATGGCTAAACAAATCGAGAAAAATCAATCTCTGTATGTACATTTCGGCCTATTAGGCCTCATCAGCAGAGCTATAGATCAGAGACCGCCCTGTGCGTGATTTGAAACCGGACCGTCAAGCTGACAGGCCGATCCCATAACCCCAACACCAAACGAACTTCTTAGATTTTATGATTTGTTTAGAGTAGGTTAACATTCCTCTTCTAGTGACTTTTTTTTTTATTACACGACGTGTGATAAGTTGTAAACAAGGTTTGTTTAGAATGGCTTTTTGCCGATAATTTTTGGAGAATGAGTGCTTTAATTGGAGTCGTACCTAATTTTGAAATTAATCAATTAATAATGAATTAGCGGGAATACCTATTAAATGTATGGCTAAACAAATCGAGAAAAATCAATCTCTGTATGTACATTTCGGCCTATTAGGCCTCATCAGCAGAGCTATAGATCAGAAGACCGCCCTGTGCGTGATTGAAACCGGACGTCAAGCTGACAGGCCGATCCCATAACCCAACACCAAACGAACTTCTTAGATTTTATGATTTGTTTAGAGTAGGTTAACATTCCTCTTCTAGTGACTTTTTTTTTTTATTACACGACGGTGTAAATATATATATAAAAGTAGTATATTGCCTATAAATGTACATATGAACGCGTTTTTGAAACACAGTGATATAAACTGATATATAAGAGGAGGCGCGTGGTGAAATGGTTAGTCGTAGGAAATGGACTTATCGATGCGAGTTCAAATCCTGGACGCAGCTGTGTAGATTTTGCATAACGCCAATACCTTTGGGAAAGGTATGCATCATCTACTCTCCCTCCTGCTATGGGTATATTGTAAAGCAAACTGGGCTTATTAAACTTGACATGGCAACCAATCTAGGAGAAAGAAAAATTGTAAATTCCACTTAGGAAATATCCCTTGTGTTTCGGAACATCACTTTTAGGTGATTATCCGTCATCAGAAACGTTGACTGAAAAACGTTTGATGACAGATAATTACCTAAAAGTGATGTTCCGAAACCATTGGTAAGTCGAACTTTTAATTGTATTAGTGACTATATATATATATATATATATATATATATATATATATATATATATATTATATATATATATATCCTGATCGTGAAGAAAGATTGGTAACTATGTATACTGGTATATATCTACATATGCATTCATAGATATGCCTATTTATATCAGACGCTCTCTCTCTCTCTCTCTCTCTCTCTCTCTCTCTCTCTATATATATATATATATATATATATATATATATATATATATTATATATATCTTTCTCTATCTGTCTCTTTCTCTACTATATATCTCTATCTCTTTCTCTACAATATATATATATATAATATATATATATATATTCTTTCTCTATCTCTTTCTCTCTCTCTATCTGTCATATATATATATATATATATATATTATATATATATATATATATATAATATATATATCTCAGTCATCATCAGTGCAGCTCGACTTTTTTTAACAGCTACCTCTAGCCGGAAACGAAACCCGACAGAATATTCGTCTGCCAAGTTCCTTACCGTTGCGGCCGTCAGTTACTGTCAGTCCTTGGTGAACAATTAATTGATACATACTTACAGGATATGTTTTTACAATAACCAGAGAACTCAAGTTTGTAAACAACAGGCAAGTAAATACTTACGCTATAGCGGGGAAATTTCAATCATTGTATCCCCGACAGTGCTCTACCATGAAAATTGGGAGCATATATATATATATATATATATATATATATATTATAAATATTTATTTATTTATTTATTTATAGTCACCAATACAATTAAAAGTTCGACTTACCAATGGTTTCGGAACATCACTTTTAGGTGATTATCCGTCAGAAACGTTCACTTTACCGTAAACGTTTCTGATGACGGATAATCACCTAAAGTGATGTTTCGAAACATGGTAAGTCGAACTTTAATTGTATTAGTGACTATAAATAAATAAATAAATACAGCTCTTACAGAAGTAATTGAGCACTTTATAATCATTTCTGCAATAATAATAACAAAATATTAACTATATATATATATATATATATATATAGACCTACTGTATGGTGAACTAGTGGAGGGCACCCGACCGGCTGGGAGACCACGCCTACGCTTCAAAGATGTCTGCAAGAGAGACCTGAAGACATGCCACATCGACATAGACACGTGGGAGGCTTGTGCAGAAGACCATGCAATCTGGCGCCTCCTTGTCAAACAAGGAACAAAAAGAAGTGAAGAAGAGAGGTAAAAAGCTGCCACAGAAAAGAGAGCTAAAAGAAAGGAGAAACAGCAGCACCCCCAACACCTACAAAAAGCATCACCTTTTGTTTGCAGCCATTGCACCAGAGACTGCCATTCGAGGATCGGTCTGTTGAGCCACTCACGTAGCTTTAAGTTAGAGAGAGAAGAAAAAAAAACAAAAAAAACAAAAAACTACGCCATCGTCTAAAATAGACGAAAGATTGCCAACCATATATATATATATATATCAGTCAGTCATCCATAGACACATGCATACATATATATATATATATATATAATATATATATATATATATATATATATATATAATATATATATATATAGGGTTGACTTAAATAATTTCAGTTTTAGAAGAAATAATTAATTCATGAATAATTCATCGTGAATTAATGAATGAATTTCAATCAATAGTATATTCGCCATTTTCATAAAATCAACTGTTATCATTTATTCGTCAGCTTGTTAAACTTCCTCTCAAAGAAAGTTCAGCTGGTTTCGAACCACAAACATTTCACCTTGATCTTCTTTAGGCTGAATTTCGGGAAAACAATCCTGATTAAAAATAAGCTGATCAATATCAATTTCTCAACAATCATTCTCATTATTAAACGTCGATCAGTATAATTTTGTGCAAGGATCCTCCCACCAGTGAATCTGATACTCGGCTGCGTGACCGACAAAAAGGGATTAATCACGGCAACTCTCACGATGGTGCGAAAAACGGCCATACGCGAGAGTTGAATTGAAAAAAAAAAGGGGTGGGGGTCAGGCAGTCAGCTATTAACCGACAGAGGACAAAGAACGATTTAAATTTCAGTGATAGAGACCCCCCCCAACTTCGTTGAGGGTTGGCTGGTTGACAATTTGGCAATTAATCTTCCATAAAATTATTTCCTGAAGTAAAAATAGTTTTCATGATGACTAGTTCAAATCTTTGCCCACATAAGCCGCTCACAGCAACTCTCCTGCCACAGCTAACCGACTGTGGACCTCAGATGCCTACGCCGCATTCTACGCATATGATGGCAGGACAAAGTGCCCAACACAGACGTGATGGAACGAACAAACAAGAACAGCATGCCCATCATCATCTGCGATTGACGCCTGCGCTGGCTTGGTTACGTCAGGAGGATGGACAAAGGCCGCATCCCCAAACTTAGAAGGCACCCGACCGGTAGGGAGACCACGCCTGCGCTTTAAAGATGTCTGCAAGAGATACATGAAGACATGCTACACCAACACATGGGAGGCTTGTGCAGCAGACCGTACAACCTGGTGCTTCCTCGATGGAAGCCAGATGGATGGAGAGACAACAGCAACTCCAACAAGCATCGCTGTTTGTTTGCGGTCTCTACACCAGAGATTGCCATTCACAAATTGGTCTGTTCAGCCAATCACGTAGTTGCAGATAAAAAATTCGACACTACGCCATCGTCTTTAGTAGACGGAAAGATGCCAACATACATAGATATTCTCGTAGTATGACTTTTTGCGGAGGTGGAGAACCACACTTACCAACAGCTCCTTATTTTACCGCACGAATCAGATGATTCAATGTGTGCATCTCATGCACTGAGTTGACGGGGACTCGTATCAAACACGTAACATTGCGATTCCTAGACGAGTTTTTCCTCTTTCATGAAATTATTTCCCGAGGCAAACAATATATTTTTTTCATGATAACTAGTTTAAATCTTTGCCCACTTTAAACCACTTACGGTAACTCTCTCGCCACTGCGATCCTACGCTAGCTACCAGAAGATCTGAAACACGTGTTGCATATGTAAGATAAAAAGAATACATTTTTTTCTGAAAAAATAATACATTTTGCGGACCGTCTTTTTTAAAAAATAAAATATTGAATTTTCTCCCGTTGGAACCAGAACAACATATATATATATATATTGGGAGATTATGTGCTTAATTGAAGTCATACCTAATTTGTAAATTAATTTGTTATAATTAAATGAATTAGGTGTGCATGTCGGTTTAAATGTAAGGCATAAACAAATCGAGAAAAAGTCAATCTCTGTATGTACATTTCAGCCTATTAGGCCTCATCAGCAGAGTTATAGACAAAGCAGTGCATTGTGCGTGATTCGAACCCTACCTGTCAGGCTGACAAGCAGGGACTCTAACCATTACACTAGCTGGCTTTCTCGTTTATTTTAAACTGATATATATATATATATATATCGCACTTTTTTGGTTGACTTCATATATATATATATATATTTGCTTTGTTGTTAATTGTTTTATTTTCTTAATTTCTTTCGGACACACACACCAACTGCCCTTATATATTATATATATATATATATATATATATATATATATGATGAAACGCGTTGTTCAAGAGACTTCATATTTCATTCACTCAAGAAAATAATCAAAACAAACTGTATACATATAAAACTACCTATCATTCCATATAAAACATAAACAAAATCAGAACAACTAACAACTTTTACTGACCGAAAAGCCATTCAAATAAATCCTCGTGATATGTTGTATTTATTTTTTCATAACCAATTTAGATAATGAAATTTACTTCTCTAAAAAAACAAACTGTATTCGTCTATTGGTACATATGTACTTAATACAAGATCGATAGAATTCTACGGATTTCATGTTCAGCTAAAAAGGAAAATGATTTTGCTCTTTGTTCTTGATATTTATTAAATAAGAAACAAAAATTATCACACACAAAGTTGAGAATACTCCCTGCCGGAAAACAGACTTTACAAAACGTAATTACGCAAAAATAATTGAGGTGTCATTTCCCCGAAAAATCAGCAAGGCCGAATTGAAAGAAAGATAGCTTATATATATATATATATATATATATATATATATCAAACCCATTCTAAACAGATATTACAAAGGTAAGAGACGGATTTTATCTTCTCTAATAACTTATAGAATAATTATATTAACTTGATGCTTCAAAGGAGTCTAATAATAGATGAGAAAAACTTTCGATCAGGGACCCCACTCTCAAAAAGTGTTTTAATACTTTTGAGAAGGGTCCCTTGGAAAGGATTTTTCATTTATCCCCATCATTTCATTCATTTGTATTTCATCCATTCATTCATTTTACCATTAATTTTTAACTAATCTTTAAATATACTAGCAAATATATGCACCCTCCGGGTGCAAGTATTTAATTTAATGAAATATTATATTAAATTAGAAAAGCCAATGAAACTAAATAAGAATGCAGATAAAAAGATTTGAAACAGAGGGGGTATAATCGAAAGATAAAATTACTGAAACATCTCTTCCATCATTCCCGTCTTTCATTGCTAATTTTCCTAATTTAACTATTTAGTTAAAATAGGAGGTAAAGAATAAATTCACAGTTATTTCTTCTTGCTGATGGATTTTTTTAAAGATTTATTCACGAGATTTTTGCTCATATTCATTAAGATAAAGCCAAACAATTAGAAATCATTAATACTAAGCACATATTTATTAAAATCAAATGTTTGAAATTAATATGCAAATTAGCCTTCCTGTTCACACTGTAAACTGCTATTTTATTGTATATATAAATACAGTTGCATATTATTAGTACGTAGATATGGTCAACAGTATTAATAATATTAAACAATTTTATTAATAATTGAGGTTTAAATAAAAATTAAATCATGAAGAATGTAGCGTAACTAAGGGAATTGTGACTTGAGTAGTAATATAGTTTCGGTTACAGACTGAAAAACACACAATCTCCATTATAATAAGATATATGAATCGGATTTTTTAAAAAACATTGTGATATATCTTTAATTCCTTCACACACCAATCATTTCGTACTTACATTTACTGTTTCTAGGCGGGTGCTCTACCAACTGAACTAAATAATTGATACAGACATATTGGGTGTAGGCATCTGAGGTGGAAATTGTCTAGTTTATACGAGAGGAAACTAGACAATTTCCACCTCAGATTCCTACGCCGCATTCTACGCATACGCTGGCAGGAAAAAGTGCCCAACACAGACATGCTGGAACAAGCAAACAAGAACAGCATGCATATCATCATCTGCGAGTGACGCCTGTGTTGGCTTGGTCACGTCAGGAGGATGAACAAAGGCCGCATCCCCAAACTTAGTAGAAGGCACCCGACCGGTAGGTAGATCACGCCTGTGCTTTAAAGATGTCTGCAAGAGGGATATGAAGACATGCCACATCAACACCAACACATGGGAGGCTTGTGCAGCAGACCGCGCGACCTGGCGCCTCCTCGTTAAACAAGGGACGAAAAGGAGTGAAAAAGAGAGGAAAAAGGCCGCCACAGAAAAAAGCCAGATGGAAAGAGAGACAATAGCAACCCCAACAAGCATCGCTGTTTGTTTGCAGTCACTGCACCAGAGATTGCCATTCACAAATTGGTCTGTTCAGCCACAGGCGCAGTTGCAGATGAAAAATTGGACACTACGCCATCGTCTTTAGTAGACGGAAAGATGTCAACATACATACATTATTGAGATAGATTGATAAATAGATACATGATGACTGCCAGATCTTGAGAGATGATAGCTATCTTTACCATTAAAATTACAACTCAAACATCCTGACTAATAACTAAAACTAAAAACAAATATATATATATATATAATATATATATATACAAGATGTGTAAAATGATAAGTTAGTAAGACATTGTACATTGTTGGATTATCGTGACATATTCTTGTATGACTCTTATGTCGCTCTATGTCTACATATCTACATCCCAGTGACAAGCATAGAAGATAACTGATGACTCTGCAAACTGCAAGCTTTATTTCAAAATATCTTCTCTTAGATTTTCCTGCCAAAGGATATGTACAAATGTTATATAAAGAATAGGCATTGCTTATCACTTTTTAAGGAAGTGTAGTGTAGAATTTAAGATTAACGGTAGAAATGTGGGAAATTAGAGTTGGATTTAAAGAATTTGATTGAAAATCTTGAACACAGTCCTTTGGGGCGAGGCTTCCATTTGCCCAGGGAGTCACATAACCAGACAACTCTGGCGAAGTTAGTGGGATTTAGTGCAGTTGGAACTATAGCCCTTTAGGGCCAGACATGCTTTTGCCTCTGTTTCTCCTCACCGGCAAATGATGTATCAGAATTGATGGTGATAAAAGCGTCTACACAAGAAAATGTCTCCGTGATTCTATGCTTAAAGAACAAAGATGGAACCCACACAGAATTAGACAACCCTGATGATACGAAAAGGAAAACCGATAAGAACAAGTGCCCGATGGTAAATAGAAGATTATAGAAATTAGAAGTATTTAAGAAATATAAAACATTTTGACAGCCTACCGTCTAGCTGTTATCTGTCACATGACGAAAAGAAATATATATATTTACCAACACGAGCAGAATGCAACACCAGGTCAATTTCTTAAGCGGAGTTTAACAGGTTTGAATTCAGAGTTTTCCTTCTTCTAGACTGGTTGCCTAGCCATGGTTAAAGAGTCCATTCTGCCCTGCTATTTACCCATAGCTGAAGGAGAATTGGATTCATACCTTTCCCAAGGGTATTAGTGCAATGTGAAATGCAAACAGCTTTGTCCAGGAATTGAACTCTGGTCGATGAGTCCATTTCCTACGACTCGAACCATTAGACCACGCGCATCCTAACGCGACAAAAAGAAATATAAGTTACTAGCAGGAGCTGTGGATATACCACAGTATGATAATTTAAGTATCACAACGTTTAATGTTTACTTAAGAGCTATTACTAAATAGTTCAATATGTAAAATGTATAATCATCTTGATTTTAACTATCTTACTCTTTTTTCTTTTATTTTTCATTCTTTCTTTTTCATCGTTTCATTGTTTGATTGAAACAGATTAGTGCGTTCTCTTCCGCGCACTCACGCCCTCTCTCTATATTTCCTCTACTCTTTCTTTCTTTTGTACTTATAATATTTTCCGTGTAGCATGTCCCTTTTCTCTCCTTTCTTTATAATAAAAAAAAGAATGGTCCATTGTTTTGCTGAGGTGACGACACTCATAAGAAATAATTCGGCGGATAAGCAACACCAGATGATCAGGTTTTAGATTTTTGCATTCCATCTTGGAAAATTTGGACGGTCTCATTTTTAACCAGAGGGTATTACAAGATGATAACGGTTGTACTTCTTGGGAACACGAGTATTAATATATAGATTATGAAGACGCTTCTACCGCTACTCTCTTATCACCAACATCTACATCTGACTTTGCTATGATTCCGAGAATAAAAAATATAAAACCATTTGTTTTACGCGGTTTTGCAATTTTTCAAGATTTATTAATCAAAGAATGGTGACATATTTTCAATTCCTTCAGAGACCAATTATTTCGTGGTATTCGAAATATCCCCCTTTTTGTCTATTTCATTAAAATTATGCCATTCTAAAAATAATCCCTGACTATATTTACAACACAAGAATGTACCCTTATTATTTTAACATGAGAATGTTTTTATTTTCATGAAAAGGTTGTCTGGTGTTTTTTAATTTTTTTTTTTAATAATGTGAACGCCAAATATAATGGACGAAGAGCATTAACGATATTAAAAAGTAAAGTCGACGGAGTGGCCTATTGTCAGTATCAGTCGGACAGCGAGGGAGTCTATCCCCTTTTCACTAGCGCTAGATCTGGGAGATTGTTTTTGCGTCTGAGAAGGAGCGCCACATCTACCATCAGCTCCCTACTTTACCGCACAGATCCCTGTGCTACTCATAACGCTGAGTTGGCGAATGCCTGTAGAACTCGGAACCTTGTGGTTCCGATCCGGATGCTCTACCGACTGAGCTAAACCGGTCCTAATGATATTAAGGGACCATAATTTACCGAAATGGAAACCTAAAATTATTTCCCTATAAACAGAGCAAACCTCTTTGAAGAGATTAGAATCAGAATCTATCACTGATACTACACTCTTTTCTACCTAGGATTTCAAGGAACACTACTTACTAAGATCATAAGGATTAACCCACTAAACCCAAACTTAATACCGATTTAGATTTACAAACAGAAGAACTAAACGCTTAAAATGGCGACCAGAATTTTAACAAAAATAATCAAACCATTTGTTTTAAGTTATTTTGTAATTTTTCTAACACGACAAAACGAAATAGGGTTTATTATGAAGCTTTAACCGCTACTAACTTATCACCAACATCCACATCTGATGTTTCCATGATTCCTAAAATAAGAAAAACAAAAACAAATCATTTGTTTTAAGTTATTTTGCCATTTTTCTAACACGACAAAACAAAATATGGGTTATTATGAGGAAACTTTAACCGCTACTACATTATCACCAACATCTATATCTGACGTTTCTATCATTCCTAAAATAAGAAAAACAAAAACAAATTATTGGTTTTAAGTTATTTTGCAATTTTTCTAACACGACAAAAAGAAATATGAGTTATTATGAAGAAGCTTTAACAGCTACTACCTTATCACCAACATCTACATCTGACGTTTCTATGATTCCTAAAAAAACAAAAAACAAATCATTTGTTTTAAGTTATTTTGCAATTTTTCAAGATTTATTTATTAATCAAACAATAGTGACACATTTTCATTTCCTTCAGACACCAATTATTTCGTGATATTCAAAATAATCTCATTTTTATCTATTTCAATAGAAGACTGCTAAATGGATATAAAAGAATAAAAGTAAAAGAACTTTTGATTGTTAATAAAATTATGCCATTCTATAAATAACCCCTTACGATATTTACAACACAAGAATGTACCCTTATTACTTTTTCAACATGAGAATGTTTTTATATATTTTCTAGAAAAGGTTGTCTGTTGATTAAAAAAAATGTTTTACTCAAGGCTTTTCTTTTTTCTCCCATTTTTTTTCTTTTATTTATTTGCTCGCAGCAAATAAGCAGCGATCCAAAGGCGAATTTAATTTCTTTTTTTCTCCCCTTTTTTCAATTTTATGTATTATAACGAAGAGCTTAATTAATTTGGCACAATTTGTTTCTTTGCAACTGAGGAATAGTAATCTGAATTTGGCTGTTGGCATTCGCTTTGAAGATGTGTCTAAAGAAAATGTAATTATCACAGAACTTTTGCTTGAAGTCCTCTTTCTCGATAAAACGGTAATGATGATGATGATGAAGGTAATGATAATTTTCATTATGACAAATGGTTACGTAAAAGTCCACAATTATTTCATGTACATATAGAAATTATTTCAATTACCGTTTTTATTGTAATATTCGCACAAGAGAACGGGTGATATCACCGATGATAACTCATAGGTTTCATCAGAAAAAAAACCCTACATCAATCCGTTCTGTATGGATACTAGATGGTGCGCAGAGGACCCCCAAGGGTGATGGGTGATAGAGGCATATATATATATATTTTTTTTTTTGATAATTGAATTAAATTACCATGACAAGACAACTTGGCAAACACCATGTGCGACATCCGGAGCACTGGACAGCTGTTTCAACCTTCTTTGGTCTCATTAGCGGTGCATACCACAATCTCCACCATTAGAGATTGAACCATTGGACCACAGAGTGAAGAGCGGAAACTCTATCTATCTATCTATCTATCTATCTATCTATCTATCTATATATATATATATATATATGTGTGTGTGAAAGAGAGAGATAATTATTTCATGTACATTTAGAAATTGCTTAAATCGCTCTCTTTATTGTAATATGCACACCAATATTCTTTGTTTGGGTTATTATTAAATGAGGAAGATTCAAAAATTCTATGCACTTATTTTATGGAAGCCGAGCTCATCGTAGATGACTTGATTGGCAAAACCATGACTAGTATCCTGATACCCCATTGAGGTGAAACCGGTAGATGACTTACAAGGCTTTCTAGCTGGCGTTTTATTTTTTCGGGTCCAAGAATTTTATTGAATCCAGTTCGTTTCTGTTTCCGTTTTGGGGTTCTTGTATGATTAACAATAATAGGAAATACGATTACAGGTGTTTTCGGGTCAGGTAGTGTTGTAGATTAATGGTTAATGCCCTGCAATCTTCTTTGGAAGGCCACCTTCTCGTTCCACACCTAAATGTTCCACACCTTCTTTCCGAATGAGATTACACCACTGAAAACATTCAGTCGTTGAGAGACTCCCTGTGATTGATGTTAATTTTCAGAAGCTTTCAAGGCGTTGGCGACAGCCCGTGTGGTAGAATCAGAAAAGAACTGTTTTATGTCAAGCTAACGACGTGCGAACGTCCTCGGTATAGGCCCGGGAAGCGTTTAAAGCCATTGAAAATCAACTACAACAGATACAGGGAACGTAATAACACTAGTTGGTAGAGCAAGGTTTCAGATACAAAACACTATGATAATATCTATAAGATATTATCTTATATATATATATATATATATATATATATATTATACTACTCATTATACTATTATATACTTATTAATTATATGTATATATAATTTATCTATATATTCATTATACTATTATATACTTATGCGTTGTAAGTGCCTTTAAGTAAAAATTTAATATATACTTTATTCATCAACGCTTCTAAAAATAAACAAACATCCAAAAATCTTATTCACTTCACCGAAGGGCATGCGGTCTGTTTGTTGTTATTATTCTCTCAAAAACGCCCCCTTACCTATTATGGTAGAGGCGTGTAGTATCATTTGACAAGCTTAATTTCGCTGGTATGGTTAGCTGTGTACTGTGGCCGAGGCGATATAGTGTTTCACTATGCCTGCTGAGGTCGCGGTTTCGATTTCTGTCGGAGGGAAATCGTTAGTATATATCGCTGATTCGACTTAATAAAGTCGAAACAGTCTGTACGATATTCTACACACCGAGCGATCCTTTGCCGGGATTACATTTGTCAAGTTCATTTTCTATAAGAAAAAATATCGAATTTTATGCGATACATGCGTTGTAAGTGCCTTCAAGTAAAAATTTAATATATAATTATAATATATTTACAAATCTTATCTATAAGATGACAATACTATCATAAATTTCAGATCCAAAACACTAGTTGATAGAGCAAGGTTTCATATACATAAGATTGATAGAGCAAGGTTTCAGTTACAAAACACTATTTTTCGATGTAGTCACCAGTATTATTTTTGTATGGATTTACCCAACCCATTCGCTACAGACAGGATGTGACACAATTTTGCAAATATGGGGCATCCTGCTAGGATATTAATTGCAACCTATGATTTAAATTTCTATAACACAAATAAATAGGCCAAGAAAAACTTAGATTATCGATTGTTTTATTTTATCTTAATGTATTATATTCTATAGCTGCATTATATATATAGGTGTGGCGCTCCACCTCAGACGCAAAAACAATCTCCTTGGTCAAGCGCTAGTGAAAAGAGGATGGACTCCCTCGCTGTCTGGCTGATACCAACATTAGGCCGCTCCGACGATATATATATAGTCATCCACAGACACCATATTACGATGTATCACGTCTCTTCAGTGTGGCTAGACTCCGCGGGCTACCTCCAGCCGGGATCGAAACTCGGTCTATTCACCATCACTCCATTTTAACCCCTGGACTGTCATCAGCACCAACAAGCGAATGGAAATTCAACTGATAAATAGATGCATAGCTATATATGTCGGTCACCTGGGAGAGCTCATATCCGTTTAATAGGAGAGCCTTGCTTTTAAGCGTAAGGTGGGGACCGTCAGATAAATTCCCCTTATATATATAACACATTAGAAAAATACAACAATGTGAGGAAAAGTTATGGAAAATGTGAATAACGAACACAGTTACATTTAATTGATATTTCGTCTCTGTTGGTCTTAAAGGCTTCATCAGAATAAAGTTTTATTGTTTAAAAAACTTGATCATGTTGGATTAACTACATCTGTGGAAACTCCTTCTACCCTTTCCTTACCTCTTCCTTTTACCTTTTCATCGTCTATATAGAATTCTTTTTTAAAACAAAACTTTAAATAAAACTGTAGCTATTTTAAATTTAACTGTGTAGCGTCCACTGACTTAAACTTCTATTCTATTCCCACTGGAAATCACGAGATTACACTAGAATATGTTGAATTCGATAGAAAATGCACTGAAAGAAGCATTACAATTATTTTCATGCCGGTCCAAAGTATATTGCAATTGAACTAACATGCGTTAAACATTATTCCTTATGGAGAAAGTTTATTTCACGCAAGAAGCTTAACTTTAAACAAAAGAAATAGTATCACAAAAAAAAACAAAAAAAACAAACAAAAGCAAACCCCGAAAGAATTGGCGTAAAACATAGGGTAAGAGAAATTCAAATTATTCATTTTATTTTATTTCAATGTATATAAGTTTATATATATTGTATTGAAAGGGGGTCAAAGTTTACGTTGCGGGACGCTACAGAGTTAACTTCAAAATAGCTATCTTGTATTTTGGCTAATAGGGTATTTTAAAAAGACTCTCTCCCCCTCCCTCCCCTCTCCTCCCCTCTCTATATATATATATATATATATATATATATATATATATATATATATATATAAATAAACTAATAGAATGTTTAAAACTGTACATCTTATTATAATGGAAGTTCGGTGTTTGTCTGTAACCGTCACTACTTATGTCAAAATACCCTTTGGAATTGCGTAAGTTTGTCAATGAGTATTTAATTAGTTGTCAAAATCATTGATGCATAGAATAAATCTTATTTATTAACGATGTCTCATGAAAAATATAATGTATTGCATGGTTAATTTGCATACTGGTTTTAAGAAAATCGGGTTTCATAATAATTACTTAGTGTTATTGATCTCTAATATTATCATTTTATTCTCCAATGTACTAAAAGCAATCCTATGAATGATTTTATATAGAAACCAATTAAAATACATGCAATCTTTTTATATGCGTTATTTCATTTCGTTAGTCTTTCTAATTATA
Source organism: Doryteuthis pealeii (assembly GCA_023376005.1). Classification (NCBI taxonomy): domain Eukaryota; kingdom Metazoa; phylum Mollusca; class Cephalopoda; order Myopsida; family Loliginidae; genus Doryteuthis; species Doryteuthis pealeii. The sequence continues at coordinate 89,932,560 of CM042154.1, read as the reverse complement.
TAAATGTTCATATTTAAACTTAAATACATACGCTCGGTGGGCGGATATTCCAGCTAGTATATATAAAAAAGATTCATTCTGTTAAAGCCTTTAAGACCAACAGAGGCGAAGTATTAATCAAATGTAATTGTTTGTGCTTGTTATTCATTTTTCCCTCAACTTGTCCTCACATATTAATTTTCTATATTTCCTATATTAATGTAAGTAAAATCGGTGGAGTGGCCGATCTTGGGCATCAGCGAGGGAGTCTATGCCCTTTGTCACTAGCGCTTATCAGGGAGATTGTTTTTGCATCTGAGGCGGAGTGTTACACCTACCATCAGCTCTAACTATACTGCACAGATAAAAGCTGTGGTACTAATGCGCTGAATTAGCAAGGTGTACGAACCCAAGACCTTTTGATTCCTTGGTCGATGCTCTACCTATTGAGCTTAACCAAAACATCCAAATGATAAATGTCCATATTTGTTGTCTATGTTTGAGAAAAAAACTGTTTTGTTATATTTTAGTCAAAATGTACGTGTCCAGATTATTATAAGACGAAACTTTAAATGGAATCGCAAAAAATAAAAATAGGTCCTGTCTTTTTATGTTAAGAAAGCAAGAGAGGAAGAAGAATGAAATTGCCCTAGGGCGCTTAAAAATATTCGTCGTCGGTTGTGTGTGTTTGTGTATGTGTTTTTCAATAGGGAATTAAACTTACTATAGACTAAAATTATCGGCTACAAAAAAATCTGTAACATTTGTTAAGATTTGTTGGAAAGGTTATTTTTATATATGCAAGTGAAAGTTCATAACAGTTTCATACGCCCAGGAGTGCTGGTTGTGACCCTGTAGATATATACAGGATATGACACAGGGTCAATTGTTTTAGCAGAATTTAAAACGTTTGAATGCAAAATTTCCATTCTTCTAAGCCCGTTGTAATACGAAGGTTAAATAGCCCAACCTACCCAACTATTTCGCCCATATGAGAATATCTGGGTTAATACTTTTCATATCATAAGGATATTAATGGTATGTGAAATTTAGACAGCCTCATCAAGGATTTGAACTCTGGTCACCGTCTCCATTTCCTACGGCGGTAACCATTACACTACGAGTACCTCCTTAAGTGATATGACTAGGAAGGTCTTCGATAAAGAACTAAAGAACTGGACGTGCACTTCACGTGGTGTAATGGTCAACGAGATAGACTGTCAGACCATTACTAGGGATTGATTGATTGATTTTTAACGGCATATCAATCTATCTAGGATTATTTTATACCGACAGGTTAGGGAATGACGTTCATTTTACGTTCAGATTTACAGTTGTATGTTTTTTTATTTTGCTCAGTCTTATCGAATACGAACAATTTTCAAATAGATCTGTTTGACCCACAATGGACTCTTATCATCGTTGGGGTGGCCTAAAGTCCGTATTAGCATGACAGCGAGTGGGTCTATCCCCTTTTCACTAGCGCTAGACCAAAGAGATTGTTTTCTGGTGTCTGAGTGGAGCGCCACACATTCCATCAGTTCATCACTTTACCGCACAGAGCCCTGTGCTACTCAATTTGCTGAGTGGGTGAGGGCCGGTATGGAACCTGGAACCTTGTGGCCCCTAGTCCGACACTCTACCGAATGAGCTAAACCGATACTACCAATCCGGGGCAGAGTGGAGCTAAGAGTAATGCCAAGGAATGGGTAATCACTAGTGACACTGGGTAACCAATACCTTGTGACTGTCCCGGAGTGGTAGTACCTGTTAGGGTTCCATCTATGGGTTAAATAGATAAAACAAAAAAATACCTTGTGACACAACAAAGCAAAGCTTCTTAAATAAATTCTCAAGAATTGTGTTTTGACCGCCTTTTATTTGGCACTGAAATTTCAAAAATTAATCAAAGCTCCGTTAGTCATTACAGATGCGTGGTCACATGTTATGCTTACTGCTACATCCGCGTGTATTTAGATTCTCATCACGAGATATTGGCGCGTCTTTTGCTGAGCTGAGTAACCAACTGAGGTATGACAGTGAGAGTGTATGTATATGTGTGTGTGTGTGTGTGTGTGGTGGGGATTGTGTCAGAGAGACAAAGACAGTGTCTGGGAGTGGGCATTGTAATATGGAAAACCATAGTCCTTTGAGGGAACGTCGATCAAAAATCTCTAAAGATTAAATACATAAATGAAGGAATATCTTATTATAATGGAGATTGCGGGTTTGTCTGTCTGTAACCGAAACTATATTACTATACAAGTCCCAATTCCTTTAGTTATTTACATCATATTCTCCATGATTTTATTTTTATTTAAACCTCAATTATTAATAAAATTGTTTTACATTACTTACACTGTTGACCATATCTACATACTAATAACATGCAATTGTATTTATATATACAACAAAATAGAGGTTTACAGTATGAATGGGAAGGCTAATTTGCATATTGATCTTAAAAATTGATTTTAATAAATATATGCTTAGTATTATTGATTTCTAATTGTTTGGTTTTATCTTATTGAATATGAGCAAAAATCTCTTCAATAAATCTTAAGAGAAATCCCTTAACAAGAAATAACTGTAATATTATTCTTTACTTCCTATTTTAACTAAACAGTTTAATTAGGAAAATTTACCAATGAAAGACGGGAGTAACGGAAAATGATGGAAGAGTTAGTTTCAAAGTTGTTCTATTTTTCAATCATACCCCTCTGTTCAAAATCTTTTTATCTACATTCTTATTCAGTTTCATTAGCCTTTCTAATTTAATATCATATTTTATTATGAAATTTAACTAAAATACTTGCACCCGGAGGGTGTATATATTTGCTAGTATAAATAATATAGAGGGAAAAACGTAGTCCTTGGGTAAGCTCAATGCCACATCCACGTGTATCTACATTCTCAACACGAGATGTTGGCACGTCTTTTGCTGAGCGGAGTAACTAGTTGAAGTATGACAGTGAGGGTGTATGTACGTGTGAGGCTTGTCAGAGAGACAGACAGACCCAGAAACAAACAGTGTGTATGTACGTGTGTTGTTGTGAAATCATGGAAACCTATAGTCCATTGAGGGAACGTCAGCAAAAAATTCTCTCGAGAGTGATAAAATAAATAAAGGAATATATAAATAGAATATAATAAAAACGTGGTCATGTGATATGCTTACTACTACATCCGCGTGTATCTAGATTCTCATCACGAGATGTCGCGTCATCTGCTGAGCTGTCTAACCAGCTGAAGTATGACAGTGAAAGTGTGTGTGTGACAGACAGACAGACACAGAGGCAGTGTGTGTGTTGTGAAGTGATGAAAAACTATAGTCCATTGAGGGAATGTCGTGCAAAAAACCTAAAGAGTAAAAAAAAAAAAAAAAAAAAAAAAAACAATATATAAGTAAAAAAAATAGAATTAAACAAAAAACAAATAAATATCCGTGTTTCTATTTTGGATTTCTGCGACTGTTTTTTCCCTTTTTTTTTTTTTTTTTTTTTCCTTTTCCTTTTTTATTCTTTGTGCAGACGATCTTAAATTCTGTCTGTCTTTTTCAATCTAACTCTGTATTTATTATTTCAGTCTTTTTAAAAAATTTTTCTCTACTTGTTTTATCAACTTGAACACATTATAAGTAATTTGCGTACAAATATCGATCCACAGTGTTTACCAAGTATGTCAAGATACTTTTATAAGGACGTGATCGATTTTAGCCACATTTATCGATACATGAGACTAACCAGTTCCTTATTGGAGACAAGCAATAATCTTAAACATTGTAATTTTTCATTACTAGCCAGAGTATCCGTCTACGTAGGTCTTTACACAAGACTACGAGTTGCGCTTGGCGTAACGGCATTCGTCCCCGTAAATGAAATTGGTGATCCGGGTTCAAATCCTGGATCAGGCTGTTTGCATTTCATGCTAAATACTATGGGAAATCATTAATCCATCTGTTCATCCAAGCTATGGGTAAATAGTAGGGTAGATTGGGTTATTTTGTGTGGGTTAGGCAAACAATTTGAGATGGTAAAATATGAATTCCAACAGCTTTACTCCACTGATAACAAATCACAGGATGTACATTATATATATATATATATATATATATATATATATATATATGGTATTTGTGGAAAAAAGTGACTTACCGGTGAAAATGGTCACAGTAGTTAGTTGATTCAAGTTTCACAATGATAAGGCAGCGATATAACAAATATAAAGTGCTCAATACGTTAGTAGAGCAAATTTCTTATCATAAAGGTAAACGGTATTAACCTACTCGAGTTTCACCATAAGGATCTTCAGGTTTAAATCTACTGGATTAATCAAGATATTGATTACACGCGTGTTTTTAATCAACCTTTTATCGCAAAAAAACACACACGTGTAATCGACTGCTATTAATCAATATCTTGATTAATCTAGTAGATTTAACCCTGAAGATCCTCATAGTGAAACTCGAGTAGGTTAATACCATGTACCTTTATGTTAATAATATATATATATATATTATTAAGAAGTAAAGTCGTCAGGACGGCCTAATGTCGATAGCAGACAAACAGCGGTGGAGTCTATCCCCTTTTCAATAGCGCTACACAAAGGAGATTATTTTAGCATCTGAGGTGGAGCACCTCACCTACCATCAGCCCCTCACTTTACCGCACAGATCCCTTGGTTGGCGAGGGCCGAACCAAAAACCTTCTGATTCCTAGCCGAACACTCTACCGACTGAGTTAAACTGGCCCTATATATATATAATATATATATATATATATATATTATTAGGAATATTTCGAGTCTTCGGTAGACCAAGTTTGAGAATCCCATAGGCGAGAAACTCTCAGTAATTAAGAGCCGTTCACTTCATGTCTACGCCATCCAAACTGCTTTATTCAAGATATTAAGCACTGCCGGGTTAGCTCAGTCGGTAGAGCGTTCGGCTAGAAACCACAAGGTTCGCAGTTCGATACCGGTCCTCGCCAACTCAGTGTATGAGTAGCACAGGGATCTGTGCGGTAAAGTAAGGAGCTGATGGTAGGTGTGGCGCACCACCTAAGACGCAAAAACAATCTCGTTGGTCTAGCGCTAGGAAAAGGGGATAGACTCCCTCGCTGATAGGCTGATACTGACTTTAGGCCATCCCGACGACTTTACTTACTTATAGATAGGGCACCCCATATATATATATTATACGTGTATGTGTGTAGGAAGGGGGCTAAGTTTTTCCATCCCCTACCCCCTCACCTCATAGAAATACCTATCCCCCTTCCTACCCTTCCAAGCCAATCCCCAAAGAGATTTAAACCCATAGAAATCGCGGCATAAATTCAGTAACAACCATGGTTTTGCTGTGTCATATACTGCTGCATTTTGCTGTTGAATTAAATTATTACATGAAGCTAATTTAATGTTTTTCCTTTATTTATTCATTATATTGTTATGCCCGTACTAGGCGGACACACACACACACGCGCACACGTGTGTGCGTATGTGTGTAATATATATGTAAGTGAATAAATGGCTACCTTAGTTCAGATATAAATTTATTTCGGGATTTTTGTCTCTTTCAGTCTGATTTTTACTAATTTGAAGATTTCATATCTGGTCCCGTCTCACTGATTTATGTTTTTGCAAATGAATTTTTCCGCGTTTGTTAAATACACCATCTTATGGTCACATGCAATTTTAAGAAATTTTATGATTTTGCTGTGTCTGATGCTGCTGCATTTTGCAGTTGAAATAAATTATTACATGAAGCTAAATTGAAGTGTTCCTTCATTTATTCCCTATATTGCTGTGTCCGTTCACATATTGGTAATTTACACATATATTATAAACACACGTGTGTGTGTATATATATATATATATATATATATATATATATATATATGTTTAAATTAATAAATGGCTACCGTAGTTCAGCTATAAATTTATTTCGGGATTTTTGCCTCTTTCAGTCTGATTTTTACTATTTTGAAGATTTTATATCCGGTCTATTGTTAGAATTTTCTTGTCTCACAGATCTTTGATTTTTTTTTTTTTTTTTCAAATTTCTTTTTCCGAGTTGGTTAAATACGCCAGCTCATGGTCATGCGCAATTTCAAGAAATTTCATTGCGCGTGTTGGTTTTGTTTGTGACCTTGAATATATGGATGTCCAGAAATCGGAAAGGGAGGTAATTAACAAATTTTAAATTTTCAAAAAATTACAAAAAAAATCACTCCCCAATGGATCCGACCTCGGACTTTCCAAACAAACGCTTGTTGATCTTTCTATTAGTCAAAACGTCTCACTTTGAACTTCTCGACTTACAACGCAACGAGTCTGGTGACTGTTTTGGTTGCCAATAAAATTCATTTTTAAATTTTCAAACAATTACTAAGAATTAGGAAGTTCTCCAATCTTGATAAAATCTATATCTAGATAAACTAAAGTTTCCATTTACTCATTTATTTACAATACTCTGTTTATGTAAAAATATATACGCAAATCTTTAAATGAACGTTTTAGTTCTCAATTTTGGTTGAATCCTATCGAGGAAAACACTTGATATCATCCACTAATATAATACATACACCCCATATCTGTATCTATTCAAACAAATTTGGTTAAAAATAATGAAATCCTTGTTTTCAAGTTTTTTGTCTTTTCTTTCAAGTTTTCTAACAATTTTCTGACGATATCATCTTGAACGGCGTTAATCAGTTGTCCTAAAAAGTTATTATGAGTAAACCAAGTATTTTCATCTCTTTTCTGAACCTTTATCAAGACTGGCTATTATTTGACAAAACTATTTTGTTCGTTTTGTCGTGCAGGTGACGCTAAATAACGATCGCAATTTATTATTTTAAAATATTTCTAACAAGCTAGGCAAACATGATTTAGAATAAAAAATGTTCTATCTATCTATCTAACGCATTTTAAAACATTGTTGCTAGATTCTAAGTTAATTTTATTAATATTGAGTTGTCTAAATTTTATCTACAGAGCTTCAAGGATTTTTAATTTTTGATATTATTGTCAGCATGAAGTATTTTTGTATTATTAACTAAGATATTTCTATATGTTGTAGGACTCATGTTTTTTTTAATGTTGGCATATGGAGATAGAATCTGATAACACACACACACACACACACACACACACATATATTATATATATATATATATATATATATATACTTTCAATAAGAAAAAAAAACTGAAACTATCATTTGCCTATTATAAATTAATTTTGACCAGAACTCAATAAATCTTATTATAATGGAGATTGTGTGTTTTTCTGTCTGTAACCGAAACTATATTCCTACTGAAGTCACAATTCTCTTAGTTATTGACATCACATTCTCCATGATTTTATTTTTATCTAAACCTCAATTATTAATAAAATTGTCTTACATTATTAATACTGTTAACTATGTCTACATACTGACAACATGCAATTATATTTATATATACAACAAAATAGCGGTTTACTGTGTGAACGGGAAGGCTAATTTGCATATTAATATTAAAAATCGAATTTAATAAATATGTGCTTAGTATTATTGATTTCTAACTGTTTGGTTTTATCTTAATGAATATAAGCAAAAATCTCTTCAATGAATCTTAAATGAAATCCATTAACAAGAAAAAATAACTGTCATTTTATTCTTTACTTCCTCTTATAACTAAATACTTAAATTAGAAAAAATAACAATGAAAGACGAGAGTGATGGAAGAGTAAGTTTCAGTTGTTCCATTTTTTATTATATTCCCTCTGTTTCAAATCTTTTATTATACTCCCTCTGTTTCAAATCTTTTTATCTGTATTCTTATTTAATTCCGTTAGACTTTCTCATTTAATATAATATTTTATTACATTAAAACTTAAATACTTGCACCCGGAGGGTGCATATATTTGCTAGTATATATAATAGCCAAATGACGGTTTGTTAAGTTATTCTTTCTTATTGAAAGTATAAATATTTGTCTATAATTAATTTTTAGTTATTATACATTGAGCTCTCTTAGGGATTTGTATAAATCCTTGTATAAAACTATGTTTGCATGCACATGTGGATGTACGTCGGTTGGATAATTTTACCGTTATATATATATATATATAAACAAGTTCTGTATTGAACGTAATACCAGATCGCTATTTTCTCCGAAACAATCTCACATGTTTAGAGTCCTACTTACTGCATGACTGACATGGCGTCTGTTTTCTGAACAATAGATATGAAGCGGAAACGAAGAGTTCCTGACGGAAGAACGGTGTACAACAGCAGACATTCACATTGTTGTCAGAAATGAGAATGCTTCGAAGACAATTGATGAGGCCAATGTTCTAAGTTGGAAGGGAAAACAAGTTTAACGATGGCGAATCTTAGTTCGAAGGCGAATCCTACATTGAAGAGCCACCGACATCAGCCAAAGTTCCAAACTTTATTTTGTCATAATATTCCTTTGGTTTGGTTTTTTTACGGCTTTTCAGCCCTTTTTGGGTCATTTAATGCCGACACGACTCATTTTGATGAAACAAACTTTCAAGTTCTTAATATCTTCAAATTGGTATAAATAATTAGATAATTAACTTTGTTTGGTTTGTATATTTTACGGCATACCAATTCTATTCGGGTCATTTAATGCCGAATCAAGTCATTGTAATAAAAGTTTCTGTTTCAAGTTCTTAATATCTTCAAATTGGTATAAATAATTTTAAATAACTTTGTTTGGTTTGTATATTTTACGGCATACCAATTCTTTTCGGGTCATTTAATGCCGAAACTAGTCATTTTGATAAACGTTTCTGTTTCAAGTTCAAATTGGTATAAATAATTTTCATTAACTTGGTTTGTTTTGATTCGGTTTGGTTTGTTTAATGGTATAATAATAAAGTAAAGTAATCGGGGCGGCCTAATGTCGGTATCAGCCCTATAGCGAGGGAGTCTATCCCGTTTGCACTAGCGCTAGACCAAGGAGATTGTTTTTGCGTCTGAGATGGAGCACCCACCTACCATCAGCTTCTTACTTTACCGCACATATCCCTGTGCTACTCATACGCCGAGTTGGCGAGGGCCATTATCAAACTAGGAACCTTGTGATTTCTTGTCGAACGCTCTACCGTCTGAGCTAAACCGGCCCTTTCGTTGGGTTGTTTAATGCCAAAAACTGTTCGAGTGTGAGGCAAAAGTTGGCTCTCAAGTTTTCTTTTCTGGTTTAATTTTTGTGGACGGATTTTATATTTCATTCATAATTTTCGATACATTTTTATTTCTTTCAAGAAGGATGAAATATCATTCGTATTAGTATTATCAAACAGATCCCTCATATAATTTGTGTTGAAATATTTCCCTCTGATTGAAGTGAAAACTCCACACCCCATGAGGAGTATTCAAAAATGGATTAAATCATACTCCAGTTAATTCTATTTTTATTTCATGTTTCAGAAAGAAGAAAAGTATTTTATCAGTTTTTAGGTACTGTATACTCGAGTAATGTACGACTTATAAACGACCCTAAATTCTCAGCCACAAAAAGCTGTTTTTTCATCTATCTATTCTATCTATATATTGATACTCGTGTTCCTTAAAAGTACGACCGTTATCATCTTGCAACAGCCTCTGGTTAAAAATGAGACCGTCCAAATCATCCAAGATGAAATACAAAAATGTAAATCCTGATTATCTGGTCAGAAAGCTTCTAACCATATATGAATTGCAACATCCCAAGGTTGATGCAGATGTGTTTGCCTCGAGCTGATGGGTAAAAGTACTGGCGCAACCATTCCTCACATACTGTTACAGTTAGTGCAGCGGCATTCACCCCGGGTCGGTTGGGCCGACTTCACCCAACGATTTCACTGTATCTCAAATGCAAACGCTACACCATGACACCTCAATAGGGCTGCTATGATAGAGATGATATGATACATCACCCTGTGGGATCTTGATGGTGCGGCAGCCGCTCTCCGGTAACCGTACCTCTGAGAGACAGGCAACATTGATGCGAATCTAATGAAGGTGTTGCATAATCTATGCGGTTGCATAAGATTATTGTCAACCCCGTTGTCAACCCGGTTGTCAACCCGGTTGCATAAGAAAATGACTAATATATATATACATACATACATACATACATACATATATATAATATATATATATATATATATATATATATATATATATATATATATATGTTGTCAACCCGGTTGCATAAGAAAATGACTAAACAAAAAAAGTTGAAAAGGTCAATCTGTTACATAATCTATGCATAGATTATTGTCAACCCCCCTCTCTTTCTGAAGGGATGGCCCCTTTTCATATCACGGGCGGGACTTTCAATGGAATATTACAGAAAGCCCGCAAAGTACGTGAAGTCACGTGGAACCGAGTTAACTTTCAGTGCCTGCTTGGACGTCCGATGAGAAGCATGGGCTCATTATACACACGCGCGTTGTGTTAGTTAGAAGAAGAACTTTAGTTAAGTAAATAAAAGTTTAAAGAAATAAGATGGTGTTTTGTTTGATGAATGTCTTGGCAAAAAGACTGACCAAGAAGAAGGAATACATCAAAGACGAACAGCCAACAGGAATCTAGAAATAGAATTCAACATGGAAAGGAAGAATATAAACGACTAGAGATCACCAAATGGTCAAAGAAGTAAATAATGCAAAATGCATGTGCATCTCTCTATCTACCTGTGTCTATCTCTCCCCCTCTCCAGTATGTAACAAAGGGAGCTCATCGTAAGAGCCTGTTTCTTCAAGTTTTAGTGTTCAGATATTTCCGCATGCGAAATGATGAGATTTTCTGTGACAGAACATCCCAGTTTGCTAATTTGATATTCGCACCAATGGGACAGTGGACGCGTCAGTTCTTGTGGAAGACGTAGCAAAAGTCAGAATCGAGATTGTAGGGAAATTTGTCAAAGGAGTATCAAGGGAATACAGAGATTTGCATGCGGCCACATATAAACCAACAACTATAGAACTTGAAATATATCGACTTAATAAATGTTAGAATTTGTTCACTAACATAAAAATCCGTTACATTCATTTATTAAAAAAACACAAAAAAACACCGAAAATTCAAACAAGATCGCCAAATATACATACGATACTTACCTCTTTCTAGTGGCTTCGGTCATTGGTCGAGTAAGAGATGTAATATCAGTGTTATCCCAGGGAGGCATCCCTCTAGGCAACACCTGTCCACTCAAATTGTCAGGGGTGGCTAGGTTTATTGCTCGGTGCTTGAGACGCATCAAGAGGAATGCCAAAGGGATACATGCATTTTTTTTATCAGCAGCCACGCATGTGCTTCAGTTCGTGCGTGATTCCCCACGTTAATATATCCTTGTGTTCAATTGACATGGTGGGATGTCAGGAAAATAACTACGAGGGGAAAGGGGAAGGAAAATACGAAACATAAGGGCCTCGCCTACCTAAAAACGAAATGGGAAGAAAACCCCTTATATATATATATATATATATATATATATATATATGTGTGTTTTTTTATGTTGAAGTTGGGCGTTATTATGAAGCATTTAAAAATAAATGAAGGAACTCTATGTTATGGAGTACTGGATTCACTTATTTTTTTTATTTGTTATCATACATTTTCGGGATCGTTAGATTCCCTTTTTCAAATAAATGTCACTCCTGTCCAACGGATCCTTTGTCTTTGTTGTTATTGACAGCGGCAGCGTCCGTGAAATATTTGTAATAACGGAGTATTCCGATATCGGCGTTCAGTCCCCTCACATGAGTTCGTAGTTTTAAAATCCATTTGGTTTCTGCTTGTTTTCGAGATTGCGTTGTTGGAAATGCGTGGTCTATTAAAATACATATATCATCATCATTGGCAATTCAGTCTCGAAAGACTATGATAAAAGTTTTTGTGTGCCCCTGAGGTTGCAGCGCCTCCTGTGACTATGAAATCCTATGTTTGAGAAACATTCTCGACCACAGATTTTGCATTTGTAGGTTGTCCCTGTAGATGATGATGTTCCGATGCTTTGTTGCCGTTGCTTTCTTATGGACCTTTTAGCTTCATGATGTTGTATCAGGGTGAATTCTGACGTGTACAGGCCTCTATGGAGATTCTGCCGCCACCGAGGGCGGTCTTGAGCCAAATTTTCCCAGCTGGAAGGGACAATGCCAAAGCACCTGAGATCATTTTTGCAGACATCCTTGAATCGCAGTAGTATATATATATATATATACCAACCCCTTTGCACGAGCAGGATAAAACATAAACCCCGTTTCTTAAGTGGAGTTTAACAGGTTTGAATTTAGTTTTTCTTCTCCTAGATTGGTTGCCTAACCAAGATTAAAGATTCCAGTCTGTGCTCCTATTTATACATACATATTTACCAATCCCTTTGCACGAACAGGATGTGGTACAAGGTTAATTTCGTCGGCGGAGTTTAGCAGATTTGAATTCAGAGTTTTCCTTCTCATAGACTGGTTGCCTAACCGATGTTAAAGAGCTCAATTGTCCTACTATTAACCCATAACTATAGAGAAAGAGAGTAAGTAGATGCATACCTTTCCCATTGGTATTAATGAAATGTAAACAATGGTATATGTGAAATGTAAACAGCCTCGTCCAGGATTTGAACTCACGTCGACGAGTCCATTTCCTTCGACTATAGCCCTTACACCACGAACCTCCTACTATTTAAACATAAGTAGAGTGAGAATAGTAGGATGAATACCTTTCCAAGGGTATGTGAAATGTAGACAGCCTTGTCCAGGATTTGAACTCAAGTCGCTGTGTCCATTTCCTATGACGATAACCATTATAGCCGATACATATTTCGAGCACAGGACCTTGATATTGATAAAGAATTGACCCATCAGTGGTTGCTGTGAGGCTCTGGCTTGAAACTAGAAACAGAAGCCAAAGCAAAACCGTCGAATAAGATCCTGCCAGGAACATATTCTAAAGAACCGGTGGGGTGGGGGGCAGATCCCAAATGTCATCGGCTGAGAAAACTATTGATAATTTAATATCTGACTGCCATACAAGATCCCCCAAATGAATTTTAAAATAGGCGAATGATGGTGGATAGAAATACCTGGAGTTGAAGATATGCCAACATTGGAATTTATTCCACATAGAAAAAAGAGTATGAACAAAAACTTCCACCATGTGCTCTGGGATTTCAACATACATACCGACGTTATTTCTAATCTATTCATAGATACTAGCGGGACCTGTGGATATACTACAGTATGATAATTTAATTACTACAACGTTTGATATGTTTGCTTAGGAGTTATTGCCACATTGTTCAATATGTAAAACGTATGATAATATTGATTTAACACTCTCTTGCAATTTCTTAAAAGAGAGGGTTGTTAAATATTTACATTGATTTGTGGATAAAGATCTGCGGGGAGGCATTTAAAATATCCACATCAATTTGCCGACAAAAAAACGGGCAAAAACACGCCTCGGAAAATATCTATGTTGGGCTAGAAATTACCAAAATATATTCCGTAATTCTCAATTTCAATATTGCAAATAAGACAAACATGTAACTTACTTTTTTATTCAATCAATTTTGATTTTTATGTTGGGCATTCAAGTGGCGCAGGATCATTTGGAATTTTTCGTTTTTAAAATTGGGTGAAATAAAATGGGAAAAATAAGAAATATACGATTAAGCGGCACCAGATAATCTGTATTAAAATTTTTACATTGCCTCTTGAACAATCTACACGGTCTCATTTTTAACCAGAGGGCGTTGTAGAAAGATAACAGACGGAAGATTAAGGAACAAGCGTGGGTGTGTGTGTGTGTATATATATATATATATATATAGAGAGAGAGAGGGGGGAGGGAGAATGAGATAGATAGATAAAATATTTATTTTTAACATTTGAATTTCCTGTCAACACCAGCCAGCTATGCTAGGATGTAATGAAAATAATATAACAATTAACTACATATAGGTAGATTTAGGTAATTTTTATAGTAAAATAATACAAAGGTACTATCGTGGTCACATGATATGCTTACTGCTACATCAACGTGTATGTAGATTCACTTCGAGATGTTGGCGTGTCTTCTGCTGAGATGAGAAATCAATTGAGGTGTGAGAGTGTATGTATGTATTTGAGAGATTTAATAAAAAATAATATAAACATTAGCTATATCTACGTAGATTTAGCAAAATAATACTAAGTTACAATCAGAAAATCATAAATATAACAAACCAAAATAATGAATTAAACCATCATTGCAAATGTAGAACTGTTGGGTGTGCCGATTGGAAAATAAATACTTAATTAAAAACTATGGTTTACCAGTCTAATAACGGTCAAGAAATGTGTTGCGTAATTCCATGTCAAATCATCCAGAAAAAAGTAAAATTGTCACCCACCCCTTTCCAGGTGTGGACTATGTGGAAGTTTCTGAGCAAATATCAAACTATCTTTTTGATACAAATAATGTTCAATATATGTGAAATAATAATAGAAAAAATTGTTGTCGTAGACGCAGTCACATCGGAATATTGATGATGCTATGAAAAAATCAGAAATCATCAATAACTTAACATTGATTGACTTTATGACTGTTTTTAAAATGCTTTTATAAACCAATTTTCAGGAGTAGGGAAGTTCTAGAACTCATTTTACAGACCAAAATATGTTACAAAAAGTTACCATTTTTCGCCCCTCCCCTCAAATTTGGGGAGCTAAAAGTCAACAAATTTTTTGAATAGGAAGCTCAAATTTTGGGGATTGGCTAACTTTATTATACTCCACACGTGGACAAAATTTCAGAAGAAATTGTCGAGGGTGGGTGACATGACCTGGATGATTTGACATGGAATTACCCTGTTGGATTATTGTGGTATAAGATCTAAGCAAAATCGTCACACCTATATGAATTTTTCCAACAAACAAGTCATTTCCGATAGAAATTGGCCAATGAAATAAGAGAACAGAAAGCATTTAAGATCGTTTGTAACTGTCCTCAAATCAATTACTGGTTGAAATTTTGTCAGAAATCCTTGTTTGTAGGGAGTTGTTAAACCTCTGTAATATATATGTCCAAATCTGTAGTATTCCTCTGGTGTTAATCCAAAAGATAGCTCTTTCTGACAGCCATCACAGGTTGACATCCTCGGCCAAGAGGGGGCCTCATTAAAGGGATCTTACTCCTCTGCAGAGGGGCAGTCGGCTTATTTTAAAGCCCCAGCCGAGAGAGCTCATGGGGATTGGTAGTTAAATATCACCATGAAGTTAAATATTGACTTTGTAATTTGGCGCCAAGTTGGGCCACGTGACATGCCACGTAAGAGTCAAATGATTGAATATTGCAATGAGAGTATATATTTATATATAGTTGAATACTACGGACTTCACACGTGTCGACACAGAGCCACCCGAATATCGGCGACGTGAAACTCAGGGTCGTGAATTTTTCACGATTTTTCATATTGCTTTGCATTTTTTGCAGAGAGCACTGTATTTTACTGGCTTCAAACCCTTTTAGCGTTAAAGGATATATATATATATATATATATATATATATATATATATATATATATAATTATGATTGAAAGTTTTACACTAAAAGCATTTCCAGTACTTCATGTTAGCAAATGTAAAGTAATATTAAAATATGATTCAAGTAGAATTTAAGTGTTATTATATCGCCAACTACGATTTACGTTAGCTGACAAATTTGAGGCGAAAACTAGGTAAGAACTTACACGAGAAATTCTCAATATTTATTCAAATAAATATAAATAGTGTCTTATGTATGATAGGTATTATAGAAATTGTTTATATTTGTTTGTAGTTTTACGTTGAAGAATACACGTGTGTTATTTGAACATTATTTGAGAATAAAACAATTTCTTCACCAGTCGACCTCTCTAGACCTTATATCTTATTATAATGGAGATTGTGGGTTGTCTCTATGTAACCGAAACTATATTACTATACAAGTAACAATTCCCTTTGTTATTTACACCACATTCTCCATGATTTTATTTTTTTATTTAAACCTCAATTATTAGTAAAATTGTTTTACATCATTAAGACTGTTAACCATATCTACATACTAATAACATGCAATTGTGTTATATACACAACAAAATAGCGGTTCACAGTGTGAATGGGAAGGTTAATTTGCATATTGATCTTAAAAAATTGATTTTAATAGATATAAGTTTAGTATTATTGATTTCTAATTGTTTGGTTTTATCTTATTGAATATGAGCAAAAATCTCGGGGATAAATCTTAAAAGAAATCGATTAACAAGAAGAAATAACTGTAATATTATTCTTTACTTCCTATTTTAACTAAATAGTTAAATTAGGAAAATTTACCACTAAAAGACGGGAGTAATAGAAAATGATGGAAGAGTTAGTTTCAAAGTTGTTCTATTTTCCGATTATACCCCCTCTGTTCCAAATATCTTTATCTGAATTCTTATTCAGTTTCATTAGCCTTTCTAATTTAACATGATATTTTATCATATTAAAACTTAAATACTTGCACCCGGAGGGTGCATATATTTGCTAGTAAATATATATATATATATATTCAACAAATATACTTTATTCTCTAACCGTCACCAAATATCCCGCTGTTTTCTCGAGCTGTGGAGCATTTCTCAAATAATTAAAACAAAAATTATTTTTTCGAAAACTTCAAAATTCTCTGTATTTTGACCGTTTTAACTTCAAATAGCAAACATTGAGAGCCCTTATGAAGACCGTTTTTCTTCGTATGCTTAAATATTTTATAATTTTTTTATATTTAAAATAATAATAAATAGAATATCTGTGTACATGAACTCCTGGCCGAAACACATGTTGGTAGCTGAAATTAAATCAATTTTATCTATTCAACATTTCCTTCCTTTATTTATTTATCTATTCAGCATATCGTCGGATTAATTTCTATTTTCAACTTTGAATGACTATACACACACACACACACACACACACACACACACATATATATATATATATATATATATATATATATATATATATATATTCTACACCACATTATCACTTACCCTTTGAATTCATACACAATTGGTAAGTTTATTTCTTAAACATTAGTTAATTTTAACATTGCACATCCATTTTATACTTCAAAAAGCCAGTATATCCACAGGTATTGCTAGTATATATAAAAAGTCGTCGTCGGAGTGGTGTAAAGTCGGTATCAGCCAGGCAGTGAGAGAATTTATCCCCTTTTACTAGTACTAGATTAAGGAGATTGCTTTGGTATCTGACGTAGAGCACCACATCTACCATCAGCTCCCCCATTTACTACACGGAACCCTGTGCTATTCATACGCTGCTTTGGCGAGGGCCAATATCGAACCCGGAACCTTGTGGTTCCTAGTCGGACGCTTTACTGAGATAAACTGTTTCTCGACTCTCTCTCTTGTCTCTCTCTCATATATAAATTTAATATATATATATATATATATATATATATATATATATATAAATTTAATATACCAAACTTGTTGGTAAATCCTCGCGGTGAGAAAAAACCTAGCAAATAGTTTGGTTGTAAAAATATACAACCAAACATCAACCGGGAAGAAAATTTTTTTGTAAAAAAGACCAAGATAATCGTAGTAACAAAAAATAATCTATTAGTACAATATTTTGGCCAAAAGAAAAAACAATTTT
>CM042154.1:89879905-89912405 GCA_023376005.1 Doryteuthis pealeii | reverse complement strand
CTATCTATCTCGCTTTATCATTACCTATCTATCTACCTAGATCGATAATAGATAAATAAAGAGCTCTGTTTGTTCATATCTATCTATCTATCTATCAGATTGATATATCCGATTGTTTCCATCTATCTATTATCGGCTTGTTAATTTTGATCTACCTATCTGTACTTTTAATATCTAACAATTTGTCGACATTACAGTTTTTTTCTTTGCTAATTTTTATTCGTGTATTTTACACACACACACACACACACACACACATATATATATATATATATATATATATATATATATATATATATAATGGTCATATGTCTATTTACAATGAGAATGAACAATTTCCTATTTGACTACTTTCTTTACAGGAAATAATTCCTAAACCTACCCGCCGTTAACCTGCCTTTAATTCTCTTTTATTTCCTCAGCAAATTCCTTGTAATAAACTATCCAGGCGTAGAAAACACGAATTCTCAAAATAGGAAATTGCATTTACCTCCCCTGACAAGACAATGAACACCTGCAGGCAACACGGCGACGACGACGCCATTTTGAATTTGAAACGAGAAAAAAAAACCGCAGGGCAAACTGGGAAGGTTTAATTTGCCTAAAACTCAATGATTACTTTCACATTTTCATTGAAGATTTCTCTTCGTCGCATTTTTTAAAACTTTTATTTCTTTTATTTTCCATTAATTATGTTCCTAATATTGTAATTATATGAGTATAATAACATGACCTAGTAAAATGGCAATGATCATTTTGGAGCACCGAATGTGAAATATAATTTTAAAAGGGTAAGGTAGCATAATTAAGAGGGCAATAGTGACTATCTATGTATCTCATTCTGTTGATAAAAATATCTCTTTATCTAATTCTATCAATGTCTCAAAATATCGACACATGCATATACACGCGAACATGGAGGAGCGTGGTGTAATCGTAGGAATGGACTCGTTGGTTCGAGTTCAAATCTTGGACGAGGCTGTTTGCATTTCACTTAGTGCTAATACCCTTGGGAAATGAATGAACCCAATTATTCTCCCTCCAGATATGGGTAAATAGGAAGGTAGACTGGGCTCTATAACTTTGGCTAGGTAAAGAGTCTAGAAAGAAAACTCTGAATTCAAACGTATCAAACTCTGCTTAAGAAATTGTCCTTGTGTCTATATTAAACCAGAATTTAAATTGTTAAACCAATTGTTGAAGTTTATAAATGTATATAGACATAAAAAGAGGTTGTCTTTTCAACCAGTAACTAATATACTTTTCAACCAGCTTCCCACCCATTTTGTAAAAACGGATTTTAAGTAGCGTCTTGGCAAGCATCTTGATCGAAATTGACCGAAAAAATCGTTTTAAATATATCAAAAATAAATTACATGTGTAATATTATTTTTCCCTTTTTTTTACTCTCATTATGTTACTACTTGTCGACTTAGACAAAAATTTCATCTTAAACAATCGGTTTAATAAATTTTAATTCGTTTTTAAAATGAAAAGCAGACGATATTTTGGCAGACCCTACTCTTTTCCCTAATCCCAATTATCTAACGAGAGCTTAATGGGTGACCCAACGGGTCACGTTTTGTCTAGTGTATATATATATATATATATATATATATATATGGAGGATATGTGCTTAATTGTAGTCATACCTAATTTTGAAAATTTGAATTTAGGCGGGTATATATGTTCAAATGTAAGGCTAAACAAGTCGACTTGTTTAGCCTTACATTTGAACATATATTCCCGTCTAAATTCATTAATTATTAACTAATTAATTTTCAAAATTAGGTATGACTTCAATTAAGCACATATCCTCCAAAAATTGTCGGCTTAAAGCCATAAAAATAAGCACATTTGTTTGTTTACTTACCCTCATATATATATTTGACGCGCATAACTGTGAGCTTTGTCAGACAAATTTAGGCATATTTGAGTGTAAATTATTAGGTTGTTCAGATTTTATATTCAGGCATTTATACCATTGTTGTTGCAAAAATCAGCTGATGATTGTAAAAAAACAAAAAAACAAAAAAAAACAAAACACAACAAAGCGGCTAAAGAATAAGATTGATGGGAGTTGCAAAAGTAAGTTCTGTTATGTTTTGAATAAATCTAAAAAACAGCACCCCACACGAAAGTAGCTTTACGGACAATTGCCTCCTATTACACAAACCACCCGCGTAAGACGGACAAGAAATGCTAGATGCTGCTGGAAAAGCAGGGACGAACTCATAAGTAGCATTTTTCCTGTGGAAACCTGCCCATGGACACGCCAGTGAGAGCTGTCCAGCACGGACCTACATAGATCAGTTCTGTGCGGATTCTGAATGCTACAGAGAGCACCTCCTGGGGGCAATGACCGATAGGGATGGTTGACGAGAGATGGTCATGGATATGTTGTAGCGTTGCGGTCTCTATTTGAATGGAGTGATGACGTGTTTGATAGTAATCTTAATATGCTCATCTTCTTCTTATCTGTTCTACTTCTCGGGTTGGATCAGAGTTGCTGTTATTTCTGGATCGGTTGTTGGGCTGGGTGGCATTATCGCTGTTTGATTCTGGAAATGACTTGGGTCGTCTCCTGAGAATATCTTGTCTTGTGCCTTTCATAGTTTTTAATAACACAAAACGTTCTTGCTTTTCACATGAGCTCATCTATTTTATCTCCAAGGCATTTTGACTTGGGGAACAAACACGCATCTTGCGTCTGTTTCCTTCGACCGCTTCGTCCAGACTGATCTTTCATCCCTCTCTCTTTCTTTTAATCTCTTCCTTGCCTTATCATGACCAATCAGAAATCGACAGCTAGCCTAGTTACTTTCCACCATTAACAACACGTAAATTATTGGAATTTTTTTTCCACGGTATCATATCATGATGATGATGATGATGATTCTCATAACAGCATCAATTATGAGTTAATTTCGTTTCTGGAATTTATTCAGTAAAGAGACGAAACTGAATTTCGATAAAGATTTCACTAAAATCCATTTAAAAATAAACAAATAGAATAAATTAATGAAAAAAAAACAACAAAAAAAACTATATTATAGATCAGATTATTTACTATACTATTATATTTGGTATTATTCCCTCTGCCCGGGCAATGCTGGGTGGCCTTTTTAATCTATAATCAAAATCATTTAATGATTTCTAGGCAAATTTCCATTCAAATAATAGGTATATATGCGTGTATGTATGTAGCTAGCACAGTCCCTTCACATATCTATCTCATGCGACTCACTTATTCCAGTCTATTCATCTTGGGTTGTTCATAACTATCTATCTATCCATCTCTATCTGTTTCTATCTATCTATCCATCTCTATCTGTTTCTATCTATCTATCTATCCATCTCTATCTGTTTATCTATCTATCCATCTCTATCTGTTTCTATCTATCTATCCATCTCTATCTGTTTCTATCTGTTTCTATCTATCTATCATCTATCTCTATCTGTTTCTATCTATCTATCTATCCATCTCTATCTTTTCTATCTATCTATCTATATTTATCTGTTTCTATCTATCTATCTATATCTATCCATCTCGATCTGTTTCTATCTATCTATCTATCTATCTCATCTATCTATCTATCTATCTATCTCCATCTCGATCTGTTTCTATCTATCTATCTATCTATCTATCTATCTCGATCTCTATCTATCTATCTATCTATCTATCTCCATCTCGATCTGTTTCTATCTATCTATCTATCTATCTATCTATCTTCTCTATCTATCTATCTATCTATCTGATCTGTTTCTATCTATCTATCTATCTATCTATCTCTATCTATCTATCTATCTATGATCTGTTTCTATCTATCTATCTATCTATCTATCTATCTATCTATCTATCTATCTATCTATCTGATCTCTATCTATCTATCTATCTATCTGATCTATCTATCTATCTATCTGATCTGTTTCTATCTATCTATCTATCTATATCTATCGATCTGATCTATCTATCTCTATCTATCTATCTATCTATCTATCTTATCTATCTATCTCGATCTGTTTCTATCTATCTATCTATCTATATCTATCTCTATCTATCTATCTATCTATATCTATCCATCTCGATCTGTTTCTATCTATCTATCTATCTATATCTCGATCTGTTTCTATCTATCTATCTATCTATCTGATCTGAGAATATGTGCATTGAACAGATTGATTCTGTATATTTCCTAGTTGAGCTCTCTCATGCCTGCCGGCTCTTTGAAGAGGATATGTGCAATAAACCGGAATTTCACCAAGCGTGTTTTGTTTCGCTCTGAGGAACGCCGGATAACAAAGCCCAAATTAATTATCATCATCATCATCACCACTGTCATCATCATCATCATCATTAGACTGAATCTTAAGTCTTAATAATGAATAGTGTATTAAAAAGAAAAAGAAAAAAAAAGAAAAAAAACAAAGTCATGGCATGGTCGGCTTTTATTGAAGAACACTACAATAGGCTGAGGAAAACGGACAAAATGAAATGCATTGAATTGAAGAAGAAATTAAAAAAAGAAAAAAAAAAAGAAAAGAAACAAGAAAACAAAGGTTGAATAAAATGAAGAATGAGCGGAAAATGAATGAAAATGCAATTTTTCTTGTTGTTGTTGTTGTTGTTGTCTGTGATTAATTAAAGAAAGGTTTTCCATGCAACTATGCAATCATTTCGGACAAAGAAAAAAACTGTTATTGATACAACAGTGAAGTTGCCAGTTGCCAACGTCGACTTTACCGCCGTTAGCGAAAGGAATGGCGGTAGAACACAACGGCGGCTGCTGCTGCTGCTTCTGCCGTCGGTAGCTTTAAACCACTATAGGTACTAGTAAATAATAATGATAATAATAATAAGCGATTGCATTAAACTAGCACAATGGGAGTACAAGACTAGTCACGACTGGGTGGGAAAGTGATCCATTAGGAATTGTGCAAGAAATTAAATTTTGACCATGCATGTAAAGTTTTTAAATGCCATCCTTGGCCAGTTGAAAAGGGCTTAAAGAAAGTCCTGAGTTATGGAATCCTTTGGTGAGCGTAGTAGTCCTATCCTGCGTATTGGTAAAGGTCCAGTGATTTAATCCTGTCGTCCACGAACACCGCAGTAATTTGGCCAGTAGAGTCGGTTTAAGTATTGTATCAGCCTCAGAGTACTGCCAGTGATTCGCCAAGAGATAGGTCACATGGTTATGGCCTAGTCTATAATGGCCTTTACCACCGTTCGGTAAAGTAACTGTAAAACGCTACAGCTGTTGCTGCTGGTAGCCTTAAAACTACTAGTAAATCTTATTATAATGGAGATTGTGGGTTTATCTGTCTGTAACCGAAACTATATTACTATACAAGTCACAATTCCTTTTGTTATTTACATCACATTCTCCATGATTTTATTTTTATTTAAACCTCAGTTATTAATAAAATTGTTTTACATTATTAATACTGTTGACCATATCTACATTCTAATAACATGTAATTGTATTTATATATACAACAAAATAGTGGTTTACAGTGTGAATGGGAAGGCTAATTTGCATATTGATATTAAAAATTTGATTTTAATAAATATATGCTTAGTATTATTGATTTCTAATTGTTTGGTTTTATCTTATTAAATATGAGCAAAAATCTCGGGGATAAATCTTAAAAGAAATCCATTAACAAGAAGAAATAACTGTAATATTAATGTTTACTTCCTATTTTAACTAAATAGTTAAATTAGGAAAATTTACCAATGAAAGACGGGAGTAACGGAAAATGATGGAAGAGTTAGTTTCAAAGTTGTTCTATTTTTCAATCATACCCCCTCTGTTCTAAATATTTTTATCTGTATTCTTATTCAGTTTCATTAGCCTTTCTAAGTTAATGATATTTTATTATATTAAAGCTTAAATATTTGCACCCGGAGGGTGCATATATTTGCTAGTAATTATAATAATATCTTAACCTATATATTAATATATATCTTAATCAATATTGATGTTCCTAAAGTTTCCATCCGTTATAATCCTGCAACACCCTAAGGTTAAAAATGAGACCGTTCACATTGTTCAAGATGCAATGCAAAATGTGAATACAGATTATCTGGTGTCGCTTAATCGCAGATTTCTTATTTGTCCCATTCTATTTCACCCAATTTTAAAAATGAAACAAGTGGTCTTGCGTCACTTAAATGTCCAATGTAAAATTAAAAGGAATTGAAAAAAAAAAAAAAAAAAAAAGTTACATGTTTGTTTTATTTGTAATATTGAAATTGTGAATTACTGAAGATATTTTGGTAATTTTGATCTTATGTCGTCGCGGCACTCTACTTTAATTTACGCTATGTTTTAGTGAGTCAGCATCAGGCGAATTTCCGGCGCAACTTTGATATCTTCCGAATCGTGTTTTTGTCACTTTTTCCGGCAAATTAATGTAGATATTTTAAACGCCTCCTCGCAGATTTTTATCGACAAATCAATGTAAATATTTTACACCCCCTTTTAAAAATGAATGAGAGAGAGTTTAATCAAGATTATCACATTTTTTATATATTGAACAAATAGCAATAGCTCTTATATAAACATATCAAACGTTGTAATAATAAAATTCTCAAATTGTGGTATATCCACAGATCCTGGTCTTAGTAGTAGTTATTATTATTATTATTATTGGCATATCAGTCTCGTATAATATAGTATGTTGATGTGCCGGTGCTTTGTTGTCACTGCTTTCTTCCTTGCACCTGGGTGGCTTCAGGCATAAAAGTCCTCCAGTCTCTCCGTAGAGGACTGTTCATGTCTGAAGCCACCCTGGCGCAACACCATGAAACCAAGGTGTCCAGAAGAAAGTAGTAGTAGTAATAATAATAATAATAATGATAATATCCAACAAAGTCATAAATGTCATTACTTCAGCAGGGGGACATGCATTAGCGAAAAACTCGCAAGCAGTGAAATACTACTAATAACTAGCAAGACCTGTGGATTTACCACAGTATGATAATTTAATTATTGCAACGGTTGATATGCTTATTTAAGAGTAATTGCTAAATAGTTCCATGTATAAAAAGTATAATAATCTTGATTTAACTCTCTCTCTCTTCATCTTTTCATTATGTTCGATTGAAACAGATTAGCGTTATCGCTTCCGCGCACACTGTCTTCTCTTTATCTTTCCCATACTTTCGTTCTTTAATTCTTGTCATATTTTTTCTGTGTAGCATGCTCTTTTTCTTCTCTTTCTTTTATTGTAAAAATGGAATAGTCCATTATTCAGCTGAAATGACGACACTCATAAGAAATAAGAATTTGTAGGATAAGCAACGCCAGAATGAATAAAATAACGCCACAAGGGTTAACATGCCGTAAAATCCAACAAACCATCCAATGTTAATTCCTCATAAATTAATCTCACTGTCAAATGCTGATCAGATCTGATGAGTTCTAAATTTTATCGCATTTTTCTGAATGACCTGTCGATACTACTACTAATACAACACAGTTGGGCCACCTGTAGGCCGTAATGCTTAAGGATGGAATCTTGGTGGTTGTGTAGTTCGACATGCAACATTACACTTTAGTCCTTACTTAGGCTAGACGTGCGGTCGGAGAGGCCTCCTCCGATCAATCGGCTAGTCACGTCAAGCCCTAGCTCCTATACGATTATCCCAGCCCTATTGCCTTTATAGCAAGCCCCAACCCTTTTTATCTTGTACATGTTAAAAGGTGGTGGCTGACGGTCATAGTGACGCTAAACTGCATCGAAAGGCAAAGTTTCAATTCTGAAGCTTTGGATAGTGTGGCGAATGCTATTATTGCCAAGTCCACTCTGACCTGGTGTGGTATTACCTGTTAGGGTCCCAACTATAGGTTAAATAGATAAAAATAGGTTTTAGAAAAATGTATAAAATGAGTTAAATTCATTTTTGAATACCCAACAAGAATAGATAGAATAAAAACGTATTTGGCATTAAATAACGTTAGGGTTAACATGCCATACAAATTAACCAATGTTAATTCATCATTAATCACTCTCACTTTGGCCACATGGAAGTTTCAGAATGCTATATAACGAGTCCGAAATTTAATCAGACAGTCTCTCTGAAAGTCAAACCGATGATAACTCCTGTCGTAGGCAATCCGGTATTCTGAACATTAGCTACATAAATGAGAGTAACCTTCCCTTGTTTCTTTTATTTTGAGGAAGCCGTGTGTTTTGTTTTGTAAAAACTCGGATTTTTCGACAAATTGGGTATACCTATACTTTTCTAATATACAGGTACTCTCATAGAAATATTAACATCTTTTTTTTAAATCACCTGTGGGAGATTCTAAGCATATGTTGACAGGGATGGTGAACATGTGGAGACTGTTTGAAAATATATTAAAGGTATTCCTATAAGGGTATTAACATTTTTAAATCGATTAAAAAAAGATTAATATTTCTATGAGAGTACCTGTGTATTAGAAAAGTATATGTATACCCAATTTGTCGAAAAGTCCGTGTTGTTACAAAACAAAACACACGACTTCCTCAAAGTGAAAGTAAGAAGGGGAGGTTACACTCATTTATGTATCTAATGTTCAGATTACTGGCAATCCTAACCCCTTCGACCCTCTCTTACTCTCCAAAGTCGTTGCAATTTGGAAATAAAGATACAAGATATATTTTTATAAAAGTGTTCGTCGTTCTTTCTCAAGCTGCATTAGTTTTTTTAGAAGCAAGTTCTCTTTTTTAAAAAATGAGTTTAAAACAAATTTTGAATATCCAACAAGAATGAAAACAACAACGTCCCCGACATAAAATAACCCAAGGGTTAACATGCCGTAAAATCCAACAAACCAACCAACCAACCAATTTTAATTCATCATCAATTATTCTCACTGTCAAATGTTGATCAGATCTGATGAGTTCTAAATTTTATCGCATTTTTCTGAATGACCGGTCGATACTACTACTGTCATAATATTTTATCAATATTCCCGCGTTATAGAGATGAATATTTATGAAGCTATTGTTATTTAGGTGAGGTTAAAATTCTGAAGCTCTGGGGATTGTGAAGTACCCCATTACTTTCAGGCCCACTCTGAACTGGAGAGGTAGTACCCCTTAGGGTCCTGTTTATAGGGTAAATAGATAAAAATGTGTTCGAAAAAATGTATTTGGCATAAAATAACTGAAGGGTTGACATGCCGCAAAATCCAACCAACCAATCAATGTCAATTCCTCATCAATCATTCTCACTTTCAAATGTCGATCTGATGAGTCCTCCCAACTTTTATCACATTTTCATGAGAGACTGGTCGATACTACTATTACTACTACTACTACTGTCATAATATTTTATAAATATTCATGTGTATTGGAGATGAATATTCATGAATCTATTGTTATTGTATCTGTCGTGAAGTGTTGGTCCCATAACGTGACATCATTCAATGAAAATTGAAAATTCATGTAAACTTTTTGGACAAAATGTAAAGTAATGGCACGAAATTTTGATTAGCAATGTACGAATTAATGAGAGAAGAAAAATCGAAAGATATACAGGAGAAGATGGAACCTACACAAGGATGCTGGGTGCCATCTTAAATCCGGGAAGCAGCACTTCCAACTTCATATCACACACAAATCATCCAAGTGAGATAAATGAGACATAATGGACACTGTTGGAAAAACAAGGACGAACTTATAAATGACGTTCTCCTGTGGAGACCTACATACTCATACCAGTAATGGCCAACCAACAAAAAGCAACATCAATTAGCTCTGTGCAGAATCCGGATGCCATACGAAGGATCTTCCTGGAGAGGGAGGGAGAGAGAGAGATATTAATATTAATAACTATTCTCAAAAATATCTAATGTTTTTAGTTAAAATTTAATAGTGCAATTCTAATCATATTTTAGTGACCGGCTCAATCTATATCTACACTTGCCTATTGAATCAATTTTATTATTCAAAAGATATTTTTGTGTAGACATAGGTAACACGGATCATTTAGAGATCTGCACACATTTGATTTTCATAAGATATCCCATTCAATTATTGGTGTTATGTTTTAATTCTTTAAATTCCAAATATAACTAGTTGTTGCATTTCTAAGCTTATTTTTCTAATATTAAACTTAACAGTATGAATTAGTAATATTAAAATCCTAAAGTATAATTAGAATTCTACTCTTTAATTATAACTGTAATGACTTCAACTTAGTCAAATATTTGTTAGGGTCCTGAAGAGATCGTATAGCTCAAAACCGTAGTAAATAAATATTTTCTCGGAATTTTTTAGATGAAGCTTCATAATTAGTATTATTTGGATTATTCGGACTATTGTCCTCATCTTCATTGTTATCTGTACAACTCTTCAGACACATAGCCTAGTGGATAAAGGAGTTAGGTTAAGACAGTTCTAAGTGACAGTTATCTCCATACTGCAGGTTCAATCCTGGTCAGGGGCAGCAGTAACATAGAATAATAATTAACACAACTTAACACCTGTACTCCAGCTATGGTTAGCGGAATGAGAACAGGATACCCCCGTGGACTGAATAAAAGGTTAGGTTTAAAGTTCTGTGATGGCTTCCGATTTCGACAAGAAGGTTCCTGATTCCGACGAGAAATACCCGAAGAGGGCAGGAGGGCATATCGGCCGAAACGTTGTACAGGTAACAATGAAGGTGAGGACAATAGTCCGAATAATCGAAAGAATACTAAACCTTTTCCACTACTTCTAATACTATAGCTGAACGTTTATGATATATTGAACACCCTTGGATAGATTACTATTGCCACTGCAACTGAAAGGTTAAATAGGCATTTGGACTATATATATATATATATATATATATATATATATATATATATATATTCTTATTATAATGGTGATTGTGTGTTTTTCTGCCTGTAACCGAAACTATATTCCTACTCAAGTCACAATTCTCTTACTTATTGACATCACATTCTCCATGATTTTATTTTTATCTAAACTTCAATTATTAATAAAATTGTCTTACATTATTAATACTGTTAACTATGTCTACATACTGACAACATGCAATTATATTTATATATACAACAAAATAGCGGTTTACAGTGTGAACGGGAAGGCTAATTTGCATATTAATATTAAAAAATCGAATTTAATAAATATGTGCTTAGTATTATTGATTTCTAACTGTTTGGTTTTATTTAATGAATATAAGCAAAAATCTCTTTAATGAATCTTAAATGAAATCCATTAACAAGATAAAATAACTGTCATTTTATTCTTTACTGCCTCTTATAACTAAATACTTAAATTATTATACTCCCTCTGTTTCAAATCTTTTTATCTGTATTCTTATTTAGTTTTATTAGCCTTTCTAATTTAATACAATATTTTATTACCTTAAAACTTAAATACTTGCACCCGGAGGGTGCATATATTTGCTAGTATATATATATATATATATATATATATATATATATATATCCATGAATTCTGTAACCATTTCAATAAAGTTGGTGGCCTGACTAAACTCATAGGTATATATCAACTTACGGGTAGAAATAGGTATATTGCCGTTTATATGACCGATATTTAAGCCCTTTTCTTTACCATATATATATATATATATATTATAAAATGGGTACAAGAGATAAACTACTCAAGTTTCACCATAATGGTCTTCAGGGTTAAATGCACTGAATTAATCGAGACAACGATTAATAGCAGTTGATTTCACGTGTGTGCTCATTGCAATGAACATACGTGAAATCGACTGCTATTAATCGTTGTCTCGATTAATTCAGTGCATTTAACCCTGAAGATCCTTATGGTGAAACCGAGTTATCTCTTGTACCCATTTTATAATAAATTTGCTCTACTTAGTATTGAGCACTTTGTATTTATTATATCGCTTACTTACCCCTCTGAATTCTGCACTTACCGGTGAATATGGTCACGATGGTTAGTAAGTCACATTTTCCTTATATATATATATATATATATATATATATATATTCTTTACCACGTCTATGCGAATCTGTACTCATTGCAAACTGCAGAGTGGTGAAGCAAAGTCAAGGTTTCTTCAACTTTGACATAGCTATTGCAAAAATCGTAGCTCACGAGAATAAAATCGAAAACGGATAAAAAAAAAACCAAACAGAAATATTCCACTCCTAATGGCCCACAAACCTCTGCTGACAATCATCATTATACACTGACCTATACTCTGACTATCAAATTTCTTCAAAGGCAAGACACTGACCTCCACACCCAACATACAAAACCCCACCCTCTTCTCTCAATTCTCCTCTGTCCTTCCATTACCCAATTACCTTTTAAATATAAAAGCAGAATGTAAATGTATTTATCTCAACAAAATCTTTAAGGAATTCTCTAAAATATATTGAAACAAAAATATTCCAAACACTTCGGTACACAAATCTCACACTGACTCTGTCTATCAAATTTTCTTCAAAGTCAACTAACTGATCCCGTAAAAATACCATTCTACTTACTAAGCCAACCCCTACTGTTTACATTCATCTATACCACACCAACCCCCCCTCTTTCCTCACTTACCCAATTATCTTTTCACTATAAAATCAGAATGTACAAGCATTTATCTTAAAATTTTGAAAAAGCTTTAGCCAACAATGAGGCGAAATATCAAATCTATTTAGTTGTTATGTTCTTATATCCCCTTTGCCCTCTATTTTCAACTTCATATATATATATATATAAAATAATAAAATTCGAAGGCAATACAATGCGTAAAAAATAAAGACAAAAAGATGTTTTACATGTCTAATCGATTTCAAAGCAAAGCTTTATCATCAGAGTGTAATTTCAGAAATGACGTGCTTATGTTTTTTTTTTATTTGTGTGGTTATAATTTCTCTTTTTATTTCCTTTTCCTCTCCTTTTTTTTCCTCTCTTTCTTCTTCTCCTCCTTTATGAATGGGCGAATAACTGTAATTTCTTATTTCTCTCTTTCTTTTTTAAAAGTTTGTTGAGAACAAGGCTGACCGGATGTCAGCCTTGTATGATGTTGCAATATGTTGCGACCGTGTGGAGATGTCAAAGTTTTTTTGAGAACAAAAATGAACAAATAAATAAAAACCGTTAATAGAAATTTTTTTTACATACTTAGCTTTTGTTTCGCTTTCACCTTTCCTTTCTTATTCTTTCTCCCTCTCTTTTTTTGTGTCATTTCTCTTCTTTTTCCTTTTTTTTTCTTTTTTATCCCCTTTGTTCTCTAATTTAAATTATTTTTTTGTATAGTAAATAAGTAAATAAAAGATTATCTTAAATTATGTATTAGTATTGATAGAAAAAATAAATAATTCTTTTTTATTATTTTTTTTTTTAAGAAAATATCTTTTATGAGTACTCTTTTCTCTTTTTCTTTTAAACTTAAATAGATTAAATATTATATTAATTATATATTAAAATATCATATAATAATTACATATTAGGATTGATGCAAAACTCAAAACAATAAAACAAACCATTCTCCTTTTCATAAAGGAGGAGAAGAAGAAAGAGAGGAAAAAAAAGGAGAGGAAAAGGAAATAAAAGAGAAATTATAACCACACAAATAAAATAAAAACATAAGCACGTCATTTCTGAAATTACACTCTGATGATAAAGCTTTGCTTTGAAATCGATTAGACATATAAAACATCTTTTTGTCTTTATTTTTTACGCATTGTATTGCCTTCGAATTTTATTATTTTATAACATACTTAACAATGCTTCAAGCAAATTACCAATTACTTTTATATATATATATATATATATATATACACGTAGGTGGGATACCAGGTAATTTGGTATTAGGATGATTCTAAGCTGGTTCTTTCTCCCAACGGTAAAATGTTAGTGAGTTCAGATTCGATTTGAGAGCTCAATGTTTAATTTTTATAAACAGAGCCATATAATAAGTAAAGACAAAAGCTTAAAAATCGGGTATTATGTGATTATGGTACCATTTCGACCCATTCAGATACCTATGGGTGGAAATACATACACACAGAATTGCGTAGAAGTATGTATATAAAAATTAATGCATGTACACACACACACACATACATGTGTGTGTGTGTGTGTGTAGTTGGATTGATTTTACATACATACTTGTATGCAATTCTGTGTAGATAGTGTCCTTTAACGACGCAAAAATACCTCTTTCTTTTTTTTTCTTTCTTTCACTCTCTCTCTCTCTCTCTCTCTCTCTCTCTCTCTCTCTCTCTCTCTCTCTGTGTATATATTGATCAAATTATTTGATTCATACATCATTTGTTTCTCTCTACGCCTACATCTCTCACACACACACACACACACACACACACACACACACATATATATGTGTGTGTGTGAGGTTGGTGTAGGGAAGGAAAGCCTATGATTAGTGAAGGAAAAGAAGAGATCGATAGAAAACGAAGGAAAGAACAAACATATATATATATATATATATATATATATATATATAATGTGTGTAATGATGTAGGCGTATAGAAACTAAGAAGAGATCACAGAGACCGAAAGAAACAAAAAAAAAGAGTTAGAGTCAAATCATCAGTGCGTGTTCAGTTGTCTTATCACTTGTTAAGCGATGCTTGACAAAGAGTTTCCCCGTTCATCTATCATAACTTTTTTTTAATAAGAAAAAAGTAACAGGAAAAAAAATGGAAACGATTTAGCTTCATCCAACTGCCAACGCAGACAGTCCATCACATATGACAATATTCTTTTTATTTGTGGGTGGGTGGGGGGATCTCATTAACCGCATCAATAAATTCTATTTATTTTATACTTAATTTCTTTTTTTCCTGACGTTATTTCTTTAAGTTTCTTTCGATATATTCCCGCTAAATTATTCCTATTATCCTGCAGAGTGTCTCGTGCCCTATAAAAATGGAGGTGGAAAAAAAGTAATGAAGAATAAAAAAAATGATTTGATTAATTTTATTTCTCAGACAAAAACAATACATTTTTTTTACAATTCAAAAATTTCTCCTTTATAAGACGTTATATAGTTACAGTCAGTTTATATCATAGAGTTTGAATGCAGCAAATTAGCACAACGATAATACAAAACTAGACACGACTGGGTTGGAAAGGTGATCCACTGAGAATTATGCAAAACAACTAAATTTTGACTATACAGCAAAGTAGTATATGCATAAACCAGAATCTGTTCTTGAGAATGAAACATTTTCTGGGACTTTGAGATTAAAATAGATCAGCTTATCCCAGCTGGAAGACCAGACCTATTACTGATTAACAAGAAAAAGAGAACTTGTCAAATAGTGCAGATCACAAGGTTAAGATGAAAGAAAACAGAGAGACAAATACCTGGACCTTGCTAGAGAATTGAAAAAGCTGTAGAATATGAGGGGGAAAGTGATACCAATTGTAGTTGGTGCACTTGGAACCGTCCCAGAAAGCTTAGAAAAAAGACTAGGGGAACTGGAAATCAGAGGAAGAATTGAGACCATCCAGACAACAGCATTGTTGAAATCGGCTAGAATACTCAGAAGAGAGCTGGAGACCCGAGGAGACTTGTCCCTCAGACTCCACTGAAAGTCGAGCAGCTAACGCTGATGTAAAAAAACACACTCTCATAATCTTACAATTCATGGTATCATGAATTGTTGACAAACCCTGTAGCTAAATAAGGGGCCATTGGCGTTCGGATCAGCCAGTGGAAAAATACCAGGACTGTTGGTAACCCTGACCCAGAGGCGCGGATCTCGAGCGTCACATGATTAGTTAGTTCAGATTTTAGTTTCAACCGGACTTTGAAGCAGACAGAATGTGCTTCTCTCTGCTGAGGTTGAATCTCACCCTTGCGGCGAATAAGAATGGGCTAAATAAAATCTTGATCAAAAAAATGTCTTGTAGTTTATTCACTTAAATACAATGTCTAAAGTTAGCCCTTAGAAGAAGCAGTTCTTCAGACGATTACACATGAATTCTAATTCATTTGTGAAAAACAATTTACGCATTTAATATAATATTAAAAAAACAAACAAAACGATTTTTCGGATCTTGCACACACACACACACACACACACACACACACACATACATACATACATACATACATATATATATATAGGAAAAGGTGACTTACCGATGAATTTGGTCACGATGATTAGTAAGTGTGAAATTCAAGGGGGTAAGTAACAAATACAAAGTGCTCAAGACTAAGTAGAGCAAATTTATTATAAAATGGGTACAAGTGATAACCTACTCGAGTTTCACCATAAGGATCTTCAGGGTTAAATCCACTGAATTAATCGAGACACCGATTAGTAGCAGTCGATTTCACGTGTGTGATCATTGCATTCTATGATATATATATATAAGCTGTATGATCCGGCTTTGCTCGAGTTATATTATCATTTGTACATTCGAATGTTCACTCTTTTGGGTTAGTTGGGTGGGTTTTATGGCATGTCGACCCTTGTTGGGTTATTTTATGCCGCAGATGTTTTTTTTATATTCAGTTTTGATGGATACTAAACTTTTTAACTCAATTTTTAAAGCACATTTTTAAATCATTTTTCAATTAATCTATGGATGGGATAATAAGAGATACTACTACTCTGGGTCACAGTGGACCTGGGAGTAATGGTAATGAAGAGGTACTTCACATTCCCTAGAACTTTAGAATGGGAACTTCACTATCAGAAAAAGTTACGTCATACCCAGAACAACAAGACCCTAAGTCGAAATTTTCTCGTACATATATGATAAAAAGGGTTGGGGCTAGCCATAAGGGCAATAGGGTTGGGACAATCATATAACTGCTAGGCTTGAAATAACGCCTACAGGTGGCCCCAGTGTTTTTTACCCTTCTCCAGTGGTACAGTCAGCGTACTCTATAGCCCCAGCCTAAGTCGACACGGCTGTTGTCTGTCTTAGCTTTATTCATCTTTACCTCAACGTTACATTGTTAGTTATTTCATTGGAATTAGTTTTCGATTAAAGAAATTGCTAAATATAAATCTCTAACTATCTATCTATCTATATATATATATATATATATATATTTTAGATTTTAGCCCTGAAGAGCTTTATGCGAAACTAACAGTAGGTTCGTCTGACTCAGTAGATATCCTTATTACTTGGCTCTACTTAGGTATCGAGCACTTTTTACAAATTAGCTTCTCCTAGCGGTTATATGAATATATATATATCTTATATACATATATATGCATATAAATTGTTTTTCTTTTGGCCAAATACTATACCAATAGATTATTTTTGTTGGTACGAATATCTTGGTCTTTTCTTTTTTCAAAAATTTTTTTCTTCCTGGTTGATGTTTGGTAGTATATTTTACAATCAAACTCTCTGCCGGGTTTTTCTCTCCGCAAGGATCTACCAACACGCTTGGTATATTAAATTATATATATATATATATATATATATATCTATATATATATATATATATAATATATATATAAACACATTTTTGGTACAGCTAAACTTGTATAAGATTTTGAAAAATAACGACATATTTTATTGATCAGGTAATTTAAAAAAATTTATTTTCGAAAGAGAAAGAAAAAAATAGAAACTTAAGGGCCCTTTCGACCGGTGCTTTGTCAAAAGTAACGACCGGTAGATCGTTTAAAAGTCACAATGTAAATCAAATTGGGTAAAAGAGAGATTCAATCAAGCAAATATATATATATATATATATATATATATATATATATATATATATGTGTGTGTAAATAAATGGAAATTAATCCGACAGAATGAATTTAACATTTTGAAAAAACAATTAGTAATTATTATCTGCTGACAGAAATCTGTTTCGACGCCTTAGTAGAAGGGTCATCATCAACGAGCAAAAAATATATGAAAAAGAGAAGGGATAAAACCGTTTGAAGAAAATAGGGGGTACAAACACACGCTGGAATGCTTGAATTTTTTCAAATGCGCATACTGTTTCAAAAATAAAATAAATTTTATTTTTAAAATCAGAAGCATTTTTAATTCAAAAATAAACTCAAAAAGAGTTTGGTGTAAATATATAAAAAAGTGTAAGAGATTATCAAAAATGTTCAAAATATGATCCAGCATTAAGTTGTTTACATATCCACAGTACAATTTTATTTTTGAATTAAAAATGCTTCTGATTTTAAAAATAAAATTTATTTTATTTTGAAACAGTATGCGCATTTGAAAAAATTCAAGCATTCCAGCGTGTGTTTGTACCCCCTATTTTCTTCAAACGGTTTTATCCCTTCTCTTTTTCATATATTTTTGCTCGTTGATGATGACCCTTCTACTAAGGCGTCGAAACAGATTTCTGTCAGCAGATAATAATTACTAATTGTTTTTCAAAATGTTAAATTCATATATATATATATATATATATATATATATATATATATATATATATATATATACGTCATACCCAGGACAACAAGACCCTAAGTTGAGACCTTCTAGTACATATATATGTGTGTATGTATATGTGTATATATATATATATATTTAGCAGCAGCAGCACTACCGATTTTTATTATTTCGGTAACGATCACGATGAAATAAATTAAAGTGGTAGTGGTCTTAAAATCACAGAGGGATCACATTGTATAAAGACAACAACGAAAATGCTGGCTGAATAATAGATGATTTCTTTTCGCGTTCCAAATCTTTCCTTTTACCTCAAGGGAGATAACTTGGTCGCTACGCCAGGTGAATAATATATAGGTAATATGTCTGCATCAGAACAGCGACGCTCTTTAATATTAAAAGGAATGTGAACAATTTGATAATGACTACCGTATATAACATTATTCACGCATACAAATGCACAATACGCATTTTTAATGACAATGTGACAGTCCAGTAAAAATGTTGACAAAGGAAATATGAAGAGGCTTTATTGTAATTTATATCTTAAATTGAAATGTAATGCTACTTATAATGTATCTCATCATAATGGAAATTAGGAATCTGTGCCTGTAACCGAGACTACGTCACTGATTACGTCACAACACCTTCAGGAAATGCGTAAGTTTATGAGTATTTGATTTATAGTCAAAATCATTAATACATGGAATAAATCTTATTACCGATGTCTCTATGAAAATCTGAGTTAGATTTATCTTAAAACATCCCATGTTATAAGCGCGTTTAAAATCCCGTAATGTGTCTTATATATCACTGAGAAATAAACGTATATAATAATATATGGTGCGATTAATTTGCATATTGGTTTTAACAAAACCGGGTTTAATAGATAATTACTTGGTGTTTTGATCTCTAATGTTATTGTTTTATTCTCCAATGTATTAAAATCAATCCTATGAATGATTTTATATAGTAACCAATAAAAATATGATTAAAATAAGTAGTCTTTTTATGTGTTCTTATTTAATTTCATTAGTCTTTTGAATTTAATTAGCATTACAAGCATTTAGCTGAAAAACGCTGACATTTTCAAATTTGCGACCTTAATCAGTTCAATTTGCAATTTCTCAAGTATTTCTTAACCAATCTTAAAACGATTTAATATGGTTGGAAAGAGAATAGAGTAATCTTTCTAAATATGTAACTTTTATCGGTTTTCATCAATTGAATTATTTTTTACTGCGAGTTAAAACCATATTTTCGGTCGAAAGCTGAAAACAAAATAGTTAATTTGCATAGTGGTTTTAACAAAACCACGTTTAATAAATAATTACTTGGTGTTATTGATTTCTAATATTGTTTCATTCTCCATTGTATTAAAATCAACCCTAAGAATGATATTATATAGAAACCAATTAAAATATAATCCAAATAAGTGTAATCGTTTTATATGCGTTTTTATTCAACTTTAAAAATTATTTTCAAAATTTAATGTATTTCATCCCATTAAAACTTAAATACTTACACCCGGAGGGTGCATATTCTTGCTAGTCTATATAATGATACTTGTGTTCCCAGATTGTGCGTAATCATCTTGCAACATCATCTAGTTAAAAATGACAACGTCCATATCGTCCAAGATGGAATGCAAAAATATGAATTCTGAATACCTGGTGTTGCTTATCCGCCGAATTCTTAGTGTCGTCATCTCAGCTAAATAATGGACCATTTCGTTTTTACTATAAAGAAAAAGAAGAAAAAGGATATGCTACACAGAAAAATATAACTAGAAATAAAGAAAAAAAAGTAAGGGAAAGACAGAGGATGAACGCACAGAAGCGATAACGCTAATCTGTTTCAATCGAACCCTAGAGAGAGAGAGAGAGAGAGAGAGAGAGAGAGAGAGTTAAGATTATTATACATTTTACATCTTGAACTATTTCTCAATACTATTTCTCGGAATGTTTTAGATGAGGCTTGATAATTAATATTATTTGGATTAGTTGGACTATTATCCTCATCTTCATTGTTATCTGTACAACGTTTCGGCCGATGTACCCTTCGGCAGGTATTCTTGTCGGACAACCGGCCACAAGATAAAGTAAAGATAAAACATGGCGACTGGACAAAGAAGCAAGTAAGTCAGTTTTTAACTCTGTCTCTCTCTGTCTCTCTCTCACCCGAAGACTCTCTATCTCTATCACCCGAAGACTCTCTCTCTCTCTCTATCACCCGAAGACTCTCTCTCTCTCTATCACCCGAAAACTCTCTTCTCTCTCTCACTATCACCCGAAGACTCTCTCTCTCTCTCTCTCTCTCTCTCTCTCACTCACCGAAGACTCTCTCTCTCTCACTATCACCGAAGACTCTCTCTCTCTCACTATCACCGAAGACTCTCTCTCTCTCTCTCACTATCACCGAAGACTCTCTCTCTCTCTCACTATCACCCGAAGACTCTCTCTCTCTCTCACACCGAAGACTCTCTCTCTCTCTCTCTCATCTCTCTCTCTCTCTCACTATCACCGAAGACTCTCTCTCTCTCTCTCACTATCACCCGAAGACTCTCTCTCTCAATTATATACCCAGCAATAGGCTATATAACTTTTTTTTCTTGCGTGTACCATTTGCCTCTTTCCATTCTCATCATTTTTATCCTTATTTATTTTTATTCTCTTTTCATATTTAATGTTTTAACATTTCTTCCTTTCTTCCTTTCAATTCTCTCACTTCCATTCTCACTCTCAAGCTTTTTCGTCTCTTTCTTTTCTTTCGACATTTCTTTACACCACGTGGGATTTAAAACTAGAAAGACTGAATCTTTATGATTTTTTTTACTTAAATTGAAATGAAGGTGCGTGCACAGCTGAACATGATAAAGTAATGATGTCTAGACGTCTCAACGGCAGTAAACTCTAGAGAGGTCATTACAATTTGAAAATAAATATCATAAAACCAGTCTTGATCCGTTCATTAAAAAAAGAAAACGAGTAGCAAATTAGTCACGCAGATCCGTTAACACAGGAAAACGCAGTAGGTTCTATAGTCCACGTGACTTTTAGCAATTTAGTCACGCAGATACAGAAAAATATATTCACTCCTCGCTGTAAGCCCCATAGTAGCGACCTTGTGTCACACCCTGCCCGTATTGAACGGTTTGGATAAATAAAGCGTCCTATCGGGGTGTAATGGTTAGCAAGCTAATCTCGCAAATGAATAGTGAGTATGATCCTCACTGGGTCCCCTATACTTGCGATCAATTAATACCTCGCCGGAATAAGCGTTTTGAATATTAAGGGGGCTATTTAGAACAAAATTAACGTTTTGTTGTTTATTTCTGTCTTGGTATATACAAGGCCAGTTTAGCTCAGTCGGTAGAGTATTCGGCTAGGAATCACAAGGTTCTTGGTTCGATACCGGCCCTCGCTAACTCAGCGTATGAGTAGCACAGGGATCTGTGCGGTAAAGAGAGGAGCTGATGGTAGGTGTGGCGCTCCACCTCAGATGCTAAAATAATCTCTTGGTCTAGCGCTAGTGAAAAGGGATAGACTTCCTCGCTGTCTGTCTGATACCGATATTAGGCCGCCCCGACGACTTTACTTACTTATATACAGCTTCAGTCTAGATCCTTTTTAAGACAACACTTTTCTTTTTACATTCCACTTCGCAATTTTCTGTTTCTTCCTCGTTCACAGATCCTCGTTTATCGCTTCTTTTCTTTTGAAACTATTTTTGCTATTTTATTTCACCTTTCTTTTTTTTTTTTAGTATTATCTTCGTTATTCGGACTATTGTCCCCATCCTCATTGTTATTTGTACAACGTTTCGGCCGATATGCCCCCCGGCCTTCTTCAGGTATTTCTTTCGGACTCGGGAACCTTCTTTTCGGACTCGGGAACCTTTCTTTTCGAACTCGGGAACCTTCTTTTCGAACTCGGGAACCTTCTTTTCGAACTCGGGAACTTTCTTTTCGGACTCGGGAACCTTCTTGTCGTAATCGGGAGCCATCACGGAACTTTGAACTTAACCCTTTATTTAGTCCACGGGGGTATCCTGTTCTCATTCCGCTAACCATAGCTGGGATAGGAGTTGTGTTAATTATTTTCTATGTTACTGCCTACTCAGGATTGAACCTGGAATCCAGAGATAACTGTCACTTAGAACTGTCTTAACCTAACTACCTTATCCACTAGGCCATGTGTCCAATTTTTTTCTTTCCTCGATTTTCCAAATCCCATCAGCTTATAGAGAACTAAAACGTTTTTGTCTTTATGCAATGTTTTTTTTTTTTTTTTCGGATTTTTGATTGACGTACTCTAACGTTTCAGTCAAGAGTTTGTATAGAAAGTAATTTGTCTTCCTTGAGCCTTCATATGTTACTTGTTACTTTTTCTGTCAAGAGGAACAGACAAAAAATAAATATGTAAATTAAAGAGCTTTGATTTCTCTTATCTACGCCGGACCGATGTCTGGATAAAAATGGAGTTTGCAAACGGAAATGTCCCGAGATCCAGGTAGGATTCAAAAAATAAATCAAGGGTGTCACTTTCTAAATTACTCATTTCTCAACTCTTTCTTTGTAATCAACCCCTTAAATTCAAAGCTCATCGTCAGGGGCGGAACATATTTATCTCATGATACAGTGCTACCACAACTTACGAATCTTTCAACTTACGAACTGTCACTCAGTTGATTTTTTTGCTTTGTGTAGGGAGCTCAAACTTGAGGTATGAGTGAGCTTCAGATACGCTCATGTTGATAATCTATTAATAACGGAGATTCGCTTCCGGTTTTTGTCTGTAACAAAAACTACGTCATTGCTTACGTCACATTACCCGAAATCGTCATAACAGAATAAATACATTCAAAATTTGAGCATGCATTATTAGACAGTCCTCATTGTTTTTTAAAACAAGTTTTAATAGATACATCCCCAGTATCATATATTTATATATAGTTTTTTTATTTTAATAGATATTCAATGTTAATAGAACTTAGTTTCGATTTAAAATTGTTTTTTTTATTCCTTTAATAAATTTGATGATTCATGATTTATGGTTCAAACTCTCTGACATTTCATTTTTAACTTCCACTTCCTCAAG
Organism: Doryteuthis pealeii; assembly: GCA_023376005.1. Classification (NCBI taxonomy): domain Eukaryota; kingdom Metazoa; phylum Mollusca; class Cephalopoda; order Myopsida; family Loliginidae; genus Doryteuthis; species Doryteuthis pealeii. Next base: position 89,888,949 of record CM042154.1, on the reverse strand, counting down.
CAATATATTTCAAAAATGTATTTTTACATCACCCGGGGGTGTTTTTTATTTTGCTAGTTTCACTAAAAATTCAAGTTTCCAAAGTTGTTACGCAATAAAAAAATTTTTTTTATTAATAAATATATTACAGCACATAACTATCATTTCATTCTATTTTATTATGTTTTTATACAATAAAATACTATTTTTCTTATTTGAAAAATGTAACAAAAAAAAAACAGTGTTGGGAGGGGGGGACTGGAACGAATTAATGTCATTTCAGTTCATTTTCCATGAGAAAAATTGATTTTACATACTAGAAAATGGAATCACGAGCAGAACGAATTATCCGTTTGAAAAACTTTCTCGTTTGGTCCCGGATGGACTGGATTATTTATTCTTGTTTAGGTAACCAGTCTCTGAGAATGAAAACGCTGAATTCAAACTAGCTGTATTCCACTTAAAACTTGCACTTAAGCTACATGGCGATGGCGTTGGCTGAAGGCATACTTATTCCATCGAGTTGTTTATTGGTCGATGTACCTCTGAAATTCCTCTTGTGATATGTTGTGAAGCTGTATATAGAAAGAGATAAATGAACACTGAAACGTTCATGTTCTTCCACTTGGCATTCAACACTTATTCCAGTAAGTAGTTTATTGGTCGAGGTACCTGTTAAATCCTCTTGTAATATGTTGCAACGTCATATTTCTTAAGTCCTTTCCATCCCACCCTCGAATATTTGCCCTAAGATTAGTTTTCACTAAAAGAAAATATAGAAAACTCGGAGGATGTATTTAACCAAACCGGTCGGCACTGGTAGGATGTGAAACAAGATGGCAAAATGTGGGGCTTCCAGTGATGGTTGTACTCGCTATTCAGTAGTAATGGATCTATGATACTAGCTTGCTAATCAGTACATCACGATGAGAAGCCCTGGGAGGCTGGTAATTATCATTACTGGCAGGACCCGTGGATATACCACAGTATGATAATTTAATTATTACAACGTTTGATATGTTTAATTAAGAACTATTGAGAAATAGTATTATTTGGATTATTCGGACTATTTTCCTCATCTTCATTGTTATCTGTACAACGGTTCGGCCGATGTGAATACTAGTCGAGTAACTAGTCATACTGTTGGAGAACTGCGCGTTGTCTATTATTCATATTCTGTACAAAAAGTAATAAAATCGGATTTCAATGTCGTATTTAATAGATTCACTCACAACAGTATCATTGTTTATATTTTTGGTCTTGTGAGCAAAAGCTAAGCTGAATAAGTTACTCGAAGCAAGTACAAATTTTATAAATCATGATTATACATACACGAAAGAAAGAAAAAGATAATTAATTTAATGGCATGTCAACCCGTCTAAGGTTATTTAATTCCTAGATGTTAGAAAATCACGTTTTTTGTATGTTTATATTGATTGATTGATTTTAATGGCATGCTAACCCATCTATACTTATTTCATGCCAAGAGGTTTGGGAATCGCGTTCATTATATGTCCTACTGATTGATTTGTGATCGCATGTCAACCCGTATAGAATTAATTTATGCCGAGAGGTTAGGGAATCACGTTCATAGAATGTTCATATTGATTGATTAATCTTAATGACATGTTAACCCACATTAGATATTTTATGTCAAGAGGTTAGGGAAATCACGTTCATTTTACGTTCATATCTACATTATCTATGCAGTTGTTTGTTAAGATTTTTTTGCACATTGATATATCGAATACTACTCATTTTTAAACAGATTTCTTGCCCCATAGATGAGACCCTAATAAGGACCCCCACGCCGGGTCAGATTGGGACTAAGAATAATGAAAATGAAGAGGTATACAGCACTTCCTAGATCTCCAGAACTGGAACCTCACCATCAGATGTAGTTTAGTGTCATATCCAGGACACTCCTTTATTTGAAAGGTGTTTCTTCTCTTCGGGGGATACAGTGTATTCTAAGTTCCGCTGACAATACCAAATAATAGGAAGGAGCAATGGACCCACGCAAGAAAGGACACTTTGTAGTAGTATCATTATTGATACTCATTGGCCGCCCCATATTTCTGGTTTTGTACCGTTTCCGTTTCCGGTTCTTGATGTAATGGCATATCAATCTTCGTGAGTTATCTAATGCCAAAATCACCCTTTTAGAAGAACAGTAGTGGTACTATTTCCCCTATAGCAATAGGGATGAGGGGTTCATACCTTTCACAAGTGTATTAGTCCGAAATTGAATTTAATAATACGACTGGAGTTCGAACCCACTTAGCCACTACGCCACGGTGACTCCCTCTGGTCTTGTGTCAACGTAAGCCAAGCTTAATAAGTTACTCAAAGTGGGTTGTAATTGCAAGGCTTAATAAATCGTAATTATGATGACAAGAAAGAAAAGAAAAAGAAAATAAAGAAATAAAGGGTGATAACTCTTAAAGATGGGAAACAAGAAAGAAAGGAAGAACGAAAGAAGGAAAAGAGACATTAAGAAGAAATAGACGTGAAAAAGGCTGATAATTCTTAATGAAAAAAAGTATTTTTTTCAAATAGAGTGAAAGAAAATAAAGAGAAAATAAAATATAAAAAAAAAAAAGAAAGAAAAAAAAAGTCTGATAGAATGAAAGGAAACAACGAGAAGGAAAAATAAACGTGAAAAGGGTGATATGTCATAAATGAGAAAAGAAGAAAGAAACAGGGATATTCTTCAAATAGTGAAGAAGAAGAAAGAGATAAAATAAAGATAGAAAGAGAATATTCTTCAATAGTGAAGAGAAGAAAAAAAATAAAGAGAAAGAAAGAAAGAAACAGGGATATTCTTCAAATAGAGTGAAGAAGAAGAAAGAGAAAAATAAATAGAAAGAAAGAAAGAAGAAAGAAACAGGGATATTCTTCAAATAGTGAAGAAGAAGAAAGAGAGAAAGAAAGAAACAGGGATATTCTTCAAATAGAGAGAAGAGAAAAAATAAAGATAGAAAGAAAGAAAGAGAAAGAAAGAAACAGGGATATTCTTCAAATAGTGAAAAAGAAGAAAGAAAAAATAAAGATAGAGAAAGACAAAAGAAGAAAGAAACAGGATATTCTTAAAATAGAGTGAAGAAGAAGAAAGAGAAAAAATAAAGATAGAAAGAAAGAAAAGAAAAAAAGAAAATATAAGAAAAAATAAACGTGAAAAATGGGATTTATCTTAAAGTTGAGAAAAAGAAGAAACAAGTAATTTTTTTAAAAATAGTGAAGAAAAATGAAGAGAAAAAATGAAGAGAAAAAATAAGAAAGAAAAGAAAAAAAAGAAAGAAAACACAAAAGAAATAAACGTGAAAGGGGAGATAACTCTTAAAGATAAGAAAAAGAAGAAGAAAACAAGGGTTGACATGTCGTAAAATCCAACCAACCAACACACAAAAGAAAGAAAAGAAAACGAAGACGTAATAGACGAAAAGGCCAGAAACAAGAAAAGAGACGCCGAGAAGAAGAAATAAACGTGAAAAAGGATATTTCTTAAAGATGAGAAAAAAGAAAGAAACAAGGTGATTTTTTTTCAAACAGTATAAAGAAAAATAAAGAGAAAATAAAATAAAGATATAAAGTATGAAAAGAGACATCGACAAGTGTCACTTTCCTCCCCCCCCCCAAACACCAAAAAAAAATCTTTAAGATAACATTGTAACAATAAAGAAGAAAAGAAAAAAAAGAAATCGTAGGTTTAATATGCAGTCTTTGGTCAATATGCTTAACTGTGGCATTGGCTCGAGGGTCAAACGTAATTTAGTATTCATTGCTAGTCGGCCTTTTGACGTAGACTTTATGTACGCGTTTAGTCTTTGCTTTATCTGGAAGCGACTTTTACAGCAGTCAATTGTTGGGCGTGACAAGACTTCTAGGCCGACGTTTGTTACAGTTGAAGAGAGACTGAAAAGATCAGCACGTTAAAACAGACCTGTCCAGAATGTGAGTAAACTAGTGACAGACTATTTAGATAGGTAGGATTGAAAGGAGATTGATTCACAGATAGATAACACCGCATACTGGGTTTATATGATTATATATATATATATATATATATATATATATAATGTGTGTGTGTGTGTGTGTATAAAAAGAAAACTAATAAAGAAAATATATACAAATGAAAAATCATACGAAATAATCGGTTGTTGAAAAAGTTTGTGAGACATTTGTTTGTTGTTAGGTTCCCTTTAAAATAAAACTTCGTTTATATATACTAGCAAATATATGCACCCTCCGGGTGCAAGTATTTAAGTTTTAATGTAATAAAATATCGTATTAAATTAGAAAGGCTAATGAAACTGAATAAGAATGCAGATAAAAAGATTTGAAACAGAGGGGGTATAATCGAAAAATAGAACAACTGAAACTTACTCTTCCATCACTCTCGTCTTTCATTTTTATTTTTTCTAATTTAAGTATTTAGTTAAAAGAGGAAGTAAAGAATAAAATGACAGTTATTCTTTCTTGTTAATGGATTTCATTCAAGATTCATTGAAGAGATTTTTGCTTATATTCATTAAAATAAAACCAAAAAGTTAGAAATCAATAATACTAAGCACATATTTATTAAAATCACATTTTTAATATCAATATGCAAATTAGCCTTCCCATTCACACTGTAAACCGCCATTTTGTTGTATATATAAATATAATTGCATGTTGCTAGTATGTAGATATGTTTAACAGTATTAATAATGTAAAACCATTTTATCAATAATTGAGGTTTAAATAAAAATAAAATCATTGAGAATGTGATGTAAATAACTAAGGGAATTGTAACTTGAGTAATAATATAGTTTCGGTTACAGACAGAAAAACACACAATCTCCATTATAATATATATATATATATATATATATATATATATATATAAAGTCAACGGCACTTGGTAACTGAACGTTTCTCATCGATGCTACCCTAACTTAGATATATATATATATATATTTATTTATTAATAGTCACCAATACATCTAAAAGTCCGTTTACTTACAGCTCTTACAGAAGTAATTGAGCACTTTATAATCATTTCTCCAATAATAATAACAAAGAATTAACTATATATATATATATATATATATATATCTAATGAGTCAGACGAACCTACTATTAGTTTCGCATAAAGCTCTTCAGGGCTAAAATCTGACTGTAGAGATAAGGAGCAAGACAAATAAATAGTACTAACCACAGTAGACATTTAAATTAGCATAACCAGACTGACCAATAAAATCACAGAACACTATAAGTTTATTGTTTAATAAATATTTAATTCATATATTAAAATGTTTATTTTCATCACCAAATATATATATATATATATATATATATATATATATAATATAAATAGTCAGACGAACCTACTATTAGTTTCGCATAAAGCTCTTCAGGGCTAAAATCTGACTCTGATTTTAGCCCTGAAGAGCTTTATGCGAAACTAATAGTAGGTTCGTCTGACTCATTAGATTATCTTTATTACTTGGCTCTACTTAGGTATCGAGCACTTTTTACATATTAGCTTCTCCTAGCGGTTATATATATATATATATATATATATATACATATATATATATATATAAATTGTTTTTTTTCTTTTGGCCAAATACTGTACCAATAGATTATTTTTTGTTGGTACGAATATCTTGGTCCTTTCTTTTTTTCAAAAATTTTTTTCTTCCTGGTTGATGTTTGGTAGTATATTTTTACAATCAAACTCTCTGCTGGGTTTTTTCTCTCCGCAAGGATCTACCAACACGCTTGGTATATTATATATATATATATATATTTTTTTTTCGTCTATCTATCCTATCTATCTATCTATTTCTCTGATTGTATCTATTTCGTTTCCGTCTGCTTGGTAGCCATGATGATGATGCCTTCTTCAGATTTGAGTCCCTGTATAACCCATAATTTCCAAACCCTATAAACAAAGTAGTCATGTGCTATTTGCTTAGTTTATCATAAGCCAGAAGTACGTGGCACTCGGTGAGAATCAAACACATAAATAATGGACTGCTTGCCTGGCTTATTAACAATAATACTGCGCCCAAAGTAGGTAGATTTTGATCTTTGATGATGAGTGCTAAATAATCCTTATATTTATAGGGAGTAGCGTGGTCTAATTGTTAGAGTCGTAGGAAATGGACGAGGCTGTTTACATTTCCCATAACGCTAATACTCTTGGGAAATATATGAATCCAACTACTCTCCGTCCAGATATGGGTAAATTGTAGGGCAGACTGGGCTCTTTATTCTTGGCTAGGTAATCACTCAAGGAGAATGAAAACTCTATATTCAAACCTTGTAAACCCCCGCTTAAGAAATTGACCTTGTGTCCAAACCTACTCGTGCAAAGGAGTTGGTGTTGATATATATATATATATATATAGGTAAATCACCAGGCTTTTGCTGTTAGGGTGATTTCAAGGTGAGTCATTTTTTAGCAATTACGTACATGTGATTTGATGGGGGGGGGTGAGTTAGTAGCGGAAATGAAGGGTAGGGAGGTTAGGGGGAATAAGGGATGAGGATAACATGAATGAAGTGTAGGGAAAGTTTACAGGAAGCAGGGTGGAGGCTATGAGTTAGATGGGCAAAGGGTAGGTCGAGGGAGGAGGTAAAGTTCATAGTAGTGGAGTGTTTGATGCCAGGGAAAGATAAGGAGGAGAGGGAGAGTTGAGTGACATTAGGTCACTGGGTCAATTTTGTGGTAGAGTAGGGGGGGAGAATTTTGATTCCTAAGTGTGTGGGAGGGGGGGAGAAACGGAATGAAGCAGGGTAGGTAGTGAGTGTCTATGTATGGGCAGTTTTTTAACCTCCCTACCCTTCATTTCCGCTACTAACTCACTCCCTCATCAAATCACATGTACGTAGTTTTTGCTTTGAATAAAAGTCATTTGACTGAGGATGTCCTTATGAATAGGACGAAATATTCAAACTCTTAGATTTGTTTTGAGTTATCATTTCTTGTTCACTATCCTTTTACCTACCTCATTCTGTCGGATTCTACTACATCCATCCTATCTTCATATATATATATATATATATATATATATATATATATATACGAGGGTGAGCCAAATTTTTGTTAAAAGAGAGAGCTAAATATTAAAAAACCATTGAACGGAGCAATATATTTGGTAAAGAAAAAGGATTAGTATAAGAGGCCAGTTTCAATAAAGTTGTCGGTCTGAAGAAATTCATAGGTATATATATGTACTTAGGGGTAGAAATAGATCTATTATCGCTAATCCAATCGATATTTAAGAATTTATATTTACTACGCCCATGCATATATATATATATATATATATATATATAGTGAGGTATATTAATATTGATAATATAGTTTACTTTATTTATAAGAGTGCTCAATATCATTCATAGAGCATGTATATCTAAGTTAGGGTGCTTTACGTCATTCAATGTATAAGGTTATTTGTCAAATATTTCAGACTAGAATTAAAGATATTCTTAGCTAGATGGAATCACAACTGTTGGGGTGGTTAGATTTTGAAAAAAAATTTAAAAGGTGAAGATGAGAGAGAGAGAGAGAGAGAGAGAGAGAGAGAGAGAGAGTGAGAGAGAGAGAGACGACAAAAAGATGAAAGATAGAGACGACAATGAATTTAGAGATAGCGAAATATATGAAGTCAACAGCGCTTGGTAACTGTCAGTTTTTCGCCTATGCGACTTTTTAACCGCGGACTTGGTTTAAAAGTTACAACTCTTATTTAGATATACTTGATTTATCCTTGATATTGAACACTCTTTACTCATAAATATAGCAAACTATATCATTATTTCTCTCTCTCTCTCTCTCTCTCTCTCTCTCTCTCTCTCTCTCTCTCTATATATATATATATATATATATATATATATATTATGGAAGCGCGTGGCATAATGGTTAGTCGTGGGAAATGGACTTGTCGACCTGAGTTCAAATCCCAGACAAGGCTGTTTGCATTTCACATACCACTAATACCCTTGGGAAAGGTATGAATCCATATATTCTCCATCCAGCTATGGGTAAAATAGTAGGGAAGACTGGGCACTTTAACCTTGGCTAGGCTGCTATATAAAATCATTCATTGGATTGATTTTTATTCGTTGGAGAATAAAACAATAATACTAGAGATCAAACACCAAATGATTATTTATTAAACACGGTTTTGTTAAAATGCAAATTAATCATACCATATATTATTATACACCTTTATTTCTTGGTGATATATGAGACATTATAGGATTTTAAATGCATTAATAACATGGGCTGTTTTGAGGCAACTCTAACTCATATTTTCATCGTTAATGAATAAGATTTATTTTCTATGTATTAATGATTTTGATATAAATGAAATACTCATTGATAAACTTAGGCAATTCTTGAGGGTAGTGTGACGTAAGCAGTGACATAGTTTCGGTTACAGACAGACAAAGAATCTCCACTATAATAAGATATGAGAGGAAAAGGGTAACAAAGAAAAAAAGAAAACAAGAATGTAACCGGAAAAATTAGAAGTAAAAGATTATATATATATATATATATATATATATATATATATATGTGTGTGTGTATGTATATATATATATATATATAGAGAGAGAGAGAGAGGTAAAAGTCCGGTTGAAAAGTGAGAGAGAAAAATTTTTTTTCGGAGAAACGAAAGAGACATATCTGTCAGTTGAGAGAGAGGCTGACAATCATGTGAACAGACAAATACATTCCGACAATTCATTACTAGATACGTTCATGTTGCACATCCAATTGATACACGTTATGCTTGTTGTACATTAAAGAAAACTGAAAGCCGGTCTTGCATACACAGAGAGAGACAGGCATTGACTAGCGATGAAAGTGCCTTCGCCAGTCTTTTACAGTCTTTTCGAATCTTATTTCTTCTGACAATGGCCGATGGCGATTCTGGGCGAAGACACAGAAACAGGTTGATGGCCGGTTTGCAACAGGACAAGCTTGGATCAATACACACGCCAAAGTTAAATCATATCACGTGGAATATCGCTAAATCCCGCCAACATGTCGAGGAGGAGGGGGA
>CM042154.1:89832405-89874905 GCA_023376005.1 Doryteuthis pealeii | reverse complement strand
TGAAAACGAACTCTAAATAACACATGGAAGAGAGATTGATTAATTGATTGATTTTAAGGGCATGTCAAACCGTCTGGGTTTATTTTATGTTCAGAGATCAAGGAATTGGGCAAATTGTACGTCTATATTTACATATTCTGTATATATATTTACCAAACCCCTCCGCACGAGCAGGATGTGACACAAGGTCAATTTCTTAAGCGGAGTTTAGCAGGTTTAAATTCAGAGTTTTCCTTCTCCTAGACTAGTTACCTAACCAAAGTTAAAGAGCCTAGTCTGCCCTACTATTTACCTATAGCTGGAGGGAGAGTAGGATTCATACCTTTCCCAAGGGTATTTGCGCAAAGTGAAATGTAATTACCACATCCAGGATTTGAACTCGGGACGACGAGTCCATTTCTCATGACTTTAACCATTACACCACGCTCTTTACATGTTCTGTATATATTCCTAAGTTTTATTGCATATGGTTATATGGTATTGTTGGAAAAGAAAGGATAGTTGGTATCTATCATTTTCTCCAATGTGACACAAACATGTATATTGAACAGATCTCGACAAAGAGTTATAACAAATAGACTTTATTGTCTAAGCAATATATTACAGAAATAACACAAAACAGGATAAATGAAAGTCGTAAGGAAAAGAGTCTTTGAAAATAATCTGAGGTTATTAAATGAAGAATAAAGGTTGTCACTTACGGTGTGCTCCAAAAAGGACACCATGGGGTGCGTGGGCTATATGAAAGCATAGAGTATTTTCCGAACACGTATACTATAAAATCATAAAGTATATTATAGCCCATGTACAGGTACACATAAAAGCCTGTAGCTGGTAGACTAAATCTAAAAGTAAAATTTATCACAAATAATAAGGAGACTGTGATAGTCTTTTGTTGATTAGTTTGTTTAAAAATGTTTTGAATGGAAAATGTGCGCTCTTAGAATTGTTCGAAATTTATGAAACGTTGGGATAAACGGTTTTGAAAGATGACATCGAACATTCTCTTACGTTGTATGTGTGTGTGTGAGAGAGAGAGAGAGAGAGAAAGAGGGAGGGAGGGAGTTGAGTTTGTTTAAAAATTCAAAACATTTTTAAACAAACTGATCAACAAAAACTATCACAGTCTCCTTATTATTCTGTGATAAAACTTTTACTTTTCCTTATATCAACAAAGGCCCTGAAGAAGATCTATTAAACAGATTGAAACACTGCAGCGTTGGCTGAATAAATATCACTCATTTTATTTGAACCTGTGTTTTTTTTAAATTTTTCACTATATTACATACCGTCGGATTCACTTCCATTTTTCTCTCTCTCTCCACACACACACACACACACACACACACACACACACATATATATATATATATATATATAAATTTAACGAAGCATTACGAAAAATTAAAGCATAATACATTTATTGGGTAAATAAATTAGTAAATAAAAACAACTTTCTTCAAGATAAACCATAGCTTTGTTTCTTATCTGTGAAAACCCATATTTAAAACAAAAAGTGCAACCTTATCTCACCTGCAGAATATTTGTTTATGAGAAAATGATAAAGAATAAGCGAAGTATATCTCTGAATTCTTTTTTTTCAATTCTAAATTAGATTTGAAGATAAAAATACACCTAAAAGTCTTTAACTTAGAGAATAACGCAATTTCCAGTCCAACATGTAAATGAATGGTAATTTTGTAAAATTTTCTAAAGACTACCTGTGACTATGGCTATGTTGTTGATATATCATTATATATATACATATATAAAGGGCAGTTGTGTATATATGTATGTCAGGAGGAAACTTAAAAAATAAAACAATTAACGAAAAAGTAAATATACACATTAAATATCACCAGGGTTTGGTTTTTAAGCAAAAATAATGAAGATTTGATTTATATTTAAAAATTCAAATTTGAAAAGTAACAGAAGAGTTTAACGTCATTGCCAGGACATGAAAACCCTCAACCAATGCCTTTTAGCACGTATACGATAAAAAGGATTGGGGGTGCCATAAGGGCAATAGGGTTGGGACAATCATATAGGTGCTAGGGTTTAACTTGATCAGCCGATTGATCGGAGGGGTCTCTCCAACCGCCCGTCTAGCCTAAGTAAGAGTCTAAGTAGAGTGTTGCATGTCATGGACTGCTCATCAACTAGGATTCCGTCCGTAAACATGACGGGCCGCCACCAACAGCCAACAGGTGACCCCATTGAAGGGGGATTTACCCCTCTGCAGAGGTGCAGTCGGTGTATTCTAAAGCCCCAGCAGACAAGGCTATGAAATTAAACAAAATAAAGTTTTATGTTATAAGGTTTATATAGGGACCTGTCTGTGAGACGAAACCTGATAATTGCACTCACTCAGTCGAGTCGAGTCAACTAATTTGGACATATTTTAATTACTCCCAGGTCCCCTCTGACCCGGAGTGGTTGTACCTGTTTGGGCCACATTTTAAAAAAATTCTCAAAAAATCCCAAAACCCCAAAAAACAAACCATATAGACATTGGTTGGCAGCCTTCCGTCTACGAGAGACGATGGAGTAGTGTCAATGTTTTTTTTTGTTTAGTAGTGTCAAGTTTTTTTGTTCGTTTTGTTTTAAAATTTAAAAAAAAACTTGAACTACATAGCCTGGGCGCGTTCATGTGGAGGATGAGCTGTTGCCCATGCAGCAAATCCCCCCTCTCCACACTGCCGCTGTGATCCAAAGGAAAGGTAAGGACCAATGCAGTTTGGCAACGGTAGTGTCGCAGGAGTTGATGGGTAGCACTGGATTTCAGCATCACACCACCTTAGGGACTCCGGCTCCTGATTTGTTTTCGGGGTTTACTCCCCTGATATAGACATATAGACAAAACATTTAAATATAAACTAAACTGCACATGACATATAGCATTGTATAATATTGCATGATGGTGAAGCTCCAGTTCTTGATATCTGATGAGTGTGAGGTACCCCTTCGTTGTCATTACTCCCAGGCCCACTCTGGTGGTATAGTACCTGTGAGATCTGTTTAAAAATGAATGTTGTTCGATAAGAAAAGTTAATGCCATATAACTGTAAATTAATTGTACTAAGAATAGTTGCTTAAAGTTTACAAAGTTTTATCATTAGTTACTTGCAACCATATAAATGTATGAAAACAAATGACTATTAATAATTAAAATCATTACTTGAAATTATGTAAAAATTAATATTAGGAATAATGGAAGCAATTATTTGTATTAGATAGGAATACTTTATACCCTTTAACTACACAAAAACCTAAATAAAACGTACAATAAACCCTCTAGATATAAACTAACCCTAGACAAGTTACAATGTTTCTCAGTTTCTGTGATATCATTCACCCTGGGTTGGTTGAACCGGCTCCATCCAACGAATGTGTTGAATTCGTGGAAGGAGTAAGTGAATAGGAAATTCACGAGTGGTCCCCAAACCTGCCATGCATATCCTGGTCAGGGGAATAATATGCCCTTATTTGCAGTGATAAGTACGCCAAAAACCGTTGGTTCCCTTTGACTGGGTTATGACCCAAATACCACTGAGTACCAGACCTGTCAGCATGGGTTACCCTTCCAGGAATTTAAGTTCCCGATGGCATGTCTGACGCTGATGAGAAGAGGTTGCTAAATGTGCTTGATGTCCGTTGAGAAAAGATCTTCCTCTGCTTTTTATATGCCTTGTTCTTCGTTCTACAGAGTGTCTAGGGCTTACAATGCCGTTCAATCAATCAACCGGGCGTATTTTTCAGCTTCCTTTACAGGGATGGAAGTAAAAAAACAAAAAAACAACAAAAAAACCCAAATAAGTAAATAAATAAAATATCTTCCATTACATTAAAGAAATACTTTTAAAAATTCGGATCAAGTATCTAATAAGCACCCCAACTGAGACCAATTGGCTAAGGACAGTTTTTGATTTTCATCACAAAATTCCGATTATTTCTAAACAAAACAGACGATTTTTTTACATTAGAATTTGACTGTGAGATTTTAAAGAAAAACTGAGTTCATATTAATCAACAAACCAAAGAGACGTTTTCATATTAAAATAGTTTTTGATTTTAATAAAGAAAATTAGTTATTTCATGTTGTTGTTAATTCAATAACAAAATATTATTTTAAACGAAAGACACGTTTTTATATTAAAGATATATTTACGAGCAACCGGAAGTTTGCGGAGAAAAGCAAAAACTGTCCTTTTGCCTATGGGTTTTAGTTTGGGTGCTTATTAGATACTTGATCCAAACATCCAACAAAATCCTTGTCGAGGGTCAAAATGAGTGGAAACAAACATCTAAATTGATTTTTCAGTATACGAACGTCGTAACTGAATAGTATTAACATCCCTTTTATAGAACCGGTTTATAATTTTTTTTATTTTCCTCTGTGCCGTTAAAAGGTCTTCATTCAATCTAGAATGATGGGAAAGGTAAAACAACGAGATCAAAGGCATCATAGTACTTTACTCTCTAAGAATATTTTCTTTTCTTTTTTTTTTTAGACATGTGTCAATCGTCTTTTCATAAATCCTTCGAGAGAAATCCTTCCTCCCCCAGCCTCGACGACGATGATGAAACGAAAAAGATCAAATAAAGAGAAAGAAAAATCGTCCCAGTGTGACTCAAAGAGATTTTGACTTTTTCGTTTTGCATTAGACTCAGTCCGATTCTCACACTTCCCACGTTTATTGTCGATTCTTCCAAGTTCGGTACCATTTTGAATCCCCATGACCACCCAAGAATGGTTTTTAGTGCAAAAGATTATGGATTCTCAGAAGTACACGGAAGTGTCAGTGTGCCAAAAAAAAAAAAAAAAAAAAGAAAAGATTTTTGTTACACTTATATTACACAAAAGATCTTTAGGTAGTTATTTTTGTTTTGAAATCATAAACAGATTCATCTTAAAATAACTGACTGATAAATTATTTATTTATTTATCTATTGATCTACTAGGAAAAAAGAAGACGGGTTAGGGTTAGGGTTTAGGGTTAGTTTAATGGAAAAATAAATAATTTATCAGTCAAGAGTGGTTCCCCTTTGATCATGTTAGACTTATAGGAAATAACCAATCAGTTAGTAATTACATACAATTATAAAAAAGTTTTTGTGCGTACAAAATTTTGGAATTGCAAATAAAAGCAGATTCATTCTTAACAAAAAAAAAAATATATTTTTCACCTGAGTCTCACCAGAGGATTACCACAAGAAAAAGAACTACGATAGAGAATGCAAGCAAGTCATAATGAGGAGGAGATAAGCACAATCATTTTTTACACCCTTCCAATTATGACATTCTTGCATTCTCTATCATAGTTGTTTTTCCTGTGTTAATCCTCTGATGAGACTCAGGGGAAAACAATTTTTTTTTGTTAAGAATGAATCCGCTTTTGATTACAATTCCCAAAATTTGTACGCACAAAAAAACATTTTATTATTGTATGTAATTACTAACTGATTGGTTATTTCCTATAAGTCTAACATGATCAAAGGGGAACCACTCTTGACTGATAAATCATTTATTTATTTATCCATTAAACTAACTCTAAACCCTAACCCTCACACCAAACCCTAACCCCGTCTTCTTTTTTCCTAGTAGATCAATAAATAAATAAATAATTTATCAGTCAAGAGTGGTTCCCCTTTGATCATGTTAGACTTATAGGAAATAACCAATTGATTTATATAAGTCTTGGATAGAAGCTGATTATCATGAATTACAGCATCTGAGGTGACTCTCTCTCTCTCTATGGTGCTAAAACACATTTGTTGCAAACGTGTATTTTGAATTCGACGATATCTCGCAGCCACTGACTGTCTCGATATTAAAATTATTTTCGAAATTTACTTCTTATTTTAAGTATACAATCGCGATTACATAGAGAGAAAATTAGATTTTCATAAAAAACATTTACAGACAATAGATAAAATGTAATAAAGAAACGAGCAGAAATAATGATGGCCGGTTTAGCTCAGTCGGTAGAACATCCGTCTAGAAATCGCAAACATTCTTGTTCCCCGCAAACTCAGCACCTGGTAGCACAGATTGGATAATCTGATCTGTGGGGTAAAATATGGAGCTGACAGTAGGCGTGGCGCTCCACCTTAGCCAAAAAGAATATTTATCGTCTAGCGCTAGCGAAAAGTGTATAGACCCCCTCGCTGTCCATCTGATACGGACAATAGGCCACTCCGCCTCATTTACTATGTAGTATTTACCTCTTCTTTGGGATTATTTACTAATAATTATGTGGCACAAGGCCAATAGTGTGGGGTACCGAGAGAAAATTAAAACTTGCTCACCGAGCTTGCTAGCCGTCAACGTTAAACTGCATCTAATGGTGAAGTGTCAATTTTTGAGCTCTAGGGAGTGTGGAGTACTCATTCATCACCAATACTCCTAGGTCCACACTGAACTAGAGTGGTAGTACCTGCTAGGGTACTGCCATCTATGTGTTAAATAGAAAAATGAGTTAAGAATATTAAATACTTATCAAGAATTAATAAAACAAAACGTCTTCGGCATAAAATAACTCAGCAGGGTTGTCGTGCCGTAAAACCAACAAAATAACAGATTTCCTAGCTGTTATAGAATCCTAAGCGTCTCTCTCTCTCTCTCTCTCTCTCTCTCTCTCGTGTGTTTGTAAAACACGTATGTTGTTTATTATTTACTAATCTTAGATGTGGCACAAGGTCAGTAGTATGGGGTACCCAGGGAGAATTTAACTTTGCAAACCGAGCTTGCTAGCCGTTACAGCATCCAATGCGACTCTCTCTCTCTCTCTCTCTCTCTCTCTCTCTCACTGGTACTAAGCACGTTTGTGTGGTTATTCTTTACCAATCTTAAATGTGGCACAAGGCCAGTAGTTTTGGGTACCCAGCGAGAATTGAACTTGCTAGTCATTACAGTATCTGACTCTGATTCTCTCTTGTGCTAAAGCACGTTTATTGCAAACGTGTATTTTGAATTCAACGCTATCTCTTAGCCATTGTCTGTCTCGATATAACAATAACAATTTCGAACGATGACCAGATCGTCTTGTTCTAAATCCGTACTTAAAACAGATTTCGTATCTTGACTCAACAGCTACGTTGCGTCCATAAAGTGTGGAGATAATTTTATTTTATCCGGTTCGCTGAACGTAGACGTGATTTAATGTGCTTATATAAAACTGGGTTTTCTGCTGAACAAAAAAGAATATGAAAAGAAGAAAGTTTTCTTTTTAACTCCAGGCGATAATATTAACCAGTGACTTGACATGCTTACGCGTGAAAAATTCGAATCAGACGCCATTTTTTTTATTGTTGTTGTTGTTGTTGTTGGTATAAACAATATAATGGACACAGAAGATGACTTTGTGAAGCTATTACTTTCGCAAAGGTCAAAGTGTTATTTAGATTTTCTCTTTAGCTGTAATTAATATGTATTCAATAATTGAGACACTTAAAACCACAGGGTATGTAACTCGCGATCGTATGGTGAAATGAAATTAAGTATGGCACTATTGTCTTGAAAGCTTGTTGTGTCTGGGGAGTAAGTCAGATAAACTGCATGGTATTCGTATAATAGTCGAAATTTCCAATGGTTTAAGGGGGAATTGTTGACGGCTGGAGTAAGTATATGTATGTGTACTATTTGAATTACACAAGATTCTTTCACTGTCAGTCTCTCTCCCTAGATATATATTAATAATGGAGATTCGCTTCCGGTTTTAGTCTGTAACAGAAACTAAGGCCCTGCTTACGTCACTATACCCGAAATCGTCATAACAGAATAAATACACTCAAAATTTGAGCATGCAACATTATACAGTCCTCATTGTTTTTTAAAACAGGTTTTAATAGATACATCCCCAGTATCATATATTTATATATAGTTTGTTTTATTTTAATAGATATTTAAAGTTAATAGAACTTAGTTTCGATTTTAAATTGTTTTATTTTTTTTTTTTTACTCCTTTAATGAATTTGATGATTTATGGTTCAAACTCTCCGACATCTAATTTTTAACTTCCACCTCCTCAAGCAAGATCTTTCAAAAATGTATTTTTACATCGTCCGGAGGGTGTTTTTTTTATTTTGCTAGTAATAATAATGGTTGTCAACTCGTGTTCGAGTAAGACCATTTCCTGTTTTTTTTAAATCATAGTTGCGTGCCAGTAGCATTTGACATTCTATCCTTGTGTTTTCACAGATGACTCACCAGACCAGCCATGGAGAGACATACTCTTACACATAAACTACATGTTGGAACTTCTCCACTTTGAATGTTGCTGGGCTGAAAATTACCTCATAGCCCGCTTCAATTTTTGGTATTTAATTCGGTTGGACTCAAATTCTTCCACAGACAGGTGGATGGTGGCTCTCCAGCCAGGTCTATTACAAGCTAGCTTCCCCCAGTTCTCCACAGCAATAGCAGTGTTCTACACACACACACACACACACACACACACACAATATATATATATATATATATAATATATATATATATATATATAATACATATATTGTAGATGATATGGGGGCTATATTTCCAAGTAAACAGTGCTCAGTATCATTGATTGAGAGTATGTATTAAGGTAGCGTGTACATGGGTCAGTACCTGATTACTCACAGTTTCTCGTCTATGTGATGTTCAAACCAATATATATATTGTAGATAATATGGGAGCTATATTTCTTAGCAGATAATGTTAAGTATCATTGATATAATTAGAAGGTATTGAAACAAATTGACCCATTTGATCTGAAGATTGCATAGGTGAGAAACTATCAGTTACTCTATGTTCACGCTACCTTAACTTTCTCTCTTTCTCCCTCTCTCCTCTCTCTCTCTCTCTCTCTCTCTCTCTCTCTCTCTATCTCTATATATATATATATATATTATAATAGTGTGTACAGAAATAACCTACTCGAGTTTCACCATAAGAATCTTCAGGGTTAACTCCACTGAATTAATCAAGATATTGATTAATTACAGTTAATTGCGAGAGTTCATGTTGTAATTATGACAGTTGAAAACTGTTTCCCATTTAATGAACGCTGTTACGTCATTTTGAAAAGTTGAATGACAAACGTGATGTTGATATGTCGTAACTATAGTTGTTAATATGGAATTGTGATTAATCAATATCTTGATTAATTCAGTGGATTTAACCCTGAAGATCCTTATGGTGAAACACGAATATGTTATTTCTGTACACACTATGATAATAAATCCGCTTTACTTACGTATTGTGCACTTTATATTTGTTTTAACGCTGACTTATCCGAGTAAAATTTATACCATCCAAATATTGAGACCGACCCAATTTTTTTTACCGGTAAGTCATTCCCTTTACGTATATATATATATATATGAATAAATGAAAAAAATATCTTTAAATTTCTTCATGAAATAATTTATTTCAACTGCCACAATCTGGTAAAACATGATTGTTATATATATTCTTGGACTTCACCCAGATGTCCTTTGAGTTTTTTAGCTGCTTTCTTGTAGGATACTGCTGCCAAGATTGGTTCAAGTCAGCACCCAGCATCCTTGTGTAACTCCCATATACTCCTGTATGTCTTTCGATTTTTCTCTCGTCGCTGCTGGCAGGTCCTCCGTACTACATCCAGATTCTGCACATAGCTAATTGACGCTACTTTTTGTTGGTTGGCCAATCACTGGTATGTCTATGTAGATGTCCCTGGAGAACGTCATTTATAAGTTCGTCCTTGTTTTCCAGCAGTGTCCATGTCTCATTTATTTCCAAAAAGTTTACATGAATTTTCAATTTTCATTGAATAATGTCACGTTATGGGACCAACACTTCACCACAGCTACAATAACAATAGATTCATGAATATTAATTTCCAATACACATGAATATTTATAAAATATTATGACAACAGTAGTAGTAGTAGTAGTAGTAGGAGTATCGACCGGTCACTCAGGAATATGTGATAAAAGCTGGAAGGACTCTCGTCAGATCTGATCGACATTTGACAGTGAGAAAGATTGATGATGAATCAACGTTGTTTGGTTGGATTTTACGGCATGTTAACCCTTCGGTTATTTTATGTTGAAGACATCTTTGTTTTCATTCTTGTTGGGTAATCAAATTTAAAACTCATTTTAAAAAACATTTTTAAAACAAATGCAGCTGAACTTGAAGATAGAACGACGAACATTTGTATAAAAAAAATATCTTATATTTTTATTCTTTATTTTTTTATTTAGACGCGTGGTGTAATGGTTACCGTCGTACGACGAGACGAGATCAAATCCTGGACGAGGCTGTTTGCATTTCACATAGCGCTAATACTCTTAGAAAAGGTATGAATCCAACTAATCTCCATCCCGCTATGGGTAAATAGCAGGGTAGAAAGGCTCTTTAACCTTGATTAGGTAACCAGTCTAGGAGAATAAAGATTATATATATATATATATATATTATATATATATATATAATAATTATTATATAAAATATTGGATATATATATATATATAATATATATATATATATATATATATATATATATATATATATGAAAGAAAAAGAATCCTTGTTCTTTTATCAGAAACTTCCTATGAACGGTTATGAATCTATTTTCTATAGAAAGTAAACTATTTTGTGTATTCCATATTTTGTAGTATTCAACGTTTGGACAAAACATATCTTTCACTATCCATCTTGATATTTTCTTGAGGCAAATGAATTATATTCAGCCAGATAACTTACATTAGTGTTATATAATGAGGTCACCTGCCGGTTTTCTAAAGGTTTTTATTTATCATCGAGAAAAGCGTACCAGGTCCAGTTGATTGAGAGCTGAGACTCTAAATATGGAGGTTTTGTGTTTGTAAAGAATTTTTAAATGCAAATGTATTATCAGGTGAATGTTTTTACTACTTGAGTGGCAGGAAAAATAGTGGCGCTGGTGTATGTTGAATTGGGGACAGTGCAAGAATATCGGACTGACAGGTGGACGACGCCGAAGAAGAAGTATGGAACGATGACAAAGTCTCGAAAGAAAACAGCTTTATACCTTTCATCTCAAATAAACACACTTAATGCAATGGTTTGCCATTGTAACATTCTGGATCTCCAATTTCAATCTAAAAACGACGTTCTAAGAAAAAAGATTCTTAGGGTGACGATGTATAGAAAATTGCTTTTATCCACGAGTCGTGTATTGTCAATTTACGTCCGGGTTTTTACAATATATTCGTATTCCTTGCCGAATTAATATTCATAGAATAGAGAATACTGTTAGGTATGAACATGATAGATAAAATCGAACGATATTGTTAAAACTTTTCTCGATACCGAGGAAAACTGTTCTCTTACTGAAAACCTTACAATATTAATAACACACATGCTCACACATACACACACACAACACACACATACACACACACACACACACACACACACACATACACACATATATATATATATATATATATTATATATATATATATAATCCAAAAGTCCAGAGAAGAAATTTTCCTTACGACATAGGAGTTTTTTAAAAACCTGTCGCCGTTTGCAGAGCTCATTTATTGTTAGAGTCACAGAGCAAATTTATAAGTAAAAATATAATAAAAGACTTACATTTTTTTGCATTATAGTCTATTTCAAGGAAGCTTAGACAAAGTGTCTAACTCTCCCAAATCATCAGATGTGTCTAAGCTTCCTTGAAATAGACTATAATGCAAAAATTCTAAGTCTTTTGTTATATTTTTACTTATATATATATATTGTAAACGGAAAACGAAATAAATATATCATTAGTCACGAGGCACAGAACTCTCTCGATCAGTACCAGAATTTTCAAATAATTTAAAAAATGCGTATTTTATGTTAAAAATAAAATAGTTTTATTAAAAAAAATTATAAGCATTTTTACCATTAAAAAACTCAAAAGATTTGCAGTAAAGGTGTATATAAATATCAAAAATTTCAGGAAACTGTAATGATGACAAATTCGTAGTGTCGGGATCCGTATTATATTCAAAATTTGAGCCTCGGGTGATATAATTTAAATAATTCCAATTTTGTTTTTTCTGTGGACAGTATGAAAGGTAAAATGGATATATATATATATATATATATATATATATATATATATATATATATATATATGAGATATCTATCATGATTTGACGACTCAGGATTCATGGATAATGCCCTATCTATAAATCCACAGTAAACAGATCGGAAGACTACCGGAATGTAGAAGGCCGGAGATTAGCCGGCCGAAACGTTGTAAAACAAAGAAGAACAAAGAAAATAGTGCATCTCCTAATAAAAAATAAATTCCAATAAATCATCTAACAAAAATCAAACAAGTTGCAAACATTGTTTATTCTCGACATAAAACGGCGAAAGCAATTTAAGAAAATCATCAAACCCGTTGCTCGAGGGACACCGATTTCGGCCGGAGATAAAAGTCAATTATTGCTCGTTGGCTCTTGCTTAAACCACACCTTTAACTTTGGCCCGGGGATGTCCACTTTGAAAAAGAGGCGCCTATCATTTATTCCAATTATAACATAAAATCTTTTAAAAGTTTCGCAGCAAGAGTCCGTCTGCAAATACGATTTCTGCTTTTCTTGAAACGAAGCAATTGTATTCGACAACTTACCTTCTCAGAGGTCATTCAGTGCTCGTTGGGTTGCCCTAAAAAAAGGCCAGAAAAATAAATAAATAAAAAAGCAAACATTGATGGTATTATTGCTTTCACACACAATAATGCTTACTAGCAAAAATATTTGCTCTCCGCAGGGCCAAAGTATAAAATATTTAATGTAATAAAACATTACTAGCAGGACCTGTGTATATACCACAATTTGATAATTTAATTATTATAACGTTTGATATATTTCCTTAAGAAATATTCCGAATAGTTCAATATGTAAAAGTATAATCTTATTTTATGTCTATTTTTTTCATTCATCCCTTCTTTGCATTATGTTCGATTGAAATAGATTAGCGTCATCGCTTCCGGGTACTCATTTCCCCTATCTTTCCTTATTTTCTTTCTTTCTTATATTTTTCTGTGTAGCATGCCATTTTCTTCCCTTTCTTTCTTTATAATAAAAACGAAACGGTTTATTATTTAGCTGAGATGACGACGCTCATAAGAAATAAGAATTCGGCGATTAAGCGACACCAGATAATGAGGATTTACATTTTTGAATTTCATCTTGGACGATTTGGACGGTCGTCTTTTTTTACGTGTTGCAAGATGATAACGGACGGAAGATTAAGGAACAAGAGTATTAACATAACACTTACAGGAAGGGGTTTCTTTACATGGAATTTAGTGGCTTTAGAGTGCAAAACTGGTCTTTATTGGCAATAGTGTTACATAATTATTAGATTCCTAACACTTATGTATCATTAGTGTAGAAACCAAAATGGCTGTTATAATTTGCAGCCGATGGCCTTGAAGGATTGAATGACTCGGCTTGACCTCATCCTGATACTCCTTCCGGTGGATACCGTGAGAATCGGTGGAGAAGACCCTATTCCGGTTTAGATTAGAAAGCGAGTTTAGTTCAGTATCGACCAAACCACGAAGGTGGTAAGTCGTGTTAAGCACACGGCCGACTCAATCTGCGCAGGTAGTCTGGTGGGGATTTCGGAATAAAATATGATCTCAAGCAAATCGAAGTCTTGGGTTATTATCTAAAAACTACCAATGACACAGGGCTTCTGATAAAGAGAAATCCCCAATGGAAGACCAGACACGAAGTCCCCAAGAAGTCCAGACGCTAGAAGAAGAACGTAAATATCAAAGATGAGCAGAGAATAATAGAAGTAAAGAGAGTATACAACAATAGAAGGACTGGGAAAAAACGTTTACATATGAACAACTTTATTCTTTCTGAATTGTTTTTGATATTTTATTTGTTTGGTTTATATTCAAGATTGATTGTAAAAGGAACGGAACAGAAACGTTCGTTATGTTCACAGTGATTTATTTAATCACATAACTATCTGCATTCTATGCGATTTTGAGTTTAAAAACCACTAAAACCTTTACGGCATGACTCTGACTGGATACAGACATTTGGAGGCTTTAAGGAAAGCCACTGATTTTATCATATAATTCACAACTGTTTTATATTTTCTAGTTCTATCTTAGTTAAACATCATAACATATGTGAGTGTATATACATGTGATTGTATATATGTGAGTAAGTGTATATATGTCAGTGTAAGTGTGCGAGTGTATAGATGAGAGTGCATTCATGTGTGTGTGTATTTATTTATAATATATTGTTTATAACTGTTTTATATTTTCTTGTTCTACTTAGTTAAACATCATAACAAGAGTAGACGATACAAAATCATATTTACTTTTGAAATTGGTAAAACCTCCCAAGGAAGAATTCCAAGGAACATAAAATCTATTTCTGTTATCTCATCAGATAGAACATAGCATTGTATGCATTATCCACACAGGCAATATGCAACACAAGATCAATATTTTTAAGCGAGATTAACATGTTTGAATTAAGAGTTTTTCTTCTCCTAGATTAGTTATCATATCAAGGTTAAAGAACCAAGTCTGTCCAACTACTTACTCAAAACTGGGGAATAATAGTTGCATTCATACCTTTCCCAAGGGTATTAGCGCTATGTAAAATGTAAACAGTCTCGTGAAAATAATTATATAGCGAATTTATTTCCATAAAAAATAACTGACGTATAAAAAAAAAACTGGAGTTCTATTGTTGACCCGCTCTGTCGGCTGGGGCGGTAGAATATACTGACTGTACCTCTTCAAAGGGATAAAATCAGCCCAATGGTGCCACCTGTTGGCCGTGGGTGGCGACCGCTGATATTTAAAGACGTAAATGCTGGTAATGAACAGTCCATGGAATGCAACACTTCATTTAAGCTAGATCTCGGTTGGAGAGCCTCACTCCGATCAATTGGCTGGTCACATCAAGCCCTAGCACCTATATGATTGTCTCAACCCAATTGCACTTATGGCAAGTCCTGACCCTTTTTATCATATATGTGCTAGAAGGCTGTGGTTGTGGGACAGTGGTTTGGGTAAGATATAAAATTGCATTTAGTGATGAGGTTCCAATAATGGAACTCTGGGGAATGTGGAGTCACCATTTCTCCAGGTCCACCCTGACTCGAAGTGGTAGTACCTGTTAGGGTCACATCGATTGGTTAAATAGAAAAATGTGTTAAAAAATATGTTTAAAAATTGAGTTTAAACATAATTTTTGTCAATACCCATCAATAATGAATAAAACAAAATCTTTTCGGCATAAGATAACCCAACAAACGTTGACATGCCATAAATACCAGCCAGCCAACCAACCAGCCAACCAATATTTCTCAAGGTTACCAGTGTTATGTGAAATGTAAATAGTTTCATGAAAATAATTATATAGCACATATTTTTCGTTATAATTTTCTTTAAATTAAAATTAAATTTCGCTAATGACCTTTAGAAATGTATGCATCCAACTATTCTCCCTTCAGATACGGGTAAATAGTAGACTAAGCTTGGCTATTTAACCTTTGTTTAGCAACCAGTCTAGAAGGAAAACTCTGAATTCAAACCTGTTAAACACTACTTAAGAAATTGACCTTGTGTTACATCCGACTCGTGCGAAGGGATTGGTAAATATATATACGATTTTTTTTAAATTAAAAAATAACTTTGACCTATAAAAAGAAACTGGGGTCCTATTGTTCACATTTTGGAAATAAAAGAGCTGCAATTCCGTAGCTATGGTTAGCGGAATGAGAACAGGATACCTCCGTGGACAGAATAAAGTGTTATATTCAAAGATCCGTGATGGCTCCCGATTACGACAAGAAAGTTTCCAAGTTCCAAAAGAAGGTTTCAGAGTCCAAAAAGGTTCCCGAGTCCGAAAAGAAATACCTGAAGAAGGCTGGGGGGGGGGGCATCGGTCGAAACGTAAGGATAACAATGAAGATGAGGACAATAGTCCGAATAATCCAGATAATACTGAAAAAGCTGCAGTCATATAAAGATTTTGGTCCTTATTTACAATTCCAGCAAGTGGTTTGTGCTAGAGTTGACCTTATTCAATAAATATATAATAAAGGAAAGAAACATGCTGTAAGACTTGTAGCAAGTTTGGCAATAGAAATGGTCTTTTTATGTGTCCACTTGAATGAAGCTTGGCAGTTTTTCTAGTCCATTTGATGGTGATGAGAGTTGGACTTAACACAATTCTAATCATTGGTAACGTTTTGTCTTTTTACAACCGGCTATTTCAATATCGAGAATACATTAAAGTACAGTCCCAATAAATCGACCACTTGGCTCGCTATCTTTATTACCTTTTAAATCTTTAAAACTAACGGCGGTCTTTAAGCAGTGACTGCAGATCTCTTGTAATATTCTGATCTTTCTTTGCTATTGCAACCGTGAGGCTCAGCCCAGGCTGTTGATTCGAAAGAGACAATGGAATTTATTTTCGGGTATATTGATTCTTTAATATTCACGTACCTCTACCTGTACCAAAGCAATTAATAAGTATGTATAATATATATATATTTGTGTCGTGAGTAAAGGCGTCCAATTACTTACAGACAAAGAGAAGTAGGAAATATGTAATAATAGTGAATAAGAGGCAAAGTCAAATACTTGGTAATAGTATATTTATTCGATCAGGAATTCATATACATACTAACTTCCCCGTCTTGTCTGTCTGACAGCTAATTATAAGACAGATGCTACCATTCTTTTACATTCTAATAGGGATGTTAACAGCGATTGGTATGCCAATCATCAGGTGAAGATGTTTCAAATGCACTGTACCAATACACGCCATTCCTGAAACAGTGACCATCTCAACTATTATATTATAATAATATATATTAGATTATCACACATGCAGTATTAATTTTATTGTATTCCAACTAATCAATATAATACCTTTATATAATGAACTGTACAGAGAGGCATAATTAAGTATACAAAACAGAAAAATATTATATATTGAATACAACCTAACTGAATCAAACTTTTTAAAAATTCAAGAATAAAATTAAGATGTGTGTACATCATCTGTATATGCTAGATGTCTAGACTAGGAATTCCATAAATTCTCAATACATTCAGATTAACAGTCTGGATACTTGTTTGTAATCGTGGGCATACACAAGTCAAGACTTTGCAAACCCAGTTCA
Organism: Doryteuthis pealeii; assembly: GCA_023376005.1. Classification (NCBI taxonomy): domain Eukaryota; kingdom Metazoa; phylum Mollusca; class Cephalopoda; order Myopsida; family Loliginidae; genus Doryteuthis; species Doryteuthis pealeii. Next base: position 89,857,714 of record CM042154.1, on the reverse strand, counting down.
TTGTTTAAGGCCCTGTCTATAGATGCAGATGCGCTGCAACGAAAATCGGTATACACAGGAATAACCTACTCAAGTTGGAAGGGTTAAATCCACTGAGATATTGATTAATTGCAGCCGATTGTACGTGCGCCACTAACCGTCATAACCACAAAATATACGCGTACAATCGGCTGCAATTAATCAATATCTTGATTAATTCAGTGGATTTAACACTGAAGATCCTTATGGTGAGAGTAGGTTTTTCCTGTGTACTCCATTATAATAATATATTTGCTCTACTTACGTATTGAACACGTTATATTTGTTATATCGCTGTCTTATCATTGTGAATCTTGTATCAACTAACCATTGTGAGCAACTTCACCGGTAAGTCACCATTTTCATATAAAATCATACACACACACACACACATACACATATATATATATATATATATATATATATATATATATATATATAATCATACTACAATATTATTCAGGTAGATGCAGTGCACTTTAGACAAGGGTATTAATCAGTTGAAATGATTGAGTGTCACACCTTTGTCGTTTATCCAAATAGGAGCATGCCTTGCTACATACATTTTACAAAAAATATCACAGACGAGTTTAACGTGTAATATCTCTAATCTACACTTCACAAGTCGACAATAGAACGTTGTTATTTTTTTTATAGATGAGAAATCGTTGTTGTATATTGATTTATTCGAATCGATATATAATGACAATTTCTCACTTAAAAAAGAATCAGACATAAATTATCAGATCTATAGGAACCGACATGATAACAAACATCGAACCCTTTGACATTAGATTAGAGGCTCCACAAAATACAATAGTGGTCATTATCTGGTAAAATAGTGTTTGTAGTTGAAACCTTTATTTTTATCCAACGATTTTATTGAGTTTTATGTATCGGTTGTTGGGTGAGTCAAATGTTTTGCAATATTTTGGTAACCCGGGGCACAATCCGACAGCTTCGGGTGGTTTTTCCAAGATCGTGAAGGTTGGTTGGATTTTACGGCATGTCAACCAGGTTGGGTTATTTTATGCCGATGGCGTTTTGTTTTATTTATTCTTGATGGGTACACAATTTCTTTTTTAAACTAAATTTTTTAAACATATCTAAAAAAACTCATTACAGTCAACAGCAGGTATTACAACTCCGGTCAGAGTGAACCTGGGAGTAATGGTGATGAATGGGTACTCCACATTCTACAGAGCTCCAGAATGAGAACTTCACTATCAGATAGAGTTTTACGTCATGCCCATGGCATTTAGACCCTCACCCACCGTTTTCAAGCACATATATGATAAAAAAGGTTGGGGCTTGGCCATGAGAGCAATAGGGTTGGAACAATCATATAGGTGCTAGGGATTGACATGACCAATCGATTGATCAGAGGGGGCCTCTCTGACTGCCAGTCTAACTCAAGTAAAGTCAAAAGTGGAGTGAGTGTTGCAGTTCGTGAAGGGTACAAACACCTATAGACTGAGCTCGCCTGATACTCTCCGAGTGTTACTCACCAGATTTTTCTTTGGTTTGGAGCACAGCCACGGAACACACGGTTTTAGACCACATGACATTGTCTCACATTAATGGTTCTTGTAATCAGAGCCAAACTTGTTAAACCATCTGTTTACTGTACTATGATAAAAAGCACTTTTAACTTTGGCACAACAAATGTTTTGTTGTTTTCCACGGCGTTAAGACCCAGTTCGCACACGTAAATTATAAGTTCCAGAATTAGAACACGTTGCACATTTATCTAGAGAGATTTGCAAGTTTTCTAGGCGGCATCTATTGTTTAAACAGAGCTGATAAATGTAAGTTTTTGCTGGTCAGCCAACACTAGTGTGTCCATGTGTTGGAGTTCATAGAATACCGTCGTTTATAAGTTCGTTCTTCAGCAGTGCTGAGCATGTCTTGCTCGTCTTACATGGAAGGTTTGGGAGATGAGAGGTAATTAGCCGTAAAACCGTTGTTTCGTACAGTGCTGCTTCCAGGATTTGTTCAAAACAGCACGCAGTATGCTTGTGCAGTAACAGTTTTGCTTTTTATTCAAGCGATTCCTTAGAGTTTAAGTGGTGTAACCATATATTAGTACTGACACGGCTACAGTTTGAAAGAATTACCGTGTTTATTTTATCAAAGAGATCAGATGTATTCTACCACCGCCCCTCATAACTTCTTACACCTCCAAGAAGGATGCCCCTATTCCCGTTACGAAACACTGACAGAGTGAAGTAATACACAACGTGTCAGCGCATGAACTACCACGATATCACCAACCACAGCGGGTACTGTGCACGGCTTGAACTGTTTCGCTCTCTTGATACACACGTCGCAATCTAGCAAAAATATTTACCGTGCTGTTGGCTGGGTCTGTAAAATACGCCTACTGCACCTCTTAAGAGGGGTGAGCTCGTTCCCCTCCTATGGAGACTCCTGTTGGACGTTTGTAGACACTTGTAATGCTTGACGACAAGCTTGTGGTGATGACCAGTCTATCACCCAGGTACTAAGTAGTCCCGTGGCATCCAACACTCCACCTCGCCCCGTACTTAGGCTAGACGGGTGGTCGGAGGCCCGACTCGATCAATCAGCCAGCTGCTCATGTCAAGCCCTAGTATTCATATGATTGTCCCGACAGTAATCGTTAAACTGCTCTCATAACAAACACCCAACCCTTTTTATCATATAGGTGCTAGAAGACGATGGCTGAGGTTCAATCAACCGTATTTATTTTAATACACATAAAGTTAATGAAAATTATTTCAACCAATATATTGATTGATACATGTGAAATTGATGAAATATATTTTTACCAATTTTTCAAAATACGTGAAGTTATATTTTATTATGATGGAGATTCGGTGTCTGTCTGCCTGTAACTGAAACTACGTCATACCTTGAGGAATTGCGTAAGTTTTTTCAATGAGTATTTAATTTATTGTCAAAATCATTAATACAAAAAATAAATCTTATTTTTCTACGATGTCTCTATGAAAATCTTAGTTAGATTTGACTCAAAACTGCCCATGTTATTAGTGCGTTTAAAATCGTGCAATGTGTATTTTATCAATAAGAAATAAAGTTTTATATAATATATGGTGTGGTTAATTTGCATACTGGATTTAACAAAACCGTGTCTAATGAATACTTACTTGGTGTTATTGATCTCTAATATTATTGTTTTATTCTCCAATGTATTAAAAATCAATCCTATGAATGATTTTATATAGAAACCAATTAAATATAATTAAAGTAAGTGTAATCTTTTTATATGCATTCTTATTTAATTTCGTTAGTCTCTTTAATTTAATATATTTCATTACATTAAAACTTAAATACTTGAGCCTGGAGGGTGCAAATTCTTACTAGTATATATAAAAAGTTTTAGCATTAAATAACCCACAAGAGTTGATATATCATTAAAGCCTATCCAATCAATAGTCATTAAATGGGAAGTTTTACTTTTGGAGCACCTCTTCTATCAGAAGTTAGATGTAAATACATTCAAATGACTCAGGTTGCTTACAGTACCTGCTGTTGGTTAAGTGGACACCCAATTAAATACTGAACAAACTCATCGCTGCTTAACTTCAATAATCTAACAGGAACCGATGCTTTTAATATGATATGACCGTAATGTTTTAATTTTGGAGCACCTCTTCCATTACATATATTTATCAAACCCTCCACACGAGCAGGATGTGACACAAGGTCATTTTTAAGCGGAGTCTACATTCAGATTTTTCATTCTCCTACACAGGTTGTCTAACCAAGGTTAAAGAGCCCAGTCTTCCCTACTATTTACCCATAGCTGAAGGGAGAGTAGGGTTCATACACTTCCCAAGGGTGTTAGCGGTAAGTGAAATGCAATTAACACATCCAGGATTTGAACTCGGGGCGACGAGTTCATTTTCCATGAATTTAACCATTACATCATGCGCTTCTATTATAAGTCAGTTGTAAATACATTTACTATCCTTGTGATAAAGGAAATATGGTTTAAACTTGTTGGTCGTTTAGTTTTTTATTTGGATAGACGTCTGACTCTTGGATATTGCTCCCCAAACAATCAGTTGACAAATGAAAAATCGGTCGTGAACACGTAAAGACTTCGTTATTGACAGAGTGCACTCTAACCATTCATCGAATAGCAACGAAGTTTAGGTTATCCAGATTTATTTCAAAATCCTTTTCATATGTTCCCAGTAACCTCATAGAAAATTAAATAATAAAAGTTAAAAAAAACCCAACATGAACAAAAACAAAAACAACAACCAAAAATCAGATCATAGGAGAAATAAAGTACCTCTGTTTCTGTACTTGAATGACCTCGATCATTAATAGAGTACTTAGTCGCTTTCATTTGGAAAATAAATAAAAAAATAAGTGAAAAAACAAAAAGAAAACAAAATGCAAGTTTTGGAGAAGTTGATAAAACCAGTCAAATCAGTTAAGGAATAACCAATGATGTTTCAATTAGGAAAGTTTCAATTAAACACACACACACACACACACACACAATCTCTCTCTCTCTCTCTCTCTCTCGCATACACAATCTTCTCTCTCTCTCTCTCTCTCTCTCGCATACACAATCTCTCTCTCGTACACACAAAACATCCCCTCTCTCTCTCTCTCTCGCGTACACAAAACATCCCCTCTCTCTCTTTTACATAATATATATATATATATATATATATATATATATATGTGTGTGTGTGTGTGTGTGTGTGTGTGTGTGTGTCCTGGCACAATTACAAAAAATGAGATAAAAACGAAAATCACCTTAAAAAAAAAAAATTTTGGATTCTTGCCATCATTAAAGAGAAAGTAAAGTTAAAAAGTTAAACATCTTTCATCTCATTATTCATTGATTTGGCTGACAATTAACAAACACAGTCAATTGGTTACAGTCGGTTATCTCCCTTGATTCCTTCTCTGATACTTACCTTAACCGAATACCTTCATTTGCTTTTTCTTTTATTAACTGTATTCACTCATTCGTTTTAAATACAATCTTATTTTTCCTTTCTTCTAGATCTCAGACTTCTCACTTTTTTTTACCTTGCTTACCGATGTTTAATTTTTATCTATTCATTTTCTTTTGGAAAAATTAAATTCAATTACACCTACCCCTTTATCTAAACACTTCTTTATTTCCTGTTTCTTTTACTTGGCTTCGTTTTCTTCTTTATCTTTTCTTGATTTATCAGTTATTTCTTCTTCGGTACTTATGCAGAATAGAGCGCAAGAGATAATATCATTAGATTACGTGTAAAAAGTATTATTATTACATTTCATGGAAATGCCCGGAACCTTTGAGACTATAGGATTAGAGTTAGTAAGTATCAGGGTTAGTGTTAGGGGTAGGTCTAGGCTACTTCAGAAGTTTCCGTAATCTAATGCTATTTGTACGTAAAATGTGATTCTAATGATATTATCTATTGCGTGCTATTCTGCATTTGTATCTTTTCTTCCATTCGGTTTCTTTATTCGATCCCATTCTGTATCGAGATTTTTACTCTATCTTCAAATCGTTTTTCGTTTTCGAGTTATTTCATTATCTATAGGATGTTATTTGTTCGTATTTTTTAAAATGGGGTTTGATGTGAATAATTTTGAATAATCAAAGTGATTGCCTGAGCCTGCTTCAGAGCGCTTCGGCCTCTGGAGTGGCTAGGTAATAAAATTAAGTATTGATCCCATGGGGCTATCCCCCCAGACAATACCCGCCCTCTTGATTTAAAGGGGCATGGCTGGGTTTATTGCCCAGGGCCTGAGGCATCCCTCTCGAGAGTCAATGCCGACGGGACCAACGCATTTTTTGTGCCTACCACCCATGAGCTTCGGCTTGTGGGTAGTACCACGTTAATATGGCCTTGTGCCTAAAGTTGATGTGAATAATTTTGATGTTTTGGACTGTTGTCCTTATTTTTGTTATGATATGTATAAACACAACTTTTCGGCCGCTGTATCCACCGGTCTTCCTCAAGTCTCTCCTGCGTATCCAAGTATAGTAATGACCCAAAGAGGGAAAACATTTCTAATAGTTTGACTATTGATCAAACAAGCGTGGAAGTCTTTTGAAAATCTTAGTCAAATAATGACGTCATTGTTTTTGCACACCTATCATTCCGATATGTGTCACGAGAAGAATCACAATCATTTAGAAAAAAATGCACAACTGATGTCATTGAAATTTAAACCGCGAGATGAGGACAACAGTCCGAAACATCAAAATTATCTATGGGATGCATCATTTATTTGAGAACGCATCTTCCAGGAGTTTTAAATAGAAGACATTTTCAATTAGGGTTATGCGGCACTGAATTGTCTTCATGAAGGGAAGTTTGAGGTGCGTGGTGTACCGGCGCAGAAAATGGACATGGCAAGATGAGTTCATATTCTGAACGCGAAATTTGTTCGAAGAGAAGGTTCCCGAGTTCGACAAGAAATACTCGAAGAAAGCCAGAGGACACATCGGCCGAAACGTTGTACAGATAACAGTAAAGATGAGGACAATACTCCGAATAATCCAAATTATCAAGCATCGTCTAAAAAATTCTGAGAAATAAGTATTCCATGTTATCGCCCTTAGCCAGTATCGAAACTGCAACCTACAGATAACGGTCACTTCGAACTGTATTATCTCAACCCTTATATCCATAGCGCAATGTGTCCAACTGTAAAGTTCAGAGTGAATTTTTGGAACTTATAAACCTAATATTCTATTTACTTAGAATATTTGCCTTTATACTTATGTATAATTTTTTACCTTGGCTCATATTGCGTTTTCTTTAATCTAACGTAGCTTTTTTAATTATTGGTTCCCATATTGTATTCATCTCTATAATGGGTCTACTTAAGAGGTTACTTATAGCCTAACTTATGAGCTGATTCTTTGAGACGTCTTTTTTCCAATGTTCTCTCCTATCGATTATCTTAACTTCATTTATAGCTTAAGACTTCTATCTGATCATGGTTAACAGAATAGGAACAGTCTACCCCCTTGGATTGAATAAAGGGTTCGGTTCGAAGTTCTGAAAAAAATTTGCGTGTTCGATAAGAAACAAATTAAGAAGGCCAGAGGGCCCATTGAACGAAACGTTGTGTATATAACAATGAAAATGAGGACAATGGTCTGATAAATCCAAATAATACAAATTATTAAGCCTCATTTTAAAAAAAAATTCAGACAAATAATATTAGAATTAAATTATACCATTGCCTAATACATTTTTGGGGCACCCACTTGAATAGAAGAAGGTGAATTTTTATATGAAATTAGATTTTTTTACGGCATATCAACCACGGGGGGTCATTTAATACCGACAGTTTTAAATAAATTCATTCTTAAATGGTTACTGATTTTTTAAATAAACTTTTTCTATTTAAGCCATCGATGGGAGCCTAACAGGTACTAACACTCTGTGTCATATGGATTATATATATATATATATATATATATATATATATATTAGTTAGCACTAGTTTGAAGAAAAATTAATGGGTTTGGATAAGTACATATATATTTAGGTGTGCAGAAGTTTTTATCCCTCGAAATTGATCTGTCAGTCATTATACATTTGTACCTATATATATTGTATCAAGGTACTCTAATAAGGCAAAGAATGCGTAGTTTTACGGGTTATTTGCAGCGTAGTAATAATAATAAAAGTATGGGGTCCATATTCACACCTTGAAAATAGACCTATGACTTAATACAAGTGTACAGTTTTAATTATAGAGTAGTTTCCTATCTTCATTAGTTTATTTAACTAAAAAAAGGGGAAATAACATTAGTAATTTAGAAGTAAAGAAATAAGATTGATAAACGAGTGGATTGTTGTGTGGAAAGAGGGGCGAGAAATGACAGACAGAAAAGAAAAATTGAATGAACGACAGAAAAAGCAGAGGAAAGAAATAATAAATCCGTAGACAAGCGAAAAAACAAAAACAAAATATAACAAAAATAAAACAAAAAACAAACAAAACACGAGAGTAAAGGAAGAAATTGTCGGACAGATGTAAATTAAGGAAAGTAGAAAGAAAGAAAACCGAAATATGAATAATAATAAAAAAAACACTTTAAATGAATTTCTCTTGTTGTTGTGTCTTCTGTAATAAAGTTATATTTCTTTTCTTTTTCTTTCGTTTTTTTGAAGGAAAAACAAGAAGTAGACTCGGAGTCAGGAGAATTTAATGTCAATTCTGGTCATATCAAAACTGCACTTCTTTTTCTCTCTCTCATCTTGTAACTCAACGTGTCACTGGGTTATCTGGTTCCTACTAAAAATCTTACCTTTTTGTCATCCTCAATCTGTCAAAATTTCGATCAAAATAAGTAATCGTTGATATGTCATCAAAATTTCTGTTCATATATGTCAGTCAAGGTAGAAAAACAATTATTAGCTATACGAAAACATTTTTTTCTTGTTTCAGCGAAAAGCCGGTTTTCAACTATGTATCCAGTCTAAAACAAGACGGAAAAGAGAAAAACGAACGCTGAGTACTTTTGCACATAACTAATAATTAAAACTACTACAAACATACATGTGTGTGTCTTTCTATAATTGGGATTGTATTAGCTTAGGGAGCAGGTGGTAGGTGTGGCGCTCCACCGCAGTCGCAAAAACAATCTGCTTAGTCTAGCGCTAGTGAAAAGGGGATAGACTACCTCGCTGATTGTCTGATACCGACTTTAGGCCGCCCCGACGACTTTACTTTACTAAAATACCTAGCAAGAATACGTGGTATCCGGGCGTAAGTATTCAAGTTATAATGTAATGAAATATATTAAATTAGAAAGACTAACGAAATTAAATAAGAACGCATATAAAAAGATTACACTTATTTCAATTACATTTGTTAGGTTTTTATATAAAAATTATTCATAGGATTGATTTTAAGACGTTGGAGAATAAAACAATAATATTATAGATCAATAACACCAAGTAATATTTATTAAACACGTTTTTTTTAAAACTATTATACAAATTAACCACACACTATATTATGTAAACCTTTATTTCTTAGTGATATAAAGAAACATTGCGGGATTTTAAACCACTCCATAAAAACTCAGTGCATGGGTAGCATAGCTTGGGTGATCTGATCTGTGCAGTAAAGTGGTTAGTTGACGTAAGTATGGCGTTTTACTTCAGTAAAAATAATCTGGATCATATGATCTTTAGTCACCCCTTTTGCAATCTCGTTTCATAAGGACATTTTTTCATTTACATCGTCAAAATCCGGTTGTTTGTTAACAGATGATTTTTAGAGTTTTTAAAAATTATAAGACTAAACCCTAACCCTAACCCTAAACAAAACCTGATTTTAACGGTGTAAATGAAAAAATACCATTATGAAACGAGATCGCAAAAGGGGTGCCTAAAGGTCATATGGTCCAACAATCTTCCTGATCAAGCGCTAGCGAAACTAAGATAGACCCCCTTGATGTTCGGTTGATACCGACAATAAGCCACTACACCCAACTTTATTTTTTAATAATCTTTTGTAAAAGTTGGAGCAGTATCAGTGCTACTATATGGATGCCTCACTGAAACTCTAACGATAAACTTAAAGTAACAGCTAGATGGGACATGTTTAAAGATGCTGCGTACTGGCTTGGACACATCCTTGAAGCATCCCCCAACAAAAGATCAGCTGTACGGCTACTTACCTCCTATCACAAATCATTCGGGTAAGACGAAAAAGACATGCTGGACAGTGCTGAGAAACAAAGACGAGTTCATCGGTAACTGCTAGCGAGAGTTATCTCCCCCTAACAATTCAAACCGGATATACTCTCCAAGGAGTGAGACAAGGCAGACAAGGACTGGCCCCATGTGTGAAAACACACATGATACACACACTGTTGAATTCAATCCAAAATCATCCGACTGTATTCCCTGTCAGTGAGAATAAATAAAACAAATATTGTTATAAGTTAAACATATTTCACTGTTTTTATCATTTGTTATTCCTACATCTCGGGATATAACAGTAACATTGTCCTGTGGACTCTCTCTCTCTCTCTCTCTCTCTCTCTCTCTCTCTCTCTCTCTCTCTCTTCTCTCTCTGAAAACTGTCTGAGACAATAAATTGGTTAAAGAAAAGAAACTCCTGTGTACTACACTTCGTCGATCTGCGAAGATTTGTGAATGAATGTAAAGGTTCAGCTGTTAAGTGTAAACAAACAGTAAGAAGAGTAGCTGGATCAATGCAAGGTCTATTTTTTTTACATTGGGATTTAAATGGGGCATCCCACGAGGAATCAACTCACGATTCAGTAATAATGGATCTGCGGGATAACTTAAAAAAAACTCTACCCAGGCGATGCCGGGTAGCTGCTGCTAGTTACAAGTATAAATAGATGCTCAATTGAATAATTATTCCGTTTTTAGCCGTTTTTCTTTTCGTCTCAAATCGATTGTCACTTTAAGAAATTTTAATTCTTACTTTTCTCTTAAGATCTTTTTTTTTTCAGATTCTCTTTGAGTTTACATTATTTAGCTCAGTCGGTAGAGCGTTCGGCTAGAAACCACAAGGTTCCTAGTTCGATACCGACCCTCGCCAAATCAGCGTATGAGTAGCACAGGGATCTGTGCGGTAAAGTAAGGAGCTGATTGTAGGTGTGGTGCTCCACCACAGACTCAAAAACAATCTCCTTGGTCTAGCGCTGGTGAAAAGGGGATAGACTCCCTCGCTGATTGGCTGATACTGACTTTAGGCCATTCCGAAGGCTTTTATTTTATTATTTTAAATTCTTAATTTTCTTCAGTATCCTCATTCCTATTATACCCTCTCTATATCTTTTTTAAAAGGTGATTTTATTTGTATTTCTCTATGTGGTCTGTCTGTCTGTCTGTCTCTCTATCTATCTCTCTCTGTCTCTGTCTTTCTGTCTGTCTGTCTCTCTCTCTTTCGCCTGCTTTCTGTATCTCATCATTTTCACTCTCACTCAATCCTCTAACCTATCTGCTCTCTCCTCTGTATTTCCTTTCTCTCTCTCCTTCCATTATATCTTTAGCCTGGCTATCTTCTTTACCATTCTCTCTCTCTCTCTCTCTCTCTCTCTCTCTCTCTCTCTCTCTCTCTCTCTTCTCTCTCTATCTCTTGCTCCCTTTCAATCTCCCATTCTTTTTCCCCCGGACTCAATCCTTCAGCCTCTCTGCTTTCTCCCCTTCATTTAATTTCTCCTGCATCTCCCTTATATTCTTACTCTGTCTCCATCTCTTTTCCTACCACCTCCACTTTACTGTCTCCTTCGCCAACTTCTCCCCCTCTCTCTTTCTTTCTATCTCTCTCTCTTTTGCTTCCTTTCAATCTCTCACCATTCCCCATATCCCTCAACTCTTCTCTCTCTCCTTTCATTATATTTCCTCTCGACTTTATCCCCTTCACTCTTTCTCTCTCTCTTTCTCTCTCTCTCTCCCTCTCTCTCTCTCTCTATCTCTCCCACTTCCTCTCTCACTGAAACCCTTCTGTTTTATCCTCTATATTTTCTTCCTCCCCCTCTCCTTTATATTCTTACTCTTTTTCATCTCTTTTCCTATCACCTCCACTTCACTGTCACCTTTGCTAATTTCTCCTCTCCTCTCACTCTTTTGTTTCCTTTCAATCTCTCACCATTCCCCATCTTCCTCAACGCTTCTCTCTCTCTATTCACTCCCCATTTCTCTCTCTACCTCTCTCTTTCTCTCTCTCTCTCTCACTCGCTTCCTTTCAATCTTTTATCATTTCCTCTCTCACTCAACCCTTCTGCTTTATCCTCTCTATTTTCTTCCTCTCCCCTCTCCTTTATATTCTTACCCTGTCTCCATCTCTTTTCCTACCACCTCCACTTTACTGTCTCCGCCGATTTATCCCCTCTCTCTTTCTCTCTCTCTCTCTCTCTTTTGGTTCCTTTCAATCTCTCACCATTCCCAAACTCTTCTTTCTCTCTTTTCATTATATTTCCTCTCGACTTTATCTCCTTCACTCTTTCTCTCTCTCTTTCTCTCTCTCTCGCTTCCTTCCAATCTCTTATCATTTCTTCTCTCACTCAACCCTTCTACCTTTCTGCTTTATCCTCTCTATTTTCTCCCCTCTCTCCTTTATATTCTTACTCTGTTTTCATCTATTCCTATCCCACCCCACTTTTGCCGCCTCTTTTCCACTTCCCGCTTGTTTTGCCGGCTTTTATAGTCACCGTTGTAAACTCTTCTTCTCTTCTCTTTCCTTGCAACTTGCCAGTCTTTCTCCAATGTATTTGCCACTTTATATTCGGCCAGCGACTTGATAGCTTTTGCTTTATTTATTTACAATGTGGCGGACGGGGAAAAACGCTGGCCATGGAATATTCATGAAAGTTTATTCACTTGGTTCGGTTTAGAGTTTACATATACCATACAACAACAAAAGCAACAAAACACACACATTCGAATACACCCACACGCATACACACACTCACACACACATGTAAACATTTATATACCTACGTGAAAAACAAACACACATACATCGTCTAATGTATTAATACTCGAGTTCCTTAATTGTACGACTGTTATCATCTTGCAACACCCTCTTGGTTATGACCTGTTTAAGGGTCAATAAATAATAACTCAACACGGGGATGAAATGTAGGGAACAGATTGTATTCAGCAATATATCAACGTACAATGAAAAGGTTTTCCTTGTTACAGCGTACACGAAGAACATGTATCTGCTACCTCTCACTTGAGTAGCTTTGCTCTGTTAATATATACCCTTTGGGTAAGTCCATGTTCGTGTCATAGGTGAGTCACCTACAACAAAATGAAATGCAAAAATGTAAATCCTGATTATTCCTTCTTATTTCTTGTGACTGAATTTACCTCAGCTAAATAGTGGATCATTCCGTTTTTATTATAAAGAAAGGGAAGAAAAACGACATGCTACACAGAAAAATACAAAGAAAGAAATAAAGAAATTGGGTGGGGGAAAGATAGAGAAAATGTTTGAGCGCACAGAAGCCAAAAATAAACGCAAAAAGATGAAAAGAAGGAAGAAAAGAAGAAAACGAGAGGAGAGAGAGAGAGAGAGAGAGAGAGAGAGAGAGAGAGAGACAGACAGACAGACAGACAGACAGACAGTTAAAGCAAGATTATTATATTTTTTTACATATTAAGGTAAACGCAATAGCTCTTAAGTAAACATATTAAGCGTTGTAATAATTAAATTATCATACTGTGGTATATCCACAGTCCTGCTAGTATTGAAGTATTTCAATAGCTCTTAAGCAATAGTTAATTAAGTAATAAGTATAAAAGCTCAAACGTAATAATTAAATTATCATCCTGTGGTATATCCACAGGTCCTGCTAGTTATACATAAACACACAACCATGCGTGAATGTTGCGTTTTGAGTTGTATACGTATACACAAAGATCCACAAAGCAAAGTGCACGATTGGTACTTTCTACATAAATAAATCAGATATTCAGAAACTATCTAAAACTAGCAGGACCTGTAGATGTACAACGAGAAGGCTACACCTAGTTGAATGGTTGGTTGGATTTAATGGCATGTGAACGCTTGGTTTGTTTTATGCCGAAAACTTTATAATTCATTCTTCTTGCGTATTCAAATTTTTAAAAACATTTTTTTTTGTTAAAACAACCATTCCATGGAAAGGATTTTATTACTGATGAGTGTCATCACCTCAGCAAAATAATGGACCATTCCATTTTGATAATATAGAAAGAAAGGAAAGAAAAAGGAGATGATACACAGAAAAAATATAATAAAAAAGAAAGTAAGAGAGCAGGGCAAAGAGAGGGAAAGAGGGGTTGAGAGCGCGGAAGCAATAACGCTGATCCGTTTCAATAGAACATAATGAAAAGATGAAAAGAAAGAAAGAAAGAAAAAAAGGGCGAGAGAGAGTCAAATCAAGATTATTATACTTTTTACATATAGAACTATTTAGCAATAGCTCTTAAGTAAACATAAAATTATATAATAATTAGATTATCATACTGTGGTATATTCACAGGTCCTGTTAGTAGATACAATAATACCATAGTAATATATACTATGATTAATTTATTCTTTGCTTTTTTTTAATACTTTGTCCGGTGGCAAATGCTACTTGGTAGCGCTGGGAATAGCAGTCCCGCCTTCAGCTACCAAAACAGTGCTCTCACTCCTACTTGGCGGCTGATGAACAGGGTATCGCACGTGCTATCACACGTTGTATGATGAAAATTTTTTTATGTAGTACAATATCGATAGGGAATCAAAGTAGACATGAGTACTACCGCCCTTGTTTTAAAAAATGAAAACAAACTTTGTGTAACCCATGTGATTGTATAGTAAAAAAGGTTTACTATTTACTGATCTATTAAATAATTACCGTGCGAATCGCAGTTTTTCTTCTGTATAAACCCATCGACGTATGTTTTTTTCTTGTTGTGCCATATTTTCCTGTTTATTTCGTTTATCTGATTTTTACCTGTGGCATTTTTACAGTTCAATAACACCTGGTTCTACACCATCTTCTGAAACTACCATTGAGAACGGCTTATACGCTACGGATGCCCAATGAAACACATGCACAAAAATCCCTAGAATTTGTTGCAATAATGTCAGACAACTACTCACTGGATATGTATGCCGAAAAGAAGGTCCCCTTAAAAAAATTGATATTGTGAAAAGTATCTGGTATTGTGGAAAAAATATTTGAGGTGGGCCCTCTACTCACGTGGATGGCGTCGGCTGGAGTGGCAGTGTCTGGTACGAAATACCGAAGGCGAGATCTGCGCCTGACGGGAATTTTATACCTTTCTACCGGAATGTGCGCAGGTCCGTCTTTCGTATAAACAGACTTCAAATGACAGAGGGAGAGATTATCGTTTCACGTCGTACTGATCGTTTGTTATCTGACAAATCTTCTTGATCACTTGAGATTGATATACAGAAAGAAACTTTGTTACCCTTGAAATGATAGTTAATTAACCCTTGATTATACCAGAGGGTTAAGAAACTGGCATTGTTTCGCAAGAGATGGATAATTGAACAAGGACTCTATGTCTTTTTCTCAACCACTCATGGTCGAAAGATTTTTGACAGTATCTCTAAAGGAGACGGCTTCATTCCTGAAATGAGGTAACGAAGCGAGTTCATGATACTATTAGTATTTTCGTTATTTAACCATTGTAGTTCTCTTCGACAATAACAAAATAAATAAAATTATTCTGATTAATCAATATTCTGCTACCTATATTGCAATCTATTAGATTTCCATATGCCACAGTTGAATTAGCTGTATATATTTATTAAATTATAAAATGACTTGATTAGTTAAAAGTTTAAGTTAATAGAAACAATGGCATCGTGATATGATATGCATTTAAAAAAATTGAAATAGTTTATTATAAATTATTTTGATTTATTTACTAGATATGTAAATGAATTTTATAATATCTACATCTAGATAATAAATATTATGCTTAAGTAATAGGTAACAGGTACTTTTCACAATAACACAATTTTTCATTAGGAGAATCCGATACCTAAATTTGACCTCCACCCGCTGCTACCAAACACTAAGAAAGGACACAGACCTGCTTGGTAAACTGTGGGCAGACCTAGAAAATGCAGGACTAAGAGCCCTATGATATCACAAGAAACTGGAGGGAAAAACGGCACTCGCAAAGGAAATGACACAGTCGTTTTTAATTGGGAAAGCCTGAATGATGCTGGAGGATATTCCAAACTACTACAGCTCAGAACTATCCAGACGTGGTTTGATGAATCCCCCTGACGCGCGGTCACGTGAAACTCAAAGTCGTAATTTATTGTTTTTTCTAATTTTTTAAATATTTTCTATTCATTTCGAACATTGATCAAGTTCATCATCTATTGAGTTTACTACGGTCTTTAGTTTTTATTAAACACTGACTGTAATATATATATATATATATATATATATATATAATTTTTTACTTGAAGGCACTTACAACGCATGTATCGCATAAAATTCGATACTTTTTCTTATAGAAAATGAACTTGACAAGTGTAATCCCAGCAAAGGATGGCTCGATGTGTAGAATACCGTACAGACTGTTTCGACTTTATTAAGTCTCATCAGCGGTATATACTAACGATTTCCCTCTCTCTCTCTATATATATATAATATAGCAAACTTATTGGTAAACCCTTGCGGTAAGAAAAACCCCAACAAATAGTTTGATTGTAAAAATATATTACCAAACATCACCCGGGGAAAATTGGTTTTGAAAAAAAAAAGAAAGATTAGCATAGTCGTACCAACCGAAAATAATCGGTTGATACTATAATGCTTAGCTAAAAGAAAAATATATATTTATGAAAAAAAAAAAGAATATATATTATATATATATATATAAATCGCCAGGATTATCTAAAGCTAAAAAGTAAAGAGTGCTCAATACCTAATTAGAGCAAATAATAAAGTTAAGCCTAATGAGTCAGTTTTGCTTAGTATCTCTTCAGGGTAAAAAGTCACATCTTTGCCCTGAAGAGCTACTAAACGAAACAGTAGGTATAGCTGACTCATTAGGTTTAACTTATATATATATACAGAGAGAGAGAGAGAGAGAGAGAGAGAGAGAGAGAGAGAGAGGAGAGAGAGAGAGAAATGTATGTGTGTGTATGTGTGTGTGTGTGAAGGCAGAAGCAGCCACAATATGGTTGTGGTACAAAAGAAACAGTGTATAAAAATATAAAAAACGTAAAATCCACCCTTTACTGGAAACCGCCGGTGTTAGTGCAAAGTATACGCCTATGAAAAATAGCCTGAAATGGATAAAATAACAAACATAACCGGAAATAATTGCTCATTGGTCAAATCTTAATCTGACCACATGTACAAAAGGACAAAACCCGAAGCCATTTTTTTTAGCTGAGAATCACACAGGAAGTCCAAACAAGTATGATGGATTCAGGCTGAGACGTGATCAGTTTCGACCGGGTCACTTTAGCGAGGGGCTATGTTGTTCAAAAGACCCGAAACCCCCAAGAACCCAAGAAACATAACTGATAATGCATCCAACTGAATCTTAGATATGTATTTTTGTTAGGTACACCTAAGAAAAATAGAGTGCCCCCCCTTACTTTGCTCTGTGGGAAGTGGGTTTTCCGCCATCTTACGCGTGGAGGGTATTTTGTTTACATTTGTATGGTTTGAACGCGAGCGTTCAGATACTGGTTAAGTCGCTTGAGAGTAGAATCAGTTTCTACCCTGTGTTAAACCTTCTTAATTTTTTATACAACCTGGTCGTGCATTATCATTTCAATCCTTCATTTCATCTGTATGTTAAAAACATAATAATTACAAATTATAATAATATATATATATATATATATATATATATATATATATATATATATATGTATATATTATATATGTATATATATATATATATATATATATATATATATATATATACGTATAAAAAGAATACTGACCGTAATATGTTATGTATTTATCAGTTAAAATTCTGTTTGTCACAAATAGCTACTTACGACCGAGGGGTTAAAGAATCGGACTGATGAAAAATCAGTCCGGTTTCGATCCCGGCTAAAAGTAGTTGCTAATCTAGCCACACCGAAGAGACGTGAAACATCGAAACACGGTGTATGTGGTTGACTGTTATATATATATTGTATGGAAGTAATCCTGAGAGCTTCGGTTTCCTACCTTTTGGTATTCAACAGACAATCTGACTCTATCTAATGAATACTGAAAGTATGAAACCCAGGGTCACAGAATAACTTCCATCCAATATATATATATATATATATATATATATATATATATACTTACTGATTTATTCTATATTTACAATAAACTCTATCTTGGATATTCAACACTCCATTAATAATACGCTAAAAAGGGTCCACCACTAAACTCACCAAGTGAGTTAGCGATAACCATATAGTATTGCTATATGACTTAATTATTATATATATATATATATATATAAAGTGTTGTTCTGGTTCCATTCAATATTTATAAACCGCAATCTCAGAAAACATTTTTATTCTTTTATAAACGTCTATACAGCTAACTACAACAAGGTATATATTCCTATCATTCTGTTCATTACTATCTATATCAATGTGTTCATATCTATCTATCTATCTATCTATCTACATCTAGAGAGAGGAGAGAGAGAGAGAGAGAGAGAGAGAGAGAGAGAGAGAGAGAGAGGGGTGGGTGGGATAGCTACTTTTTGCATAGTTGCATATAATGAATAATGCCGTTATATAAACACACACACACACACACACACACACACACACACACACACACACCACACACACATATATATATATATATATATATATATATATATATATATATATATATAGTTATGTGTATATTCAGCTTCAATATTTATAATGTCTACAAAGAAAGATACCGATAGATATTTCATTGTCTGTATAATATATATATATATATATATATATATATATATATATATATATATATACGTGTGTGTGTGTGTGTGTGTGTGAGTTATTGCATATATCTACACTAGAAAAAAGAAGAAGTAAACTGTATGTGAATAATAAACGCAAGCCACGTCCCCATAAAAATCAACAAACGTTACCAGTTGCATATTAATATGTATTACGGGTGGAAAATGGTATGAATAAAAACGAGACACTTGTCACTGTGGCCAATACACTCTGCCATGTGTACGTCAAGCCTTTTTTCTTTACTAGGTGTCGAAAAAAAAAGAGAGATTGTTGAAAGAAAATTTATGCATGACGTCACTGGCAAAATGGGGTTGGGTCATGGCTCGTCTGGCTACAGTTGAGATTGTCAGTCACATGTCTGATAATGTCGGGAAGATTTGCAAAGTATTTGAGTAAAAAAAAAAGTAAAGTCGTTGGGGCGGCTTAAAGTCAGTATCAGCCAATCAGCGAGGGAGTCTATCCCCTTTTCCCTTGCGCTAGACCAAGGAGATTATTTGAGCGTCTGAGGTGGAGCGCCACACCTACCATCAGCTCTTTACTTTACCGCACAGCTCCCTGTGCTACTCATACGCTGAGTTGACAAGGACCGGTATCGAACTAGGAACCTTGTGGTTTCTAGCCGAACGCTCTACCGACTGAGCTAACCCAGCCCAAAGTATATGAGAAGTTCCGTTTTAGATAACGAATTTTTTTGTTTGTTTTGTTTTACGGCATATCAACCCCTTTCGGGTCATTTAATGACGAAGCAAGTCATTTCTTAATATCTTAATGCTATAAAACTGTTAGTGTGAGATAAGTTTGTACTCAATTTTCCTTTATAGGTGTAATTTTTGTAGATGTATTTCCTGGTTGGTTTGAGAACTTTTCGGGTATGGACTCAAGTAATGAAGGCAAATATAGCAATGAAATATGTCAGAATTAAAAGAAAAAATGAAGAAAGAAGTGAATAAAGAAAGTGTTTATATTAGAGGAATTTCCAGATGAATTAGCTGTTATATATGTGAATAAAAAGGCCTTAAATACCAGATAAATACGTGATTATGGACCATTTCCACTCGTGGGTATCTGAGGCCCACCGAGTTTTGTCAGATCAAGTTTTTATTTTATTCAGACTGGCAAATAGCTAAACTCAGCTTACATTTATACATTTCTCCCCGCCACCAGGGGCGATATTTGTGTATTCTTTCTTTCAATATATATATATATATATATATATATATATATATATATATATATATATATATATATATAAGTTAAGAGTAAGGAAATGAATCCGACGGTATCAGTATAGATAAAAGGATATGAAAACACATAATGTTGTTAAAATGAAAATATCTTATATCATATTCATAACTAATATTGAACAATATTTCGATTTATAAAAATCATCATCAGAGCTTGTTTTTAAACCGAACTCATCGAAAGAGAAGCTGGAAATAATTTGAATTCAAAATGAAAACATTTATAGTCCATGTTTTCGTTTTGAATTCAAATTATTTTCAGCTTCTCTTTCGATGAGTCTGGAATAAAAAAAACCTCTGAAGATGATTTTTATAAATCGAAATATTGTTCAATATTAGCTATGAATATGATATAAAATATTTTCATTTTAACAGCATTGTGAGTTTTCATATTTTTAATCTCTCTCTCTCTCTCTCCTCTCTCTCTCTCTCTCTCTATATATATATATATATATATATATATATATATATATATATATATATATACCAACCCCTTCGCATATACATTGCATGGAAGTTTTCCTTCTCCAAGACTGATTACCTATCCAAGATTATAGAATCCAATCTGTCCTAATATTTACCCATATGAAAGGAGAATATATGGAGTCATACCTTTCACAACGGTATTAGTGCCATGTTAAATGAAAACAGCCTCGTCCAGGATGTGAACTCGACTCGACGAGTCCATTGCCTACGACTCTAATCATTATACAACGCACCTCTCTACAATAATCATAATGGCTCTATGTAATAGGGTAGGGGTTAATAAGCTTGTTTTACAGACTATTATGACTATAGTGAGTTCTGTCCTCACTGGGAGCCCATATTTGATAACCTTGTGCCAGATTAAACGAACATTATTAAGTAAGTAGGTATTTATCCTATCCTTCCCCACTAAGCGGGTGTCCTGTGTATGATGTTAAACTGTATCTAGTGGTGAGGTTCCTATTCTGAAACTCTGGGGAATATGGAGTACCCCTTTATCAACGTTACTCCCAGGTTCACCCTGATACGAAATGGTAGTACCTGTTAGGGTCCCATCTATGAGTTAAATAGATTTTTGAAAATGAGTATTAAAGATGAGTTAAAAAATTGAGTTTATATCGGATTCATAAGTAGTATTTCTATTCCTTTCAAGAAGGATAAAATGTCATCCATGTTAGTATTCTCATCTTACAATTCAGGAGATGTACAAAACCTATAGCAGGGAATATTTAAACTGAGGTCTGTTGATTGAGAATCACGGAGTCCCCATGAAAAATATGGGCTAAAAGAAAATAAAACTTGATCAAGAAAAAACAAGGTCTTGTTGTTGTGTTTGTTAAATAATTAAGACAATGACCAGCTCAGTTCAGTCAAAAGAAGTAAGAAGAAATAAGAAAGACATCAAGCCTTAACAGCAGATAGAAGTCGGCCAGACAATATAGAAGAAGTAAGTAACCAGCAGAGTACCATCCATATCTCTAATATCCCTCTCTCTCTCTCTCTGTCTATTATATACTCGAGTATGGCACAAGGGTATATATGGTATACAACACTCAAACAGACCCCTCATATTATTTGCGTTGAAATATTTCGTTCTGATTGGAGTGAAAACTCCACACTTTATGAGGATATGTTTGACAGTGTGGGATGTTTGGTATGTCCCGCATATGGGTTGTTCCTACTATTTGAGTATAAAAGAATATGTAAGTATTGTATGGCCAATGCGTAGCCGAGCCGGTAATATTTCTTTGAATAAAGATAAGAAACTACTCTATAATTGGAACTGTACAGTTGTATCAAGACAGGTTTTATACATAGTATTTTCAAACAGATAAACTATTTGTGTTGAAATATTTCTTTTTGATTGGATAGAAAACTCAACACACCATGAGGAAATGAGATGTTTTACAAGACGAATATAGATGAAAAAATAAATATTTACCAACCAATCCGCACGAGCAGGATGTGACACAAGGTCAATTTCTTAAATGGAGTTTAACAGATTTGAATTAAGAGTTTTCCTTCTCCTAGACTGATTACCTAACCATGGTTAAAGAGCCCAGTCTCACTTGCTATTTTCCCATAGCTGGAGGAAGAATCGGATTCATACCTTTCCCAAGGGTATTAGCGTCATGTGAAATGCCAACAGTTTCGTCCAGTAATTGAACTCGCGTCGACGAGTCCATTTCCTACAACTCTAACCACAACACCACACGCCTCCAAAATATAGATGAAAATATAGATATGTACATAAATATTCGTATTATCTGCGTTATTCGGACTATTGTCCCCGTCTTCATTGTTATTCCTACAACATTTCGGCCGATATACCCTCTGGCCTTCTTCAGGTATTTTTTGTCGGACTCGGGAACCTTCTCGGACTCGGGAACCTTCTTTTTGAACTCGGGAACCTTCATGTCGTAATCAGGACCCATCACGGAACTTTGAACCTAACCCTTTTATTCAGTCCACGGGGGTATCCTGTTCTCATTCCGCTAACCATAGCTGGGGTAGGAGTTGTGTTAATTATTTTTCTATGTTACTGCCTCTACTCAGGATTGATCCCGGAATCCAGAGATAACTGTCACTTAGAACTGTCTTAACCTAACTACCTTATCCACTAGGCCATGTGTCCAATTGGACAATTGAGTGTGAGGGCATATCGGCCGAAACGTTGTACAGATAACAATAAAGATGGGGACAATAGTCCGAATAAGGCATATAATACTAATCATCAAGCCTCATCTCAAACATTCAGAGAAATAGTACATAAATATTCGTTTTGTATTTCGTTGCGTGATCAGTTGTAACATAATGGGTGGGTGGTGATGTGAGGTGGAGCCATGAGTGTAAACTGACATGTAAATTAGCACGGGAGAAGTTTTTAGCAAAAGAAAACTGAATTGAAACCTGTTAAACTTTGCTTAAGATAAATCATGAATGCCACGTTTGTTTCTATTAGACGAGCGGTGAGATGAGGTGAAGTGGGAGAGAGGAGGAGTGGAGGAGTGAGAGGTCAGTGTGAACTGAGTTTGAAATTATGCGCTGATAGAGCGAGACATGGAGCTTTTGCTGTCGGCAGTTTTGACTTGCGGAAAATAAAAAAATCATGAGAACAAAAAAAAATCCTTGAGTTATTACTAAAACCTCTAAATAGCACATGACAACATATCCTCAACCCCCAAGTTGTTTTCCAGACTTCAAACATCCAGGAATTGTCATTGATAGATAATATGAAAGAGAAGAGATATTGTTAGTTGATACAGATGGTTTCCAAGCAACAACAAAAAATACGTGTGTCTTTTTTGTTTCAGTTATGATATAATTTGTGACAGCTTCAAGGTGGATCAGGATCTGTTTTTTTCGTGGTGAAATTCATGTTTTAAGATCAACTGAAATATGTAATCTTTTGGTTACGTTGTATGTTTACCACTACGTCCGTGATTAAACATTTTTTATTGACACGAAGCCACATATCAAACAGTACGCAGTAGAAAATAATATAACAGAGAAGAGATATTGTTATTTGATTGCTGATGGTTCCAAGCACATAAAATGTGTCTTTTTTGTTTAATTTCTCTGTATTTTTGAAATGATGCTTGATGGGAATCATTTTGATGTTTCGGACTGTTTTCCACAGAAATAAATCCCGGATTTCAATGTTGTTATTTAATATATTCAGTTACAACAAATAAAGAAGTTTATCCATCAATTGTTACATAATTAGGGGATTGGATAATCAAGGGCTTCAAAAGAATCAGTTTTAGTAAAAGTAAATTATAGGGGAAAATGAAAGAAATAAATATTTTGGAAAAATATTTTGAAAGGAAGAATCTATGTGGTATGGATTTTGTGAATTGTTTGTTTAAATTTTTTGTTTGAAATTCCAAATCAGAAAAAATGTCGAGGTTAAATATTTTCTGGAGAATTAAAAACATTGGAAAGGATTGTTTGGTTAAAATTCCAATGTACTTATATAATAAAATATAACAACATACAATGGAATTAAAATATACAGAAATTATGAAGTAAGAAAATAATCAGTTGATTAACGGTAATTATAAAAGAAGGGGTGAAAAATTGAAGATGACGAGAGAATGCTAGAAAGGGTCTGGAAAAGCAAGCACGACGTAGACCTGTTAGCCTATCCGAGAAAAGCAGCCTTTCTTTCTTTCTTTCTTCCTTTCTCTTTCTTTCTTTCCTCTTCCCAAGTTTGATAGTTTACTGACAGGTGGGAGAGTCATAAGTTTACTATATCTATTTATGCCGATTTTGTTATTATAGACAATCTTTCTATCTCTCTTTGCGCTGACGATTACTACAGACGACCGATTACGACTATAATAGATATTGTTGACAAGAGTAGCGGTTGGGATTTTTTAATTGGCACAGGTTACCATGGATATTAATTTAAGTGTAGTTTTCACAGATGAAGAAACGAGTCCATTTATTAGAATGAAGACCGACTACGTAACACAATAATAAGCTGATGTTCTTTGAATTCAGAAAAGATTGAAATGATTTTGATAGGAATTGTACCTTTCAAGTCATCTCATATCCCACGTGTGTCGTTGTTTCTATCTAATTCAATGTATTGTTGTTTTATTCTTATTTAGAACACAGAACAGCAATGTCGTAAAAATGAATATTTTTCTTTGGTTTTGACACACGAGAAAATATCTTGGCATTTATGGGACGTTGTTTTACGAACAAGTTTTTTTTTCTCTTTAAGTTCCATTCACAATCTTACCCCGGTTTCCATTACAAGGATTTTGTTCTTCCAAAACAAATTTAGGATAATTTCATTCTATCTTATTATTCTATTTTTTTTTGAAAACAATATTTTTTCAAGTAATAAACAGAGATGCACAGTGAATCTCCAAGAATAAGAAGATGAAGAATTCTGAAGAAGTTGAAGGATCCATTCATAATTAATTGTTTTGCAACTTCAACAGTATTTATGCCGAGTTTTAATTCCTTTGTGAGAACTGAAAGTAAAATAATGTCCAGCTTTCCGAGAGTGAAATAAAATCTTTTAAATTTGACGATGCGTTGGTGACATAACGGTTATCGATATGAATAGTATAACCGACAAGCCGTATTCCAATTGCTAACAATCTTGTCTACTGTAAAATAATGAAATATGGAAAAATCCATTATTTTATATGTACGTTATGTAGTAGTGGAAATTAACAAGAATTAAGGAGGACGTGTGAATGACTGACCTGTTAGCATCGGATTAGTCGAAGAGTGCCAACAGCGAAATAAAAAATCTGTTAACTCCGATTATGCGTGGGTGACATAACGGTTACCAGCATGGATAGTGGAACCGACAATCCGTATTCCAATTACTAACGATGTAACTTATACCCGTTCATGGTTAACGGAATGAGAACAATATACTCTCATAGATGGATTAAATAAAGGGTTCGGTTCGAAATTCCTTGAAGGCACACGAGTCTGACGAGAATGCTCCAGAATTCGACAAAACACCTGACGAAGGCCGGTGGGTACATCGTGAAACGCTGTGTTTATAACAATGTAGATGAGAACAACAGTCCGGAAATGTTCAATTCTACAAAATA
>CM042154.1:89804905-89827405 GCA_023376005.1 Doryteuthis pealeii | reverse complement strand
AAAAGAATTCTGTTGGACATATTAAACGGTAATACAGAGAATAAACTCGCGGAAAGTGTTTTAATTCCTGTTAACTCACAAATTATTGGTATTAAGTATAGAGTTAATAGAGAGTAAACAATCCAGTTCAGCATGAAATCCAGAAAGGGCAAAGTTCCAAATAAGCAAATCCAAATACTATGTTTGAAGAAGGGACATATTAACAGCTAATACAGACTATAAATTTGTGACAAAATGTTTTAGTTACAGTTAACTCACAAATGATTGTTATCAAGTCCCAAGTCAATAAACATTACACAATCCAGTTCAGTATTAAATCCAAAACGGGCAACATATTAAATGGTAATACAGACAATAAACTTGTGAAAAATGTTTTAGTTCCAGTTAACTCACAAATGATTGGTATCAAGTCCCAAGTCAATAAACATTACACAATCCAGTTCAGTATTAAATCCAAAACGGGCAACATATTAAATGGTAATACAGACAATAAACTTGTGAAAAATGTTTTAGTTCCAGTTAACTCACAAATGATTGGTATCAAGTCCCAAGTCAATAAACATTACACAATCCAGTTCAGTATTAAATCCAAAACGGGCAACATATTAAACGGTAATACAGAGAATAAACTTGTAAAAAGGGTTTTAGTTCCAATTAGCTCATAAATGATTGGAATCATTACACAATCAAGTTCAGCATTAACTCCAAAATGAGTAAAGTTTCAAATAGGTAAATCTAAAACTATTGTGGTCATGTGATCAAAATTAGCCTGACCGCACCATTTTGCTTGCTATCTTTACAGTGTAAACATGGCCGCTCCACTAGGTATATGCACCAAGAAAGTGACTAGATATCTCTGGTCGGAATTAGTGTCAGGGACTAAAATACATCAAAGGCTTTTAGCACAATACGGAGATAGTGCACTACCTCGAAGAAGTGTGTATGAGTGGATCACTACATTTAAGGGGTCGGAAAAGCGTGACGCACGAAGATGGGACAAGACGCCCATCAAATTCCACCAATATGAGAAGATGAAGCAAGCTTGAGAGATGGTATTAGCGAACCGGCGAGTTATCTTCAATGAGGAAAATTGTTCTCTGCAGATTAATAATGATTCTGTCTATTAAATCATCCACGACGATCTCGGATTCCATAAAACAAGAGTGTGGATAATTTAAAATCTTCCTCGTACTTTGATCCCTTACTGTTAGCATCTTAGTCGCCATTGTAGGGTTCAGTTGTTCACAGAATCCAGTTGGTAATCCTAGTCTGTGGGTTTCGTAAATATGTAAGTCCAAGTCGATAGTGAGTTGGTTATCACAGTATAGGTTTCCTCTGGTGTTAATCCAAAATATAGGTTTTCCTCGAATAAATTTAGCAATTCATTAGAGGACAGTCGCAGACGATCTTAAATGCTTTCTGTCTTCATCTCTCATTGGCGAGATTTTACCAGAAGTTCCTGCCGTTGTTGAGAAAGTGCAGAAATGGAAGTGACGGTTTTGCATAGATCTTATAACATGATATGCCCCAAGCATTTTGCCATCTGTGAACTAGTTTTTCTGCCATATTACTAAGTGAGAGGGGACATACTGGCATTCCTTTTATTTTTATCATGCATTTCATTTTCTTTCACTTCTTTGTTGGGGATTTCTATTGAACTGTATATAAATATCAGCATTCTGTAGATATCGGATTATGTTTAGGTTTTGCATTGAGAGACTGGTTTGTTTTGGTGATTGTAGTGCGAGTTCTCCTTATGTTGAATGGGTTATTGTAGGAGGAAATGGGTCACAAATGAAACTAGTTAAAAGTTAGTACAGAGAAGACCAGACTAACCCCTCCAACTTTTAGGCCTTGCGCCACATTTTTATATATGTATATGCAAAATAAATATCTATACCATGATAAGTAAAATAATATTGCTGGAGGAATGCGTCTCCACATAAAGAGAAACTCAGTTATGGCCTAGAAAAATTACATCGATTGTTTAAGAGATTTTCCTCATCTTGTTCGCTTTAATTTTGTTTGATCATCCTTGCTACTCCAGTAGTGTCCAGATTATATATATATATATATATTATATATATATATTATATATATATATATATATATATATATATAATCAAATTCTTACTTCAGTATTATTGCCGATTTTAGTCAAATGTTTATCTAGTACTCTATACAAGTTAAAGATCTACATACTATATATATATATATATATATACATTTAATAGGTATTCCCGCCTAATTCATTATTAATTGATTAATTTTCAAAATTAGGTACGACTCCAATTAAGCACTTATATATATATATATATATATATATATGGTTATGAGCCTTTTCTATGTATACATATATGAAATATTCGTACTAATGTAAGTACTGTATGTTGTGAAACATTCTTTCTGTAATATCAATTTATACACTGAATTCGATAAATCAAAGAATATATATATATATATATATATATATATATAATGAGTCAGACGAACCTACTATTAGTTTCGCTTAATGCTCTTCAGGGCTAAGATATATATATATATGAAGATAGGAGTAAATCCGACAAAATGTAGTAAAGATTAGAAGGAGAAATGTGTACAAAGGAACAAAACTCTTCAATAAAACACATGTATGATGCGTTAAGGATCAAATAAATGACTGATGAAGTCGAGCTCAATGTACGGCTAAATATGTATCCTATATATACTTGTCTGTGTTTCGTTCCTTTGTCCACGTTTCTCCCTTTAATCTTTACTACACACACACACACACACAAGCAAATATATATATATATATATAAGTAAAAGTAAAGTCGCCGCGGCGGCCGAAAGTCGGTATCAGCCAATCAGCGAGGGAGTCTATCCCCTTTTCAATAGCGCTAGACCAAGGAGATTGTTTTAGCATCTGAGGTGGAGCGCCACACCTACCATTAGCTCCTTACTTTACCGCACATATCCATGTGCTACTCATACGCTGAAGACCGGTATCGAACTAGGAACCTTGTGGTTTCTAGCCGAACGCTCTACCGACTGAGCTAACCCGGCCCCTCGATTTTGAGCCGTTTCTCCATATACATATATGTATATTCGTCCGAATCTTATATACTGCAAATATTTTGCATTTCTTATTCTTAACTCTGCTTTAAACTAGTTTTCTTAGCTTTTGTTTGTATCCCAAGTCATCTAAACGTTTGATTTACAAGAGCCGTAAATCTCCGTATCCAATTATGGCTACTTTTGTATTCAGTTTGTGCCAGTTTGCTGCATCGACTGATAATGCGTGTCACTGCATCAACTCATACATCAACTCAAGTGACTATTATTATTTCTTTTTATTTGTTTAGTTTTCACGCTGGTAGAATATGGCCGCTTTCGGGGAAGATCGATTAATAACACATCTTCTCAATACTCAAATACTTACTTTAGTATTGTTGTCGATTTTAGTCAAGTTTTTATCTAGTACTCAATACTAGGCATGTCGAACATGCAGACCACGAGCCGCATGCTGTCCTCAGCAATTACAGGTGCGGCCCACATGCAGACTGCGCTTTCAGAGGAGATCGATTAATAACACGGCTTCTCAATACTCAATTACTCATTTCAGTATCATTGTCGATTATAACAAATTCTTATCAAGTAATCAATACCAGGCATGTTATATACGGGTCACATGCTTTCCTCAGCAAGTACAGGTGCAGCCCACATGCAGACTGCGCTTTCAGGTGAGATCGATTAATAACACGGCTTCTAAATACTCAAATACTCATTTCAGTATCATTGCCGATTTACAAGTTTTTATCTAGTACTCAATACTAGGCATGTTATATACGGATCAGATTCTGTCCTCAGCAATCACACGTGCGGCCCACATGCAGACTGCGCTCTCACACGACGCCTTTACAGTAACCCAAGTTTTTTAAAGTGTTTCCAATATTCCTGGGTAAAAACGGTCATTTATTTTCATTAGGGTAATGTCTTGTTAAAATCAATCTGCTATCATCTTATCGTCTCCCTCACCGTACTTTGATTTGCAGAAGGTTGATGCTAACGCACTCAATGAAAGGGAGTGAGTATTTCCTCTTGCCTTCTCCTGATTTCAATCTGATTTCAATCAACACATGGCTATAAAGTGACAGTGAAACTTATAGATTTTATTATTTGAACTCGGTCCGCAATATTCTTTTTTTCCTTTTTTTAACAAAATGTTTTTTGAATACTTTTGGCTTTTAGTTGATAATAAAGAAATTAATGATAACAATAATCACTTTGTTCTGTTAATGTAGACATAAAGCTTTCATGTGCGGCCCTCATGAATGCGCAGCATTCTTTCATTTATTCATATAGAATTAAACTAATCCATGCGGCCCCCATGACATACATATGTAATGTATGCGGCCTTAGGAGGCTACTCAGTTTGACATGCATGCTCTATAGACAACAAAAATCTGCGTACTGTGTGTTGTGACACATTCCTTCTCTAATAGTACATGTACATATCTACTTTTTCTAGACGGGTGGTCTAACCAAAGTTAAAGAGCCTGCCAGCCCTACTATTTACCAATAGCATGAGGGGGAATAGTTGGAAGCATACCTTTCCCAAGGGTATTAGCGTTATGTGAAATGCAGATACTCGTCCAGCATTTGAATTCATCTCCCGGTGCCCTTTTCATAAGGACAGTAATCATTACACCACGCGCCTACACTCCGATATATATATATATATATATATATATATATATATATATATATATATATAGAGAGAGAGAGAGAGAAAGAGAGAGAGAGTAAACTCTATATATACAAAAAGATACACACACAGACATACACACACACACACACACACACATAATATATATATATATATATATATATATATATATATATGAGGAAGAATGAATAAAGAAAAGAAAGTACAGAGTGAATAATAAAAGATGAATTTAATCAATATCACTTACACATGTGTTTCGGTCAGTTGATTTCTGTGAAAATATTCCGCACACAGAGAAGATTCGATTGAGTACGGAGAATAGAGGAAAGTGTGGATATAACAACACAGACGGCATAAATTCAATTAATATTTCGCCTCATTTTGGATGGAGCTTGTTCAGAGCCCAGTCAACCGACGGACCCCATAGAAAAATAAAAAAAATCACTACACACCAACCCCATCCAACCTTCCCTCACCCCTCACCATTCATCTTTTCACTATAAATGCGAATGTACAAGTACCTATGTCAATAAAGCTCTGAAGAAGCTTCATCCAAAATAAGGCGAAATATAGATTGAATTTATGCTGTCTGTGTTGTTATATCCACACTTTCCTCTAGTCTCAACCACATTTTTATTCAAATCCTCCACTTCTCATACATGAATAAATATACATATATAGCGATCCACAAATTCGTGTTTCGACTTATCAAGTCCCTTCAGTGTGGATAAACATTTGTAAGGATCTGTCGGGATTGAAATCCGATCGGTTCAGTGTCAGTCAGACACCTTAACCGCTAGGCTATATAGTCACCCACAGGATGTGAAGGGGATTTTAACTGTTTTAATACACACATCTCTATGTATGTAAAGGCCGCCTTATAGTACTCCATCCTGTAGGAAGCGCGTGGTGTAATGGTTAAAGTCATGGGAAATGGACTCGTCGCCCCGAGTTCAAATCCTGGATGTGGTAATTGCATTTCACTTTGCGCTAATACCCTTGGGAAAGGTATGAATCCTACACTCCCTCCAGCTATGGATAAATAGTAGGGTAGACGGGGCTCTTTAACCTTGATTAGGCAACCGGTCTAGGAGAAGGAGAACTGAATTCAAACCTGTTGAACTCCGCTTAATAAATTGACCTTGTGTCGCATCCTGCTCGTGTGGAGGGGTTGGTAAATATATATAGTGCTCCATCCTTTTTTATAGGACAGCGTTGCGTTTACGCTTTAGTTGGCGGTCGTCAGTAAGATCCCCCCTAAAGTGCTCAGCCCCAGGGGGATGGGGAGCATTTTGTAAAAGTTTCTGAAGACGCGTCTGAATAATAGTAGGTGAAAATGCATTTTTTTCATATTACTACTTACTTACCCATCACTTTTCTTTGTAATTAGTAAAGTAAACTCTGTTGATAATGTTACGCGCATGCGAGTCCTCTTTCCCGATTTCTGTCTACCTTCGTCTCTTCACTTGATCAACCTTGCTCCCCCCCCCAACCCCACCGGCTTCAATAACACAAGACGGTTCTTTCCGTTTACTGTACATTTCGACGTACTTTGTGAATTATGCACTAAGCCGAACTCTGCTTGGGGGGTGGGGTAGGGGAGTCTCGAGTGTCGCTCAGCTTCTGTCGAAATAACTTTACACGGGGAAGATTCTCCGGGACATGTTTTTAATTAGCGACTTTATCTTACACACAGACCAATTCGCACAAATAATTATCTAACAAACATTAAATATAAACTAGCGGGACCTGTGGATATACCACAGTATGGTAATTTAATTGTTACATCGTTTGATATGTTTACTTAAGAGCTATTGTTAAATAGTTTAATATGTAAAAAGTATAATAATCCGGATTTAATGCCCCCCTCTCTCTCTGTCTCTGTATATCTCTGTCTATCTGTCTCTCACTATTTTTTCTTTCTTTCCTTCTTTTCATCTTTTCATTATGTTAAATTGAAAACAAATCAGCATTATTGCCTCCGCACGCTCACCCTCTCTTTCTATCTTCCCTCTATCCCCTTTCTTTCTTATATTTTTCTGTGTAGCATGTCCTTTTTCTTTCCTTTATTTCTTTATAATAAAAAACGGAATGGTCCGATATTTAGCTGAGGTGACGACATTAATAAGAAATAATAATTCAGCGGATTAGCAACACCAAATAATCAAGATGTACATTTATGCATTTCATCGTTGACGATTTGGACGGTGTCGTTTTAAACTAGAGGGTGTTGCAAAATGATAACGGTTGAAAGATTAAGGAACAAGAGTATTAATATATAGATATACTGTGGTACATTGACTTACGAGCTTAATTCGTACCGCTTGTAACTCAATTTTCTTGTTTCTCAAATCAATTTTCCCCATTGAAATGAACTTAAATGCCATTAATCCGTTCCAGCCTCCTCAAAAACACCCTAATTGTTTTTGTTACGTTGTTTTAAATAAGAAAAATAGCACTGTAATGTATAAAAACATAAGATAGAATCTAAGGAATCATTTAGTGTAATGTTTGAATGTATATTTATATAGATATTTTTCTTTGGTGTAATACACTTGGAAACTTAATTGTTTTAGTGAACTTATTAACATATGCGTGGCGGAAGCTCGCGCGTACCTCAACTTTTAGCTCTCAACATTGTAGGGACCGATTTGAGAGCTAAAAGTTGAGGTACGCGCGAGCTTCCGCCACGCATATGTTAATAAGTTCACTAAAACAATTAAGTTTCCAAGTGTATTACACCAAAGAAAAATATCTATAAAATATACATTATATTTATCTACATTGTAATCAATTATCTATTGTTTCTAAAATATTTCCAAACTAATTTTCCTTCTATTCTTTTTCAATCACAATTTAAAAAATCTAAATCCTAATTTATGGCTACTAAAATAATTGTTTTAAGATCTCTGATTATTTGTAAAAAAAATATAGGAGTCATTCCTATAACATAAAGTGAAAAATCGACCGAGTGACAGCTAGTAATTCGATAAAACATCTACCTTGGGGAACTGGTAAGTCAAGGTACCACCGCATATATATATATATATATATATATATATATATATATATATATATAGGCAAATCTTGCAGTATTTTTGGATTTTTAATAGTATCAACTGATTATTTTCAGGAGGTGCATTTGATTTAGTCTTTTCTTTTTTTTTAGATATTTTTTTCTCCAGGTGAAGTTTGTATTGTGTAATTACAGACTATAAAAGGGGCTGGATTAGCTCAGTCGGTAGAGCGTTCGGCTAGAAACCACAATGTTCCTAGTTCGATTCCTGTCCTCGCCAACTCAGCGTATGAGTAGCACAAGTATATGTGCGGTAAAGTAAAGAGCTGATGGTAGGTGTGTCGCTCCACCTCAGACGCCAAAACAATCTCCTTGGTCTAGCGCTATTGAAAAGGGGATAGACTCCCTCGCTGACACCGACTTTAGGGTCGCCCCGACGACTTTACTTACTTTTACAGACTATAAAGCTGGATTTTTGTTTTATGCTGTCAGAGTTTAGAAATACAGAGAGAGAGAGAGAGAGAGAGAGAGAGAGAGAGAGAGAGAGAGAGAGAGAGAGAGAGAGAGAGAGAGAGAGAGAGAGAGAGAGAGAGAGTTTTGTTGATTGTATCGTCACATTCAAATATTAGAACTGACGGTTGGGAAACTAGAATACGCAGACTTCACCTCTGTAGAGGGATACCCCCCTTAATAGCCCCACCCCCAATAGATCCACCCGTAATGACTGGGCACAGGACTGCATTATCTGACCAGTCTATGATCTGGATAATAAGTGGTCCCATAACATACAACACTCCACTTCGGCCCTTAATTGAGCTAGACGGGCGGTAGGAGAGTACCAATTTTATCAATCGGCTCTTCACGTCAAGCCATATCAACTATATGATTGTCACGACAATATTCTTCAAATTGCTCTTATGGCAAACATCAAACCCTTTTTAACATATAGGTGCCAGAAAGCCGGTCAACTACAACTTATTATATCGGAGATTCAGTGACACTACATCACTGCTTATGTCCCAATACCCTCAGGAACTGTGTAAGTTTATCAAAGAGTATTTGATTTATTGCCAATATTATTATTACATAGAATAAATCTTATTTATTAACGATGTCTCTATGAAAATCTAAGTTAGATTTGCCTCGAAACTGCCCGTGTTATTAGTGCGTTTAAAATCTTGCAATGTGTCTCATGTTACTAGGAAATAAAGGTTTACATAATATATGGTGTCATTAAAACAAAACCAGATTTTATTGGCTCTAAAAATATTGTTTTATTCCCCAACGTATTAAAATCAATACTATACATGATTTTATATAGAAACCAATTAAAATATAATTACAATAAGAATGATATTTTATATGCCTTATTTAATTTCGTTAGTCTTTCTATTTTGATATATTTCATTACATTAAAACTTAAATACTTACGCCCTGAGTGTGTATATTCTTGTTAGTATATGTAGAGAAAACAGAGTTCCAAGGGAGGTAAGAATTATACGAGCTAAAAATCGAGTGGAGTAATATAATTAAACATTTAAAATTATTGTACTTTTTTTTTTATTGTTCTGGGTATCGAGATGGTTCCATTATTAACAAGCTGGGACATACGATTTAAATAATACCAGCAAAAAACGATAATTAACCACTTAATGAGACTGGTAAAAGGGGATTCATTTTTAAACAGACAAAATTATCCACACTGTTTCATTCTTTGGGATAATTCATTTGATTTCTATCTGCTTAGTTTCCAGAGTCAGAGACGAGGGATGCAGATCTTGACAGACTTATTTCGGTTTAGGGATCTTTCTGTGGGTTTAACTGGGGTTATGACTGGCGGACTGTCTACTTTGGGACCTTAGAGGTGATCTG
Organism: Doryteuthis pealeii; assembly: GCA_023376005.1. Lineage (NCBI taxonomy): Eukaryota > Metazoa > Mollusca > Cephalopoda > Myopsida > Loliginidae > Doryteuthis > Doryteuthis pealeii. Next base: position 89,817,809 of record CM042154.1, on the reverse strand, counting down.
GATTACTCAGAGCTGGAGCGACCGTGATGGGGGCCAGATCGAAACCGACGGCGACTTCGGGAAATTAAGGGTGATCTGGATTGGTCAGAGCTGGAGCGATCCTGATAGGTGCCAAGTTCAGACCGGCAGCGACTTCGGGACCTTAGAGGTGATCCGGATTGCTCAGAGCTGGAGCGACCTTGATGGGTGCCAGATCGAGACCAGCAGCGACTTCGGGGCCTTAGAGGTGATTCGGATTGCTCAGAGCTGGAGCGACCTTGATGGGTACCAGATCGAGACCGGCTGCGACTTCGGGGCCTTAGAGGTGATTCGGATTGCTCAGAGCTGGAGCGACCTTGATGGGTACCAGATCGAGACCGGCAGCGACTTCGGGGCCTTAGAGGTGATTCGGGTTGCTCAGAGCTGGAGCGACCTTGATGGGTACCAGATCGAGACCGGCAGCGACTTCGGGGCCTTAGAGGTGATTCGGATTGCTCAGAGCTGGAGCGACCTTGATGGGTACCAGATCGAGACCGGCAGCGACTTCGGGGCCTTAGAGGTGATTCGGATTGCTCAGAGCTGGAGCGACCTTGATGGGTACCAGATCGAGACCGGCAGCGACTTCGGGGCCTTAGAGGTGATTCGGATTGCTCAGAGCTGGAGCGACCTTGATGGGTGCCAGATCGAGACCGGCAGCGACTTCGGGACCTTAGAGGTGATGTGAATTTCTCAGAACAGGAGCGACTGTAATAGGTGCCAGATCGAGGCCGGCTGCGACTTCGGGACCTTAGAGGTGATGTGAATTTCTCAGAACAGGAGCGACTGTAATAGGTGCCAGATCGAGGCCGGCTGCGACTTCGGGACCTTAGAGGTGATGTGAATTTCTCAGAACAGGAGCGACTGTAATAGGTGCTAGATCGAGGCAGGCTGCGACTTCGGGACCTTAGAGGTGATGTGAATTTCTCAGAACAGGAGCGACTGTAATAGGTGCTAGATCGAGGCAGGCTGCGACTTCGGGACCTTAGAGGTGATGTGAATTCTCAGAATAGGAGCGACTGTAATAGGTGCCAGATCGAGGCCGGCTGCGACTTCGGGACCTTAGAGGTGATCTGGATTGCTCAGAACGTAAGCGACCGTGATGGATGACAGATCGAGGCTGGCAGCGATTTCGGGACCTTAGAGGTGATCTGGATTGCTCAGAACGTAAGGGACCGTGGTGAATGACAGATCGAGGCCGGCAGCGACTTCGGGACCTTAGAGGTGATCTAGATTGCTCAGAGCGGAAGTGACCGTGATGGGTGCCAGATCGAGACCGGCTGCGACTTTGGCGCTGCCTTCGTAACCGAGAACTCTGGTTCCTCCTTCGTAAGCGGGACCCAGACCGATCGCAAGATGGACTGCGGTTCCTTAATCGTGAGAGGGACGAAGACCGACTTTTAGAATAATCGACATTGTTCTTTTTTCTTGGTGCATTTTCAATCAGTCTAATACGATTGCCTTTGATTTTAGTACCGTCGAACGTATCCAATGCATTTTTCATGTCATTATAGGAGGCGAAATCCACAATCCCATTAAACTTATCGTACTTTTTGGCATGGATCACTTCTCCAGCCCGCGCCATATAGCCCTTAAGATAATCGCAGTTTACTCCGGGGTGTATGTTTTCGACAATCAAACGAAAGCGTGTCGTTCTGGCATGATCAACAGTTACCTTTCGGCCCGCAAATTTCTTCTGATTAAGCGCATTGACTGCAAAATCTGCATCCTTGTAGTCATTAAATCTAACAAATGCATAGCCTTTCTTTAATTCTATATCGCTAATTCTTCCATATCCAAGGAAAAAAGATTCGACGTCTTCTCTGTAATGAAGTAAGGGAAAATAAACACCCTGGCGTCTAAATTCATGGTTCGTTTTTCTTTGTTTTTACGTTGCATTTCTATGGTGAACGATATGCGTTTAAAGTCGTAAAAAAAAACTTTACTTTATTTGTTGGCTTCCATCTGAGAATTTGGTGATAAGTGTTCTACAGATCCCAGAAAAAATAAAATTTATAATTCGTGATATCCCCGGCTAGATTATCCAGTCGAATAAACCTATTAATAGCTCTACTGTAATCCAACACTAATCTCTTTCTATGTTGTTTCTTAGCTACGATTAAAATTTGAGCTCGCCCGAGGTGGGGTGGGGGAGCTTTCTTCAATCACACCCCCTAAGAATTTTATTAACCCCAGCCTACCTGCCCCAACACAACCTGTTAGCACTTTCAAATCGTCTCGATTTAGTAGTTACAAGCAGGACCTATTGAATATACCACAGCATAATGATTTAATTATTACAACCTTTGATATGTTTACTTAAGAGCTATTGCGATACTTCAATATGTAAAAAGTATAATAATCTTGATTTAACTCTCTCCCTCTCCACCCTCTCTCTCTCACACACACGCAGACACACTTTTTTCTTTCTTTTCATCTTTTCCTTATGTTCGATTGAAACGGATCAGCGTTATCGCTTCCGCGCACTCCTCAACCACTCTATCTTTTACTTACTCTATTTCTTTCTAATATTTTTCTGTGGACGATTTGGACGGTCTCATTTTTAACCAGAGGGTGCTGCAAGATGATAACGGTCGGAAGATTAAGGAACAATAGTATCAATATATAGTATACTAATATTATATTATTGTTATATAGTATTATCAATATAGAGTATTATTATATAGATTAATGAACGAGAGTATCAATACAGAGATTAATTTGCAGTTAGGGTCTTTTACTTTTAGACTAGACAATAAATACAGTGGTTTTGTTTTGTTTTGTTTATTTTGTTTTACGGCATATCAACCTCAGTGGGTCATTTAATGTCGATAAAGTTTTGAAATAAATTCTTTCTTAATGGATAATAACATTTTTTTATGAATACATTTTTCTATTTAACCCATAGATGGGACCCTAACAGGTACTATCTATCTGGGTCAGAGTGGACCAGGGAGCAATGGTGATCAAGGGGTGCTTCACATTCCCCAAACCTCCAAAAATGGAACCTCACCATCAGATAGAGTTTAACGTAATTCCCAGGACATGTAGACACTCAGCCACGGCCTTCTAGCACCCATATGATAAAAAGGGTTGGGGCTTGCCATAAGGACAATAGGGTTGGGGCAATCATATATGTGCCAGGGCTTGATGTGACCAGCCGATTGATCGGAGGGGGGCTCTCCGACTGCCCGTCTAGCCCAAGAAAGGTCTTAAGTGGAATATTGTAAGTCATGGACTGCTGAACTACCTGGGTTCTATCCTTAAGCCCTTACCTCTCTGCAGAGATACAGTCGGTGCATTCTAACGACCCAGCCAACAGGGTGGATAAATACAGTGTATCCTGCAAAGCAGAATGTAATTTGCAAGCAGTTAGATTAGAGACTTGGGGGGGGGGGTCAAACGACACACGTGCAGTGCTGACTTATACATTCTTGGCCGAGAATAATAGCCCTGTCGGCTGGGGCTTTAGAATACACCGACTGCACCATTGCAGAGGGATAAGAACCCCCCTTAATGGGACTACCTCTAAGGTCCCGAAGTCGCAGCCGGCCTCGATCTGGTACCTATTACAGTAGCTCCTGTTCTGAGAAATTCACGTCACCTCTAAGGTCCCGAAGTCTCAGTCGGTCTCGATCTGGCACCCATCAAGGTCCCTCCAGAGGGATAAGAACCCCCCTTAATGGGACTACCTCTAAGGTCCCGAAGTCGCAGCCGGCCTCGATCTGGTACCTATTACAGTAGCTCCTGTTCTGAGAAATTCACGTCACCTCTAAGGTCCCGAAGTCTCAGTCGGTCTCGATCTGGCACCCATCAAGGTCCCTCCAGAGGGATAAGAACCCCCCTTAATGGGACTACCTCTAAGGTCCCGAAGTCGCAGCCGGCCTCGATCTGGTACCTATTACAGTAGCTCCTGTTCTGAGAAATTCACGTCACCTCTAAGGTCCCGAAGTCTCAGTCGGTCTCGATCTGGCACCATCAAGGTCCCTCCAGAGGATAAGAACCCCCCTTAATGGGACTACCTCTAAGGTCCCGAAGTCTCAGCCGGCCTGGTACTATTACAGTAGTTCCTGTTCTGAGAAATTCTGGTCCCGAAGTCGCAGCCGGTCTCACCCATCAAGGTCCCTCCAGAGGGATAAAACCCCCCCTTAATGGGACTACCTGTTGGAGTGAGTGACCCACTGGTGGTGACCAGTCTATGACATGCAACACTCACTCTAGCCCTTAGGCTAGACGGGCGTTCAGAGAGTCTCCTCACTATCAATCGGCTGGTCATGTCAAGCCCTAGTACCTATTTGATTGTCTCTACTGCCTTTATGGCAAACCCAACCTTGTATCATATATGTGCTAAAAGGCGGTGACTGAGGGTCTTAGTGTCTTGACGTTAAACTCTATCTGATGGTGAGGTTCCAGTTTTGGAGATTTGGGGAATGTGGAGTATCCATTCTTGCTTTGGTCCACTCTGACCGGAGTGGTAGTACCTGTTAGGGTCCCATCTGGGTTAAATAGAAAAATGGATTTAAAAAAAAATATTGAGTATCCTTAAGAATGATTTTTTAATTGAAACAGAGGTTGATATGTAAAAACAAAACAAACCAAACCAAAACCAAGTTATGATGGAAGTTCCAATTCTTGAGCTCTGGGAAATGTGAATTACCTCTTTATCCCCATTAATTCAAGATACACTCTGACCAGGTGTGTGGTAGAGTATCTATGGGTTAAATAGAAAAACAGGAGTTAAAAATGTCAGTACCCATCAAGAATGAATAAAAAATAAAATGACTCAAGAAGGGTTGAAAATCCAAACCCCTCCTAGAGTAATGTAACATCAAGATTGGGGAGGATAAAAAGTTGAATATCCCACTCTCCGGGCATTTAAGTTGACCACTGTCTCTTTATCGACAGTCGTTCCTTTACTGTGCAGCGTCAACAGTCTAGATACTGCACTTTTTGGCTAAAGTTGGAGCACTTGAATAATATTTCTGGGTTAAATAGAAAAACATGAGTTTAAAGAAATGTGTTTAGAAATTGAGTTTTAAAAGAAAGAGTACCCATCAAAAATTTGTAAAACAAAAACGTCTTCGGCATAAAATGACCTAACAAGAGTTGATATGCCATAAAATCCAACTAACGAACCAGCTTTGAACATTATTTCTCTGAATGTTTGAGATGAGGCTTGAAGATTAGTATTATCTTCGTTATTCGGACTATTGTCCCCATTTTCATTGTTATTTGTACAACGTTTCGGCCGATATGCCCTCCGGCCTTCTTCAGGTAGAATTTGTCGAGCGAATAATTCTTGATGAGTATTCCCTTTTTTATTTTTTTGTTTAAACTCAATTAAAAAAAAAAACACATTTTGGTGCTATTCGCAGAATTGCGTCCCAGCCTCCTGCCTTAAAAAACGCTATAGCTGAAAAACAACCCCACCTACGAGGGAAGTCCATAGCTTAAGCGGTGCCTGCTGAAAAAAAGGGTTGAAATATTTACATTTATTTGTCGAAAAAAGACTGGACGGGTTAAATATCGCATTAACTTTTCGGGAAAAACGCCTTTTTTTTATCGGCAAATTATTTTTTTGTGGTTTGAAGGCGTTAAAAGGAAGCCATATTTTTATCGACAAGTAAATGTAAATATTAACACTCCCCATAGAATATTTTAAAGAGGGGGAGGGTTAAAATATTTACATTTACTTGTCGAAAAAAGATTGGGAAAAAATATCGCATTAACTTTTTGGGTAAAACGCCTTAAGCGCTGGTTGTTTTATTCAGCAGGCACCGCTTCAGCTAGGGACTTCATTCGTAAGTAGGGTTGGGTTTTTTTCTACCACCACCTAGCGTTTTTTAAGGCAGGAGGCCGGGATGCAATTCTGCTAATAGCACCAACATTAAAAAAAAAAAACTTATGTTTTTCTATTTAACCCATAGATGGGGGCACTTGTTCAAGGTATCCAACTAAAGTGAAGCTTTCAGGTAATTGACACTACACAGATCCGGGACAATTATCGATAAAGGACACTGTATCGTCAACTTAAACCTGTTAAGTGAATGGTATAAGAATATTCAACTTTTTATCCTCTCCAACCTTTGATGTGACATTCTCGGCAAAGAAATTTATAAATCAGAATTGCCAGGTGCACGATACAAGTGTTTGAAAACTTTAGTTGCAGAGGTTCAGTTCGGTGATACAACCAATATATTTCGAGTTTCATAAATTAGTTCAATATTCCTAAGTTCACTTTGTTTATTAAACAGTGATAATAGGCAAGACTAGAATAAACTTTTGGGAAGGCCAAAGCCAAGTTATAAAAAAACATCAAGCCAATATATATATATATATATGAAATAAATATTTAGAAAAAAACACATGATGTTAAATTCGCTGACAGAATTCTGTTCGACCCTTTATTGAAGTGGTCTTCCTCAAGAGCGAGTTGTGTATGATAGAGAGAACGGCGAAAGTGGACCGTTATGAGATGAAAGTGGTGCAGATGAAACGTTCAATATTATAGCCCGGAATTTTTTTTAATTTTTTTTTTTAATTTAAATTTAGAAAATGCGCATTCTGTTTTTAAAATAAAATAAAATAAATTTTATTTTATTTTATTAAATCAGAAGCATTATAGTCCACAAAGAAAACTCAAAAGAGTTTGATGTAAATGTGTATAAAAATGTAAAAGAAAGTATCAAATTCAAAAATCCAGCACTGTAGACCACGATGTTCACCGGAAAAGATGTAGAAATCCTGGTATTTTTGTTTTTTCAAAAGACAATATGAAAAATGAATGGAAGTGAATCCGACAGTGTGAAATAAATATTTAGATAAAACATATATATATATATATATATATATATATATATATATATATATATATATATATATATAGAGCTTAAAAAAAAAAAGAAAGAAAGAAAGGAGACATCTCCAACTTGACGGTAAGCCTCTCAAAATAGTAGAACAATTCACATACTAGGTAGTAATATCTCATCCACAGAGAGCGATATCAATACACGAATAGGAAAGGCATGGTTGGCCACAAACAAATTATCAGTCATATGGAAATTCCCGATCTCGCTGACAAGCTAAAGCGACAATTCTTCCTGGCTATGGTTATATCATTATTGCTGTATGGATGCACCACCTGGACCCTAACGAAGCGCCTTGAAAATAAGCTAGATGGGACATGCACAAGAATGATGCATGCAGTCTTAAACAAGTCGTGGAAACAGCACCCCACAAGGAGGCAGCTGTATGGCCACTTGCCTTCCATCTCCCAAACCATACGAGTAAGACGGACTAGGCATGCGGGACACTGCTGGAGAAGCAAGGACGAGCTCATAAGCGACATACTCCTGTGGAAGCCAACACATGGGCGTGCTAGTGTGGGCCGCCCAGTGATGATAGGGAGGGTTGGAGTGAGATTGTCATGGATGTCCGTGCTACTTGCGCGACATGATGATATTATATATATATATATATATATATATATATATATATTATATATATACAGGGTGGCCAAGAAGTCACTAAGGATTTTGAACTTGAATAGATTCTTTATTTTTGAAGGCAATCGACAAGTAAATGTTAACATAATATGACGAAGACAATGGTGATTTTTTTGCAAAAAATGAAAGAGAATTTATTTATGAAAAAATAATATCTTTAAATGGGTTCCATTTTTCAGCTTCACAAATTCGTGCCCTTTCCAAAACATTATCCATGGCGGATTGCAGGATCACTTGATTACGATTTAAATCCCTGACTTCATTCCTGATGTTCTCCTTCAATTTTTGTAGAGTCTGAGGTTTGTTGATGTAAACCTTTTCTTAGAGATACCCCCAAAAGAAAAAGTCAGGTCTAGTCAAGTCTGGGGAACGTGAAGGCCAGTTGACATTGCCGTTGCGAGCGATAATCTTGTCGTCAAAGCATTGCCTCAGCAACTGCACGGTCTCTCTAGCCGTATGTGCTGTTGCCCCATCTTGTTGGAACCATACTTCAGGCCTATTTTGAATTCTTGGGAGCAGGAAGTCTTCAATCATGGTCCAGTAGCGTGTTCCAGTCATAGTGATAGCATTTCCTTCTTCATCCTCAAAGCAATAAGGACCGATAATCTCCCCCGCTGCCATTGCACTTTGTGGGTTGTAACTGCCTTTGGTGAATCGCCCTCGGATTTTCAGAGCCCCAAAATCGTCAATTTTGGGTGTTAACGAATCCAGTCAAATGAAAATATTCTTCATCTGACATCATCAAATTTCTAAGAAAATTTGGGTCATTGCAAACCAATTCTTGAATTGTGACCACATATTGAAGCCTAGGTTGATAATCTTGCGGGGTTAAGTATTAAACCAGCTGCACCTTGTAAGGAAAAAGTTTTAAGCTGTGCAGAATATTTGTAAGAGAACTTCGGGATATCCCAAGTTGTGTGGAACGTCGTCGTGTTGATGTTTCAGGATTCTGCCTAACATCTTCCCTCACTCTTTTCCTGGTTTCATTTGTTGTGACACTGCGAGGTCTCCCAGCTCGCGGAAGATCCCTTACTGCTCCTTGCTTTTCAAAACGACGAACGGTGCTTCGAATTGTGTTGTCACTTGGAGCATCTCTCACTTGAAAATACCGTCGAAATGCTCTTTGTGTTAAAATGATTAACCCCTGATTTTGATAAAACAATTTGTGTACGTTCTTCAGTTGTATACTCTCTTTCTTTACTTTCTTACTTCTATTCTTCTAGCGTTCTTAGCGTCTGGGCTTCTCTTGGGGACTTCGTGTCTGGTCTTCCATTGGGGATTTCTCTTTATCAGAGCCCTGTGTCATTGGTAGTTTTTAGATAATAAACAAGACTTTGATTTAACTTAGATCATATTTTATTCTGAAATCCCCACCAGACTACCTGCGCAGATTGATTTGACAGCGTGCATAACACGACTTACCACCGTCGTGGTCTTGGCCGATCTCTAAAAACCCCCTCTAATCAAAACCGGAAGAGGGTCTTCTCCACCGATTCTCATGGTATCCACCGGAAGGATCAGGATAAGGTCAAGCCTTGTCATTCAATCCTTCAAGGACGTGGGCTACAACTTATAACAGCCATTTTGGTTGCTACAATACTGTCCATAAGTATTAAGAATCTAATAATTATGTAGCACTTCGACGCTATACTTATTCATGATTAATTTCCAAAGTATTTTCTATACAATATCTGAAATAGAAAGAAACATAATTATTAATGGTAAAAATGGCAGCATTTGGCAACCCCTCACTGACTTCTTGGCCATCCTGTATATATATATATATATATATATTATATATATATATATATATCATCTGGACACTGCGTGCATTAAGACCTAGGCATGTTTAATTTTTTTTTAAATACAGCTTTAGAGCTTTAACATTCCATCGCGTGAACACGCTTCACGTTTATATAAACGCCAAACAAACCACCGTTTTTTAAAAATCTCACTGACAGTCTCGTCTGATGATTGCAGTAAGCATGAAACTAAGAATAACGAGATATTAATATCCATAATATAATATATTGATTGAAAAACCTGCTCTGCTATTTTAGCATTGAGCACCTTTATATGCCAATACTTTTCTCATTCATTCTCTATTCATTCTATATTGTATATTATACACACATATATATATATATATTATGTATATATATTTGTATATTATACATATATATATTGTATATCATATATATATTAATATATATATATATTATATATTATATATATAAATCGGAGTCCGCTTGTTTACAGTATCTGCTGTTACTTAGTTGTAACCGCCCTAATTAGAGACTCATCGATGCTTACGTTCTTGTAGGAAGCGTGACTTTACTGCAAATCAGATCTTGTATACTTTACTGCGTCATTTTGCAGTTGGTATTTTTTTTTGGGGGGGGGGGTTGTAATTAAGTTCCCGATTCTTTTATCTGGTTGCTGCATAATTATTCTGGCTTTTTTTCAACAATTATTGCAACAAAAACAATAATGTGTTTCATAAACATAATCCTCTCTTTTCAGAATGCGTATTGTAAATCATATCCACATTTGTCATTCTGTGCTCTACCATTTCAAAACAGTTTAGAATAGACAGTCAATTCGCGATCTGGTATATCCGCAGGTCCTGCTAGTCCACGAAAATGTTGAAGTTTGTTATGAATCTGTCCAAAATATTGAAAGCTGTTGACTCAAACTGTTGTATTGTCCTCGCCCGGAAGACGGAACTTCCGGTAGAGGGACAAAGAGAAAGATAAAATAATATATTTAGAAAGAAAGAGAAAGCGGAAGAGAGGGTTTCCGGTCAATGAAGCAGGGAGAAGATAAAGAAATATATCAAAAATGTCCGTTATCAGATCAAAATATAAAGATGCAGAGGCGTATATATCAATATAAAGGCGAGAAGATTCGAGCCGACCGACAGAGACGCCAGCCAGCAGCCAAAAGGACACTTCACGTATCCCATCAGCAAACACCCCTCGGGCACTCATTGTGAACACTGCGCTCTTCGCCAGCCACCGGCATTTTCAATGTAAAGCTCTACGCCTTTACCACCCACACACCGAAGAAAATAAAGAAGGGTCCTATCTTTGTATATACGTATCTGTTGTTTATTGAAGTCCAGTAGTCGGTAGTAGCCGACTACTACATACTTCGCTACGTGACCATATATACCCGCACCGTATACAGATATACGATTAAGAATAGTGAAGAAGGCCGCTATACAACAAAACTTCTCTTTCTCACATGTAATTTTGGTCTTTATTTTGTGTTTTTGCTTGTTTTGTTTTTTTGTTCTTTTATATGTTTTTTCGGTTTTCCAATATGGAATGTAATAATAAAATATATCGCAATCTCAATATATAAGTCAGAGTAGAGACAAAAATGTATCTTTTTGCATCTTCCCAGTAAGTAAAATGACAAGCAATCTAGAAACAATATGGAGACGGAAAAATATGAATGTCGACGTGGCGAACATTTTAATTTGCCAAACTCGTTTCATTTTATTTATTTATTTTTGTTCATTTGTTCAATAAACCATTTTCTTTTGTGTTTCTTCTTTTCTCTTCTAAGGTTTCTGTCTCGACTTGTTGATAGCGGATTTATGTCAATAGATAAAAGCTATATCAGCCAATTTTAATCCGTGTTTCTCGTACGCCAAATCACTTACCTATGTTCGTCTCACACGTTAGGATTCTAAGTACAGAGTGGTCTGAAAGTCTTGTCATATCTACATATTGTTTTAACTTGCATTAAAAAATAATGAGAGTTAAAGTTTTATGAATATGACTAGATAAAGTATGTAAAATCATTAAATTAAAGAAGTACAAAAATAAAACAATATGATATTTCTCTGAATGTTTGAGATAAGGCTTGATGATTAGTATTATCTGCGTTATTCGGACTATTGTCCTCATCTTCATTGTTATTTGTACAACGTTTCGGTCGATATGCCCTCCGGCCTTTTTCAGGTATTTCTTGTCGGACTTCATCCCATAAGGGCAGATGGTTTCCCTTTTCATTCCATATATGATCAGCCATACCCGACTTTTCTATTTCTCTTCGGACCACTGCTTTACGATGTTCTTCTAGTCTTACTTTCAATGGGCGGTATGTTTCACCTTTGTATTCTTTACCACAGCTGCATGGGATGGAATACACACAATTTTTGGTCATGTTGTATTCTGTTGGGGGCTTGACTCGGACGAGATGTTTACGAAGAGTTGAGTCACTCCTGAATGTTGTCCTGATGTCATAGGGATTACATATCTTTTGAATCTTTTCAGCCAAACTTAGGGCAGACAGATGTGGTGAGTTTTCGGGTATCATCCTCTGTCCTGCGATCACAAAACAATATGAAATGGAAACTTAGTACTGATAACTTTTAATACATATTAAAATAAAACAAACTATATTAAAATATATAATACGCCTTACTTTTGAACAGATATGCTCATCTAATTCATTAATTATCAACTAATTAATTCTCAAACTAGGTATGACTTCAATTAAGCACATATTCTCCCCAAAATTGTCGGCTATCGCCATATCAAACAAATTATTTGTTTACTTTCATACTGTCGTGTAACAAGTCACCAAAAATGGAGTATTTCAAAACAAACGAGACATCTGAGAAAACCAGCTAGTGTAATGTTAGAATCCCCGCCTGTCAACCTGGCAGTTAGGGTTCGAATCACACACAGAGTAGTTTCCTGTCTATAGCTCTGCTGATAAGGCATAATATGCCGAAATGTACATACAGAGATTGACTTTTTCTCGATTTGTTTACGCCTTAAATATGAACGGATACACCTGCCTAATTCATTAATTATCAACTAATTAATTCTCAAATTAGGTATGACTTCAATTAAGCACATATTCCCCCCAAAATTGTCGGCTATCGCCATATCAAACACGTTGTTTTACTTTAATACCGGGTATGTATTTATTAAAACTTGTCCACCTGTCCCCCCATTTCATAGACCATTAAGACGGACTAGACATGCAGGACACTGTTGGAGAAGCAAGGACGAGCTCATAAGCGATGTTCTCCTGTGGAAGCCAACACACGGGCATGCTAATGTGGGCGGCCCAGCAAGGAACTACATAGACCAACTATGTGAGGATGCTGGTCGCAGCGCAGAAGACCTTCCAGGGGCGATGAATGATAGGGAGGTTGGCTGGAAATTGTCACGGGTATCCGTGCTACTTCTGCGACATGATGATGATGATGATGATGATAATTAATTATATCATATGATGATGATAATGATATAATTTACAATTTCATTTCATGTAATTATAGATTCATTAGGAGTTATATTTCGGACCACACACGACCAAACAGGTTGTCCCATTACCTCTCTGTAGATGCGTAGTCGGTG
>CM042154.1:89782405-89799905 GCA_023376005.1 Doryteuthis pealeii | reverse complement strand
CATAGATGTGCCACTAATAGCTACTACCACTCCGGGTCAGGGTGGATCTTGGATTAATGGGGATGAAGGGGTACTCTACATTCTCCAAAGCTCCAGAATTAGAACTCCACAATCAGATATAATTCAACGTTATACACAGGCTATTAAGACACTCAGTCACCGCCTTCTAGTATATAATAAAAAGGGTTGGGTCTTACCATAACGGCTATAGATTCGGGACAATCATATTGGTGCTACTGCTTGACTTGAACATCTAATTGATCGGAGGGGCCTCTTCGACAGCCCTAACTACAGGCCAAAGTGAAGTGTTGCATTTCATAAACTGCTCACCCACTAGGATTCCGTCCTTAAGAATAATGGGTCGCAACCCACGGCCAATAGGGGGTCTCATTGTATGTGTCTTAAACCTCTACAAAGAGGTTCAGTCGGTGCATTCCAAAGACCCAGCCGACAGGACTGTAAAGGTTTTTTTGAGGCGCATGGTGTAATTTTTACCGTCATAGGAAATGGATACGATGAGATGAGTTCAAATCCTGGACGAGGCTGTTTGCATTTCCAATAGCGTAAATACTCTTGAGAAAGATATGTTTCCAACTATTCTCCCTCCAGTAATGGGTAAATTATAGGGCAGAGTGGGCACTTTAACTTTGGTTAGGCAACCAGTTTAGGTGAAGGAAAACTCTAAATTCAAAACCTGGTAAACCCCACCTAAGAAAGTGACCTTTTGTCTTATACTGCTAGTACGGAGGGGGTGGTATATATATATATATATATATATCAATGTGTCAGGTTGGCACTATCACACTTCAAGAGGCATTAGTGAGCCAACGTACAGTATTATTAGGAGTGTGCTCAATATCTGTGATAGAACGTTAATAAATAAATGAAGAAATAATAACTATATGTATTTTAGTATATATTTATTTGTATGGAAACAAATCTGCTACCATTGGTTTCATGCTATACAAGTTTAAATGTTTAAGTCGAGCAATCGTCGGGCAGCGAAAAAAATTTGAAAATGATAGAAATATTTTTTTCATTTTCAAAAACGTTTTGCTGCCCGACGATAGCTCCGCTTAAACAATTAAGCTTGTATAGCATGAAACCATGGTAGCAGACTTGCTTCCATATATATATATATATATATATATATATTATATATATATATATTGATTTGTTGATTGGTTGATCGATTGATTGATTGTGAGTAGACTGATATGATTGGTTGTTGATTATTTTGTTTTACGGCATATCAACCCTTTTCGGGTCATTTAATGACAAATAAAGTCTTTTTGGTAAACAAAGGACTCACGCAACATTTTATTTGCGGAGGACAAAGTTAAATTTCCATTTCAAATATTTTTTTTACTCCTTTAATAAATTAGATGATTTTACATACTTATGATACAAACCCCCTGACATTGAATTTTTAACTCCCACTATCTCAGATAATATATGTCTAAGATTCATTTTTACATCGCCCGGAGGGCTTTATTGTTATTGTTATTATTATTATTTTTTTTTTCTTTTTTGCTAGTTTCATATAATAGATATAACGAAAGGTATTCTTAGTACTGTAACTGCAGATATCTTAGATATCTGTCCTATTTTCTTGGGATTGAGTGAGAACATGGAATGATACAGTGAGAACATGGATTATTACATTTCAAGGTTATTTATTGTGTGCTTCTTTCTATAAAGTGAACGCTAAACTCCGGCAAGATAGAGTGCGTGCATTCTTGATATTATGAAGGAGAGGCCGAGAAATTGGAGGCAGTGCGTGATGAAGAAAAAAACGAACAGGGAATCGAATTGTGGTAGGAAAAAAACTGTATGCAGGTGACAAGATCATATTGATAAAATCGAGAGGCAAACATGTAAAAATGGAAAAGAAATAAAGAAAGAAAGAAAGAAGGAAGAAATTGTGAGATGAGAAGAAGAGGACAAGAAAGAATATTAAATAAAGCGATGGTTCTGATTGAAAGCGTTTTACACACACACACACACACACACACACACACATTATATATATATATATATATATATAATATATATATATATATATATATATGATGGACTCTCTCGTCGATTTCGAGT
Source organism: Doryteuthis pealeii (assembly GCA_023376005.1). Lineage (NCBI taxonomy): Eukaryota > Metazoa > Mollusca > Cephalopoda > Myopsida > Loliginidae > Doryteuthis > Doryteuthis pealeii. The sequence continues at coordinate 89,797,808 of CM042154.1, read as the reverse complement.
GTTCATACAATGAACGTCCACACAGTGATTTGTTTATAGTGGTGAAGGCTTGTGTTGGACCATCCACATTTTTTGGCACAGTCGATAGGAAAGAATTGGTGCATCAAGGGTTGCCACAAACCCAATCAAAGACCGACCTCAGGAATTTTGAATTCAGAGTTATCCCTCTCCTAGACTGATTACCTACCCAAGCCTGAAGGGCCCAGTCTGCCCTTCTATTTAACCCATAGCTGGAGGGAGAATATATGGATTCATACCTTTCCCAAGGGTATTAGCGCTATGTGAAATGCCAACAGCTTCGTCTAGGAATTGAACTCGAATCGACGAGTTCATTTTCAATGACCCTAACCACTAGAAAACGCGCCTATATATATATTATATATATATATATATATATATATATATATATATAATATATATATATATGATAAGTTGTAAACAAGGTTTGTTTAGAATGGCTTTTTGCCGATAATAAGTACTTATTCTCCCATATATATATATATAGTTGTAGAAAAAAGTTATTTCTCTCTACCACGGTTTCGGTGTTTAAGGTACGCCTTCTTCAGGAGAACTAAACAGGCTAGGCCGCTACATTTTATACATCAGCAGCAGTCGAAGTCGAAGGTCCTAATAAATGACCCGACAGCAAAATACAAACTAGGCAAGATGTTCATTTATGACCGACGGCTAATTACCTTCCAGGGGAACACAGAACCATAAAAATCTTTTGTTTCAACAGCCTTAAAAGTAATAAAGAATTCATCATTTGCATCTGATGATTGGGAACACTAGACATTTAGTCTAGGCTTCTTGAAATAGGCTATAAGCTAAAAATCTAAATCTTCTGTTATATTTTTTACTTATATAATTTTGCTCTGTGACTCTGATAATAAGAGCACACATTGAGCTCTGCAAACTAAGACACTTATAAGACAATATATATATATATATATATATATATATATATATATATATATATTATATATATATATATAGTTGAATGAAATGACAAATAAAAGTTTTAGTTTTTATTCATTTATTTGGGAACGATATTACTACCAATGGTTTCCTGCTAAAAGCATTCATCAGGTAAACGAAATAGTTTTTTTTTAAAATGACAGAAATGGTGTAAATGGTCAAATGTGTATCGTTCCCAAATAAATGAATAAAAGCTAAAACTTTTATTTGTCACTTCATTCAACTATCAACGTTCTATCACTGATATTGAGCACTCTTCTAATAACACTGTGCGTTGGATTACTACTACTTTTTCTAGTATACTAGTACCAACCATACACACTAATATATATATATATATTATATATATATATATATATATATATATATATATAATGGCTGTCAACTCGTGTTCGAGTAAGACCATTTCCTGTGTTTTGTTTTTTAATCATCATAGTTGGGTGCCAGCAGCATTTAACACTCTATCCTTGTGTTTTCTCAGATGACTCACCAGGCCAGCCATATATACATTAAATGATAAAATATAATAAATATTAAATAATAATAATATTATAAATATTAAATAATAAAAAAGTGCAGGACAAACCTAGAATGATGATCATACACAGACACATAAACAAAAAAAAAGAGAGAATCAGATGGTCCTGGAAACAAACAAACAGGTTAATGCTTAGAGAGTGAGCCAAACTTAGAATGATAATCAGACACTGATGAACAGACGCACACATACATAAACTCATACAAACACAAACACACGCATCAACAAACACCCACACCCTCACACACACGCAGAGAATTTGGAACACATAAGACACAATACCAAATGAACAGCCACTAGCAACAGCTTCAGTTTCGGAGATCTTCTGTAGAAGAGATTTTTATGTCGAAATATTAAGAATTAAAAAATTACAGGTTAACAAACAACACCATATTTACCTTATTTTTCTTTACACTTGCTTTGTGATAGCTTTCAAAAACCAGCATATATATATATATATATATATATATATATATATATATATATATATATATATATACGGAAATGATAAAAAGCCTGCAAATACTTATAAATTATTCAAATATTAGATATTGAACAAACCACGTCACCTACTTTGTTAAAGGAAACAATGAGACGGAAATTCGATTTTTTAAGCAATTTTTATCTGGGTGACTCAGTGCTTAGTTATTGGCAAATGGGGAAATATCACACATTACAAGACGGGATATAAATATAAACATAAGAAAAAATAAACATGAAAGGAATTTTAATAAATAATTATCATAATTTCCTTTCGATTAGAAACCCTAAATTTCTTTTTCATTGAAGACACTCCACCTTTTATTATATATGTGCAAGAAGGGCTGAGGGTCTTATTGTTTTGTCTATGACATTAAGCTACATCTAAAGGCCAAGTTCCAATTCTTGAGCTCTGGGAATTGTGGAGTACCCCTTCATTGTCGTTACCTCCAGGTTCACTCTGACTCAGAGTAGTGGTACCTGTTTAAATCCCATCTATAGGTTAATTAGAAAAATGAGTTTAAAAGAAATGTGTTTAAAAAATTGGATTTTAAAAATTGAGTAACTATTGTAATGTAATTATTAGGGTCTAGCAGAATTCGAGAATAAAAATAGAGCTGTGTGCGGACTGCTAGAGAAAGAGAGGAAAAGGAGGAGTGGTCTCACAACGGGTTGCCTGTAACTTGACCGAGGAATAACCCCGGAAGAGGAATTGAAAGCTAAAATCAGAAGTTCCGGGTGTTGACCGGAAGCGAAAGTGACTTGCTGACAAGAAACGAGCAAGAAGGAGATTGTCATCTTTTCGCTTTCGGCCGTAGCAGGGTTCAGACAGGGCTGCTGGTCCATAGTGTTGGGGCAGCGATATATTTGGTACCATGTTAGAAGGTAGAGTAATTTAACAGTGTCCTCTCTCTCTCTTTCTCTCTGTCGTTCCTTCTCTCCGAAACAGAGCCCACGACACGAGCCTGAAAATAAATACTAAACCCCTCGTGACTATCCAACTTACGTGTCTGTTGTGCCTTCTTTATCTACTAATGACGACTGCTGCTGGGGCTTGAGTTGGCTACATATATCGTTCCGGAGTTTGCCACAAATACACTTTGGTACTTTGTTATACAACAAATACATTTTTAGTGCCGTGCATTTTGAGGCACGGTGACAAGCTTCGCCACGTAACACTATCAACAATGTATGAAATAAAAAAGTCTTCGACATAAAATGACCCAACAAGGGTTGACAGGCCTTAAAACCCAACAGACCAACCAACATTGAAGACAAATATTATATAACACACATATCATGCAACAGGTTAGGCCTTTCTTCATTTCAAGCTTCTTTGATCAGTGTCCTTTTTGGGCGCCCATGGCGTAATGATTATTATCGTAGGAAATGGTTGGTGTGTACGATAGTTGGTCGGTCAAGATAGGGTTAATCCGAATTTGATTGATTGATTGGTATTAACGACATATCAACTCCTCTAGATACACTTATGTTAATAAGTTCACTAAAACATTTAAGTTTTCAGCTTTAATGCCCCGAAGAAAAATATTATTTATTAAAAAAATAAACATTAAAGTATCATACAGCACGTAATTAATTACATTCTAATTTATCATGTTTTTATATTATACAAATCTATTTTCCTATCTAAAAAAGCGCAAATTAAGGTGTTTTAGATGGGAGGACTAGAACAGGTTAATGGCATTTCAATTTATTTAATTGGGGAAAATTGATTTGATATACGAGGAAATTGAATTAGGAGCGGAACAAATTAAACTCGAAGGGTTATAAAGGAAGGGAAGGAAAAGGAAATGCTACACAGAAAAATAAATAAGAAAGAAAGAAAGAAAGAAAGAAAGAGAGTAAGATTTGAGCACGGGGAAGCAATAACGCTAATCTGTTTCAATCGAACATAATGAAAATATGAAATGAAGGCAAGAAAGAAAAAAAGTGAGAGAGAGAGAGTTAGATTATGTTTATTATACTTTTTACATGTTGAATAATCGCAATAGCTCTTAAATCTATCAAACGTTGTAATAATTAAATTATCATACTGTGGCATATATAAACAGGTCCTGCTAGTTATAAACACATTACAGCAAATACAGCAAATTACAGCAAATAAGTCATTATTTTCTATTCTATTAGGTTTCTATAAATATACAGTGCCATTTTTCTTATTTGAAAAAAAACAAAAACGTAACAAATATATTTGCGTGTTTGGCGCGTGTTTGCTGGAATGGATTAATGACATTTCAGTTTTTTACTATACCTTTTTTTACGTACCTTTTATTTATTGAACTTAATCAATCTGATATTTGTTTACAGTAACAGGGCACACAGTTAGGATCGAACTCACTCGTAAAATAGAATGTTTTGTACTTGGATATCAACCCTTATCAGATTGCAAGCTTTGCGTTCTCCAGTGCAAGAAAATCATGTCCAGTTTTTTTCTTTAGCATTTTTGACAAATGCTTCTTGGTGCTTCAATCATGCAAGATGCAAATCGATCTTTTTCTTTTTCTTTCTCGGCTTTTAAGAAATATCTCAAACCTTTCGCCTTTTATTTTTGCCACAATCTTATTTCCATCTGGTCTCGAAAGAAAATCTTATAGAAAGAAAAAACAAAAGACATTCCCCCCTCAATAGATTGTTTACACCTAAATTCTTTCATTCACCCCCCTCCCCCTCTCTCTCTCGAAAACACAAAAAAGGGTTTATCGTGTTAGACCAGCTTGATCTTTGCAAGTGTTGGCACGACAAAAAAATAGTGTTAGCGAGATATAAAAACGGTTGACACAGATACACAATCAGGTGCACATAAGATCACCCAGGGTAGGGTAGTGGTTAGAAACCCTTCTCACTTGCTCTTGATAATAAGTTCAACACTTATAACTATATATATATATATATATATATATAAAGATAAATCTAATGAGTCAGACGAACCTACTAAAAGTTTCGCTTAATGCTCTTCAGGGCTAAGATCTAACTAAAGGGACTAGGAGCAAACGCATTGAATATAGTACTTACCACAGTGATTCAAATAAATTAGCATACACTAAAATGACCAATAAAAAAAACAACAAACTAAGAAAACTATTAAAATAATATTTTATTATATGTATTTAATTTTTATTTTTTATTTTTTTTATTTTTTATATTCATTTTTTATTTTTTATTTATTTTATCATTATTATTTCATATTTTTATATTTTATTTTTAAGCAAATTTGAAACTACTGCATTTGTTCTAATAAATACCTTAAACAACGCTAATTGTAACTTACAATAACCTAAGAAGCCATATCTATTAACATTTTCTAACAAGCCATGTTTTCTTATGAATACAACAATTAAGTACTTCTGATCTTTGTATTTAGAAGTTCTCTATTATTAGAAAAAATTATATATATATTATATAATATATAATATATAATAATATATATATAAATATATTGATAGCAATAAGTAAATATAATTTTGTATATTATTAATTGTATGTAAACTAATCTGCTACCATATTAGTTTCATGCTCTTTAAACTTACTTTTTTAAGCAGAGCAATCTTCAGGTAGCTAAAGATCTTGTAAAGTGAAAAAATATGGCAAGATTTATTTCCATACAATTAAATATATACAAAAAATTGTTATAATTAATATCACCCTATCAAAGATATTGAACACTCTTCTAGTGATACTGTAGTACATATTGGCTTAGTACTCTCATCAAATGAGATTGTGTTAACAATTTACCGTGGTAATATATATATATATATATATATATATATATATATATATAAGTAATATAATATATATATTATATATTATATATATATATGTGTATATACATCTGTGTGTGTGTGGTGTGTGTGTGTGAGCAAGATATAAGGAAAAAGTGAATAACAAAAGACAAACAATATGATTTCTTTTCATCAAGCTTCTATAACTAACAGAGGCGAAATATTAATTGAATGTAATTGTTTGCGTTGTTATTCTCTTTTCCTTAATTTTTCCCTCACATTTGTCCAATTTTTACGAATCAGTTATTTTCTTCATATATTATATATATAGTATAATACATTATATATATTATATATATATATATATAATGTTATGGGCTCACCTGTGTGCTTTGTCGGTATATCTGATGTCTATATATATCTATCGATATCATATATAAATCTTTGAGAAGAAGGATGATTTCTCAAAATATTGGTAAATAAATAAGATTAAGAACACAATATTCATATATATATATATATATATATATATATATATATATATATATATATATATATATATAACTATAAAAGCCTGACCTGTTGGGTTACTATTGAGCTCTGAGTAGATTATTGTGATCAGGAAGAAAGTTATTTTTTCAAAACGAATTGAATAAAAAAAAAAATACCACCACAGAAAAAGAAAAGAAAAAGAAAACAAACAAACATTGAAATCATTTTGCTAAAGTTTACAAGTAAAAACTGACCGTCTTATATATAAGCGGCCGTTAACTACTGAAAATTAACATACTGAGAAAACTAACATAGTTAAGACAGAATGTGATGTAAGAGACCGATGAGTTTTTTTACTTAATTGCCAATTACAATTAATTAGAACCAAATAAAATGAATTTTGTTTTCAAGCATAACTTAATCCAAAAAACGTTAGGAATATTTGGGATGTATTTGTGTCATTAAACTGCAATAGAAAAACAATTTAGGAAACAGATCATTGATTCACCCAGCTTCATAGTATAATATATGAACCCAGATCATACTAATGAAGACTGTTATTGGGATAGCATTGCTACTGTTTAAACAACGTCGTCTGTGTAAGTATATATATATAGTATATATATATATATATATATATATATATATATATATATATATATAAGAACAAATTAAATATATAAAGGTTTTACATATTAAAGAATAGTAGGAACCAGTCACGACGATTTGTTTTGCCAGCGTTAACTGCAAAACATTCGTTCAGGTGACTTTGGGGTTTAAGTCAAATGTATATAGCTTATATTATATATATAATATATGTGTGTGCTGTGTGTGGCTGTGTGTGTGTGTGTTAAAAGGAATGACTTACGGTGGAAAATATTGGTGGTCTCAATATTTAGGTTGGTATAAGGGATACTCGGATAAAGTTCACGTTATAACAAATAAAAGTGTTCTCATACGAGATTAACTGTAGAGTGTGTACCCGAAATACCTTATTTCTGTACACCACCGAATATAGATATAATATATATATTATATATATATATATATATATATATATATGAATATAATTGCTATTAATAAAAAAAGTTATGTGTGTTCTTATATTCATTCGGTCTGTAAAAATAATGATCAGATAATTAAGTTGTTGAATTTGGCGTACTTGTAAAACTCACCCTGTCGATCGACCTTTTACTTGGAAATTATCTTCTTGTCTTTTTGACGACAGCCATCAATTTGCTGCTGAATCAGAGACAATTTATATAGGTTAGATTATTTTTCATTATATATTATTTTGATTGCAATGTTTTTTTCTCTTTTATGTAATCAACAGCATTGGTGTTATTCTGTGTCTTACAGCAATAAGTCCATTACACGCAATAAGAGATGAAATAGCTTTCTGACATTATTTCTGGCTGTATTGCTTATAAGTAGAAAAAAACAATCCAAGAAAATGAATTCCATTTTGGGTTGCGCGAAAACAAACAGCGTCCGATTCTCTATTCAGAAATCTCGTTTCTTTTCTGTTCAATGCTGCTAGTTCATTTTCTACAGACGCTGATAAATATTATTGGGTTGCTCTTCCAATAGGTGATCTACCGAATGATACAGTTTCTAATCCAATATGTGATCTACAGAGTTGTTTACCTTCATATGTGATCTACCATTAACTACCCATTATTCCCATTAAAAGCTAACCATTAATCCTAACCCTCTTCATCTTTTTTCCTAGAGATCACATGCCATGAATAGTAGATCAATAGTAATTACAACCTTCGGTAGATCCCACAGTGGAAGAGCACCCCCTAACCCTAACCCTAATCCTGTCTTCTTTTTCCTAGGCTATCGAATAGTAGATCACATAAACCTTCGGTAGACACATATGGAAGAGCACCCATAACCCTAACCCTAACTCTTCATCTTTTGTCTAGTAGATTCACATTGCCATGAATTGTAGCATCCAATATAGGATCACAAACCTTTGGTAGATCACATATTGGAAGAGTACCCCCTAACCCTAACATCTTTTTTCCTAGTAATCAATAGTAGATCACAAACCTTTGGTAGATCACATATTGGAAGAGTACCCCTACCCTAACATCTTTTTTCCTAGATAGCATCAATAGTAGATCACAAACCTTTGGTAGATCACATATTGGAAGAGTACCCCCTAACCCTAACATCTTTTTTCCTAGTAGATCAATAGTAGATCACAAACCTTTGGTCAGATCACATATTGGAAGAGTACCCCTAACCCTAACATCTTTTTTCCTAGTAGATCAATAGTAGATCACAAAATCATTTGGAAGAGTACCCCTAACCCTAACATCTTTTCCTAGGAGTCAATGTAGATCACAAACCTTTGGTAGATCACATATTGGAAAGAGTACCCCTAACCCTAACATCTTTTTTCCTAGTAGATCAATAGTAGATCACAAACCTTTGGTAGATCACATATTGGAAGAGTACCCCTAACCCTAACATCTTTTTTCCTAGTAGATCAATAGTAGATCACAAACCTTTGGTAGATCACATATTGGAAGAGTACTCCCTAACCCTAACATCTTTTTCCTAGTAAATCAATAGTAGATCACAAACCTTTGGTAGATCACATATTGGAAGAGTATCCCTAACCTAACATCTTTTTCCTAGTGTAGATAGTCACAACCCCTTTGGTAGATCATATTGGAAGAGTACCCCCTAACCCTAACATCTTTTTCCTAGTAGATCAATAGTAGATCACAAACCTTTGGTAGATCACATATTGGAAGAGTATCCCTAACCCTAACATCTTTTTTCCTAGTAAATCAATAGTAGATCACAAACCTTTGTAGATCACATATTGGAAGAGTACCCCCTAACCCTAACATCTTTTTTCCTAGTAGATCAATAGTAGATCACAAACCTTTGGTAGATCACATATTGGAAGAGTACTCCCTAACCCTAACATCTTTTTTCCTAGTAAATCAATAGTAGATCACAAACCTTTGGTAGATCACATATTGGAAGAGTACCCCCTAACCCTAACATCTTTTTTCCTAGTAGATCAATAGTAGATCACAACCTTTGATAGATCACATATTGGAAGTGTATCCCCTAACCTAACATCTTTTCCTAGTAATCCCTTGATAGATCACATATTGGAAGTGTATCCCTAACTAACATCTTTTTTCCTAGTAAATCACAAACCTTGGTAGATCACATATTGGAAGAGTACCCCCCTAACCCTAACATCTTTTTCCTAGTAGATCAATAGTACAATCACAAACCTTTGGTAGATCACATATTGGAAGAGTACCCCCTAACCCTAACATCTTTTTTCCTAGTAGATCAATAGTAGATCACAAACCTTTGGTAGATCACATATTGGAAGAGTACCCCCCTAACCCTAACATCTTTTTTCCTAGTAGATCAATAGTAGATCACAAACCTTTGGTAGATCACATATTGGAAGAGTACTCCCTAACCCTAACATCTTTTTTCCTAGTAAATCAATAGTAGATCACAAACCTTTGGTAGATCACATATTGGAAGAGCACCTATTATTGTTACATAATTCGTAGGTAGCCTACGAATTATGTCTGTAAGTGTAGTTAGATTTTGAATTAAAATTCGTTGAAATTCAAAATCGGAGGGGGATATATTATTGATAGGTAATGAAATTTAGTTGACACCCAGGTTTTCACCAATGGGAACGTGAGAGCGGAAGTTTAGTTTAGTTAGTTAGATATTTGCGGTTAATCAACAGAACTAGACGTAATGTTCAGTTGTCCAAAGATGTCAACTTCTCGCCACGCGGTTGAGAAACCTTTTGGGCTTTGGATATTTTTAATAAAGAAAAACAATAAAGTCTTATTTAATCATTACAACCAAGAACTGAGCAGACGATCCAGCCCAGAAGAACAAAGAAGTCAGCCAAGAAGAAAATGTCCAGCAACGAAAGTAAGAACAAGTAAGAACCCATCTCTCCTCTCTCTCTCTCCCCATAATATACCCGATATGAAGTGGGTATATATATATATATATATATATAATATATATATATATATATTTACCGACCTCTCTTCACAAGTAGGATGTGACACAACGTCAATTTCTTAAGCGGAGTTTCACAGGTTTTAATTCAGAGTTTTCCTTCTAGACTAGTCACCTAGCCATGGTTAAAGAGTCCAATTCGCCCTACTATTTGCCCATAGCTGGAGATAGAGAGTACTTGGATGCATACCTTTCCCAAGGGTATTAGCGATAAGTCAAATGCAAACAGCTTCGTCGGGGATTTGAACTCGGGTCAACAAGTCCATTTCCTACGACTCTAACCATTACACCACGTGCCTCCAACTCAGGTGGGTATATAACATAAAAGCAGCAAAAAATTATCACGTGCTTATTTTGGTGTTAAACTAGTTTAGCAAGACCTGTGCATATACCTCAGTATGATAATTCAATTATTACATTATTTGGTATGTTTACTTTGCAATAAAGCTAATCTGTTTCAATCGAACATAATGAAAAGATGACAAGAAGAAAAGAAAGAAAGAAAAAATTATTATTATCGAGTTTTTCACACCTGTCGTAGCAGGTGGTCCACTCGATTCTGAGTGACAGAAAGTCACCTCAGGCCTCCAGGGCTTTTCGGAGTATTCTAGCCGATCTTAACAGTGGTGTTGTTTGGATTGTCTAGATTCTTCTGCGGATTTCCAATTTCTCCAGACACTTTTCCAAACCCTTGGGGACCGTTCCGAGGGCCCAGATTATAATTGCTACGACCTTTACCTTCATGTTCCACAGTTTTTTTCAGCTCTTTGGCAAGGTCCAAGTATTTGTCTATCTTTTCGTTTTCTTTCACCTTCACTCGGTGATCTGCTGGGACGGCAAAGATGACACGTTTTTCTTCTTCTTCTTAACTAACAGGAGGTCTGCTCTTCAGGTCGGGGTTTGGTGATCCATCTGTATCTCAAAGTCTCAGAGAACCTTATACCTCTTATTTTCCAGGACAGATTCAGGTTTATGCATATACCATTCTGTTGCATAGTGGAAACTTAATTTCTTGCACAATTCTCAGTGGATTATCTTTTCCACCCAGTCATACCTAGTCTTGTACACTCTTTGTACTATTTTGCTACATTCGCTTATTATATGATTGACCGTTTCGTATTTTTCTCCACACATTCTACACTGGCTATTCTGTTGCATCTTATCAATTTTTGCTTTGATATAGTTTATTCTTATGGCATTGTCTTGTGCTGCAATTATGAGAGATTCAGTTTCTCACCTGATATTTCCCCCAACACACAACTTTCGCTTAGATTGACAATTTGATATTTTTTAAAAAGTGAAAAATCCACCTAACCTACTGTGTAGCGAGACAAACATAATTATCTTCCCTTCGATTGAGGGCGTGACTTATCTCGTCATGTGTCCGTTGGTCATGTGATAATTCAGCCCCTTAAAACTTTCTCTTTTTCTCCGAAGGGCCAACACTTATCTGTTTGCGGTCCTCGCTCATGAGCGAAAAGGACATATTGTTCCGCTCTGTTCGTAGAACGGAATAGAGGAAATTAGTCTCCAGCTTCAGCATAGCATTTAATGCACTTCCCCATAACAAGAACTCTTTTCTAACTATTTCTCTACACTTTGCTTGTTCATGGAACATATTTTACAATTAACTTGTTTATGACATATGTATAAGGTTATTCTGTAATTACATAATATGTATATTAAACACTCATAATAGCATTGTCCACGTGTGTTAGTTGTTTGTCTTTCCTTAACGAATGTTCCTACTTACGGTCAAGTCGCATTGAAAACATATCTTTCCATGTGCAATCTCTTTAAATATCCATATGGATGATTTTCTTCCCATTTCTGTTTCCTAGTTTTGGTGTATTTCTACTTATTCATATGTTGCAATTGTTTTTTCTGTCTACTATTATTAATCATGGATACATTAAATTTGCAAAGCCACGATTTTTGAAAGGATATTTATGTATTAGGTACGACGGAAATTGGTCACGTGATCAGTTTAGGCCATATTGAAGGAGGAAACGTAAATATTTTTGAACTTTTTAAAAATCTCGCAAAAAAGAAGTAACGAACATAAACAGTTGTTACAAAAAAAAACCCTGTTAAATCAAAGATCAAATTATCTGATTAGGGATTAGGGAAAAATTACTCACCGTTATCTTGAAAAATAAATAAAACTCTCCATTTTTTTACAACAGGATAAAAAGTTTTTAGCAGAATTCTATATTCATGGTTCTTTTACTAAAAAGCTCCCGCATCGACACTTATAAGAATATTGATATAATTATTAAGTCTCTTATTTTTATTGAAAAAAAAGTAAAAATCGTTTTTTGTCGGTTCATTTTTTCATATTTCATAAAATATAATAGAGGGTGTTAGACCTCGTAAAGATATTTTACCTGATATATTTTTGGAAAACCCTATGCTAAACATATTTTCATCCAAAGGCAAGTAATTATGGAGATTCTCGTGAAAATCGGACCATTAATTGATTTTTCATAGAATTTTTTAAAAAGCCGGTAGTCATATCTTGCTTTTGGCTACGTTAAATTTCAATTGATTTAACGGTGCAGAAATGCAAACATTGTTTTTCGCTCATAATTTTCATTATTTCCGTAAGCTGAAAATTTAAAAAAAAAAACCATCAAGAGTTTTTTTAATGTTTCTTCTTTTGATTGAACTAAAAAAAATTAAGATGATATTAACATTTATGCAAGTTTCATTGTGTTAAATATAGGGGGATGAATTTCACAGGGAAAATTGATGGTACTTAATGGTACCTAATATAAAAGGAGTTATTTAATTAGAATTTTACGTCATGGTAACATATTTTTTGCACACTTTGTGTGACGTTGCACTTGTGTCGTGTATCGAAAATAATTACTCATTTCGCTTCATCCATTTTGTAATGGAATACCCAGTTGCCGTCGAAAATAATTGCACGCAAAGTACATCCTGGGATCTAACAGAGATCCATGATGGTATTGTGTTGTAAAGGATGATATGTAACGTATTCCCCCTGCAGATGTGGACGGCACCAAGAAGGTATATTTAACGTGGTGCACTACAAGTGTAATGGCCACAGCCCTAAGAAGACTGTTGCGACGTTGCCGACTTTCTGTACAGGACGCGTCGGTTGGGGTTTGTTTACCAAGCAGCCGCATCCGGGGCCTTTCTTCCTCCGGTTGTGGGAGCGTTACTGTCAATGGGCAGAGAGGAAGAGGTCAGTGGACACGCGTCGTCGTCATGGTCAATTGACTTAAGTCAACAGATTATTTTCGGTTTCGGCTGAGTTTTCTATTATTTGTTTACTCCAAACAGCTGGACCTTCACGTTCTGTCCATTCACAAATCCTTGTTGAGGGACTAAGTTCTTTTATAAAAGTTATTGTCTAAGACAGAGATTCAAGAGAGAGAGAAAATCTCATCGATATCGTACTTAAGGTTTCTTTGTATTCTTCGTTAATCCCGACTTAACCGTTCTAGATGTCTTTAACTCCCATTAACTTAATTCGTCCGATCCAAGTACCAGCCGATTTAAGCCCAAAGCTATACCTCTGACTCGTCCGGGCCAAATGCCTAGCCCCAACTGACTTCTGCCTCCCAGGGCAGCTGTTTTTATGCTTTTCCTTTCGGAAGATTCTCAAACCCTACAAACATGTATTATTCTAATTTAATTTCTTAGTCACTCCTAAGCCTACTAGTCTCTTAGATAAAAAGAGACTAATTCCTTTCAGTCACCATTAAGTCTGATATTTTGACGAAATTGTTCATAAAAAGAAAATACAGGATCTCGTTTTGTTTATTTCTAGCCAGTAATGGGAAATTAATAACTCTCTCTCAATCAAACTTTTCTTTCATTATCATATTTACCTCAGATGCTACGACACCTGTTTTAACCCTCGCATATCATCGGATATCATTTTTTCCTTCAGGCTTTGTGACACCTGCTTATCCCATATCCAAATATATTACAGACATTCCACCCTACAAGAAAATTGGACTCGTCGAACGAAATACAAATAATACGGATTATACGAGGATGTTAGTCGAGTATGAGCTAAGCTTGCTACAGAGATGTTAATTACTGTTGTGGAAGAGATGCACGTTGGATTCTATATTATTTATATAGTTTGTACTAAAGTGTAATAAACCTATGTTAAACCTTTCTCCGGTATTCAATATTGTCATGTGATAACTCTGATACAAAACTTTGATCTCACCCTCGTCGCCAAAATGCTGACCTAGCGGAGACCGGTATCGAACCAGAAACATTGTGATTCCTAAACGAATCAACTAACCGAGCTAAACTAGTCCTTTAAGCAATTGTTTCCAGCACACACACACACACACATATATATATATATATATATATTTACCCACCTCTCTCACCCCACCCCTTTACTAACAAGCACCTAGCAGCCTCCTCTTCTCCTCTTCCCACACAAACCACCATCCTCTGAACTCCCCCTCTACTTTAGATGATGTCATTCTCGTTTCAATAAAATCCTCCCTAACCTCCCTACCCCTCAATTCCATCACTAACTCACTTTCTCTTCTATAAACACAAATGTACGTATTTTGCTTTGAATAAAGTCAGACTGAAGATGTTCTTCGTCAGAAAGACGAGATATTTCCCTCCTACATGGACTTGTTTGAGTCATTATTTTTGTTCACTCTTCCTTTTACCTCACCTCATACTGTCGGATTTTACTCCAACCCTCCTATCTTCATATATATATATATATATATATATATATATATATATATATATATATATATATATAATGGAAACGATTTGTTGCTAGCTATTCTTTTGTGCTAAGTTGGCGAAGACCGATATCGAACCCAGGACCTTGTGATTACTAAACGAACCTAAACTAACGCAGCTAAACTAACCCTTTAAGCTCTATTTTACAGCGTATTTATTTTATATGTAAAAAGGAAACGATTTTTTGCTATGTGTTCTGGCTTGAGTTTTCAGAAAACTGAGGGCTACGGAATTTCGCTGGCATCTAATACATTGATTTAGTCTTTAAAAGTAATGTCGAATAATTGTGTTTCGCCAATGTTGTTGTCTTCAGTATTCGAAGATTTTGCCTTTGAGCGGAATCAGTGAGAGATTGCTGGAAAAACCTCGTTCTCATTGCACC
>CM042154.1:89774905-89777405 GCA_023376005.1 Doryteuthis pealeii | reverse complement strand
GAAAGGAAAATGAAGAAGCAACACACCCTTCACATTAAACAAGTCCATTGTTATGTCAAAGCAGCGTCTCATTCTATTGATAATATTTATCACACTCAATCAATTTGGGTTAAGAGGCTAATTCAGGCTGACTAGAGAGACTGAAATGTTAAAAAGAGACGTGTGACTCCGTTAGAGAATTCTGGACATACCTACAGTTATTTTGTTATTTCCTATCTTTCTTTATTAGTCTGTTTGTATCTATCTATATATCTATGCCTATTTATCTCTCTTTATATATATATAATATATATATATATATATATATATATATATACACAACACACACACACACACACATATATATATAGATATGTGTGTGTATTAGTATATATATATATATATATATTATATATTATATATATATATATTATATACATCTGATATACTAAAATCCTTAATAAAAATCTTATTATAATGAAGATTCAGTGTCTGTAACCAAAACTATGTCACTCCTTATAGCACAATACACTTAGGAATTGCCTAAGTTTATTAATGAGTATTTAATTTATAATTGTTATAGGTGATATACCCTATTGACCAATGGAATGCGCCGACGGGTTACTATAAGTAACAGGGATAATTGTGGCTTGGGAGTAAGCCAATGCGAATAAGCCAATGCGAGTAAGCCAATAACTCTATTTGCCGGACGTAATTTCCACTTATCTGTATTGTATTTGTCTACTTTCTGTAAATACATTTTCCTACATTTGTTACCCGTCGTTTTGTTCTTATTTGACCCCTTAAAACCTCACAACAATAACCAAACTCATTAATACATAAAATATTTATATATACTCAGAAATTAAGTATGCAACATTAAATGGTTCTCATTGTTTGTTAAAACAAGTTTTCATAAATACATGCCCTGACTTTGGAAGTTTGTGTTGTACGAATCCTTTAAACCGACAAACCCGGCCTTCTACCTAGTTTTTATTTTAATTATTTATCTATTTATTTTAGGGCCAGTTTAGCTCCATCTGTAAAGCGTCTGCCTGGGAACCACAAGTTTCCAGGTTCAATACCGTCCCTAAGCAACTCAGCGTATGAGTAGCACAGGGATATGTGCGGTAAAGTGAGGAGATAATAGTAGGTGTGCCACTCCACCTCAGACACAAAAAAATCACATCCTTGGTCTTGCCAGTGAAAAGGAGATAGACTTTCTCACTGTCTGGCTGATACCGACATTAGGCCAACCTGACGATTCTTTATGTATTCATTTTACTGTAACCCCAACATTGATGATTGAAGAAAATATATAACTGTTACGATTCGTGTAGCCACTTTTATGCTTTATATGAGAGCAGTTTACAGTGGAGATCCCTTGTGGCATTAAGTTTGATCCGTGTTAAGCAGAATCCTTGACCATTGGTTTGTGCTAAGTAGATTCCTATACTGTTTGTGTTTGTCCGTGTTAAAGAATCCTTGTCAGTTCGTCTGTTCGTCTGTGTTAAGCACGAGCAACTGAGTGCCAGTCTACCACCGTCTTTAAATAGTTAACTAACCACGTATTCGAGTGATTTGATTAATCGATTCAGTCCACGCAGCCCCGAAGAGTCTATAAATTTAAATTGTTATCTCCAGCACTCCAACAACTCCTTCAGCCACAAGACAGGCTACTAAAGATCGAAATACCGGAGATGATTTCACAGTATTTCTATTGTTCCTCTTTTCTGTTGAATATGGAGAAACGCAGGAAATGGTGCAGAAAAATTAAGAGGTGAAATTTATCGCTGACATTTTGCTGGAAGGGAAAATTTGAAACGTCGGAAACGAGCGTGTTCTGATTCTGTCTTTAAAATTCCATCCAAAAAAATGACATGTTCTTTGCTTTTATTCTCAATTTTCGTAGCAACAGACAAACCTTTTTATTCTCTTCTCCAGTTTTTTTTCATTTTCATTCATTTTATTTCTTTATTTATCGTATTTACTTATATATTGTCGTATTTAGTATACTTGTTTCGTTTTTTATTTAACAATTATTGCTTTATACTTTTTGTTATTGTTGTTATTTCGCTTTTGTAAAAAGAAATAAAGAAAAAGGAACAGACAGAAAAGGTGAAAGTTTTAATAATCTTTGGTATATTTAACCCATAGATGGGGTCTTAACAGGTACTACCACTCCGGGTCTTGGTGGACCTACGACACTAGGACCCTCAGCCACTAGAATTAATGAGTGAAAGACAAAAGAAAGGTCGGAAAAGACCAAGCAAATGAATCAGGGAAGAGAAATATACGGAAATTAAAAAAGAGATCGAAACGAATAAAAAAATGATAAAAAGGAAGTAAAAAAAAAAAAAAAAAAAAACATGAATGAAAGTTTAAAATCAATACGAAAATTTGTGTTTGAAAATTAATGAATGAATAAAATTTTAAAAAGGTTAAAACAATGGAAACAAAAGACAAATAACAAAATGAGAATAATTTGGGGAACGGAAATACAAAAGTATTGCTGGATAGA
>CM042154.1:89762405-89769905 GCA_023376005.1 Doryteuthis pealeii | reverse complement strand
CCCTCTAATTCCATTCAGATTAAAAATGGTTTCCGTCTTTTCTTTCTTCCATTTCATTGAAGCAGACGATAAATGTCTGATGTATAGAGCTACAGTTTTATCGCAGGTTCCTTCCCTCTTTCTTTTTTCTTTCAATCTTTCTTTCTTTCTTTCTTTCTATCTTTTTTTCTTTCTTTCTTTGTCAGTTTAGTTGTCAAACAATTGACTATATGTTGCATTTGGTTCTACTGACTGCAGTAATTATTTTTTCCCTGCTCTTTTTAGTGTATTCTTCACGTCCTCGAATTCTGACATCTATACAATTCTTAATGCTGGCGAGTCATTTTCTTTTCTTTCCTCGATACGTATAGTCTGTGTATATCATGTCTACTAGTACAAAAAAAAAAAAACAGCCTCCATAGCTGGAGAGAGAAAAGATGGATTGATGTCTTACTCAAGGTATTTAACCACGAAGTAAAATGCAAACAATTTCGTCCAAGATTTGAACTCTGTTTGACGATTCCATTTAATATACCGAATAACGTTACGCTAAGTTAGCCTCCCATTATCTTCCATAAATTGTGATCATGGGATCAAAATTATTTCATTTGTTCTCCGTATAATGTCTCTTGAAAAATAAAAATTTTTGGTTGGTTGTTTTGGTGTTTTGTTTTATGGCATACCAAACCCTTTCGGGTGATTTAATGCCGAATCAAATCATCTTGACAAATAGATGACTCAGGTTTCTTACAGTAACTGCAGTTGTTTAACTGGTCACCCAATTAAGTATTGGACAGGCTCATCGCTGCTTAACTTCGATCATCAAGAGGGAATCAGTGAACGTTATATTTGTGGGGAATATTTGTATGTGTGTATGTGTGTGTGTTGGTGTGTGTGTGTGAGAGAAAGAGAGAGAGAGAGAGAGAGAGAGAGAGAGAGAGAGAGAGAGAAGAGAGAAGAGAGAGAGAGATAGAGAGGGAGAGAAGGGTATATCTCTCTCTATATATATACATATATATATATATATAGAGAGAGTGTAGAGAGAAAGAGATGAGAGGGGGGAGAGGAAAGAGTGAGAGAGAAGAGAGTAAGTGAAAGAAGAGAGAAGAAGGGTGATATCTATATATGCATGTATATAGTATATATAGAGAGAGAGAAAGTGTGGAGAGAGAAGAGAGAGAGGGGGAGAGAAAGAATGTGATAGAGAGAGAGTAAAGAGAGAGAGAGAGGAGAGAGAGAGAGAGAAAGAGGAGAAGAGAAGAGAGAGAAGAGAGAGAGAGAGAGAGAGAGAGAGAGTCTATTTCTTCTAACTGTATAATGCCTTTAGTCGTCTGTGAGTTTCGAAACCCCGTGAATAAACGTGTGGGTGTATTGAATACAGAAAATACTTTACGGCACTGTAGATTTTCTTGCAATCAGATTTTAGCCCACTAATTCTGGTACAACACCATTCGACTGGAGAGAATTGTTTGGTTGGTTGGATTTTACGGCATGTCAACCCTCGTTAGGTTATTTTATGCCGAAGGCATTTTGTTTTATTCATTCTTCATGGGTACGCAATTTCTATTTTTTAAACACATTTTTTAACTATTTTTTGTATTTAATCCATAGATAGGACCCTATCAGGTACAGCCACTCCAGGTCATAGTGGACCTGGGAGTAATGGTTATGAAGGGGTACTCCACAGAGAGAGAGAGAGAGAGAGAGAGAGAGAGAGAGAGAGAGAGAGAAGAGAGAGAGAGAGAGAGAGAGTTTGCCTGTGTGCGTGTATGATTAAAATGTTTATATTCATGTCTAACAATTGATACAAGAAGTGGAGAAAATTACAGACTCAATTTTCAGTCACGATGAAGACATTTTTTGTCATCTTTTCCCGCCAAAAAGTAAAAATTCCTTCCCAGGGGTTTGTCATGACAGCGACAATATTTCAGATAAATGTATACTTCCTTTATTTCATGTATACACACAAGAATAAATACTTTTTAGGGTGTGGGGGATTATATGAAATATATATATCCATCAGACTTGGCTTTCCTGTCTGTCTAAAATAGTTTTCTCAATTGCAGACATCACAAGTTCGATGACAATAGAGACATCAGAAAGTAGTCAAGTAAATAAAAAGACGATCCATCAACTCTTTGGGTTCCTGTTGTAATAGCAATCTATATTTTATTTATGTTGGGTACCTGACGTGGTTTAATGGTTAGCAAGCTAGACTCGCAAAGCATTGTTAGTGAGTTCGATTCTCACTGTGTGCCCCATATTTCTGGCCTTGTGCCACATCTAAGCTAAGCTTAGTAAATAACTATATTTTATTTATGTTTCTATTTAGGAAAGAGTAAACTCGACGGAGTGGCCTATTGTCGGTATCAGCCAGACAGCGAGGGTGTCTTTCCCATTTTCACTAGCGCTAGACCAAGGAGATTATTATAGCGTCTGAGGTGAATCGCCACACCTACCATCAGCTCCTCACTTTACCGCATAGATACCTGTATTAATCATATGCTGAGTTGGCGAGAGCCGGTATCGAACCAGGAAACTTGTGATTCCTATATATATATATATATATATATATATATATATTTATTTATTATTTATTATTTTTGACTACTGGTTTTAAGGTATCAACCATTTGACTCATCTGAGGATTGCATAACCATGAAACTTTAAGTTATGAGTCCAAATCATCCATAATACCATTACATTATTATATATATATATATATATATATATATATATATATATATATATATATAATTATTCTAATGGGATTCGATGTCTGTCAAATCTTGTTGGCTTATTTTTATACCGAAGACATTTTGTTTAATTCATTCTTGATGGATATTCAATCTTTCTAAAACTCTGTATTTTTAAACTGATTTTTTCTATTTGAGCCATATATGTGATCCTACCAGATACTACCGCTCTGGATCTGAGTGGACCTGGGAGTAATGTTGATACCAAAGCTCCAGAATTTAAACTTCACCATTAGACATAGTGTAACGCCATGCTCAGGACACTCAACCATCTCCTTGTTGATACAATTATATAGGTGCCAGCCGATTATCGGAGGATGCCTCTCCGATCGCCCGTCTAGCGTAATTAAGGGCGAAAGTGTAATATTTCATATTATGGACGCTCAGCTACCAGTTTTCCGGCGTTGAGCATCACGAGTCCCCACCCACGGCCAACAGGTGGTCTCTTTCGGGATGATACCCCTCTACAGAAGTGCAGTCGGCGTATTTAACAGGCCCGGCCGACAGGGTGTCTCATTCTAGTATTTATTAAAACTAGCAAATATATGCACCCTCCGGGTGCAAGTATTTTAGTTAAATTTTATAATAAAATATCATATTGAATTAGAAAGGCTAATGAAACTGAATAAGAATGTAAATAAAAAGATTTTGAACAGAGGGAGTATAATCGAAAAATAGAACAACTTTGAAACTAACTATTCCATCATTTTCCATTACTCCCCCTTTCATTGGTAAATTTTCCTAATTTAACTATTTGGTTAAAATAGAAGTAAAGGATAATATTACAGTTATTTCTTCTTGTAAATAAATTTCTTTTTAAGATTTATCCACGAGATTTTTTGTTATATTTCTTAAGATAAAACCAAACAATTTAGAAATCAATAATACCAAAGCACATATTTATTAAAATAAAATTTTAAATATCAATATGCAAATTAGCCTTCTCGTTCAAACTGTAAACCGCTATTTTGTATATATAAATACAATTGCATGTTATATTTACGTAGTTATGGTCAACAATATTAATAATGCAAAACAATTTTTATTAATAACTGAAGGTTTAAAAGAATGAAATCATGGAGAATTTGACGTAAATAATTAAGAGAATTGTGACTTGAGTAGTAATATAGTTTCGGTTACAGCCAGAAAAACACACAATCTCCATTATAATAAGATGTTATCTAAACTTAGATTTTCACTGAAGCAAACTTTTATCATTCGTGTTATTTAATAGAAGAATTAGAAATTTAAAGGTTGGTTTGAGTGAGGAAGGAAATGAGAAAAGTATTGTGGTTACTTTTTGTGTAAATTGCTTTTTGATTTCGTTAAAAATCAAAAGGAAATGAGACAAGGTGGATGGCAACTTGTCATTTATCTCTCTCATGGTTTTCAAATCTTTTTAAAACATTAAATTTTCTTGTCCTCTATTCTCTCTCTCCCTCCCCTCTTTTCTTTCTTTCTTTCTTTCTTTCTTTCTTTCTTTCACTTCTCTCTCTCTCTTTCTCTCTTCTGTTGTTGATTTTAATTAAATATTCCGCCAAATGTTTAGCATTACCTTTTACGTTAGTTTTTTGCTTCTTCGATTCATTGTTTCTTTATCCTCTTTTACCTTTCTTTCTTTCTTTCTTCTTTCTTTCTTTCTTTCTTTCTTTCATTTCATTCTTTTTCTCTTTCTCTGTATTAATATATTTATTTCTCATCTCTTCCCTCACTATTCTTTCTTTCTTTCTCTCTATTATTTCTCCTCTCTTACCCCTCTGTTTTTTCCTTCGTTCTTCTTTCTTTCTTTCTTGTTACTCTCAGTCTTTCTTTATTTATTTCTCTCTCTCTCTCTCTCTCTCCTCTCTCTCTCTCTCTCTCTCTCTATCTACTATCTATCTATCTACTATCTTTTATTAATCTGTTTCTTTCTCTTCTCTTACCTTGTTCTTTCTTTCTTTCTTTCTTTCTTTTTCTCTTTCTTTGTATTAATATTATTTATTTTCATCTCTTACCCTTCATCTATTTCTTTCCTTTCTTTCTCTCTTTTTCTTGTATTAACTATTTATTTCTCCTCTCTTACCCCTCTGTTTTTTCCTCTTCTTTCTTTCTTTCTTTCTTTCTTTTACTTTCAGTCTTCTTTATCTCTCTCTCTCTCTCTCTCTCTCTCTCTCTCTCTCTATCTACTATCTATCTATCTATCTTTTATAAATCTGTTCTTCTCTCTCTCTTACCTTGTCTTTCTTTCTTTCTTTCTTTTATAATTTGTATCAATTTCTATATTTTAACAAAAACATTCTCTTCTTCCATCTGATTTTCTTTGTCTTTCTTTTTCTCTTGGTTCTTTTTTATTTATTTTTTTCGAGTTATCTTTTTTTCTCTCTATTTTCTTAACTTGACTGTTCTTTTTCTTTCTTTCTTTCTTTCTTTCTTTCTTTCTTTCATTTCTTTCTCTCTTTCTTCTTTTTTTATTTGGCTAATACTTTATCTTTCTAAATTTTTTTCTTCCTCTTTTTGATGTTCTGCCTCTTACTATCATTTTTTAAAATTCGTTCTTTCTTTCTTACTTGCTTTCTTTCTTTCTCTTCATTATCTATTTCTTAATATTCCAAAATCTTTTCTTCCTCCTTCTAATTTTCTGCCCCTACAATTCTTTCTTTCTCTCTCTCCTTCTCTCTCTCTCTCTCTCTCTCTCTCTCTCTCTCTCTCTATCTATCTACCCCTATCTATTCTATTTTTGTATTAATCTGTTTCTTTCTCTCTCTACCTCCTCTGTCATTTTCTTTCTTTCTTCTTTCTTTCTTTCTTTCTTTCTTTCTTTCTGGCTGTCGATATTTCCTTTTATACCCTTCAGCTTTGAAATATAGCATAGACGTGATTTGTTACTCAACTAAAAGAACAACCAACATTTCTGCCACAAAATATTTCTATAGTAAAAGAAAAAACAAAAAAAGAGAAAAACACACACTCCCTATACATAAACAAACAACTACATTGAAACAAAAACAAACAACATCTATCAAAAAAACTCACAGTGTCTAAACAAGAAACAATATGCCAAAAAACAAAAAAAACAAAAAAGAAACAAAACAATAATTACAAAAGAAATGACATCAACCCCTTCACAGTTTACTACTATCGAAATAATACAGAAAAATATTATAAAAAAAATAAAAAATAAACACCAAAAAACCCACCAGGAAAACAATACAAAAGTTCTAATAATAATTGACAAGCAATACATTACGCTTTTGAGATTTACAGATGGCCTCCCTGTTCATGTATGTATACTCTTGTATCGCATGATAGGCCACGTATCTCTCGACTATAGTATTTAATTCTTTTTTAAAAACTTTTTTTTTTATCTTTTTGAAAAACTCTATTCTCTTTTGCCGACCTTTCAACCGTTCCGTCTCTTCTCCTCAATCCACCACATCTCCAACCACCATCCGTCACATTAACTTGTCATATAATAATCCATATCATTGATGTGATGTAACGATTCTATGGATTCCATTATCTTTTACCGCTTCGTATATTTGATGACTCACCCAACAAACATGAAACCGATGAAATGCAGGAGATAAACAAAACAAAACAGTAAAAAAGACGTAGAACGATAATAATAATAATAATAATATAATATATAAATAATAATAGAAGATAGTGAAACAAAGAAGCTAGAAGAATATAAAAAAAGTGAAAAATGTTCAGAAATCCAATATGTCTCGCGCTGATCGTTTTCGTCAACTTTGATAACTCAAATACAAAATCCAAACGACCAAATAAAATATATAATAATAATAAAATAATAATAATATAATAATAATAGAGAATAAGTAATTAATAATAAATAATAAGTTAAGAGCAATAATAAAATAATAAACCAAAAATAATAAGAAAACCAAATAATAAAATAAGTAAGACCAAAATAATAATAATAAGTAAACCAAATAATAATAATATATAAAAATAATAATATAATGTAATAATATAATAATAATAATAATAATAATCACCTTATCCCAGCAATAGACCAGGACCTAGTGTTGTTAACAAAAAAGAAAAGAACTTCTCAACTGGTGGATTTTGCAAGTACCAGCAGATCACAGGGGAAGTTTTAAAGAAAATGAAAAGTGACAATATCTGGACCCTTGGCAGAAACTGAAAAAGTTATGGATATAAGTCAAAGTTATACCAATTGTAGTTGGTGCACTTGAACAGTCCCAAAGAGACTTAAGAAACTGGGCTTGCGAAAGTTTGGATATCAGAGAAGATTTGAAACCATCAGAACACTGCACATGCCTGCATCTGCCAGAATACTTCAGAAGTAATCCTGGAGATCCTGAGGAGACTTGCTGTCACTCAGACTCCAGTAAAAGACCATCAGCTAACACTGATGTGAAAACCAAAAGGAGTAAATAATAATAATAATAATAATGTTTGACCAGCACAAGGCTCTTCACCCTGGAGGTGAAGAGAATAGCAATTATATGTGTCAAGAAGAAGTGGGGAGAGTCTTGCCAACATTAGAGGACTGTGTAGAAACCACAATCCAACAACTTGAGGATTACACAGAAAAGCAAAGACAAATTACTTATGGCGGCCACAAATATAGTAAAGGACCAGATGACAAACAGAAAACAAACAAAGATAAAAAACAAAATGGAAGAAAAACACTTATATGGACCACTTCAAACGACAAATAGAAAGGTTGGCCATGAAAAACTTGACATAGTTAAGAAAGGAACCCAAAAAGAGAAACGAATCACTTATAAATCTCTCT
>CM042154.1:89685495-89757995 GCA_023376005.1 Doryteuthis pealeii | reverse complement strand
CCGCACCATTTTGCTTGCTATCTTTACAGTGTAAACATGGCCGCTCCACTAGGTATATGCACCAAGAAAGTGACTAGATATCTCTGGTCGGAATTAGAGTCAGGGACTAAAATACATCAAAGGCTTTTAGCACAATACGGAGATAGTGCACTACCTCGTAGAAGTGTGTATGAGTGGATCACTACATTTAAGGGGTCAGAAAAGCGTGACGCACGAAGATGGGACAGGACGCCCATCAAATTCCACCAATATGAGAAGATGAAGCAAGCTTGAGAGATGGTATTAGCGAACCGGCGAGTTATCTTCAATGAGGTAAATTGTTCTCTGCAGATTAATAATAATTTAGTCTATTAAATCATCCACAACGATCTCGGTTTCCATAAAACAAGAGTGTGAATATTTTTTAATCTTACTCGTACTTTGATCGCTTACTGTTAGATTCCTAGTCGCCATTGTAGGGGTACAGTTGTTCTCAGAATCCAGTTGGTAATCCTAGTCTGTGGGTTTCGTAAAAATATATATAAATCCAAGTTGGTAGTGAATTGGTTATCACAGTCTGTAGGTTTCCTCTGGTGTTAATCCAAAATATAGGTCTTCCACGAAGAAATTTAGCAATTGATTTGAGGACAGTCGCAGACGATCTTAAATCATTTCTGTCCTCATCTCTCATTGGCCAGATTTTTGCCTGCCTTTGTTGAGAAAGTTCAGAAATTGAAGTGACAGTTTTGCATAGATCTTATAACATGATATGCCCCAAGCATTTTACCATCTGTGAACTAATTTTTCTGCGATATTACTAAGTGAGAGGGGACATACTGGTATTCGTTTTATTTTTATCCTACATTCCATTTTCTTCTAATTCTTCGATGGGGATTTCTATTGAACTGTATATAAATAGCAGCATTCTGTAGATATCGGATTTGGTTTAGGTTTTGCATTTAGAGACTGGTTTGTTTTGGTGATTGTAGTGCGAGTTCTCCTTATGTTGAATGGGTTATTTTAGTAGGAATTGGGTCACAAATAGAACTAGTTAAGTTAAAAGTTAGTAGAGAGAAGACCAGACTAACCCCTCCAACTTTTAGGCCTTGCGCCATATTTATATATATATTTATGCAAAATAAATATCTATACCATGATAAGTAAAATAATATTGCAGGAGGAATGCGTCCCCACATAAAGAGCAACTCAATTATGGCCTAGAAAAGTTACATCGATTGTTTAAGAAATTTTCCTCATCTTGTTCGCTTTAATTTTGTTTGATACACAGAGTGTTGTGCCCATGTGTAAGTGCTCAGAGAGGAACGTCACTCATGGGATCTTCCTTGCTGCTCCAGTAGTGCCCAGAATATATATATATATATATATATATATATATATATTATATATATATATGTATAATCATGAAATTCTTACTTCAGTATTATTGCCGATTTTAGACAAATGTTTATCTAGTTATCTATACAAATTAAAGATCTACGTACTGTATGTTGTGGCATATTCTTTCCGTAATATAATTTTTTATCTGAATTCGATTAATCGAGGTATATATATATATATATATATATATATATATATATATATATTATATATATCGTTATGAACCTTTCTATATACATATATGAATATTCGTACTAATCTAGGTACTGTATGTTGTGAAACATTCTTTCTGTAATATAATTTATACTCTGAATTCGATAAATCAAAGTATATATATATATATATATATATATATATGAAGATAGGAGTAAATCCGACAAAATGTAGTAAAGATTAGAAGGAGAAATGTGTATAAAGGAACAAAACTCTTCAATAAAACACATGTATGATGCGTTAAGGATCTAATAAACGACTGGTGAAGTCGAGCTCAATGTACGGCTAAATATATATCCTATATATACTTGTCTGAGTTTCGTTCCTTTGTCCACATTTCTCTCTTTAATCTTTACTACACACACACGCAAATATATATATATATATAAGTAAAAGTAAAGTCGCCGGGGCGGCCTAAAGTCGGTATCAGCCAATCAGCGAGGGAGTCTATCCCCTTTTCACCAGCGCTAGACCAAGGAGATTGTTTCAGCATCTGAGGTGGAGCGCCACACCTACCATTAGCTCCTTACTTTACCGCACATATCCATGTGCTACTCATACGCTGAGTTGGCGAGGACCGGTATCGAACTAGGAACCTTGTGGTTTCTAGCCGAACGCTCTACCGACTGAGCTAACCCGGCCCCTCGATTATGAGCCGTTTCTCCATATACATATATGTATATTCGTCCGAATCTTATATACTGCAAATATTTTGCATTTCTTATTCTTAACGCTGCTTTAAACTAGTTTTCTTAGCTTTTGTTTGTATCCCAAGTCATCTAAACGTTTGATTTACAAGAGCCGTAAATCTCCGTATCCAATTATGGCTACTTTTGTATTCAGTTTGTGCCAGTTTGCTGCATCGACTGATAATGCGTGTCACTGCATCAACTCATACATCAACTCAAGTGACTATTATTATTTCTTTTTATTTGTTTAGTTTTCACGCTGGTAGAATATGGCCGCTTTCGGGGAAGATCGATTAATAACACATCTTCTCAATACTCAAATACTTACTTTAGTATTGTTGTCGATTTTAGTCAAGTTTTTATCTAGTACTCAATACTAGGCATGTCGAACATGCAGACCACGGGCCGCATGCTGTCCTCAGCAATCACAGGTGCGGCCCACATGCAGACTGCGCTTTCAGAGGAGATCGATTAATAACACGGCTTCTAAATACTCAAATACTCATTTCAGTATCATTGCCGTTTTTCAAGTTTTTATCTAGTACTCAATACTAGGCATGTTATATACGTATCAGATTCTGTCCTCAGCAATCACACGTGCGGCCCACATGCAGACTGCGCTCTCACACGACGCCTTTACAGTAACCCAAGTTTTTTTTAAGTGTTTTCAAAACTTCCTGGGTAAAAACGGTCGTTTATTTTCATTAGGGTAATGTTTTGTTAAAATCAATCTGCTATCATCTTATCGTCTCCCTCACCGTACTTTGATTTGCAGAAGGCTGATGCTAACGCACTCAATGAAAGCGAGTGAATATTTCCTCTTGCCTTCTCCTGATTTCAATCTGATTTCAATCAACACATTGCTATAAAGTGACAGTGAAACTTATAGGTTTTATTATTTGAACTCGGTCCGCAATATTCTTTTTTTCCTTTTTTTAACAAAATGTTTTTTGAATACTTTTGGCTTTTAGTTGATAATAAAGAAATTAATGATAACAATAATCACTTTGTTCTGCTAATGTAGACATAAAGCTTTCATGTGCGGCCCTCATGAATGCACAGCATTCTTTCATTTATTCATATAGAATTAAACTAATCCATGCGGTCCCCATGACATACATATGTAATGTATGCGGCCTTAGGAGGCTACTCAGTTTGACATGCATGCTCTATAGACAACAAAAATCTGCGTACTGTGTGTTGTGACACATTCCTTCTCTAATAGTACATGTACATATCTACTTTTTCTAGACGGGTGGTCTAACCAAAGTTAAAGGGCCTGCCAGCCCTACTATGACCAATAGCATGAGGGGGAATAGTTGGAAGCATACCTTTCCCAAGGGTATTAGCGTTATGTGAAATGCAGGCACTCGTCCAGTATTTGAATTCATCTCCCGGTGGCTCTTTTCATAACGACAGTAATCATTAGACCACGGGCCTACACTCCGATATATATATATATATATATATATATATATATATATATATATATATAGAGAGAGAGAGAGAGAGAGAGAGAGAAAGAGAGAGAGTAAACTCTATATATACAAAAGATACACACACACACACACACACACACACACACACACACATATATATATATATTATATATATATATATATGAGGAAGAATGAATAAAGAAAAGAAGTACTGAGTGAATAATAAAAGATGAATTTAATCAATATCACTTACACATGTGTTTCGGTCAGTTAATTTCTGTGAAAATATTCCGCACACAGAGAAGATTCGATTGAGTACGGAGAATAGAGGAAAGTGTGTATATAACATACACAGACGGCATAAATTCAATTAATATTTCGCCTCATTTTGGATGGAGCTTGTTCAGAGCCCAGTCAACGACGGACCCATAGAAAAAATAAAAAAAATCACTACACACCAACCCCATCCGACCTTCCCTCACCCTCACCATTCATCTTTTCACTATAAATGCGAATGTACAAGTACCTATGTCAATAAAGCTCTGAAGAAGCTTCATCCAAAATAAGGCGAAATATAGATTGAATTTATGCTGTCTGTGTTGTTATATCCACACTTTCCTCTAGTCTCAACCACATTTTTATTCAAATCCTCCACTTCTCATACATGAATAAATATACATATATAGCGATCCACAAATTCGTGTTTCGACTTATCAAGTCCCTTCAGTGTAGCTAAACATTTGTAAGGATCTGTCGGGATTGAAATCCGATCGGTTCAGTGTCAGTCAGACACCTTAACCGCTAGGCTATATAGTCACCCACAGAATGTGAAGGGGATTTTAACTGTTTTAATACACACATCTCTATGTATGTAAAGGCCGCTTTATAGTGCTCCATCCTGTAGGAAGCACGTGGTGTAATGATTAAAGTCATGGGAAATGGACTCGTCGCCCCGAGTTCAAATCCTGGATGTGGTAATTGCATTTCACTTTGCGCTAATACCCTTGGGAAAGGTATGAATCCTACACTCCCTCCAGCTATGGATAAATAGTAGGGTAGACGGGGCTCTTTAACCTTGATTAGGCAACCGGTCTAGGAGAAGGAGAACTGAATTCAAACCTGTTGAACTCCGCTTAATAAATTGACCTTGTGTCGCATCCTGCTCGTGTGGAGGGGTTGGTAAATATATATAGTGCTCCATCCTTTTTTATAGGACAGTGTTGCGTTTACGCTTTAGTTGGCGGTCGTCAGTAAGATCCCCCCTAAAGTGCTCAGCCCCAGGGGGATGGGGAGCATTTTGTAAAAGTTTCTGAAGACGCGTCTGAATAATAGTAGGTGAAAATGCATTTTTTTCATATTACTACTTACTTACCCATCACTTTTCTTTGTAATTAGTAAAGTAAACTCTGTTGATAATGTTACGCGCATGCGAGTCCTCTTTCCCGATTTCTGTCTACCTTCGTCTCTTCACTTGATCAACCTTGCTCTCCCCCCCCCCAACCCCACCGGCTTCAATAACACAAGACGGTTCTTTCCGTTTACTGTACATTTCGACGTACTTTGTGAATTATGCACTAAGCCGAACTCTGCTTGGGGGTGGGGGTAGGGGAGTCTCGAGTGTCGCTCAGCTTCTGTTGAAATAACTTTACACGGGGAAGATTCTCCGGGACATGTTTTTAATTAGCGACTTTATCTTACACACAGACCAATTCGCACAAATAATTATCTAACAAACATTATATATAAACTAGCGGGACCTGTGGATATACCACAGTATGGTAATTTAATTGTTACATCGTTTGATATGTTTACTTAAGTGCTATTGTTAAATAGTTTAATATGTAAAAAGTATAATAATCCGGATTTAATGTCCCCCTCTCTCTGTCTCTGTCTCTGTATATCTCTGTCTATCTGTCTCTCACTATTTTTTCTTTCTTTCCTTCTTTTCATCTTTTCATTATGTTAAATTGAAAACAGATCAGCATTATTGCCTCCGCACGCTCACCCTCTCTTTCTATCTTCCCTCTATCCCCTTTCTTTCTTATATTTTTCTGTGTAGCATGTCCTTTTTCTTTCCTTTATTTCTTTATAATAAAAAACGGAATGGTCCGATATTTAGCTGATATTTGACGACATTCATAAGAAATAATAATTCAGCGGATTAGCAACACCAAATAATCAAGATGTACATTTATACATTTCATCTTTGACGATTTGGACGGTGTCGTTTTAAACTAGAGGGTGTTGCAAAATGATAACGGTTGAAAGATTAAGGAACAAGAGCATTAATATATAGATATACTGTGGTACATTGACTTACGAGCTTAATTCGTACCGCTTGTAACTCAATTTTCTTGTTTCTCAAATCAATTTTCCCCATTGAAATGAACTTAAATGCCATTAATCCGTTCCAGCCTCCTCAAAAACACCCTAATTGTTTTTGTTACGTTGTTTTAAATAAGAAAAATAGCACTGTAATGTATTTTAATGTATATTTATATAGATATTTTTCTTTGGTGTAATACACTTGGAAACTTAATTGTTTTAGTGAACTTATTAACATATGCGTGGCGGAAGCTCGCGAGTACCTCAACTTTTAGCTCTCAACATTGTAGGGACCGATTTGAGAGCTAAAAGTTGAGGTACGCGCGAGCTTCCGCCACGCATATGTTAATAAGTTCGCTAAAACAATTAAGTTTCCAAGAAAAATATCTATAAAATATACATTATATTTATCTACATTGTAAACAATTATCTATTGTTTCTAAAATATTTCCAAACTAATTTTCCTTCTATTCTTTTTCAATCACAATTAAAAAAAATCTAAATCCTAATTTATGGCTACTAAAATAATTGTTTTAAGATCTCTGATTATTTGTAAAAAAAATATAGGAGTCATTCCTATAACATAAAGTGAAAAATCGACCGAGTGACAGCTAGTAATTCGATAAAACATCTACCTTGGGGAACTGGTAAGTCAAGGTACCACCGTATATATATATATATATATATATATATATATAGGCAAATCTTGCAGTATTTTTTGGATTTTTAATAGTATCAACTGATTATTTTCAGGAGGTGCATTTGATTTAGTCTTTTCTTTTTTTTAGATATTTTTTTCTCCAGGTGAAGTTTGTATTGTGTAATTACAGACTATAAAAGGGGCCGGGTTATCTCAGTCGGTAGAGCGTTCGGCTAGAAACCACAATGTTCCTAGTTCGATTCCGGTCCTCGCCAACTCAGCGTAGGAGTAGCACAAGGATCTATGCGGTAAAGTAAGGAGCTGATGGTAGGTGTGGCGCTCCACCTCAGACGCCAAAACAATCTCCTTGGTCTAGCGCTATTGAAAAGGGGATAGACTCCCTCGCTGACACGGACTTTAGGGCCGCCCCGACGACTTTACTTACTTACTTTTACAGACTATAAAGCCGGATTTTTGTTTTATGCTGTCAGAGAGAGAGAGAGAGAGAGAGAGAGAGAGAGAGAGAGAGAGAGAGAGAGAGAGAGAGAGTGTGTGTGTGTTTTGTTGATTGTATCGTCACATTCAAATATTAGAACTGACGGTTGGGAAACTAGAATACGCAGACTTCACCTCTGTAGAGGGATACCCCCCTTAATAGCCCCACCCCCAATAGATCCACCCGTAATGACTGGGCACAGGACTGCATTATCTGACCAGTCTATGATCTGGATAATAAGTGGTCCCATAACATACAACACTCCACTTCGGCCCTTACTTGAGCTAGACGGGCGGTAGGAGAGTACCAATTTAATCAATCGGCTCTTCACGTCAAGCCCTATCAACTATATGATTGTCCCGACAATATTCTTCAAATTGCTCTTATGGCAAACATCCAACCGTTTCTGACATATAGGTGCCAGAAAGCCGGTCAACTACAACTTATTATATCGGAGATTCAGTGACACTACATCACTGCTTATGTCCCAATACCCTCAGGAACTGGGTAAGTTTATTAATGAGTATTTGGTTTATTGCCAATATTATTATTACATAGAATAAATCTTATTTATTAACGATGTCTCTATGAAAATCTAAGTTAGATTTGCCTCGAAACTGCTCGTGTTATTAGTGCGTTTAAAATCTTGCTATGTGTTTCATGTTACTAGGAAATAAAGGTTTACATAATATATGGTGTCATTAAAACAAAACCAGATTTTATTGGCTCTAAAAATATTGTTTTATTCCCCAACGTATTAAAATCAATACTATACATGATTTTATATAGAAACCAATTAAAATATAATTACAATAAGAATGATATTTTATATGCCTTATTTAATTTCGTTAGTCTTTCTATTTTGATATATTTCATTACATTAAAACTTAAATACTTACGCCCTGAGTGTGTATATTCTTGTTAGTATATGTAGAGAAAACAGAGTTCCAAGAGAGGTAAGAATTATAAGAGCTAAAAATCGAGTGGAGTAATATAATTAAACATTTAAAATTATTGTACTTTTTTTTATTGTTCTGGGTATCGAGATGGTTCCATTATTAACAAGCTGGGACATACGATTTAAATAATACCAGCAAAAAATGATAATTAAGCCACTTAATGAGACTGGTAAAGGGGGATTCATTTTTAAACAGACAAAATTATCCACACTGTTTCATTCTTTGGGATAATTCATTTGATTTCTATCTGCTTAGTTTCCAGAGTCAGAGACGAGGGATGCAGATCTTGACAGACTTATTTTGGTTTAGGGATCTTTCTGTGGGTTTAACTGGGGTTATGACTGGCGGACTGTCTTCTTTGGGACCTTAGAGGTGATCTGGATTACTCAGAGCTGGAGCGACCGTGATGGGGGCCAGATCGAGACCGACAGCGACTTCGGGAAATTAAGGGTGATCTGGATTGGTCAGAGCTGGAGCGATCCTGATAGGTGGCAAGTTCAGACCGGCAGCGACTTCGGGACCTTAGAGGTGATCCGGATTGCTCAGAGCTGGAGCGACCTTGATGGGTACCAGATCGAGACCGGCAGCGACTTCGGGCCTTAGAGGTGATTCGGATTGCTCAGAGCTGGAGCGACCTTGATGGGTACCAGATCGAGACCGGCAGCGACTTCGGGCCTTAGAGGTGATTCGGATTGTTCAGAGCTGGAGCGACCTTGATGGGTACCAGATCGAGACCGGCTGCGGCTTCGGGGCCTTAGAGGTGATTCGGATTGCTCAGAGCTGGAGCGACCTTGATGGGTACCAGATCGAGACCGGCTGCGGCTTCGGGGCCGTAGAGGTGATTCGGATTGCTCAGAGCTGGAGCGACCTTGATGGGTACCAGATCGAGACCGGCAGCGACTTCGGGGCCTTAGAGGTGATTCGGATTGCTCAGAGCTGGAGCGACCTTGATGGGTACCAGATCGAGACCGGCTGCGGCTTCGGGGCCTTAGAGGTGATTCGGATTGCTCAGAGCTGGAGCGACCTTGATGGGTACCAGATCGAGACCGGCTGCGGCTTCGGGGCCGTAGAGGTGATTCGGATTGCTCAGAGCTGGAGCGACCTTGATGGGTACCAGATCGAGACCGGCAGCGACTTCGGGGCCTTAGAGGTGATTCGGATTGCTCAGAGCTGGAGCGACCTTGATGGGTACCAGATCGAGACCGGCTGCGGCTTCGGGGCCTTAGAGGTGATTCGGATTGCTCAGAGCTGGAGCGACCTTGATGGGTACCAGATCGAGACCGGCTGCGGCTTCGGGGCCTTAGAGGTGATTCGGATTGCTCAGAGCTGGAGCGACCTTGATGGGTACCAGATCGAGACCGGCAGCGACTTCGGGGCCTTAGAGGTGATTCGGATTGCTCAGAGCTGGAGCGATCTTGATGGGTACCAGATCGAGACCGGCAGCGACTTCGGGACCTTAGAGGTGATGTGAATTTCTCAGAACAGGAGCTACTGTAATAGGTGCCAGATCGAGGCCGGCTGCGACTTCGGGACCTTAGAGGTGATGTGAATTTCTCAGAACAGGAGCTACTGTAATAGGTGCCAGATCGAGGCCGGCTGCGACTTCGGGACCTTAGAGGTGATCTGGATTGCTCAGAATAGGAGCGACTGTAATAGGTGCCAGATCGAGGCCGGCTGCGACTTCGGGACCTTAGAGGTGATCTGGATTGCTCAGAACGTAAGCGACCGTGATGGATGACAGATCGAGGCTGGCAGCGATTTCGGGACCTTAGAGGTGATCTGGATTGCTCAGAACGTAAGCGACCGTGATGGATGACAGATCGAGGCTGGCAGCGATTTCGGGACCTTAGAAGTGATCTGGATTGCTCAGAACGTAAGCGACCGTGATGGATGACAGATCGAGGCTGGCAGCGATTTCGGGACCTTAGAGGTGATCTGGATTGCTCAGAACGTAAGCGACCGTGATGAATGACAGATCGAGGCCGGCAGCGACTTCGGGACCTTAGAGGTGATCTAGATTGCTCAGAGCGGAAGTGACCGTGATGGGTGCCAGATCGAGACCGGCTGCGACTTTGCTCTGGTTCCTACTTCGTAAGCGGGACCCAGACCGATCGCAAGATGGACTGCGGTTCCTTAATCGTGAGAGGGACGAAGACCGACTTTTAGAATAATCGACATTGTTCTTTTTTCTTGGTGCATTTTCAATCAGTCTAATACGATTGCCTTTGATTTTAGTACCGTCGAACGTATCCAATGCATTTTTCATGTCATTATAGGAGGCGAAATCCACAATCCCATTAAACTTATCGTACTTTTTGGCATGGATCACTTCTCCAGCCCGCGCCATATAGCCCTTAAGATAATCGCAGTTTACTCCGGGGTGTATGTTTTCGACAATCAAACGAAAGCGTGTCGTTCTGGCATGATCAACAGTTACCTTTCGGCCCGCAAATTTCTTCTGATTAAGCGCATTGACTGCAAAATCTGCATCCTTGTAGTCATTAAATCTAACAAATGCATAGCCTTTCTTTAAATCTATATCGCTAATTCTTCCATATCCAAGGAAAAAAGATTCGACGTCTTTCTCTGTAATGAAGTAAGGGAGAAAACCAATAAACACCCTGGCGTCTAAATTCATGGTTCGTTTTTCTTTGTTTTTACGTTGCATTTCTATGGTGAACGATATGAGTTTAAAGTCGTAAAAAAAAAACCTTTACTTTATTTGTTGGCTTCCATCTGAGAATTTGGTGATAAGTGCTCTACAGATCCCAGAAAAAATCAAATTTATAATTCGTGATATCCCCGGCTAGATTATCCAGTCGAATAAACCTATTAATAGCTCTACTGTAATCCAACACTAATCTCTTTCTATGTTGTTTCTTAGCTACGATTAAAATTTGAGCTCGCCCGAGGTGGGGTGGGGGAGCTTTCTTCAATCACACCCCCTAAGAATTTTATTAACCCCAGCCTACCTGCCCCAACACAACCTGTTAGCATTTTCAAATCGTCTCGATTTAGTAGTTACGAGCAGGACCTATTGAATCTACCACAGCATAATGATTTAATTATTACAACCTTTGATATGTTTACTTAAGAGCTATTGCGATACTTCAATATGTAAAAAGTATAATAATCTTGATTTAACTCTCTCCCTCTCCCCCCTCTCTCTCTCGCTCACACACACGCAGACACACTTCTTTCTTTCTTTTCATCTTTTCCTTATGTTTGATTGAAACGGATCAGCGTTATCGCTTCCGCGCACTCCTCAACCACTCTATCTTTTACTTACTCTATTTCTTTCTAATATTTTTCTGTGGACGATTTGGACGGTCTCATTTTTAACCAGAGGGTGTTGCAAGGTGATAACGGTCGGAAGATTAAGGAACAATAGTATTAATATATAGTATACTAATATTATATTATTGTTATATAGTATTATCAATATAGAGTATTATTATATAGATTAATGAACGAGAGTATCAATACAGAGATTAGTTTGCAGTTAAGGTCTTTTACTTTTAGACTAGAGAATAAATACAGTGGTTTTGTTTTGTTTTGTTTATTTTGTTTTACGGCATATCAACCTTAGTGGGTCATTTAATGTCGATAAAGTTTTGAAATAAATTCTTTCTTAATGGATAATAACATTTTTTTATGAATACATTTTTCTATTTAACCCATAGATGGGACCCTAACAGGTACTACCTATCTGGGTCAGAGTGGACCAGGGAGCAATGGTGATGAAGGGGTGCTTCACATTCCCCAAACCTCCAAAAATGGAACCTCACCATCAGATAGAGTTTAACGTAATTCCCAGGATATGTAGACATTCAGCCACTGCCTTCTAGCACCCATATGATAAAAAGGGTTGGGGCTTGCCATAAGGACAATAGGATTGGGGCAATCATATACGTGCCAGGGCTTGATGTGACCAGCCGATTGATCGGAGGGGGGCTCTCCGACTGCCCGTCTAGCCCAAGAAAGGTCTTAAGTGGAATATTGTAAGTCATGGACTGCTGAACTACCTGGGTTCTATCCTTAAGCCCTTACCTCTCTGCAGAGATACAGTCGGTGCATTCTAACGACCCAGCCAACAGGGTGGATAAATACAGTGTATCCAGCAAAGCAGAATGTAAATTGCAAGCAGACTGGGGGGGGGTGTCAAACGACACACGTGCAGTACTGACTTATAAATTCTTGGCCGAGAATAATAGCTCTGTCGGCTGGGGCTTTAGAATACACCGACTGCACCATTGCAGAGGGATAATAAACCCCCTTAATGGGACTACCTCTAAGGTCCCGAAGTCGCAGCCGGCCTCGATCTGGTACCTATTACAGTAGTTCCTGTTCTGAGAAATTCACATCACCTCTAAGGTCCCGAAGTCGCAGCCGGTCTCGATCTGGCACCCATCAAGGTCCCTCCAGAGGGATAAGAACCCCCCACCTTAATGGGACTACCTGTTGGCCGTGAGTGATGACCCACTGGTGGCTGACCAGTCTATGACATGCAACACTCCACTCTAGCCCTTACTTAGGCTAGACGGGCGTTCAGAGAGTCTCCTCACTATCAATCGGCTGGTCATGTCAAGCCCTAGTATTTGATTGTCCCTACTGCCTTTATGGCAAACTCCAACCCTTGTATCATATATGTGGAAGAAGGCGGTGACTGAGGGTCTTAGTGTCTTGGTTAGGACGTTAAACTCTATCTGATGGTGAGGTTCCAGTTTTGGAGATTTGGGGAATGTGGAGTATCCCTTCATCACCATTGCTCCCTGGTCCACTCTGACCCGGAGTGGTAGTACCTGTTAGGGTCCCATCTGGGTTAAATAGAAAAATGGATTAAAAAAAATTATTGAGTATCCATTAAGAATGAATTTATTTCAAAACTTGATCGGCATTAAATGACCCACAGAGGTTGATATGTCGTAAAACAAAACAAACCAAACCAAAACCAAGTTAAACTATCTGATGGTGAAGTTCCAATTCTTGAGCTCTTGGAAATGTGAATTACCTCTTTATCACCATTAATTCAAGATACACTCTGACCAGGTGTGGTAGTACCTGTTAGAGTACAATCTATGGGTTAAATAGAAAAACAGGAGTTAAAAATGTCAGTACCCATCAAGAATGAATAATAAATCTCTTCGGCATAAAATGACTCAAGAAGGGTTGAAATGCCGTAAAACTCAACAAACCCCCTCCTAGAGTAATGTAACATCAAAGATTGGGGAGGATAAAAAGTTGAATATACTAATCTCCTAGCCGGCATTTAAGTTGACCGTACACTGTCTCTTTATCGACAGTCGTTCCTTTTCTGTACAGCGTCAACAGTCTAGATACTGCACTTTTTTGGCTAAAAGTTGGAGCTCTTGAATATGTATCCCATTTCTGGGTTAAATAGAAATACATGAGTTTAAAGAAATGTGTTTAAAAATTGAGTTTTAAAAGAAAGAGTACCCATCAAGAATTTGTAAAACAAAACGTCTTCGGCATAAAATGACCTAACAAGAGTTGATATGCCATAAAATCCAACTAAAGGACCAGCTTTGAACATTATTTCTCTGAATGTTTGAGATGAGGCTTGAAGATTAGTATTATCTGTATTATTTGGACTATTGTCCTCATCTTTATTGTTATTTGTACAAAGTTTCGGCCGATATGCCCTCCGGCCTTCTTCTAACTGTCACTTAGAACTGTCTTAACCTAACTACCTTATCCACTAGGCCATGTGTCCAGTTTGACAATTGAGTGTGAATTTTGGGAACTTATAAATCTAATGTCTTCATTTGACTAGAATATCTACCTATTTACTTATGTATGATTTTTTTTACCTAGACTCATATTGTGTTATTTTTTTATTGAGTAGAGGCAGTTAGAAAAATAATTAACACAACTCCTACCCCAGCTCTAATTAGCGGAATGAGAACAGGATACCCCCGTGGACGAAATAAAGGGTTAGGTTCAAAGTTCCGTGATGGCTCCCGATTACGACAAGAAGGTTCCCGAGTTCGAAAAGAAGGTTCCTGAGTCCGAAAAGAAGGTTCCCGAGTCCGAGAAGGTTCCCGAGTCCGACAAGAAATACCTGAAGAAGGCCGGAGGGCATATCGACCGAAACGTTGTACAAATAACAATGAAGATGGGGACAATAGTCCTAATTCCACGTTTCTTTGTTCACCACACGTGAACAAAGAAACGTGGAAAATATGGATGAACATGTTCAAAGCTTAGTATTATCTGCGTTATTAGGACTATTGTCCCCATCTTCATTGTTATTTGTACAACGTTTCGTAGAATATGTCGAGCGAATAATTCTTGATGAGTATTCTTTTTTATTTTTTTTTGTTTAAACTCGATTTAAAAAAAAATATTTTGGTGCTATTCGCAGAATTGCGTCCCAGCCTTAAAAACGCTATAGCTGAAAAACACTCCCACCTACGAGGGAAGTCCCTAGCTTAAGCGGTGCCTGCTGAAAAAAAAGGGTTAAAATATTTACATTTACTTGTCGAAAAAAGACTGGACGGGTTAAATATCGCATTAACTTTTCGGGAAAAACGCCTTTTTTATCGGCAAATTATTTTTTTGTGGTTTGAAGGCGTTAAAAGGAAGCCATATTTTTATCGACAAGTAAATGTAAATATTAACACTCCCCTTAAAATATTTTAAAGAGGGGGAGGGTTAAAATATTTAAATTTACTTGTCGAAAAAAGATTGGAAAAAATATCGCATTAACTTTTAGAGTAAAACGCCTTAAGCGCTGGTTGTTTTTTTCAGCAGGCACCGCTTCAGCTAGGGACTTCATTCGTAGGAAGGGTTGGTTTTTTTTCTATCACCACCTAGCGTTTTTTAAGGCAGGAGGCCGGGACGCAATTCTACTAATAGCACCCACATTTTTTAAAACTTATGTTTTTCTATTTAACCCATAGATGGGGCACTTGTTCAAGGTATCCAACTAAACAAAGTGAAGCTCTCAGGTAGTTGACACTACACTGATCCGGGACAATTATCGATAAAGGGACACTGTATCGTCAACTTAAACCTGTTAAGTGAATGGTATAAGAATATTCAACTTTTTATCCTCTCCAATCTTTGATGTGACATTATTCTCGGCAAAGAATTTATAAATCAGAATTGCCAGGTTGCACGATACAAGTGTTTGAAAACTTTAGTTGCAGAGGTTCAGTTCGGTGATACAACCAATATTTCGAGTTTCATAAATTAGTTCAATATTCCTAAGTTCACTTTGTTTATTAAACAGTGATAATAGGCAAGACTAGAATAAACATTTTGGGAAGGCCAAAGCCAAGTTATAAAAAGAACATCAAGCCAATATATATATATATATATATATATATATATATAATATATATATATATATGAGCTTCAAAAAAAAAAAAAAAAAAAAGAAGGAGACATCTCCACACTTGACGGTAAGCCTCTCAAAATAGTAGAACAATTCACATACCTAGGTAGTAATATCTCATCCACAGAGAGCGATATCAATACACGAATAGGAAAGGCATGATTGGCCACAAACAAATTATCAGTCATATGGAATTCCGATCTCGCTGACAAGCTAAAGCGACAATTCTTCCTGGCTGTGGTTATATCATTATTGCTGTATGGATGCACCACCTGGACCCTAACGAAGCGCCTTGAAAATAAGCCAGATGGGACATGCACAAGAATGATGCATGCAGTCTTAAACAAGTCGTGGAAACAGCACCCCACAAGGAGGCAGCTGTATGGCCACTTGCCTTCCATCTCCCAAACCATACGAGTAAGACGAACTAGGCATGCAGGACACTGCTGGAGAAGCAAGGACGAGCTCATAAGCGACATACTCCTGTGGAAGCCAAAACATGGGCGTGCTAGTGTGGGCCGCCCAGCCAGGACCTATATTGACCAACTATGTATGGATGCTGCGCAGAGGAGCTCCCGGGGGCAGTGATGATAGGGAGGGTTGGAGTGAGATTGTCATGGATGTCCGTGCTACTTGCGCGACATGATGATGATATATATATATATATACAGGGTGGCCAAGAAGTCACTGAGGGATTTTGAACTTGAATAGATTCTTTATTTTTGAAGGCAATCGACAAGTAAATGTTAACATAATATGACGAAGACAATGGTGATTTTTTTGCAAAAAAGATGAAAGAGAATTTATTTATGAAAAAATAACATCTTTTAAATGGGTTCCATTTTCAGCTTCACAAATTCGTGCCCTTTCCAAAACATTATCCATGGCGGATTGCAGGATCACTTGATTACGATTTAAATCCCTGACTTCATTCCTGATGTTCTCCTTCAATTTTTGTAGAGTCTGAGGTTTGTTGATGTAAACCTTTTCTTAGAGATACCCCCAAAAGAAAAAGTCAGGTCTAGTCAAGTCTGAGGAACGTGAAGGTCAGTTGACATTGCCGTTGCGAGCGATAATCTTATTGTTAAAGCATTGCCTCAGCAACTGCATGGTCTCTCTAGCCGTATGTGCTGTTGCCCCATCTTGTTGGAACCATACTTCAGGCCTATTTTGAATTCTTGGGAGCAGGAAGTCTTCAATCATGGTCCAGTAGCGTATTCCAGTCATAGTGATAGCATTTCCTTCTTCATCCTCAAAGCAATAAGGACCGATAATCTGCTCCGCTGCCATTGCACTTTGTGGGTTGTAATTGACTTTGGTGAATCGTGCTCAGATTTTCAGAGCCCCGAAATCGTCAATTTTGGGTGTTAACGAATCCAGTCAAATGAAAATATTCTTTATCTGACATCATCAAATTTCTCAGAAAATTTGGGTCATTGCAAACCAATTCTTGAATTGTGACCACATATTGAAGCCTAGGTTGATAATCTTGGGGGGTTAAGTATTGAACCAGCTGCACCTTGTAAGGAAAAAGTTTTAAGCTGTGCAGAATATTTTGAAGAGAACTTCGGGATATCCCAAGTTGTGTGGAACGTCGTCCTGTTGATGTTTCAGGATTCTGCCTAACATCTTCCGTCACTCTTTCCCTGGTTTCATTTGTTGTGACACTGCGAGGTCTCCCAGCTCGCGGAAGATACCTTACTGCTCCTTGCTTTTCAAAACGACGAACGGTGCTTCGAATTGTGTTGTCACTTGGAGCATCTCTCACTTGAAAATACCGTCGAAATGCTCTTTGTGTTAAAATGATTAACCCCTGATTTTGATAAAACAATTTGTGTACGTTCTTCAGTTGTATACTCTCTTTCTTTACTTTCTTACTTCTATTCTTCTGGCGTCTCTTCTAGCGTCTGGACTTCTCTTGGGGACTTCGTGTCTGGTCTTCCATTGGGGATTTCTCTTTATCAGAAGCCCTGTGTCATTGGTAGTTTTTAGATAATAACACAAGACTTTGATTTAACTTAGATCATATTTTATTCTGAAATCCCCACCAGACTACCTGCGCAGATTGAGTCAGCAGCGTGCATAACACGACTTACCACCGTCGTGGTCTTGGCCGATCTCTAAAAAAACCCCTCTAATCAAAACCGGAAGAGGGTCTTCTCCACCGATTCTCATGGTATCCACCGGAAGGATCAGGATGAGGTCAAGCCTTGTCATTCAATCCTTCAAGGACGTGGGCTACAACTTATAACAGCCATTTTGGTTTCTACAATACTGTCCATAAGTATTAAGAATCTAATAATTATGTAGCACTTCGACGCGATACTTATTCATGATTAATTTCCAAAGTATTTTCTATACAATATCTGAAATAGAAAGAAACATAATTATTAATGGTAAAATGGCAGCATTTGGCAACCCCTCACTGACTTCTTGGCCATCCTGTATATATATATATATATATATATATATATATATATATATATATATATATATATATATATATATATATCATCTGGACACTGCGTGCATTAAGACCTAGGCATGTTTATTTTTTTTAAATACAGCTTTAGAGCTATAGCATTCCATCGCGTGAACACGCTTCACGTTTATATAAACGCCAAACAAACCACCGTTTTTTAAAAATCTCACTGACAGTCTCGTCTGATGATTGCAGTAAGCATGAAACTAAGAATAACGAGATATTAATATCCATAATATAATATATTATTGATTGAAAAACCTGCTCTGCTATTTTAGCATTGAGCACCTTTATATGCCAATACTTTTCTCATTCATTCTCTATTCATTCTATATTGTATATTATACACACACACACACACACACACACACATATATATATATATATTATGTATATATATATATATATTATATTATACATATATATATATATTATTGTATATCATATATATATATATATATATATATATATATATATATATATATATATATATATATATAAATCGGAGTCCGCTGTTTTACAGTATCTGCTGTTACTTTGTTGTAACCGCCCTAATTAGAGACTCATCGATGCTTACGTTCTTGTAGGAAGCGTGACTTTACTGCAAATCAGATCTTGTATACTTTACTGCGTCATTTTGCAGTTGGTATTTTTTTTTGGGTGGGGAGGTTGTAATTAAGTTCCCGATTCTTTTATCTGGTTGCTGCATAATTATTCTGGCTTTTTTTCAACAATTATTGCAACAAAAACAATAATTTGTTTCATAAACATAATCCTCTCTTTTCAGAATGCGTATTGTAAATCATATCCACATTTGTCATTCTATGCTCTACCATTTCAAAACAGTTTAGAATACACAGTCAATTCGCGATCTGGTATATCCGCAGGTCCTGCTAGTCCACGAAAATGTTGAAGTTTGTTATGAATCTGTCCAAAATATTGAAAGCTGTTGACTCAAACTGTTGTATTGTCCTCACCCGGAAGACGGAACTTCCGGTAGAGGGACAAAGAGAAAGATAAAAAAATATATTTAGAAAGAAAGAGAAAGCGGAAGAGAGGGTTTCCGGTCAATGAAGCAGGGAGAAGATAAAGAAATATATAACAAATGTCCGTTATCAGATCAAAACATTAAGATGCAGAGGCGTATCTATCAATATAAAGGCGAGAAGATTCGAGCCGACCGACAGAGACGCCAGCCAGCAGCCAAAAGGACACTTCACATCTCCCATCAGCAAACACCCCTCGGGCTCTCATTGTGAACACTGCGCTCTTCGCCAGCCACCGGCATTTTCAATGCGAAGCACCACGCCTTTACCACCCACACACCGAAGAAAATAAAGAAGGGTCCTATCTTTGTATATACGTATCTGTTGTTTATTGAAGTCCAGTAGTCGCTAGTAACTGACTACTACATA
The DNA here is from genome assembly GCA_023376005.1 of Doryteuthis pealeii. Lineage (NCBI taxonomy): Eukaryota > Metazoa > Mollusca > Cephalopoda > Myopsida > Loliginidae > Doryteuthis > Doryteuthis pealeii. The sequence continues at coordinate 89,738,600 of CM042154.1, read as the reverse complement.
CTTCGCTACGTGACCATATATACCCGCACCGTATACAGATATACGATTAAGAATAGTGAAGAAGGCCGCTATACAACAAAACTTCTCTTTCTCACATGTAATTTTGGTCTTTATTTTGTGTTTTTGCTTGTTTTGTTTTTTTGTTCTTTTATATGTTTTTTCGGCTTTCCAATATGGAATGTAATAATAAAATATATCGCAATCTCAATATATAAGTCAGAGTAGAGACAAAAATGTATCTTTTTGCATCTTCCCAGTAAGTAAAATGACAAGCAATCTAGAAACAATATGGAGACGGAAAAATATGAATGTCGACGTGGCGAACATTTTAATTTGCCAAACTCGTTTCATTTTATTTATTTATTTTTGTTCATTTCTTCAATAAACCATTTTCTTTTGTGTTTCTTCTTTTCTTTTCTAAGGTTTCTGTCTCGACTTGTTGATAGCGGATTTATGTCAATAGATAAAAGCTATATCAGCCAATTTTAATCCGTGTTTCTCGTACGCCAAATCACTTACCTATGTTTGTCTCACACGTTAGGATTCTAAGTACAGAGTGGTCTGAAAGTCTTGTCACATCTGCATATTGTTTTAACTTGCATTAAAAAATAATGAGAGTTAAAGTTTTATTAATATGACTAGATAAAGTATGTAAAATTATTAAATTAAAGAAGTACAAAAATAAAACAATATGATATTTCTCTGAATGTTTGAGATAAGGCTTGATGATTAGTATTATCTGCGTTATTCGGACTATTGTCCTCATCTTCATTGTTATTTGTACAACGTTTCGGCCGATATGCCCTCCGGCCTTCTTCAGGTATTTCTTGTCGGACTTCATCCCATAAGGGCAGATGGTTTCCCTTTTCATTCCATATATGATCAGCCATACCCGACTTTTCTATTTCTCCTCGGACCACTGCTTTACGATGTTCTTCTAGTCTTACTTTCAGTGGGCGGCATGTTTCACCTTTGTATTCTTTGCCACAGCTGCATGGGATGGAATACACACAATTTTTGGTCATGTTGTATTCTGTTGGGGGCTTGACTCGGACGAGAAGTTTACGAAGAGTTGAGTCACTCCTGAATGTTCTCCTGATGTCATAGGGATTACATATCTTTTGAATCTTTTCAGCCAAACTTAGGGCAGACAGATGTGGTGAGTTTTCGGGTATCATCCTCTGTCCTGTGATCACAAAACAATATGAAATGGAAACTTAGTACTGATAACTTTTAATACATATTAAAATAAAACAAACTATATTAAAATATATAATACGCCTTACTTTTGAACAGATATGCCCATCTAATTCATTAATTATCAACTAATTAATTCTCAAATTAGGTATGACTTCAATTAAGCACATATTCTCCCAAGAATTGTTGGCTATCGCCATATCAAACACATTGTTTGTTTACTTTCATACTGTCGTGTAACAAGTCACCAAAGATGGAGTATAACTCAGTTCAAAGCAAACGAGAAACTGGGGAAAACAGCTAGTGTAATGGTTATAATCCCCGCCTGTCAACCTGGCAGTTAGGGTTCAAATCACACACAGAGCAGTTTCCTGTCGATAGCTCTGCTAATGAGGCATAATATGCCGAAATGTACATACAGAGATTGACTTTTTCTCGATTTGTTTACGCCTTACCTATGAACGGATACGCCTGCCTAATTCATTAATTATCAACTAATTAATTTTCAGATTAGGCATGACTTCAATTAAGCATATATTCTCCCAAAAATTGTCGGCTATTGCCATATCAAACACATTGTTTACTTTAATACCGGGCATGTATTTATTAAAACTTGTTTAAAAAAACAACGAGGATCGTCCACGTTTGCCGGCTCAAATTTTGAGTGTATTTATTCTATGTTATGACGATTTTGGGTTATGTGACATAGTTTAGGTTACAGACAAATAGAGACCTAATTTCCATTATTAATAGATATATATAATTAATTATTTCATTGAACTTTCCCACCTTCCATACCACAGGGGTTATGGCTACCTCACATTTCACAGACCATTAAGACCTACTAGACATGCAGGACACTGTTGGAGAAGCAAGGACGAGCTCATAAGCGACGTTCTCCTGTGGAAGCCAACACATGGACATGCTAACGTGGGCCGCCCAGCAAGGACCTACATTGACCAACTATGTGAGGATGCTGGTTGCTGCGCAGAAGACCTTCCAGGAGCAATGAATGATAGGGAAGGTTGGCGAGAGATTGTTATGGATATCCGTGCTACTTGCGCGACATGATGATGATGATAATGATATAATTTACGATTACATTTCTAGCAGATTATTTCATGTAATTATAGATTCATTAGGAGTTATATTTCGGACCACACACGACCAAACAGGTGGTCCCATTACCTCTCTGTAGACGTGTAGTCGGTGTATTCTACTACCCCAGTCGACCGGACGGAGTTATCCCAGGTCGCTTGAAAGTCAATTATTTTTCTTAAGGAATGTAAATTCTATTTTAGACTAGGTTAAAAGTCAAACCTCAAAAAGATTGCACGTTAGGGGTCCCCGCCAAAAATACACCCAAATCAAAAATATTTAAATATCAAGGTATCTTTTTATAATAGAGATTCCGGGTCTGTCTATAACTGAATCTACGTCACTGTTTACCTGACAATATCCTCAGGCATTATGTGAGTTGATCAAAATCATTAATACATAAAATAATTATTATTTATTAACGATGTCTCTACGAAAATTCAAAGTTAGATTTGCTTCAAAACAGCACATGTTATTAGTGCGTTTAAGATCCTGAAATGCGTCTTATATAGTTATTTACTTAAGTTTAACTTAGATGTAGCACAAGGCCAGAAGTATGGGACACCCAGTGAGAATCGAACTCACTAACAATGGTCTCCGAATTTAGCTTTCTAACCATTAAACCAAATTTGAAGTCCAAAATAGCTTAGATGTAGCACAAGGCCAGAAGTATTCGGCACCCAGTGAGAATCGAACTCACTAACAATGGTTTGCTAAGATAGCTTGCTAACCATTAGGCTACATGAGGTGCCTGAAATGCGTCTTATATATCACTAAGAAATACAGGTTTGCATAATATATAGTGTGGTTAATTTGCATACTGGTTTTAACAAAACCGGGTTTAACAAATAATTACTTGGTGTTATTGATCTCTAATATTGTTTTATTCTCCAATGTATTAAAATCAATCCTATGAATTTTATATAGAAACCAATTAAAATATAATAAAAATAAGTATAATCTTACTTTATACGTTCTTATTTAATTTCGTTAGTCTTTCTAATCTCTATATTAATATTCATGTGCCTAAATTGCACGACCGTTATTATCTTTCAACACCCAATGATTAAAAATGAGACCGTCAAATCGTCCAAGATGAATGCAAAAATGTAAATCCTGATTATCTATTGCTTAGACTAGGTTAGAACTCAAACCTCAAAAAGGTTGAACGTTAGGGGACCACAACAAAAAAACCCCAAATATGAAATATTTAAAAATCGAGACATAAACAAAATATTGTGACAGTTAATAAAAGAACCGAATAATTGATTTGATTTTCTTTCCATGAATCTTTAAATATCAGAAGGACAATGTGTATACGAAAGATGAAGATGATAGATTGAATTATTTGACTGTCAGGGAGAGATCGCCCTTTGTCACATTTGTATTTTAAAGTGTAATGTTGTCACCAATTTGTTAATAAAATATGTTCGCTGAAATTTTCAATGTCTCAAAATAGGAATATTTAGAATTTTCCGTTTTAGTTTTAAAAAACTTTATTTCGAAAGAAATCTTGCTTTTTCTGTGAAAATTAATGATTTTAATGAGTTCGGGAAAATTGTTGGGTTATTTGTGGCATATAAGACGTTCTACAATACACCACTTAAATTTATAGACCAAGCGAGGGTACGTGGTTTAAATGCGTGGCTGGTTGACTACTTAAGTACTGACATTGAGAGACGACCATTTGCAATCATTGACGAAGGACTTGCAATACTAAGGAGCACCAAGGAAGAACCAAAGGATTCTTTATCAAGGATTTCCGTTGGGCAAGTGCCCTTGCTTAAAGCCGAAAGGATGGCCCATAAAATCGTAACAACTCCTGTTATTGATAAAGAACAACTAAACTTTTACAATGTCGACACGGATTCTAATACCCTCATAGATAGATAGATAGGGTAGCGCGTTTATACTTATCTTTATTGCTATTGAAAATGTAATCGGGGACCCAAGTTCAAGTCCTGGTCGAGGCTGTTTATGTTTCAATTCGTGTTAATGCTCTTCTGAAAGGTAATACTATATCTATTCTACCAGAAATATAGATAAATAGTAGTGAAGACTAAGTACTCTATCCTTGGTAAGGCAACCATTATAGGAGAAGGAAAACTTTGAATTTAAACCAGCTGTACTCCACCTAAAAATGACCTGATGTCACATGCTGTCCATGGTGGAGGTGATGCCTAAATACACCCATACACATACACGCACACGCGCACATATTTTTATCAGCTGAACTGAAGAAGATTTTGTCTACTCGCAAAAAATCCCATTTTTTCTTATTTGTCACAGACTTAGAAAGTTTGCATTTGTTTTATAGTAAAGTTTGCAAAAGCTTAAAAACAGAAAGATCTTATCAGTAAAGTGTCTTCAAATATACATACCTATATATATATATATATATATATATATATATATATATATATATATGTGCACACACACATTCATATATATACACACATATATATATAAACATATATATACATATATATACACACACACACACATATATGCATATATATACACATGTATCTATACACACACATATACATACACACACACATATATATATACACACTCATATATATACACACATATATATAAACATATATACATATATATACACACATATATATGCATATATATACACATGTATGTATACACACATATACATATACACACACATATATATAAACAGAGAAAGATCTTATCAGGAAAGTGTCTTCAAATATACATACCTATGATATATATATATATATGTATATATATATATATATATATATATATATATATATATACATATAAACATATATATACACATATATACACATATATATATACATACATATATAAACATATATATATATACACACACACATATATATACACACATATATATGCATATATATTCACATGTATACACACATATGTACGCATATATACACACATATAGACACACACACACACACACACACACACACATATATATATGTATATATTTATACATATATATGCTGTTGTTTTTGGACAGCTCAATTTATGACATGTGCGTCTACATTCCCACTGTGTGAAACAGATTCCGTGTGAACAGAAAAAAAGGTGAGTACATGACATGGATAGGAATAAGTATATCGATATCACACACGAATAGACATTGTTTTTTATTTGATCACATAAGTTAATAAGACAATGCATGAAGAGAAAGGTGAGTGATTTTTTTTCGAGTAAAAAACCAAAGACTTAGAAAAAATAAAGAAGAAAAAAAAAGACAAAAGTCAAATATTACTAATAAAATATAATGCATAGAAACAAAGACATATACATTGATGTAGAGAAAGGTATATCTTGATATAGGTATCAACATATTAGTACTTACATAGATATAGATATATAACCTAATACATTTCATAGTTGAGTCATATAGAAACCTGAATGACATCTATATATATAAAAAAAAGTTTGGTATGTACGTGTCGACTTATAGCTTCAAAATGAGACGTCACTCAGATTTTGACTCTTGGATACACCTTAATAACCTTCTAATTAAGAAAAACACCAAATTTGGTTATTGACATTTGATTAAGGGATATAATTAATTAAAAAAAAATCAAACGATTTTCAGAAAGTATCATATAGCTCCTGCTGCTGCTGCTACTGTTGTATCAGCAGGTGCATGCCTGCTGGCTATATCAGCTACTTGCCAGTTACATCAGCACTCTCTGGTGTTCCTAGAAATGTTTTCGTCTGGTCATGGGCCAGGTACTTTTGTCTATATATAATGCTTTTGGTTTGGCTTGTTTAGTTGGATTTTACGTCTCTCTCTCACCACTGCGATCCTACTGTAAACCGCTGGTAGCAGCTCTAGCACGTATCACTTATTTAAAATATAATTAAAATGATAATATGTCTTGAATAGAATGAGTTCTGAGATGAATAGATAGTGAACTTTGAAATATCCAATCATACAGCTAAAAAAATAAATTAAAAATACCAAGAAAATTTGATACAACCGTGAGGGAAATTTGGTAGTCAAACAGCTGAATAACCCACAAAGGTTGATATGCCATTAAACAAATAAACCAAAACATTGTAGGCACTAATTCTTTTTTAATTTACCAACCAGTCAATAAACTTTTGCGGATATTTTTTCTAATTATTCATTTCCATACATTTATCTGTATCAGGTTGATTGTTTGGTTGAATTTTATGGAATGTCAACCCTTGTTGGGTTATTTTATGCCGAAGACATTTTGTTCTTTGTATGGTTGATGGATATTCAAGATTTTTAATTTTTTTGATACACATTTTTAAAACTCATTTTTTCTTCTATTTAACCCATAGATGTGCCACTAATAGCTACTACCACTCCGGGTCAGGGTGGATCTTGGATTAATGGGGATGAAGGGGTACTCTACATTCTCCAAAGCTCCAGAATTAGAACTCCACAATCAGATAGAATTTAACGTCATACACAGGCTATTAAGACACTCAGCCACCGCCTTCTAGTATATGATAAAAAGGGTTGGGGCTTACCATAACGGCTATAGGTTTGGGACAATCATATTGGTGCTCGGCTTGACGTGACCAACCAATTGATCGGAGGGGCCTCTTCGACCGCTCTAACTACAGGCCAAAGTGAAGTGTTGCATTTCATAAACTGCTCACCCACTAGTATTCCGTCCTTAAGCATAATGGGTCGCAACCCACGGCCAATAGGGGACCTCATTGTATGTGTCTTAAACCTCTACAAAGAAGTTCAGTCGGTGTATTCCAAAGCCCCAGCGGACAGGACTGTAAAGTTTTTTTTAGGCGCATGGTGTAATTTTTACCGTCATAGGAAATGGATACGATGAGATGAGTTCAAATCCTGGACGAGGCTGTTTGCATTTCCAATAGCGTAAATACTCTTGAGAAAGATATGTTTCCAACTATTCATCCTCCAGTAATGGGTAAATTATAGGGCAGAGTGGGCACTTTAACTTTGGTTAGGCAACAGTTTAGGCGAAGGAAAACTCTAAATTCAAACCTGGTAAACCCACCTAAAAAAGTGACCTTTTGTCTTATCTGCTAGTACGGAGGGGTGGTATATATATATATTATATATATATATATATATATATATATATATATATATATATCAATGTGTCAGGTTGGCACTTCACACTTCAAGAGGCATTAGTGAGCAAACGTACAGTATTATTATGAGAGTGCTCAATATCTGTGATAGAACGTTAATAAATAAATGAAGAAATAATAACTATATGTATTTTAGTATATATTTATTTCTATCGAAACAAGTCTGCTACCATTGGTTTCATGCTATACAAGTTTAAATGTTTAAGCGGAGCAATCGTCGGGCAGCGAAAAAATTTTGAAAATGATAGAAATATTTTTTTCATTTTCAAAAACGTTTTGCTGCCCGACGATAGCTCCGCTTAAACAATTAAGCTTGTATAGCATGAAACCATGGTAGCAGACTTGCTTCATATATATATATATATATATATATATATATATATATATATATATTGATTTGTTGATTGGTTGATCGATTGATTGATTGTGAGTAGACTGATATGATTGGTTGTTGATTATTTTGTTTTACGGCATATCAACCCTTTTCGGGTCATTTAATGACAAATAAAGTATTTTTGGTAAACAAAGGACTCACGCAACATTTTATTTGCGGAGGACAAAGCTAAATTTCCATTTCAAATATTTTTTTTACTCCTTTAATAAATTAGATGATTTTACATACTTATGCTACAAACCCTCTGACATTGAATTTTTAACTCCCACCATCTCAGATAATATATGTCTAAGATTCATTTTTACATCGCCCGGAGGGCTTTATTGTTATTGTTATTATCATTATTATTTTTTTTTTGCTAGTTTCATATAATAGATATAACGAAAGGTATTCTTAGTACTGTAACTGCAGATATCTTAGATATCTGTCCTATTTTCTTGGGATTGAGTGAGAACATGGAATGATAAGTGAGAACATGGATTATTACATTCAAGGTTATTTTATTGTGTGCTTCTTTCTATAAAGTGAACGCTAAACTCCGGCAAGATAGAGTGCGTGCATTCTTGATATTTATGAAGGAGAGGCCGAGAAATTGGAGGCAGTGCGTGATGAAGAAAAAAAAACGAACAGGGAATCGAATTGTGGTAGGAAAAAAACTGTATGCAGGTGACAAGATCATATTGATAAAATCGAAAGGCAAACATGTAAAAATGGAGAAATAAGAAAGAAAGAAAGAAGGAAGAAATTGTGAGATGAGAAGAGAGGACAAGAAAGAATATTAAATAAAGCGATGGTTCTGATTGAAAGCGTTTTACACACACACACACACACACACACACACACACACACAATATATATATATATATATATATATATATGATGGACTCTCTCGTCGATTTCGAGTGTTCATACAATGAACGTCCACACAGGGATTTGTTTATAGTGGTGAAGACTTGTGTTTGACCATCCACACTTTTTGGCACAGTCGATAGGAAAGAATTGGTGCATCAAGGGTTGCCACAAACCCACTCAACGACCGACCTCAGGAATTTTGAATTCAGAGTTATCCCTCTCCTAGATTGATTACCTACCCAAGGCTGAAGGGCCCAGTCTGCCCTTCCATTTAACGCATAGCTGGAGGGAGAATATATGGATTCATACTTTTCCCAAGGGTATAAGCGCTATGTGAAATGCCAACAGCTTCGTCTGGGAATCGAACTCTAATCGACGAGTCCATTTTCAATGACTCTAACCACTAGAAAACGCCCTATATATATATATATATATATATATATATATATATATATATATAGTTGTAGAAAAAAGTTATTTCTCTCCATGGTTTCGGTGTTTAAGGTACACCTTCTTTTAGCAGAACTAAACAGGCTAGGCCGCTACATTTTATACATCAGCAGCAGTCGAAGTCGAAGGTCCTAATAAATGACACGACAGCAAAATACAAACTGGGCAAGATGTTAATATATGACCGGTGACTAATTACCTTCCAGAGAGGTATACACAGGGAAACACAGAACCATAAATAAATCTGTGTTCAACTGCCTTAAAAGTAATAAAGAATTCATCATTCGCATCTGATGATTGGGAACACTAGACATTGAGACTAGACTTCCTGAAATAGGTTATAAGCTAAAAATCTAAATCTTCTTTTATGTTTTTTACTTATATAATTTTGCTCTGTGACTCTGATAATAAGAGCACACAGTAAACTAAGACACTTAGTTAAAATCAACAAACAAACAAACAAACATAATTTTGTAAGGTGGCACTCAGAATATTAACAGAGTTGAAATGTATATATTACAAGAAACACTACATTGGACTGTATATATTACCAGGAACACTACAGGCCTTGATATATATATATATATATATATATATATATATATATATATATAATATATATATATATATATATATATATATATATTATATATATATATATATATGGAAATACGGTGAGGAAATTAATCCGACAATATGAGAAGAAAATATTTGAAAAATATAACAAATATAGGATGTTATGATCTGGGGAAACAATTTTATGTGTCAATACTTAAGCATTTCGGTATATTGTACCTCTTCAGGACACTGTTAAGTAATGTTTATGTGAGGGACAAATGAAAAGATGTTAAGTGTATAGTGAATGTGTGAATGATGTTATTAACCGTTAATTTTTATATGCGCGTTTGTTTACGAAAGCCAATGACGTGATCAATGCATGTGCAAAAATTGAAGGTGAAGATCATATGATGACGCGTGCATGAACGTGAATAGGTGGAGAACGAAAAGTTAACAAAGATATGACGTATTTTCATATGGAATATTAATGTTAGAAAAATAAGAAGATTAAAATGATATATAAATACATATAATCTATATATACGCATATCCACACACACACACACACACATATATATATATATATATGTGTGTGTGTGTGTGTGTGTGTGTGTGTGTGTGTGTCAACAGTGACAAGAATGAACAAGAGCGTGAAAAGTTTTTGTTGTGATGTTAATTCAACAGTAAAAAAAGAAGTCAAGTCGAGGTAGGGTAAAATAAGACAAGTGTATTTACAATAAGGTACAGGAACGGCTAGATTGCCGTTAAACGGTAACAGTACAACCTTTTCACTCGGTGTCTCACTATTTATAGTGAGAACCGGTGTATATTCTCCACAGTAGGAACGGCCGGTACAACAGTTTTGAAATTGGCTAAGAGTTTTGGAGTAGATACATCGCAATGGCGGTGTGTGTCTATCAGAGACCCAAATCTCCATTTGATATTAAATGAAAAATAATGAGCTAAGAAAAAAAAAGTTTAGTGTTCGTTATTAAGAACTACCAACTGATGCAAGGAGAACTCAAGAACAATCCAAGTTGTTCAAGACCTTTGAAAGAACGGAAAGAGGCCAGTCAACCCAACAACAGATACAGAATAACAGAGACCCAAACAGATCCAGAGTCAAGAGATAAGTAGAACAATACAAAACGAGAATAGAAACTACATACTCTTTCTTTTTGACGTCACCTCATATTTCGAAAGTAATGATTGTACATTCCAAATGCATCGTGCCACGTCACATATAGAGAATTATCTACAACTTCATTTCTTTTAATCAAGCCCAACAACATTACACTGTCAGTGGTAGAAATCGTTGCCTGAATGTCTGTGAAATCGTTTGAAGGACTCATAAAATTTCAGATCCTATGATTTTAAAAACAAAAACGATGGGGCATATCATATCTGCAAAAATTACTGCCGCGTCTGTTAAAAATACACAAAAAACAAAACTATATATATTATATATATATATATATATATATATATATATATATATTTTTTTTTACTTGAAGGCACTTACAACGCATGTATCGCATAAAATTCGATACTTTTTCTTATAGAAAATGAACTTGACAAGTGTAATCCCAGCAAAGGATGGCCCGATGTGTAGAATACCGTACAGACTGTTTCGACTTTATTAAGTCTCATCAGCGGTATATACTAACGATTTCCCTCCGACAGAAATCGAAACCGGGACTTCAGCAAGCTGTCAACTCGTGTTCAAGTAAAACCATGTCCTGTTTCTTTTTTTAATCATCATAGTTGGGTGCCAGTAGCATTTAACACTCTATCCTGGTGTTTTCTCAGATCACTCACCAGGCCAGCCATATATACATTAAATGATAAAATATAATAAATATTAAATAATAATAATATTATAAATATTAAATAATAATAATATTATAAATATTAAATAATAAAAAAGTGCAGGACAAACCTAGAATGATGATCATACACACACACATAAACAAAAAAAAAGAGAGAATCAGATGGTCCTGGAAACAAACAAACAGGTTAATGCTTAGAGAGTGAGCCAAACTTAGAATGATAATCAGACACTGATGAACAGACACACACATACATAAACTCATACAAACACAAACACACGCATCAACAAACACCCACACCCTCACACACACGTAGAGAATTTGGAACACATAAGACACAATACCAAATGAACAGCCACTAGCAACAGCTTCAGTTTCGGAGATCTTCTGTAGAAGAGATTTTTATGTCGAAATATTAAGAATTAAAAAATTACAGGTTAACAAACAACACAATATTTACCTTATTTTTCTTTACACTTGCATTGTGTAGCTTTCAAAACCAACCAGCATACACACACACACACACACACACACAACACACACACATATAATATATATATATATATATATATATATATATACGGAAATGATAAAAAGCCTGCAAATACTTATAAATTATTCAAATATTAGATATTGAACAAACCACGTCACCTACTTTGTTAAAGGAAACAATGAGACGGAAATTCGATTTTTTAAGCAATTTTTATCTGGGTGACTCAGTGCTTAGTTATTGGCAAATGGGGAAATATCACACATTACAAGACTGGATATAAATATAAACATAAGAAAAAATAAACATGAAAGGAATTTTAATAAATAATTATCATAATTTCCTTTCGATTAGAAACCCTAAATTTCTTTTTCATTGAAGACACTCCACTTTTATTATATATGTGCAAGAAGGGCTGAGGGTCTTATTGTTTTGTCTATGACATTAAGCTACATCTAAAGGCCAAGTTCCAATTCTTGAGCTCTGAGAATTGTGGAGTACCCCTTCATTGTCGTTACCTCCAGGTTCACTCTGACTCAGAGTGGTGGTCCCTGTTTAAATACCATCTATAGCTTAATTAGAAAAATGAGTTTAAAAGAAATGTGTTTAAAAAATTGAATTTTAAAAATTGAGTACCTATTGTAGTGTAATTATTAGGGTCTAGCAGAATTCGAGAATAAAAATAAAGCTGTGTGCGGACTGCTAGAGAAAGAGAGGAATAGGAGGCGTGGTCACACAACGGTTTGCCTGTAACTTGACCGAGGAATAACCTCGGAAGAGGAATTGAAAGCTAAAATCAGAAGTTCCGGGTGTTGAACGGAAGCGAAAGTGACTTGCTGACAAGAAACGAGCAAGAAGGAGATTGCCATCTTTTTGCTTTCGGCCGTAGCAGGGTTCAGACGGGGCTGCTGGCCCCTAGTGTTGGGACAGCGATATATTTGGTACCATGTTAGAAGGTAGAGTAATTTAACAGAGTCCTCTCTCTCTTTTTCTCTGTCTTTCCTTCTCTCCGAAACAGAGCCCACGACACGAGCCTGAAATAAATACTAAACCCCTTGTGACTATCCAAATTACGTGTCCGTTGTTCCTTCTTTAACTACAAATGACGACTGCTGTTGGGGCTTGAGTTGGCTACATATATCGTTCCAGAGTTTGCCACAAATACACTTTGGTACTCTGTTATACTACAAATACATTTTTAGTGCCGTGCATTTTGAAGCACGGTGACAAGCCCCGTCACGTAACATTATCAACAATGTATGAAATAAAAACGTCTTCGACATAAAATGACCCAACAAGGGTTGACAGGCCTTTAAAACCCAACAGACCAACCAACATTGAAGACAGAATATTCTTAAAGATTATTATATTATATAACACACATATCCTGCAACAGGTTAGGCCTTTCTTCATTTCAAGCTTCTTTGATCAGGGTCCTTTTTTGGGCGCCCATGGCGTAATGATTATTATCATAGGAAATGGTTGGTGTGTACGATAGTTGGTCGGTCAACATATGGTTAATCCGAATTTGATTGATTGATTGGTAGTAACGACATATCAACTCCTCTAGATACACTTATGTTAATAAGTTCACTAAAACATTTAAGTTTCCAACTTTAATGCCCCGAAGAAAAATATTATTTATAAAAGAAATAAACATTAAAGTATCATTCAGCACGTAATTAATTACATTCTAATTTATCATGTTTTTATATTATACAAATCTATTTTCCTATCTAAAAAAGCGCAAATTAAGATGTTTTAGATGGGAGGACCAGAACAGAGTAATGGCATCTCAATTTATTTAATTGGGGAAAAATTGATTTGATATACGAGGAAATTGAATTAGGAGCGGAACAAATAAAACTTGAGGACTGGAACAGATTAATGGCATTTCAATTTATTTAATTGGTGAAAATTGATTTGATATACGAGGAAATTGAATTAGGAGCAGAACAAATTAAACTCGAGGACTGGAACAGATTAATGGCATTTCGAGTTATTTAATTGGGGAAAACTCATTTGATATACGAGGAAATTGAATTAGGAGCGGAACAAATTAAACTCGAGGATTGGAACAGATTAATGGCATTTCAATATATTTAATTGGGGAAAATTGATTTGATATACGAGGAAATTGAATTAGGAGCGGAACAAATTAAACTCGAAAGGCAAGGTATCACTATATCATATAAATATTAATACCCGAGTCTCTTAATTGTAAGGGCGTTATCATCTTGCAGCACACTCTGGTTAACAAAGATCTCGTCCGAGATGAAAGGCAAAAATGTAAATCCTGATTATCTGGAGTTCCTTATCCACCGAATTCTTATTTCTCATGAGTGTCGTCATCTCATTTAAATAATAGACTATTCCGTTTTTATTATAAAGAAAGGGAAGGAAAAGGAAATGCAACACAGAAAAAATAAATAAGAAAGAAGGAAAGAAAGAGAGTAAGATTTGAGCACGCGGAAGCAATAACGCTAATCTGTTTCAATCGAACATAATGAAAATATGAAATGAAGGGAAGAAAGAAAAAAAAGTGAGATTATGTTTATTATACTTTTTACATATTGAATAATAGCAATAGCTCTTAAGTAAATCTATCAAACGTTGTAATAATTAAATTATCATACTGTGGCATATATACACAGGTCCTGCTAGTTAAAACACATTACAGCAAATACAGCAAATTACAGCAAATAAGTCATTATTTTCTATTTTATTAGGTTTCTATAAATATATAGTGCTATTTTTCTTATTTGAAAAAAAAAACGTAACAAAAATATTTGCGTGTTTGGCGCGTGTTTGCTGGAATGGATTAATGACATTTCAGTTTTTTACTATACCTTTTTTTACGTACCTTTTATTTATTGAACTTAATCAATCTGATATTTGTTTACAGTAACAGGGCATACGGTTAGGATCGAAATCACTCGTAAAATAGAATGTTTTGTACTTGGATATCAACCCTTATCAGATTGCAAGCTTTGCGTTCTCCAGTGCAAGAAAATCATGTCCAGTTTTTTTCTTTAGCATTTTTGACAATGCTTCTTGGTGCTTCAATCATGCAAGATGCAAATCGATCTTTTTTTCTTTTTCTTTCTCGGCTTTTAAGAAATATCTCAAACCTTTTGCCTTTTATTTTTGCCACAATCTTATTTCCATCTGGTCTCGAAAGAAAATCTTATAGAAAGAAAAAACAAAAGACATTCCCCCCTCAATAGATTGTTTACACCTAAATTCTTTCATTCACCCCTCCCCCCTCTCTCTCTCGAAAACACAAAAAAGGGTTTATCGTGTTAGACCAGCTTGATCTTTGCAAGTGTTGGCACGACAAAAAATAGTGTTAGCGAGATATAAAAACGGTTGACACAGATACACAATCAGGTGCTGACATAAGATCACCCAGGGTAGGGTAGTGGTTAGAAAACCCTTCTCACTTGCTCTTGATAATAAGTTCAACACTTATATATATATATATATATATATATATATATAAAGATAAATCTAATGAGTCAGACGAACCTACTAAAAGTTTCGCTTAATGCTCTTCAGGGCTAAGATCTGACTAAAGAGACTAGGAGCAAACGCATTAAATATAGTACTTACCACAGTGATTAAAATAAATTAGCATAAACATTTTAGATTATGCTAATTTATTTGAATCACTATGGTAAGTACTATATTTAATGCGTTTGCTCCTAGTCTCTTTAGTCAGGTCTTAGTCCTGAAGAGCATTAAGCGAAACTTTTACCAATAGAAAAACAACAAACTAGGAACACTATTAAAAGAATATTTTATTATATATATTTAATTTTTATTTTTAATTTTTTATATTCATTTTTTATTTTTTTATTTATTTTATTATTATTATTATTTCATATTTTTATATTTTATTTTTAAGCAAATTTGAAACTACTACATTTATTCTAATAAATACCTTAAACAACGCTAATTGTTACCTAAAATAAACTAAGAAGCCATATCTATTAACATTCTCTAAGGAGCCATGTTTTTTTATGAATACAACTATTAAGTACTTCTGATCTTTTATTTAGAAGTTCTCTATTATTAGAAAAGTTATTATATATATATATATATATATATATATATATATATATATATATATATATATATATATATATATATTATTATGATAACAATAAATAAATATAATTTTGTATATATGTAATTGTATGTAAACTCATCTGCTACCATATAGGTTTCATGCTCTTTAAACTTGCTTTTTTAAGCAGAGCAATCTTCAGGCAGCTAAAGATCTTGAAAAAGTGAAAAATATGGCAAGATTTATCTCCATACAATTAAATATATACAAAAAATTGTTAGGATTAATATCACTCTATCAAAGATATTGAACACTCTCCTAGTGATACTGTATATATTGGCTTAGTACTCTCATCAAGTGAGATTGTGTTAACAATATACTGTGGTTATATATATATATATATATATATATATACATCTGTGTGTGTGTGAGCAAGAATTAAGGAAAAAGTGAATAACAAAACACAAACAATATGATTCATTTTCATCAAGCTTCTATAGAATACCGAGACGAAATATTAATTGAATGTAATTGTTTGAGTTTTGTTATTCTCTTTTCCTTAATTTTTCCTCACATTTTGTCCAATTTTACTAATCTGTTATTTTCATCATATATATATATATATATATATATATATATATATATATATATATATATATATATATATATATATATATATATTTATATGTGTCTTTTTATGTTGAAGTTGGGCGTTATTATGAAGCATTTACAAATAAATGAAGGAACTCGATGTTATGGAGTACTAGATTCACTTATTTTTTAAAATTATTTATTATCATAACTTTTCGGGATGGTTAGATTCCCTTCTTCAGATGTTGAACGGATCCTTTGTCTTTGCGAATTAATATTATAGTGTGTACAGAAATAACCTTATTTCTGTTCACACTATATATATATATATATATATATATATGATGTTGTTATGGGCTCCACCCGTGTTTCTTTGTCGGTATATCTGATGTGTATATATATGTATCGATATCGTATATAAACCATTTGAGAAAGAGGGATGATTCTCAAAATATTGGTAAATAATAAGATTAAGAACACAATATTCATCATTTTGTTTTCTGATCTTCATTTTTTTCATGTTTCCAAAACAACGAAAACATTTCCATAACACACACACACACACACACACACACACACACACACACATATATATATATATATATATATATATATATATATATATATATATATATAAACCAGAAAAAGCCTGACCCGTTGGGTTACCTATTGAGCTCTGATTAGATTATTGTGACCAGGAAGAAAGTTATTTTTCCAAACGAATTGAGTTAAAAAAATAAACATCACCACAGAAAAACAAAAAACAAAAACAAAACAAAAACAAACAGTTTACAAGTCAAAAACTGACCCGTCTTATATATACTTCCAGCTACTGAAAATTAACATACGATAAGTCCATCTACCGCTCACACTCTCCAATCTCTCCCTTTACGCTCACTGAGAAAACTAACATATATAAGACAGAATGTGAAGTAAGAGACCGGTGAGTTTTTTACTTGATTGCAAATCACGATTAATTAGAACAAAATTAAATAAATTTTGTTTTCAAACATAACTTAATCAAAAAACTAGGGAATATTTTTGGATGTATTTCGTATCATTAAGCTAAATAGGAAAAAATCTTTAGCAAACAATCATTGATTCACCCAGCTTTAGTATAATATATGAACCCAGAGTCATCATCTAATGAAGACTTTATTGGATGCAATGCTACTGTTTAAACAACAGTCTTTGTGTGAAATTATATATATATATATATATATATATATATATATATATATATATAATAAAAATAAATATATAAAGGTTTTACATATTAAATGACATAGGAACAGTCACGACGATTTGGTTTCATGCATGCGTAACTGCAAACATTCGTCAGGTGACTTGGGGTTTAAGTTCAAATGTATATATATATATATATATATATATATATATATATATATATATAATATATATATATATGTGTGTGTGTGTGTGTGTGGTGAGTGTGTGTGTAAAAGGAATGACTTACCGGTGAAAATATTGGGTTGGTCTCAATATTTGGTTGGTATAAGTGTTACTCAGATAAGTCAGCGTTATAACAAATATAAAGTGCTCAATACGGATTTAGTATTATAGTGTGTACAGAAATAACCTTATTTCTGTACACACTATAATATAATATATATATATATATATATATATATATATATATATATATATATATATATATGAATATAGTTGCTATTAATAAAAAAGTTATGTGTGTTCTTATATTCATTCTCTGTAAAATAATGATTCAGATAATTAAGTTGTTTGAAATTGGCGTTACTTTAAAATCACCCTGTCGATCGACCTTTTACTTGGAAAATATTTCTTGTCTTTTGACCGACAGCCATATTGCCGGCTGAATCGAGACAATTTATAGATTTTAGATTATTTTTCATTATATATTATTTGATTGCAATGTTTTTTTCTTCTTTTATAATCAACTAGATTTGGTGTATTCTCGTGTCTTACACAATAAATCCATTTACACAGCAATAAGAGATGAAATAGTCTGACATTATTTCTGGCTGTATTGCTTATAAGTAGAAAAAAACAATTCCAAGAAAATGAATTCATTTTGTGTTGCCCGAAAAACTAACAGCGTCAGTCTCTATCAGAAATCTCTTTTCTTTCTGTTCAGTTGCTGCTAGTTTCATTTTCTTACAGACGCTGTAAATATTATTGGGTGCTCTTCCAATATGTGATCTACCGAATGGTTGTGATCTACCGAGTAATATGTGATCTACCGAATGGTTTCTAATCCAATATGTGATCTAGCGAGTTGTTTACATTCCAATATGTGATCTACCCATTAACTACCCATTATTTCCCCATTAAACTAACCATAATCCTAGCCCTGTCATCTTTTTTCCTAGTAGATCACATGCCATGAATAGTAGATCAATAGTAGATTACAAACCTTCGGTAGATCCCACAGTGGAAGAGCACCCCCTAACCCTAACCCTAATCCTGTCTTCTTTTTCCTAGTGTATCAATAGTAGATCACAAACCTTCGGTAGATCACATATTGGAAGAGCACCCCCTAACCCTAACCCTGTCATCTTTTGTCCTAGTAGATCACATGCCATGAATAGCAGATCAATAGTAGATCACAAACATTGGTAGATCACATATTGGAAGAGTACCCCTAACCCTAACATCTTTTTTTTCTTGGTAGATCAATAGTAGATCACAAACCTTTTGGTAGATCACATATTGGAAGAGTACCCCTAACCCTAACATCTTTTTTCCTGGTAGATCAATAGTAGATCACAAACCTTTGGTAGATCACATATTTGAAAGTACCCTAACCCTAACATCTTTTTTCTGGTAGATCAATAGTAGATCACAACCTTTGGTAGATCAATATTGAAGAGTACCCCTAACCCTAACATCTTTTTTCTTGGTAGATCAATAGTAGATCACAAACCTTTGGTAGATCACATATTGGAAGAGTACCCCCTAACCCTAACATCTTTTTCCTGGTAGATCCATTTGTAGATGTAAGTAGATCACACAAACCTTTGGTAGATCACATATTTGAAGAGTACCCCCTAACCCTAACATCTTTTTCCTAGTAGATCAATAGTAGATCACAAACCTTTGGTAGATCACATATTTGAAGAGTACCTAACCCTAACATCTTTTTTCTAGTAGATCAATAGTAGATCACAAACCTTTGGTAGATCACATATTTGAAGAGTACCCCTAACCCTAACATCTTTTTTCCTAGTAGATCAATAGTAGATCACAAACCTTTGGTAGATCACATATTTGAAGAGCACCCCCTAACCCTAACATCTTTTTTCCTAGTAGATCAATAGTAGATCACAACCTTTGGTAGATCACATATTTGAAGAGCACCCTAACCCTAACATCTTTTTTCCTAGTAGATCAATAGTAGATCACAAACCTTTGGTAGATCACATATTTGAAGAGCACCCCCTAACCCTAACATCTTTTTTCCTAGTAGATCAATAGTAGATCACAAACCTTTGGTAGATCACATATTTGAAGAGTACCCCCTAACCCTAACATCTTTTTCCTAGTAGATCAATAGTAGATCACAAACCTTTGGTAGATCACATATTTGAAGAGCACCCCCTAACCCTAACATCTTTTTTCCTAGTAGATCAATAGTAGATCACAAACCTTTGGTAGATCACATATTTGAAGAGTACCCCTAACCCTAACATCTTTTTTCCTAGTAGATCAATAGTAGATCACAAACCTTTGGTAGATCACATATTTGAAGAGCACCCTAACCTAACATCTTTTTCCTAGTAGATCATAGTAGATCACAAACTTTGGTAGATCACATATTTGAAGAGCCCCCTAACCCTAACATCTTTTTTCCTAGTAGATCAATAGTAGATCACAAACCTTTGGTAGATCACATATTTGAAGAGCACCCCCTAACCCTAACATCTTTTTTCCTAGTAGATCAATAGTAGATCACAAACCTTTGGTAGATCACATATTTGAAGAGCACCCCTAACCCTAACATCTTTTTTCCTAGTAGATCAATAGTAGATCACAAACCTTTGGTAGATCACATATTTGAAGAGCCCCCTAACCCTAACATCTTTTTTCCTAGTAGATCAATAGTAGATCACAAACCTTTGGTAGATCACATATTTGAAGAGCACCCCCTAACCCTAAATCTTTTTTCCTAGTAGATCAATAGTAGATCACAAACCTTTGGTAGATCACATATTTGAAGAGTACCCCCTAACCCTAACATCTTTTTTCCTAGTAGATCAATAGTAGATCACAAACCTTTGGTAGATCACATATTTGAAGAGCACCCCCTAACCCTAACATCTTTTTTCCTAGTAGATCAATAGTAGATCACAAACCTTTGGTAGATCACATATTTGAAGAGCACCCCCTAACCCTAACATCTTTTTTCCTAGTAGATCAATAGTAGATCACAAACCTTTGGTAGATCACATATTTGAAGAGCACCCCTAACCCTAACATCTTTTTTCCTAGTAGATCAATAGTAGATCACAAACCTTTGGTAGATCACATATTTGAAGAGCACCCCTAACCTAACATCTTTTTTCCTAGTAGATCAATAGTAGATCACAAACCTTTGGTAGATCACATATTTGAAGAGTACCCCCTAACCCTAACATCTTTTTTCCTAGTAGATCAATAGTAGATCACAAACCTTTGGTAGATCACATATTTGAAGAGTACCCCTAACCCTAACATCTTTTTTCCTAGTAGATCAATAGTAGATCACAAACCTTTGGTAGATCACATATTTGAAGAGTACCCCCTAACCCTAACATCTTTTTTCCTAGTAGATCAATAGTAGATCACAAACCTTTGGTAGATCACATATTTGAAGAGTACCCCCTAACCCAACATCTTTTTTCCTAGTAGATCAATAGTAGATCACAAACCTTTGGTAGATCACATATTTGAAGAGTACCCCCTAACCCTAACATCTTTTTTCCTAGTAGATCAATAGTAGATCACAAACCTTTGGTAGATCACATATTTGAAGAGTACCCCTAACCCTAACATCTTTTTTCCTAGTAGATCAATAGTAGATCACAAACCTTTGGTAGATCACATATTTGAAGAGTACCCCCTAACCCTAACATCTTTTTTCCTAGTAGATCAATAGTAGATCACAACCTTTGGTAGATCACATATTTGAAGAGTACCCCCTAACCCTAACATCTTTTTCCTGGTAGATCAATAGTAGATCACAAACCTTTGTAGATCACATATTTGAAGAGTACCCCCTAACCCTAATCTTTTTCCCTAGTAGATCAATAGTAGATCACAACCTTTGGTAGATCACATATTTGAAGAGTACCCCCTAACCCTAACATCTTTTTTCCTAGTAGATCAATAGTAGATCACAAACCTTTGGTAGATCACATATTTGAAGAGTACCCCTAACCTAACATCTTTTTTCCTAGTAGATCAATAGTAGATCACAACCTTTGGTAGATCACATATTTGAAGAGTACCCCTAACCTAACATCTTTTTTCCTGGTAGATCAATAGTAGATCACAAACCTTTGGTAGATCACATATTTGAAGAGTACCCCCTAACCCTAACATCTTTTTTCCTAGTAGATCAATAGTAGATCACAAACCTTTGGTAGATCACATATTTGAAGAGTACCCCTAACCCTAACATCTTTTTCCTAGTAGATCAATAGTAGATCACAAACCTTTGGTAGATCACATATTTGAAGAGTACCCCCTAACCCTAACATCTTTTTTCCTAGTAGATCAATAGTAGATCACAAACCTTTGGTAGATCACATATTTGAAGAGTACCCTAACCCTAACATCTTTTTTCCTAGTAGATCAATAGTAGATCACAAACCTTTGGTAGATCACATATTTGAAGAGTACCCCTAACCCTAACATCTTTTTTTCTAGTAGATCAATAGTAGATCACAAACCTTTGGTAGATCACATATTTGAAGAGTACCCCCTAACCCTAACATCTTTTTTCCTAGTAGATCAATAGTAGATCACAAACCTTTGGTAGATCACATATTGAAGAGTACCCCTAACCCTAACATCTTTTTTCCTAGTAGATTCATAGTAGATCACAAACCTTTGGTAGATCACATATTTGAAGAGTACCCCTAACCCTAACATCTTTTTTCCTAGTAGATCAATAGTAGATCACAAACCTTTGGTAGATCACATATTTGAAGAGTACCCCCTAACCCTAACATCTTTTTTCCTAGTAGATCAATAGTAGATCACAAACCTTTGGTAGATCACATATTTGAAGAGCACCCCCTAACCCTAACATCTTTTTTCCTAGTAGATCAATAGTAGATCACAAACCTTTGGTAGATCACATATTTGAAGAGTACCCCTAACCCTAACATCTTTTTTCCTAGTAGATCAATAGTAGATCACAAACCTTTGGTAGATCACATATTTGAAGAGTACCCCCTAACCCTAACATCTTTTTTCCTAGTAGATCAATAGTAGATCACAAACCTTTGGTAGATCACATATTTGAAGAGTACCCCTAACCCTAACATCTTTTTCCTAGTAGATCAATAGTAGATCACAACCTTTGGTAGATCACATATTTGAAGAGTACCCCTAACCCTAACATCTTTTTTCCTAGTAGATCAATAGTAGATCACAAACCTTTGGTAGATCACATATTTGAAGAGTACCCCCTACCCCTAACATCTTTTTTCCTAGTAGATCAATAGTAGATCACAAACCTTTGGTAGATCACATATTTGAAGAGTACCCCTAACCCTAACATCTTTTTTCCTAGTAGATCAATAGTAGATCACAAACCTTTGGTAGATCACATATTTGAAGAGTACCCCCTAACCCTAACATCTTTTTTCCTAGTAGATCAATAGTAGATCACAAACCTTTGGTAGATCACATATTTGAAGAGTACCCCTAACCTAACATCTTTTTCCTAGTAGATCAATAGTAGATCACAAACCTTTGGTAGATCACATATTTGAAGAGTACCCCCTAACCCTAACATCTTTTTTCCTAGTAGATCAATAGTAGATCACAAACCTTTGGTAGATCACATATTTGAAGAGTACCCCCTAACCCTAACATCTTTTTTCCTAGTAGATCAATAGTAGATCACAAACCTTTGGTAGATCACATTTGAAGAGTACCCCTAACCTAACATCTTTTTTCCTAGTAGATCAATAGTAGATCACAAACCTTTGGTAGATCACATATTTGAAGAGTACCCCTAACCCTAACATCTTTTTTCCTAGTAGATCAATAGTAGATCACAAACCTTTGGTAGATCACATATTTGAAGAGTACCCCCTAACCCTAACATCTTTTTTCCTAGTAGATCAATAGTAGATCACAAACCTTTGGTAGATCACATATTTGAAGAGTACCCCTAACCCTAACATCTTTTTTCCTAGTAGATCAATAGTAGATCACAAACCTTTGGTAGATCACATATTTGAAGAGTACCCCTAACCCTAACATCTTTTTTCCTAGTAGATCAATAGTAGATCACAAACCTTTGGTAGATCACATATTTGAAGAGTACCCCCTAACCCTAACATCTTTTTTCCTAGTAGATCAATAGTAGATCACAAACCTTTGGTAGATCACATATTTGAAGAGTACCCCCTAACCCTAACATCTTTTTTCCTAGTAGATCAATAGTAGATCACAAACCTTTGGTAGATCACATATTTGAAGAGTACCCCTAACCCTAACATCTTTTTTCCTAGTAGATCAATAGTAGATCACAAACCTTTGGTAGATCACATATTTGAAGAGTACCCTAACCCTAACATCTTTTTTCCTAGTAGATCAATAGTAGATCACAAACCTTTGGTAGATCACATATTTGAAGAGTACCCCCCTAACCCTAACATCTTTTTTCCTAGTAGATCAATAGTAGATCACAAACCTTTGGTAGATCACATATTTGAAGAGCCCCTAACCCTAACATCTTTTTTCCTAGTAGATCAATAGTAGATCACAAACCTTTGGTAGATCACATATTTGAAGAGTACCCCCCTAACCCTAACATCTTTTTTCCTAGTAGATCAATAGTAGATCACAAACCTTTGGTAGATCACATATTTGAAGAGCACCCCCTAACCCTAACATCTTTTTCCTAGTAGATCAATAGTAGATCACAAACCTTTGGTAGATCACATATTTGAAGAGCACCCCTAACCCTAACATCTTTTTTCCTAGTAGATCAATAGTAGATCACAAACCTTTGTAGATCACATATTGAAGAGCACCCCTAACCCTAACATCTTTTTTCCTAGTAGATCAATAGTAGATCACAAACCTTTGGTAGATCACATATTTGAAGAGTACCCCTAACCTAACATCTTTTTTCCTAGTAGATCAATAGTAGATCACAAACCTTTGGTAGATCACATATTTGAAGAGCACCCCTAACCCTAACATCTTTTTTCCTAGTAGATCAATAGTAGATCACAAACCTTTGGTAGATACATATTTGAAGAGTACCCCCTAACCCTAACATCTTTTTTCCTAGTAGATCAATAGTAGATCACAAACCTTTGGTAGATCACATATTTGAAGAGCACCCCCTAACCCTAACATCTTTTTCCTAGTAGATCAATAGTAGATCACAAACCTTTGGTAGATCACATATTTGAAGAGACCCCTAACCCTAACATCTTTTTTCCTAGTAGATCAATAGTAGATCACAAACCTTTGGTAGATCACATATTTGAAGAGTACCCCTAACCCTAACATCTTTTTTCCTAGTAGATCAATAGTAGATCACAAACTTTGGTAGATCAATATTTGAAGAGCACCCCCTAACCTAACATCTTTTTTCTAGTAGATCAATAGTAGATCACAAACCTTTGGTAGATCACATATTGAAGAGTACCCCCTAACCCTAACATCTTTTTTCCTAGTAGATCAATAGTAGATCACAAACCTTTGGTAGATCACATATTTGAAGACACCCCCTAACCCTAACATCTTTTTTCCTAGTAGATCAATAGTAGATCACAAACCTTTGGTAGATCACATATTTGAAGAGTACCCTAACCCTAAAATCTTTTTTTCCTAGTAGATCAATAGTAGATCACAAACCTTTGGTAGATCACATATTTGAAGAGTACCCCCTAACCCTAACATCTTTTTCTAGTAGATCAATAGTAGATCACAAACCTTTGGTAGATACATATTTGAAGAGCACCCTAACCCTACATCTTTTTCCTAGTAGATCAATAGTAGATCACAAACCTTTGGTAGATCACATATTTGAAGAGTACCCCCTAACCCTAACATCTTTTTTCCTAGTAGATCAATAGTAGATCACAACCTTTGGTAGATCACATATTTGAAGAGCACCCCCTAACCCTAACATCTTTTTTCCTAGTAGATCAATAGTAGATCACAAACCTTTGGTAGATCACATATTTGAAGAGTACCCCTAACCCTAACATCTTTTTTCCTAGTAGATCAATAGTAGATCACAAACCTTTGGTAGATCACATATTTGAAGAGTACCCTAACCCTAACATCTTTTTTCCTAGTAGATCAATAGTAGATCACAAACCTTTGGTAGATCACATATTTGAAGAGTACCCCCTAACCCTAACATCTTTTTTCCTAGTAGATCAATAGTAGATCACAAACCTTTGGTAGATCACATATTTGAAGAGTACCCCTAACCCTAACATCTTTTTTCCTAGTAGATCAATAGTAGATCACAAACCTTTGGTAGATCACATATTTGAAGAGTACCCCTAACCCTAACATCTTTTTTCCTAGTAGATCAATAGTAGATCACAAACCTTTGTAGATCACATATTTTGAAGAGTACCCTAACCCTAACATCTTTTTTCCTAGTAGATCAATAGTAGATCACAAACCTTTGGTAGATCACATATTTGAAGAGTACCCCTAACCCTAACATCTTTTTTCCTAGTAGATCAATAGTAGATCACAAACCTTTGGTAGATCACATATTTGAAGAGTACCCCCTAACCCTAACATCTTTTTTCCTAGTAGATCAATAGTAGATCACAAACCTTTGGTAGATCACATATTTGAAGAGTACCCCTAACCCTAACATCTTTTTTCCTAGTAGATCAATAGTAGATCACAAACCTTTGGTAGATCACATATTTTGAAGAGTACCCCCTAACCCTAACATCTTTTTTCCTAGTAGATCAATAGTAGATCACAACCTTTGGTAGATCACATATTTGAAGAGTACCCCCTAACCCTAAACATCTTTTTTCCTAGTAGATCAATAGTAGATCACAAACCTTTGGTAGATCACATATTTGAAGAGTACCCCCTAACCCTAACATCTTTTTTCCTAGTAGATCAATAGTAGATCACAAACCTTTGGTAGATCACATATTTGAAGAGTACCCCTAACCCTAACCTTTTTTCCTAGTAGATCAATAGTAGATCACAAACCTTTGGTAGATCACATATTTGAAGAGTACCCCTAACCCTAACATCTTTTTCCTAGTAGATCAATAGTAGATCACAAACCTTTGGTAGATCACATATTTGAAGAGTACCCCCTAACCCTAACATCTTTTTTCCTAGTAGATCAATAGTAGATCACAAACCTTTGGTAGATACATATTTTGAAGAGTACCCCCTAACCCTAACATCTTTTTTCTAGTAGATCAATAGTAGATCACAAACCTTTGGTAGATCACATATTTGAAGAGTACCCCTAACCCTAACATCTTTTTTCCTAGTAGATCAATAGTAGATCACAAACCTTTGGTAGATCACATATTTGAAGAGTACCCCTAACCCTAACATCTTTTTTCCTAGTAGATCAATAGTAGATCACAAACCTTTGGTAGATCACATATTTGAAGAGTACCCCTAACCCTAACATCTTTTTTCCTAGTAGATCAATAGTAGATCACAAACCTTTGGTAGATCACATATTTGAAGAGTACCCCCTAACCCTAACATCTTTTTTCCTAGTAGATCAATAGTAGATCACAAACCTTTGGTAGATCACATATTTGAAGAGTACCCCCTAACCCTAACATCTTTTTTCCTAGTAGATCAATAGTAGATCACAAACCTTTGGTAGATCACATATTTGAAGAGTACCCCTAACCCTAACATCTTTTTTCCTAGTTAGATCAATAGTAGATCACAAACCTTTGGTAGATCACATATTTGAGAGTACCCCCTAACCCTAACATCTTTTTTCCTAGTAGATCAATAGTAGATCACAAACCTTTGGTAGATCACATATTTGAAGAGTACCCCCTAACCCTAACATCTTTTTTCCTAGTAGATCAATAGTAGATCACAAACCTTTGGTAGATCACATATTTGAAGAGTACCCCCTAACCCTAACATCTTTTTTCCTAGTAGATCAATAGTAGATCACAAACCTTTGGTTAGATCACATATTTGAAGAGTACCCCCCTAACCCTAACATCTTTTTCCTAGTAGATCAATAGTAGATCACAAACCTTTGGTAGATCACATATTTGAAGAGTACCCTAACCCTAACATCTTTTTTCCTAGTAGATCAATAGTAGATCACAAACCTTTGGTAGATCACATATTTGAAGAGTACCCCCTAACCCTAACATCTTTTTTCCTAGTAGATCAATAGTAGATCACAAACCTTTGGTAGATCACATATTTGAAGAGTACCCCCTAACCCTAACATCTTTTTTTCCTAGTAGATCAATAGTAGATCACAAACCTTTGGTAGATCAATATTTGAAGAGTACCCCTAACCCTAACATCTTTTTTCCTAGTAGATCAATAGTAGATCACAAACCTTTGGTAGATCACATATTGAAGAGTACCCCCTAACCCTAACATCTTTTTTCCTAGTAGATCAATAGTAGATCAAAACCTTTGGTAGATCACATATTTGAAGAGTACCCCCTAACCCTAACATCTTTTTTCCTAGTAGATCAATAGTAGATCACAAAACCTTTGGTAGATCACATATTTGAAGAGTACCCCTAACCCTAACATCTTTTTTCCTAGTAGATCAATAGTAGATCACAAACCTTTGGTAGATCACATATTTGAAGAGTACCCCCTAACCCTAACATCTTTTTTCCTAGTAGATCAATAGTAGATCACAAACCTTGGTAGATCACATATTTGAAGAGTACCCCTAACCCTAACATCTTTTTTCCTGGTAGATCAATAGTAGATCACAAACCTTTGTAGATCACATTTTGAAGAGCCCCCCTAACCCTAACATCTTTTTTCCTAGTAGATCAATAGTAGATCACAAACCTTTGGTAGATCACATATTTGAAGAGTACCCCCTAACCCTAACATCTTTTTCCTAGTAGATCAATAGTAGATCACAACCTTTGGTAGATCACATATTTGAAGAGTACCCCTAACCCTAACATCTTTTTTCCTAGTAGATCAATAGTAGATCACAAACCTTTGGTAGATCACATATTTGAAGAGTACCCCCTAACCCTAACATCTTTTTTCCTGGTAGATCAATAGTGATCACAAACTTTGGTAGATCACATATTTGAAGAGCACCCCCTAACCCTACATCTTTTTTCCTAGTAGATTCAATAGTAGATCACAAACCTTTGGTAGATCACATATTTGAAGAGTACCCCCTAACCCTAACATCTTTTTTCCTAGTAGATCAATAGTAGATCACAAACTTTGGTAGATCACATATTTGAAGAGTACCCTAACCCTAACATCTTTTTTCCTAGTAGATCAATAGTAGATCACAAACCTTTGGTAGATCAATATTTGAAGAGTACCCCNCTAACCCTAACATCTTTTTTCCTAGTGATCAATAGTAGATCACAAACTTTGGTAGATCACATATTTGAAGAGCCCCCTAACCCTAACATCTTTTTCCTAGTAGATCAATAGTAGATCACAAACCTTTGGTAGATCACATATTTGAAGGTACCCCTAACCCTAACATCTTTTTTCCTGGTAGATCAATAGTAGATCACAAACCTTTGGTAGATCACATATTTGAAGAGTACCCCCTAACCCTAACATCTTTTTTCCTTGTAGATCAATAGTAGATCACAAACCTTTGTAGATAACATATTTGAAGAGTACCCCCCTAACCCTAACAATCTTTTTCCTAGTAGATCTAAAGTAGATCACAACCTTTGGTAATCACAATATTGAAGAGTACCCCCTAACCCTAACATCTTTTTTCCTAGTAGATCAATAGTAGATCACAAACCTTTGGTAGATCACATATTTGAAGAGTACCCCTAACCCTAACATCTTTTTTCCTAGTAGATCAATAGTAGATCACAAACCTTTGGAGATCACATATGTGAAGAGACCCCCTAACCCTAACATCTTTTTCCTAGTAGATCAATAGTAGATCACAAACCTTTGGTAGATCACATATTTGAAGATACCCCCTAACCCTAACATCTTTTTTCCTAGTAGATCAATAGTAGATCACAAACTTTGGTAGATCACATATTTGAAGAGTACCCCTAACCCTAACATCTTTTTTCCTAGTAGATCAATAGTAGATCACAAACTTTGGTAGATCACATTATGAAGAGTACCCCCTAACCCTAACATCTTTTTTCCTAGTAGATCAATAGTAGATCACAAACCTTTGGTAGATCACATATTTGAAGAGACCCCTAACCCTAACATCTTTTTCCTAGTAGATCAATAGTAGATCACAAACCTTTGGTAGATCACATATTTGAAGAGCACCCCTAACCCTAACATCTTTTTTCCTAGTAGATCAATAGTAGATCACAAACCTTTGGTAGATCACATATTTGAAGAGCACCCCCTAACCCTAACATCTTTTTTTCCTAGTAGATCAATAGTAGATCACAAACTTTGGTAGATCACATATTTGAAGAGCACCCCTAACCCTAACATCTTTTTTCCTAGTAGATCAATAGTAGATCACAAACCTTTGGTAGATCACATATTTGAAGAGACCCCTAACCCTAACATCTTTTTCCTAGTAGATCAATAGTAGATCACAAACCTTTGGTAGATCACATATTTGAAGAGCACCCCTAACCCTAACATCTTTTTTCCTAGTAGATCAATAGTAGATCACAAACCTTTGGTAGATCACATATTTGAAGAGACCCCTAACCCTAACATCTTTTTCTCTAGTAGATCAATAGTAGATCACAAACCTTGGTAGATCACAATATTTGAAGAGCACCCCTACCCTAACATCTTTTTCCTAGTAGATCAATAGTAGATCACAAACCTTTGGTAGTCACATATTTGAAGAGACC
This sequence comes from Doryteuthis pealeii, assembly GCA_023376005.1. Classification (NCBI taxonomy): domain Eukaryota; kingdom Metazoa; phylum Mollusca; class Cephalopoda; order Myopsida; family Loliginidae; genus Doryteuthis; species Doryteuthis pealeii. The sequence continues at coordinate 89,707,702 of CM042154.1, read as the reverse complement.
CCCTACCCTAACATCTTTTTTCCTAGTAGATCAATAGTAGATCACAAACCTTTGGTAGATCACATATTTGAAGAGCACCCCTAACCCTAATCATTTTTTCCTAGTAGATCAATAGTAGATCACAAAACCTTTGGTAGATCACATATTTGAAGAGACCCCTAACCCTACAAATCTTTTTTCCTAGTAGATCAATAGTAGATCACAAACCTTTGGTAGATCACATATTGAAGAGTACCCCTAACCCTAACATCTTTTTTCCTAGTAGATCAATAGTAGATCACAAACCTTTGTAGATCACATATTTGAAGAGCACCCCTACCTAACATTTTTTCCTAGTAGATCAATAGTTAGATCACAAACCTTTGTAGATCACATTTTGAAGAGACCCCTAACCCTAACATCTTTTTTCCTAGTAATCAATAGTAGATCACAAACCTTTGGTAGATCACATATTTGAAGAGTACCCTAACCCTAACATCTTTTTTCCTATAGATCAATAGTAGATCACAAACTTTGGTAGATCACATATTTGAAGATACCCCCCACCCTAACATCTTTTTTCCTAGTAGATCAATAGTAGATCACAAACCTTTGTAGATCACATATTTGAAGAGCACCCCTAACCCTAACATCTTTTTTCCTAGTAGATCAATAGTAGATCACAAACCTTTGGTAGATCACATATTTGAAAGAGCACCCTAACCCTAACATCTTTTTTCCTAGTAGATCAATAGTAGATCACAAACCTTGGTAGATCACATATTTGAAGAGTACCCCCTAACCCTAACATCTTTTTTCCTAGTAGATCAATAGTAGATCACAAACCTTTGGTAGATCACATATTTGAAGAGTACCCCTAACCCTAACATCTTTTTTCCTAGTAGATCAATAGTAGATCCCAAACCTTTGGTAGATCACATATTTGAAGAGACCCCCAACCCTAACATCTTTTTTCCTAGTAGATCAATAGTAGATCAACACCTTTGGTAGATCACATATTTGAAGAGTACCCCTAACCCTAACATCTTTTTTCCTAGTAGATCAATAGTAGATCACAAACCTTTGGTAGATCACATATTTGAAGAGTACCCCCTAACCCTAACATCTTTTTTCCTAGTAGATCAATAGTAGATCACAAACCTTTGGTAGATCACATATTTGAAAGTACCCCTAACCCTAACATCTTTTTTCCCAGTAGATCAATAGTAGATCCAAACCTTGGTAGATCACATATTTGAAGAGTACCCCTAACCCTAACATCTTTTTCCTAGTAGATCAATAGTAGATCACAAACCTTTGGTAGATCACATATTTGAAGAGACCCCTAACCCTAACATCTTTTTTCCTGTAGATCAATAGTAGATCACAAACCTTTGGTAGATCACATATTTGAAGAGTACCCCTAACCCTAACATCTTTTTTCCTAGTAGATCAATAGTAGATCACAAACCTTTGTAGATACATATTTGAAGAGTACCCCTAACCTAACATCTTTTTTCCTAGTAGATCAATAGTAGATCACAAACCTTGGTAGATCACATATTTGAAGAGTACCCCCTAACCCTAACATCTTTTTTCCTAGTAGATCAATAGTAGATCACAAACCTTTGGTAGATCACATATTTGAAGAGTACCCCCTAACCCTAACATCTTTTTTTCCTAGTAGATCAATAGTAGATCACAAACCTTTTGGAGATCACATATTTGAAGAGACCCCTAACCCTAACATCTTTTTCCTAGTAGATCAATAGTAGATCACAAACCTTTGGTAGATCACATATTTGAAGAGTACCCCCTAACCCTAACATCTTTTTCCTAGTAGATCAATAGTAGATCACAAACCTTTGGTAGATCACATATTTGAAGAGTACCCCCTAACCCTAACATCTTTTTTCCTAGTAGATCAATAGTAGATCACAACCTTTGGTAGATCACATATTGAAGAGTACCCCTAACCCTAACATCTTTTTCCTAGTAGATCAATAGTAGATCACAAACCTTTGGTAGATCACATATTTGAAGAGTACCCCCTAACCCTAACATCTTTTTCTCGTAGATCAATAGTAGATCACAAACCTTTGTAGATCACATATTGAGAGTTACCCCCTAACCCTAACATCTTTTTCCTAGTAGATCAATAGTAGATCACAAACCTTTGGTAGAATCACATATTTGAAGAGTACCCCTAACCCTAACATCTTTTTTCTAGTAGATCAATAGTAGATCACAAACCTTGTGTAGATCACATATTTGAAGAGTACCCCTAACCCTAACATCTTTTTTCCTAGTAGATCAATAGTAGATCACAAACCTTTGGTAGATCACATATTTGAAGATACCCCCTAACCCTAACATCTTTTTTCCTGTAGATCAATAGTAGATCACAAACCTTGGTAGATCAATATTTGAAGAGACCCCTAACCCTAACATCTTTTTTCCTAGTAGATCAATAGTAGATCACAAACCTTTGGTAGATACATATTTGAAGAGTACCCCCTAACCCTAACATCTTTTTTCCTAGTAGATCAATAGTAGATCACAAACCTTTGGTAGATCACATATTTGAAGAGACCCCCTAACCTACATCTTTTTTCCTAGTAGATCAATAGTAGATCACAAACCTTTGGTAGATCACATATTTGAAGAGTACCCCTAACCCTAACATCTTTTTTCCTAGTAGATCAATAGTAGATCACAAACCTTTGGTAGATCACATATTTGAAGAGTACCCCCTAACCCTAACATCTTTTTTTCCTAGTAGATCAATAGTAGATCAACAAACCTTTGTAGATCACATATTTGAAGAGTACCCCTAACCTAACATCTTTTCTATAGATCAATAGTAGATCACACACCTTTGGTAGATCAATATTTGAAGAGTACCCCTAACCCTAACATCTTTTTTCTAGTAGATCAATAGTAGATCACAAACCTTTGGTAGATCAACATATTTGAAGAGTACCCCTAACCCTAACATCTTTTTTCCTAGTAGATCAATAGTAGATCACAAACCTTTGGTAGATCACATATTGAAGAGTACCCCCTAACCTAACATCTTTTTTCCTAGTAGATCAATAGTAGATCACAAACCTTTGGTAGATCACATATTTGAAGAGTACCCCTAACCCTAACATCTTTTTTCCTAGTAGATCAATAGTAGATCACAAACCTTTGGTAGATCACATATTTGAAGAGTACCCCTAACCCTAACATCTTTTTTCCTAGTAGATCAATAGTTAGATCACAAACCTTTGGTAGATCACATATTTGAAGAGAACCCCTAACCCTAACATCTTTTTTCCTAGTAGATCAATAGTAGATCACAAACTTTGTAGATCACATATTTGAAGAGTACCCCCTAACCCTAACATCTTTTTTCCTAGTAGATCAATAGTAGATCACAAACCTTTGGTAGATCACATATTGAAGAGTACCCTAACCCTAACATCTTTTTCCTGTAGATCAATAGTAGATCACAAACCTTTGTAGATCACATATTTGAAGAGTACCCCCTAACCCTAACATCTTTTTTCCTGTAGATCAATAGTAGATCACAAACCTTTGTAGATACATATTTGAAGAGTACCCCTAACCCTAACATCTTTTTTCCTAGTAGATCAATAGTAGATCACAACCTTTGGTAGATCACATATTTGAAGAGTACCCCTAACCCTAACATCTTTTTTCCTAGTAGATCAAAAGACAAAAAAAAAAAAAACACTAAACATTAGAACAATAGTAGATCACAAACTTTGGTAGATCACATATTGAAGAGACCCCCTAACCCTAACATTTTTTCCTAGTAGATCAATAGTAGATCACAAACCTTTGGTAGATCACATATTTGAAGAGCACCCCTAACCCTAAATCTTTTTTCCTAGTAGATAATAGTAGATCACAAACCTTTGGTAGATCACATATTTGAAGAGTACCCAACCCTAACATCTTTTTTCCTAGTAGATCAATAGTAGATCACAAACCTTTGTAGATCACATATTTGAAGAAACCCCTAACCTAACATCTTTTTTTCCTAGTAATCAATAGTAGATCACAAACCTTTGGTAGATCACAATTTGAAGAGTACCCCCTAACCTAACATCTTTTTCTAGTAGATCAATAGTAGATCACAAACCTTGGTAGATCACATATTTGAAGAGTCCCCTAACCCTAACATCTTTTTTCCTAGTAGATCAATAGTAGATCACAAACCTTTGGTAGATCACATATTTGAAGAGTACCCCCTAACCCTAACATCTTTTTTCCTGTAGATCAATAGAGATCACAAACCTTTGGTAGATCACATATTTGAAGAGCACCCCTAACCTAACATCTTTTTTCTAGTAGATCAATAGTAGATCACAAACTTTGGTAGATCACATATTTGAAGAGCACCCCTAACCCTAACATCTTTTTTCCTAGTAGATAATAGTAGATCACAAACCTTTGGTAGATCACATATTTGAAGAGACCCCCTAACCTAACATCTTTTTTCTAGTAGATCAATAGTAGATCACAAACCTTTGGTAGATCACATATTTGAAGAGTACCCCCTAACCCTAACATCTTTTTTCCTAGTAGATCAATAGTAGATCACAAACTTTGGTAGATCACATATTTGAAGAGTACCCCCTAACCTAACATCTTTTTTCTAGTAGATCAATAGTAGATCACAAACCTTTGGTAGATCACATATTTGAAGAGTACCCCCTAACCCTAACATCTTTTTTCCTGGTAGATCAATAGTAGATCACAAACCTTTGTAGATCACATATTGAAGAGCACCCTAACCCTAACATCTTTTTTCCTAGTAGATCAATAGTAGATCACAAACCTTTTGTAGATCACATATTTGAAGAGACCCCTAACCCTAACATCTTTTTTCCTAGTAGATCAATAGTAGATCACAAACCTTTGGTAGATCACATATTTGAAGAGTACCCCCTAACCCTAACATCTTTTTTCCTAGTAGATCAATAGTAGATCACAAACCTTTGGTAGATCACATATTTGAAGAGTACCCCTAACCCTAACATCTTTTTTCCTAGTAGATCAATAGTAGATCACAAACCTTTGGTAGATCACATATTGAAGCACCCCCTAACCTAACCTAACCCTCTCTTTTCTGTGTTCTCATGCAGAATGCAGATCAATAGTAGATCACAAACATCTGGTAGATCACATATTGAAGAGCACCTATTATTGTTACATAATTCGTGGGAGCCTACGAATTATGTCTGTAAGTGTAGTTAGATTTTGAATTAAATTCGTGAAATTCAAAATCGGAGGGATATATTATTGATAGTAATGGCATTTAGTTGACACCCAGGTTTTCACCAATGGGAACGTGAGAGCGGAAGTTTAGTTAGTTAGTTAGATATTTGCGGTTAATCAACGGAACTAGACGTAATGTTCAGCTGTCCCAAGTATTCAACTTCTCGCCACGCGGTTGAGAAACCTTTTGGCTTTGGATATTTTTAATAAAGAATAAAGAAAAACAATAAAGTCTTATTAATCATTACAACCAAGAACTGAGCAGACGATCCAGCCCAGAAGAAGAAAGAAGTCAGCCCAGAAGAAAATGTCCAGCGACAAAGTAAGAACAAGTAAGAACCCATCTCTCCTCACTCTCTCTCCCCATAATATACCCATATAAAAGTGGTATATATATATATATATACCGACCTCTCTCCGCACGAGTAGGATGTGACACAACGTCATTTCTTTAAGCGGGGTTTCACAGTTTTCCTTCTAGACTATCACCTAACCATGGTTAAAGAGTCCAATCCGCTCTACTATTTGCCCATGGCTGGAAATGTTATTGGATGCATACCTTTCCCAAGGTAAGGATCTGTGCAGGCAAAGTAGTTAAGGAGCTGAATGGTAAGGGTGGCGCTCCACCTCATGCTAAAAACAATTCCTTTAATCTACCGCTATTGAAAATGGGATAGACTCCCTCGCTGACTTGGCTATTTACCCGGCTTAAGCCGCCCGACGACTTTTACTTTCTTTATATGGTGTGTGTATGTGTGGTTGTGTGTCTGTTGTGTTGTTTGTGTGTGTGTGGGTTGTGTGTGGTGTGTGTGTTTTTATCTTTTTGTTTTAATAAGCAGTCAGTCATGTGTCTAAAGAAGCCTTGAAAACGGTGGAGCACTCGAAATATTGTATATAAAAAAAGAAGATCAAAAAAGCAATAATACGTTCATCGTTGTACTTTTTTTGTTCACCTCTTTAATTCCATACTTCAAATATAACCCAAAATGTCCCCAGTAAAAATATAAGATAGAGATGAATTGCCTCTAAGTACCTTGTGGATTATGATTCAATTTCTTATTTTTATGATTCCGATTAAATGACATTTACAGTATTTTTTTGTTATCATCATTGGAAATGATAAAAAAATAAACAATGAAGAGTTGCAGCTTTTGAAAATCTCATTAATAATAATATATATATATATAAATTATATTATATAATATATATATATATTTTGAAATAGAAGTCTAACCGTAAGAAACGCTAAGTTTGTCGATTTTTCTATTCAAAGTTACATCAGGTATATCAACTTTACCCGATATGATTTAGGTATACAAACACAACACAACACCACACACACACACACACACCACACATATATATATATATATATATATATATAATATATATATGTGTTGTGTGATGGCTGTGTGCGTGCGTGTGTGTTAAGTCTATATATACGTATATCTATTTATATGTTATATATATATATATATATATATATGATGAAGTCCTTATATAGAGTGTATATATATAGATATATACATATAATATATATGTTTTATACTTTGGTTGCTACAAGTTCTTGTACAAGGTGATTTCTAGGCTGGTTCATATTCTGTACCAGTAGTTTGTTTGTAGAGTTCAGGGTTCCGTATGAGCTCATGTTTAATATGGTAACAGAGCAAAGTTTATTTGTGAATAAAAAGCCTTAAATGCCAGGGTACGTCGTTATTACCATTCCACTCTGAGTATGCCCACAAGCTTTCTTCAGACCACTGATATCTTTTATTTAGACAGCACCATGGCCGAACTCAACTTATATGTGCCTGTCTAAATTAAAAGATTATCAGTTGGTCTGGAAGAGAAGCTGCGTGGGCATACTCACGAGGTGGAAATGGTCCATAACCACGATACCCATGCATCTTAAAGCCTTTTTTATTCACAAATTTATTATATATATTATATATATATATTATGTGGGTTGTGTGTTTAAGCCATATATAGTTATAGATATATATATATGATGTATATATATGTTAAGCCCTATAGTATACATGTATCTATATATGTTTAGTCTATATATACGTCATCATCTACTATCTATTCTCTCTCTTTCTCTCTCTCTCTCTCTCTCTCTTAATATATATATATATAATTATATATATATAATATATATATATATATTATATATATATTATATACCAATTCGAGTGCTTCCCTCTTAATCAAAGGTTTGTGATAGACGACTATTATTTCCTTGTCGTTGCCCTTTGAAGATTAGAATTATACGTAATATAAGATGAATTAACCTTTAAGTGTTTTAATTTATTGTTATTGAAATTCTATTAAATGATACATTCAAGGTATTTTGTTTATCATCATTTATATTGATAATTGTATTTTTCAACTATTATTTTTGACAGAAAGAAAGCTATAAGTGAGGAAAATATATTACTCTCTTGGTTTCTTTTCGGCAGGAGGAGCATCTTACACTTAAATTATTCTCTCTCTCTTTCAACCGCATGAAAGTTTCCATTTATAAGAGTTGAAATGCCACACTTTTCTTCTTTCTTTTTGTCAGGGCCACAAACTTCGTTTCGATTTGTTGGGAGTTGGGCGTTGAAATTCAGATTTGAAGCCACGTTTCCATGATTCTGTTCAGGTTAGTGGAGAATGTATGGCATTTGCAAAAGAATTTAAGATATATATATATAATATAAATAATATTATATAGAGAGAGAGAAGAGGGGTGGTGGAGAGAGAGGGGCGGGAAAGATTCTTTCCATACATTAGAGCAAACGAAAATTGGATATTTTAATCTCTTTCGTATCAAAATTAGCCCACACACGCATATAATATATATAAATATATATAATATATATATTATATATATTGGAAGAGAGAAGAAGAGAGAGAGAGAGAGAAAGGAGAAGAGAGACAGAGAGAGAGAGAGAAGCACATGCCTCCATCTACGCATAGTGTAGTCCGCATAAACGTGTGTGGTCCCAGAATTGCAAACACCATTTGTGATTCCAATGGTGTGGTTCCAATTCTGAGTCTGGGGGAGTGCAGATTCTCATAATTACCATTACCCTTCTAATTCCATTCAGATTAAAAGGTTTCCGTCTTTTCTTTCTTCCATTTCATTGAAGCAGACGATAAAATGTCTATGTATGACTACAGTTTTATCGCAGGTTCCTTCCCTCTTTCTTTTTTCTTCAATCTTTCTTTCTTCTTCTTTCTATCTTTTTTCTTTCTTTCTTTTCAGTTTAGTTGTTTCAAACAATTGACATTATATGTGCATTTGGTTCTAACTGATCTGCCAGTAATTATTTTTCCCCTGCTTTATTTAGGTATTCTTTCACTCCTCGAAATTCTGACAATCTATACAATTCTTAATGCTGGCGATCTTTTTTTTCTTTCCTCGATTACGTATAGGTCTGTGTTATTATCATGTCTACTAGTACAAAATAAAAAAAAAACAGCCTCCATAGTGGAGAGAGAAAGATGGATTGATGTCTTACTCAAGCGTATACCACGAAGTAAAATGCAAACAATTCGTCCAAGATTTGAACTCTGTTTGACGATTCCATTTAATTACCGAATAACGTTACCTAAGTTAGGCCTCCCATTATCTCATTAAATTGTGATTCATGGGATCAAAATTATTTCATTGTTCTCCGTTAAATGTCTCTTGAAAGAATAAAAATTTTGGTTGGTTGTTTTGTGTTTTGTTTTAAATGCATTACCAAACTCCTTTCGGGTGATTTAATGCCGAATCAAAGCATCTTGACAAATTAGATGACTCAGGTTTCTTTAACAGTTAACTGCAAGTGTTAACTGTTCACCCAATTAAGTAATTGGACAGGCTCATCGCTGCCTTAACTTCGATCATCAAGAGGGAATCGTAACGTATATTGTGGGGAATATTGTATGTGTGTATGTGTGTTGTGTTATGTGTGTGTTGTGAGAGAAAGAGAGAGAGAGAGAGAAGAGAGAGCAGAAGAGAGAAGGAAGGAGATGAGGAGAGAGAGAAAAAAAGAGAGAGAGAGAGATAAAGAGAGAGGAGAGGGAACGAGAAGGTTGATATCTCTCTCTATATATATACAATATATATGATATATATTTATAGAAGAGTTGTTGTAGAGAGAAAGAGAGTTGAGAGGAGGAAGAGAAAGAGGTGGGAGAGAAGAAGAGTAAGAGTAAGAAAGAGGAGAAAGAGTAGAGACGAGGAAGGTAATCATTATATGCATGATATAGACATATATATAGAGATCGAAGAAAAAGTTGTGGATTGAGAAAAGAGAGGAGAAGGGGAGAGAAAAGAATTGTAGAGAAGAGTAAGAGAGAGAGAGAAGAGAGAAGACGAGAGAGAGAGAGAAAGAAAGAGAGAGAGAGAGAAGAGAGAGAGAAGAGAGAGAGAGAGAGAGAGAGAGAGAAGTCTTATTCTTCTGAACTTTATAATGCCTTTAGCGTTCTGTGATTTCGAAACCCCGCTGAATTAAACGGTGGGTGTATTAATACAGAAAAAAATACTTTACGCACTGTAGATTTTCTTTGCAATCAGATTTTAGCCCCACTAATTCTGGACAAACAACCATTCGCTGGAGAGAATTGTTTGTTTGGTTGGATTTACGGCATGTCAACCCTCGTTAGGTTATTTTATGCCGAAGGCAATTTTGTTTTATTCATTCTCATGGTACGCCAATTTCTATTTTTTAAACACATTTTTAACTATTTTTTGTATTATCCATAGATAGACCCTAATCAGGTAACAAGCCCACTCAGGTCATAGTTGGAACCTGGAAGTAATGTTTATGAAGGGTACTCCACAGAGAGAAGAGAGAGAGAGGAGAGAAGAGAGAGAGAGAGAAAGAAAGGAGGGGGGGAAAGAGAGAGAGAGGAGAGAGTTTGCCTGTGTGCGTGTATGATAAAAGTGTTTATATTTCATGTTCTAATCAATTGATACAAGAAGTGGAGAAATTACAGAATCAATTTTCAGTCACGATTAAGACATTTTGTCATCTTTTCCCGCCAAAAAGTTAAAAATTCCTTCCCAGGGTTTGTCATGACAGCGACAATATTTCAGAAAATGTATACTTCCTTGTATTTCATTATAACACAAGAATAAATACTTTTTAGGTGTGGGGGATTATATAAAAATATATATCCATCAGACTTGGCTCTTTCCTTGTCTGTCTAAAATAGTTTCTCAATGCAGACATCACAATTCGATGAGCAATAGAAGACATCAGAAAGTAAGTCAATAATAAAAAGACGCATCCATTCACTCTTGGGTTCCTGTTTTAATAAGCAATCTATATTTTTTTATTTATGTTGGGGTACCTGACGTGTTTAAGTTAGGCAAGCTAGACTCGCAAGCATTTTCAGTGAGTTCGATTCTCACTGTGTGCCCCATATTTCTGGCCTTGGCCACATCTAAGCTAGCTTAGTAAATAACTATAGGTTTATTTATGTTTCTAATTTTAGGAAAGGAGTAAACTCGACGAGTGGCCTATTGTCGGTATCAGCCAGACAGCGAGGTGTCTTCCCATTTCCAACTAGCGCTAGACCAAGGAATTATATAGCGTCTGAGTGGAATCGCCACACCTACCATCCTCCTCACCTTTACCGATAGATACCTGTATTAATCATATGCGAGTTGGCGAGAGCCGCGTTATCGAACCAGAAACTGTGATTCCTATATATATATAATATATAATATATATTATTTATTTATTTATTTATTTATTGACTACTGTTTTTAAGGTAGTCAACCATTTGACTCATCTAGATTGCATTAACATGAAACTTTAAGTTATGAGTCCAAAATCATCCATAATTACATAACTATTGATATATATATAATATATATATATAATATATATATATATACTATAATATTATTCTAATGGGATTCGATGTCTGTCAAATCTTGTTGGCTTATTTTATTACCGAAAACATTTTGTTAATCATCTGATGGATATTCAATCTTTCTAAAAATCTGTATTTTTAAATTGATTTTTCTATTTGACCATATATGTGATCCCTACCAGATACTACCGCTCTGGATCTGAGGACCTGGAGTAATGTTGGATACCAAAGCTCCAGGAATTTAAACTTCCCATTAGACATAGTGTATACCCGATGCTTTCAGACACTCAACCATCTTCTTCCTTGTTGAACAATTATATAGGTGCCAGCCATTATCGGAGGATTGCCTCTCCGATCGCCCGTCTAAGCGTAATTAAGGGCGGAAAGTTGTAATATTTCATATTATGGACGCTTCAAGCTACCAGTTTTCGGCGTTGAGCATCACGATCCCAAACCACGGCCAACAGTGGCTCTTTCGGGATGATACCCCTCTACAGAAGTGCAGTCGCGTTATTAACAGGCCGGCCGACAGGGTGTCTTCATTCTAGTATTTATTAAACTAGCAATATATGCACCCTCCGGGTGCAAGTATTTTAGTTAAATTTTATAATAAAAATATTCATATTAATTAGAAAGGCTAATGAAACTGAATAAGAATGTAAATAAAAGATTTTGAACAGAGGGAGTATAATCGAAAAATAGAAAAACTTTGAAACTAACTATTCCTATCATTTTCCTCATTACTCCCCTCTTTCATTGGGTAAATTTTCCTAATTTAACTATTTAGTTAAAATAGGGAAGAAGGATAATATTACAGTTATTCTTCTTGTAAATAAATTTCTTTTAAGATTTATCCACGAAGATTTTTGCTTTATATTTTCTTAAGATAAAACCAAACAATTAGAAATCAATAATACCAAGCACATATTTATTTAAAATAAAATTTTAAATATCAATATTGCAAATTTAGCCTTTCTCTTCAAACTGTAAACCGCATTTTGTTGTATATATAAATACAATTGCATTTATTATTACGTAGTTTATGGTCAACAAGTATTAATAATGCAAAAACAATTTATTAATAACTGAAGGTTAAAAGAATAAATCATGGAGAATTTGACGTAAATAATTAAGAGAATTGTGACTTGAGTAGTAAATAGTTTCGGTTACAGCCAGAAAAACACACAATCTCCATTATAATAAGATGTTATCTAAACTTAGATTTTTCACTGAAAGCAAACTTTATCATTCGTGTTATTTAATAGAAGAATTAGAAATTTAAAGGTTGGTTGAGTGAGGAAGGAAATGAGAAAAGTATTGTAGTTACTTTGTGTAAATTGCTTTTTGATTTTCGTTAAAAATCAAAGGAAATGAGACAAGGTGGATGGCAACTTGTCATTTATTCTCTTCATGGTTTTCAAATCTTTTTAAAACATTAAATTTTCTTGTCCTCTATTCTCTCTTTCCCTCCCCTCTTCTTTCTTTCTTTCTTTTCTTTCTTTCCTTCTTCTCATCTCTCTCTCTCTTTCTCTTTCTGTTGTTGATTTTAATTAAATATTCCGCAAATGTTTAGCATTACCTTTTACGTTAGTTTTTTGCTTTCTTCGATTCATTGTTTCTTTATCCTTTTTACCTTTCTTTCTTTCTTTCTTTCTTTCTTCTTTCTTTCTTCTTTTCATTCATTTTTTCTTTTCTCTTTTAATATATTTATTCTCATCTCTTCCCTCACATTCTTCTTTCTTCTCTCTATTTATCTCCTCCTTACCCCTCTGTTTTCCTTCGTTCTTTTCTTCTTTCTTTCTTGTTTACTCTCAGTCTTTTCTTTATTTATTTCTCTCTCTCTCTCTCTCTCCTCTCTCTCTCTCTCTCTCTCTCTATCTATCTATCTAATTATCTATCTATCTTTGTATTAATCTGTTTCTTTTTTTTCTCTTCTCTTACCTATGTTCTTTCTTTCTTTCTTTCTTTCTTTTTCTCTTTCTTTGTATTAATATATTATTTTCATCTCTTACCTCACATTCTTTCTTTCTTTCTCTCTTTTTCTTTGTATTAATCTATTATTTCTCCTCTTTACCCCTCTGTTTTTTCCTTCGTTCTTTCTTTCTTTCTTTCTTTCTGTTTTTACTTTCAGTCTTTCTTTATTTCTCTCTTCTCTCTCTCTCTCTCTCTCTCTCTCTCAATCTATCTATCTATCTATCTTTGTATTTAATCTGTTTCTTTCTCTTCTCTTCCTCTGTTCTTTTCTTTCTTTCTTTCTTTGTATTAATTTGTATCAATTTTCTATATATTTAACAAAAACATTCTCTTCTTCCATCTGATTTCTTTGTCTTTCTTTCTCTTGGTTCTATTTTTATTTTATTTTTTTCGAGTTAATCTTTTTCTCTCTCTTTTCTTACTTGACTTTCTTTTTCTTCTTCTTTCTTTCTTTCTTTCTTCTTTCTTTCTTTCTTTCTTTCTTTCTTTTTTATTTGGCTAATACTTTATCTTTCTAAATTTTTTTCTTCCTCTTTTTGATGTTCTGCCTCTTACTATCATTTTTTAAAAATTCGTTCTTTCTTTCTTACTTGCTTTCTTTCTTTCTCTCATTATCTATTTCTTAATATTCCAAATCTTTTCTTCCTCCTTCTAATTTCTCCCCTACAATTCTTTCTTTCTCTCTCTCGTCTCTCTCTCTCTCTCTCTCTCTCTCTCTCTCTCTCTTCTCCTATCTAATCTACCTATCTATATTTTGTATTAATCTGTTTTCTTTCTCTTCTCTTTAACCTCTCTGCATTTTCTTTCTTTCTTTTCTTTTCTTTCTTCTTCTTTCCTTTCTTTCTGGCTGTCGATATTTCCTTTTATACCCTTCAGCTTGAAATATAGCATAGACGTGATTTGTTTACTCAACTAAAAGAACAACCAACATTTCTGCCACAAATATTTCTATAGTAAAAGAAAAGAACAAAAAAGAAGAAAAAACACACACTCACCTATACATAAAACAAACAAACATACATGAAACAAAACAAACAAACATCTATCAATAGAAAACATCACAGTGTCTAAACAAGAAACAATATGCAAAAAACAAAAAACAAAAAAGAACAAACAATAATACAAATAAGAAATGACATCAACCACCTTCACAGTTTCTACTATCGAAAATAATACAGAAAAATATTTTAAAAAAAGATAAAAAAATAAACACAAAAAAACCCACCAGGAAAACAATTACAAAAGTTCTAATAATAATTGACAAGCAATACATTACGCTTTTCTGAGATTACAGAGTGGCCTCCCCTGTTCACTGATGTATACTTGCTTGTATCGCATGATAGGCCGACGTGATCTCTGATATAGTATTTAATTTTTTTAAAACGTTTTTTTTTTATCTTTTTGAAAAAACTCTATTCTCTTTTGCCGACCTCTTCAAACCGTCCGTCTCTTTGTCCTTGTCCGTCAATCCACCACATCTCCAACCACCATCCGTTCACATTAACTTGTCATATAATAATCCATATCATTGATGTGAGGAAACGATTCTAATGGTATTCCATTATCTTGTTACCGCTTCGTATATTTTGATGACTCACCCAGACAAACATGAAACCGATGAATGCAGATAACAAAACAAAACAGTAAAAAAATGGACGTAGAACGTATAATAATAATTAATAATAATAATAATAATAATAATAATAATAATAGAAGAGATAGTGAGAACAAAGGAAGGTAGAAGAAATAATAATGGAAAAATGTTCAGAATCCAATATGTCTCGCCTGATCGTTTTCGTCAACTTTGATAACTCAAATACAAAATCAAAACCAGACCAAATAATAATAATAATAATAATAATAATAAAATAATAATAATAATAATAATAAGAGGAATAAGTATAATAAATAATAATAAGTAAGAGCAAATAATAAAAAAGTAAGACCAAATAATAATAATAATAATAATAAGTAAGACAAATAATAATAATAATAATAATTAATAAGAATGATAAAGTAATAAGATAATAATAAAATATAATAATCACCTTATCCCAGCAAAAGACCAGACCTATGTTGATAACAAAAAAGAAAGAACTCTCAACTGGTGGATTTTGCTACCAGCAGATCACAGTGAAGTTAAAGGAAAATTGAAAAAATTGACAAATATCTGGACCTTGGCAGAAACTGAAAAAGTTATGAATATGAAAGTCAAATTATACCAATTAGTTGTGCACTATGAACAGTCCCAAAAGGATTATGAAAGGGCTTGGAAATTTATATCAGAGGAAGGATTGAAACCATTCAGAACACTGACTGCTGCATCTGCCAGAATACTCAGAAGAATCCATGGAGACCTGAGGAGACTGCTGTCACTCAGACTCCAGTAAGACCATCACTAACACTGATGTGAAACTCAAAAGGATGTAATAATAATAATATAATAATTTGACCATGCACAAGGCTCTTCACCCTGGAGATGGATAGAGATAGATATTATGTGTTCAAGAAAGGAAGTGGGGAGAGGTCTTGCCAACATAGAGACTGTGTAGAAACCACAATCCAACAACTTGAGGATTACACAAGAAAGAGCAAAGACAAAATACTTATGGCGGCCAACAATAGTAGAAGGACAGATGGACAAACAGAAAAACAACAAAGACTAAAAAACAAAAATGAAGAAAAACAATTATATGGACACTTCAAACGAACAAATAGAAGAGGTTGCACATGAAAAAAACTTGGACATTAGTTAAGAAAGGGAAACCTCAAAAGAGAAACTGAATCACTTATAATTGCTGCACAAAATAATGCCATAAGGACAAACTATATTCAAAGCGAAAATTGATAAGACCCAACAAAAATAGTAAATGTAGACTTTGGGTAATAGAGATGAGACCGTAAACCATGTACTATGCGAATGTAGCAAACTAGCACAACGGAAGTAAAAAAACTAGACACGAATGGGTTGGGAAGGTGATCCACTGGGAATTATGCAAAAAATTTAATTTTAACCAAACAACAAAGTGGTATATGATAAAACCAGAATCTGTTCTGAGAATGAAACACATAACATCTCTGGACTTTGAAATAAAAACGGATCACCTTATCCCAGCAAGAAGACCAGAACCTAGTGTTGATTAACAAAAAAGAAAAGAACTTGTCAAATGGTTGGATTTTGCAGTTTCCAGCAGATCACAGGGTGAAGCTAAAGGAAAATAAAAAATGGACAAATATCTGGACCTTGCCAGAGAACTGAAAAAGTTATGAATATGAAAGTCAAAGTTTACCAATGTAGTTGGTTGCACTTGGAATGGTCCCAAAAGGATTGGAAAAGGGTTTGGAAAATCAGGGAATCAGAGGAAGAATCGAGACCATCCAGAATACTGCATTGCTGCAATCTGCCAGAATACTCAGAAGTCCTGGAGAAATGAGGAGACTTGTTGTCACTCAGACTCCAGTGAAAGTCCATCAGCTAACGCATAATAACCTCTATTATTACCTCGTGTCACCGTGTCTATTTCAACGAAGTTCAACTTTGAATTCAAACGTTTTGTACTCCGCATTAAAAATTGACCTTATGTTGCATTCTATCTGTGGTAGTTCGATTTGATAAACTATATATTAAACTTTGCTTAATCTGGCACACAGAACAGGTGGTAGGTGTGGCGCTTTACCTCAGCCCCCAAAACAAATCTCCCTGGTCTAACGCTTGCAAAGAGAGCATAGACTCCCTCGTTGGCCCGACTAATACTGACAATATACCACTCGGACGTCTTACTACTGTTTCTTATCAACACTTAAACGGACACCCGTTTATGTGCTAACCAGATTCAACGTTGCTTAACTTCGCTATCCGGTGGCCGTCAGTTACTTTTTACTATAAATAAAAGTAATGCTGTTCTGATGAGAAACTAATTTAATGCAATAAAAGTAAAGTCGTCGGGGCGGCCTAATGTCGGTATCAGCTAGACAGCGAAGGAGTCTATCCTCTTTTCAGTAGCGCTATACCAAGAAGATTATCTTAGCGTCTGAGGTGGAACGCCACACCTACCATCAGCTCCTCACTTTACCGCACAGATCCCTGTGCTACTACATACACTGAGTTGGCGAGGGCTGGTATCGAACCAGTAACCTTGTGATTCTCAGCCGAACCTCTACCGACTGAGCTAAACCGACCCTATAGAAAATTTAGCGTAATTGTATTCGTACGATCAGATGGTTGGTTGGTTGGTTTTATTGTATTTATTTGTTTATTATGACTACTTTTGTCTGTCTTCTCGCATCAATCTTTAACAAAAAAATAAAAATAAAAATAAATAAATAATAAATAAAAATAAAAGAAAGAAAAAGAAAGAAAGAAAAAAATCTTTGTAGAAGTGATATTCACTGTCAATATAATATCGATCTGAAAATCAAATTTTGTTAAGTAATTCAAGCGATAGTTCTCAAAAATGCCAATCTTAAATTCTTTATCTTACCATTTTTTCTGAAAGCATCGAAATTAATCTGAACATTTTTACGCTATTTCTGTTTTTGATCTGATTAGGCAATTCGTTTCTAAAATATATTGCGCAATTAGCAAAAATCCAATTGGTTAATAGACGTAGTTTTTCTTCTTCTTTTTTTTTTAAATCTGCATTGACAATAAATTTCCAGTTCGAAGAGATAGATTTAAAAAACCGTCAATTATAATTAGAAATTCCATTGATTATTTTTAAAGTTCTAATTGATAGTTTGAATTAGTTGGATTGTTTCATACTGTTGTATATTGAAGATATTTAAAAGAAGGTGAAAACGGAAATAGGTTTATAAGGGGTTCACAGAGTATTAACTCTGGTTCTTATAAAACATTGGGTTACTTAAAGGATAAGTACCCAATGCGGAACACTTCAGGAAAACGACAAACACGTTAGTTACGTTTATAAGACTTTATTACAACATGTATAGGGGAACGAAGTTCCCCAGACTATAGAATGTCACAAGTGTCCAAACATACACAGTAGTATTCATAGACAAAATAGGTGGAAACCACTTACTGTAAGCAGTGTCGTGTCTGTGGCGTCTGGCATGCACCATAGGTGTCTGTTGGAGAGAGGTGACAAGCACGTCCAGGCTTGTTCAGTGGCATCAGAAGAAGCGAGTTCCCTCCTTGGGTTCCTGTGTCATGTGACCAAAATAGGGTCTCCAGACACAGGAGATTTACCAAAACCCTCAGACAAGGGAGACTGCCCTTACAGGGTCTTCCGGTTGGATCGAGGCAGTGAGAAGACGAAAAGAGTAACAAAGGACTTTTTTCCGGGTAAAGCGAACAAAGAAGGATGGGTAACAATAAGTTCGGAAATAGATTTGTCCGCTGATAAAAGATAACAAAACAAAACGCGTAGGCGTTTGATATATATATATATATATAAAAGGAAGTCAGGGATCCCAGGTCAGGACAGAGTCAGACAGCGGACGGCAAACAGAGCACAAGGAGCGACTGTCGACACGGTCCGTCGCGGCCAAGGGCGGTGAGACGCCACCAGCCACCCCTTTACCCCACTATCCCAGCAGTAGTAGTAGTCATTGTCAACCCTCGGTCATTTCATTGTCAACGCTTGCCGCCCACCACGTACAGCCGATGAGAGAAATAAAGTCAAAACTCCTACTATACCCATGTGTTGTAGATTTCATTAAACGACAACTACATATATCGTCTAGGGTTAATGACGATACCCGCAACATATACTACTTACACGATTTAGAGTAGCGAAGAAGGCTGCGATATAACATATAGATATTTGGTACCGTGAAAACCCCGCTAGGCAACAATACTAGACAGTTTAACAATTATAGTACCAAATTATATACACTAGCAAAATAAAAAACACCTTCCGGGCGATGTAAAAATATATTTTTGAAAGATATTACTTGAGGAGGTGGAAGTTGAAAATTAAATGTCGGAGAGTTTGAACCATAAATCATGAAATCATCAAATTTATTAAAGGAGTAAAAAAAAAAAAATAAATAAATAAAAAAATTTGAAATCGAAACTAAGTTCTATTAACTTTGAATATCAATAAAAATAAAACAAACTATATATAGATATATAATACCAGTCATGTATTTATTAAAACTTGTTTTAAAAAACAAGGAGGATTGTCTAATGTTGCATGCTCAAATTTTGAGTTATGACGATTTCGGGTATAGTGACGAAAGCAGTGAAGTAGTTTTTGTTACAGACAAAACCGGAAGCGAATCTCCATTATTAATAGATATTTACCAACACCTCGCACGAGCAGGATGTGACACAAGGTCAGTTTCTTAAGCGGAGTTTCACAGGTTTGAATTCAGAGTTTTCCTTCTCCTAGACCGGTTGCTTAAGCAAGGCTAAAGAGCCCAGTCTGCCCTACTATTTACCCATAGCTGAATGTAGAATATTTTCATTCATACCTTTACCAAGTGTATTAGCGCTATGTAAACAGCCTCGGCCAGGATTTAATCCATATATATATAATATATATATATATATATATATATATATATATATATATATATGTGTCATCCACAGACACCGTGTTTCGACGTTTCAAGTCGCATCAGTGTGGCTAGACACAGCAGCTACTTCTGACCAGGAGCGAAATCCGACTGAATTTTGATCAGCCCTATCCCTTAACCTCTCCACCGTCGACAGCTGCCATTAGGGACCGGTGTTTTAAGTGATGAATACATACATCGGTGTATATATTTTACGATCACCAGAGTGTTTAAATCTGTAAACAACAGATGATCATTGCTTTATTACGCTGGCGGTGAAAGTCAATTAAAGTCGCTCCTAGAGAGCTCTACCCGGTTTTGGGAGCATATAATAAGTCATATACAGGCACCGTATATATATATATATATATATATATATATATATATATATATATATATATATATAAGTTTGTTTCTTTATAGTATCATTGAAGCATTGTGTGTGAGTGTAATATAAAGATTTTGAAGGCAATTTACAATGCAATATGTGTTGAATTTATTTAACTTTTTTTTTTTTTCAAAAGTAAATATTTTCAATGCTTCAATGATACTATAAAGAAACAAACTTTATTTCCCTATACCGAGCAAGGTTTATGTTTATAGTAAAAATTAAAAGAATTTCGAACATTTACCACGCGCAGGAGCAGCCGAGCCGTGTTAACATCACGGAATTAGCCGATTTAACATAACGGAAAAAATTTTCAAATATACGGCGTTCATCAACTTCTTAAACAACAGAAGATTACAATATCGCCGTGGGATAAGTACTATAAAAAATCACCTAGTACTTTCAATACTTTCAACTTTCAATAACTCTGAAGATGGAATTTTACTTCCGAAAATATTTAGTTTTGAAAAAAAAAAACAAAAGTTAAATAAATTCAACACATATTGCATTGTAAATTGCCTTCAAAATCTTATATTATATATATATATATATATATATATATATATATATATATATATATTCAAGTTAAGGTAGCGTCCTGTAACTCCTCCCATTGCATTGAAATGTGGCATGAAGTGAATTATTCCTGTGTAGCGGCCCAATGACCTAACAGGTCACGGGACACGTCAAAATATTCAGTTTTGAAAATGTTCGCTATTCGTGAAGACCAATTCGGGTGCAAATAATTAAGTTGCATCACATTCATGTTCACATATACAGCCGAAAAGCGCGCCAATTCAAGAAAAATGATGGCAGCCGTCCAACTTTTTGTCTGACAGACGACGAGAAAGTCTAGTGAGAAGAAATTTTAAAATTGGCAGGTTCATCGAATTGGTAAGCAATGGGAAGAATGAAGATCGATCAATTTTAACCCTGTCGTTAGTCGAAGGAAACTAAAATGTAAATTTACGGACATTCATGACACTTATTGTCATCTTAAAACCTAATACATACAAATGCTTATAAAACTAGCAGGACCTGTGTATATACAACACTATGACAATACGTCTAAGTCAGCGAAGGTAAATGGCTTTTACCTTCGCTTCGTATACTGGGCATCACCCGGAGGGACAGGATCACAAACACGGCAGTTCTGGGAATCACCTGGAGGGACAGGATCACAAACACAGCAGTTTATAGAGAGAGAGAGAGAGAGAGAGAGAGAGAGAGAGGAGAGAGGAGAGAGAGAGAGAGAGAGCTCAACTCCCAAGCTTGTGTTCTTTACTAAGACAGCGTCGTCTCCGATGGCTGAGTCATTTCCGCCGAATGGATGATGGACGGATACCGAAGGATACCCTTTATGCAGAGTTTTCGTCTGCTAAGAGACATATTGGTTGCTCCCAGCAGCATTTCAAGGATTTCTGCATGAACAATCCTGGGTGCTTTGGCATTGCCCCTTCCAGCTGGGAAAATTTGGCTCAGAACAGCCTTCGGTGGCGACAGACTCTCTGTAGAGGACTGTTCATGTCTCAGGTCACCCTGGCACAACACCATGAAGCTAGGGGGTCCAGGAGAGATCAGCGGCAACAAAACACCGGCACATCAACATCTTCAGAGACATCCTTCACATGCGACATATGTTTTTCTAACATTGGACTTTATAGTCACAGGAGGCGCTGTAACTTCAGGGGCACAAAACTATATTATAGTCTCCCGAGACTGAAATGCCAATAACAAATATTTATAAAACTAGCAGAACCTGTTGATATACCAGACTATGACAATTTAATTATTGCAACGTTTCATATGTTTACTTAAGAACTATAGCGAAATAGTTATATATGTAAAATGTTTAATAATCTTGCGCCAACATGAACAGCATATTCTCCGTACTCTGTGAGAGGCGCCTTCACAGGCTTGGTCATGTCAGGAGGATAGAATATACCCGCTTCCCGAAAGACCTGTTGTATGTCAAATTAGTAAAAGGCTCCCGAACGGTAGGTAGACCACACCTATGTTTCAAAATGCCTGCGGTAGAGACATGAGGATATGCCACATTGACGCAACGCACGAAGAGGAGTGAGGCGGAGAGGAGAGTAGCCTCCACAGCAAAGATGGGCAGAAGAAAGGAGAGAAAACAGCAATTCCAGCAAGTATAACTGTGTGTAGTCATTGCACCAAAGACTGTCACTCAAG
>CM042154.1:89667995-89680495 GCA_023376005.1 Doryteuthis pealeii | reverse complement strand
TATTTTTTATATACCATTATATAATCTCATGAGTATTATCTTCTTACGAAATGTGGAAAGGTATCTTTTTTTTCTACATTTTCTATATTCAACGCACCCATATATTATTTGGTTGCACGGTGAAAATTCAGTTTCTTGCACAGTTCCCCGTATATCACCTCTCCCAACCAATCGTGCCTCAACTAGTTTCTATCTTGCTTGGGGCACAATTAAGAAGCAAGTTGTGTTTTAGTTGTGTAAAGTAAGTAATGTCGTCGGGGTGGCCTAAAGTCGGTATCTGTCAATCAGCGAGGGAGTCTATCCCCTTTTCCTTAGCGTTAGACCAAGAAGATTGTTTTTGCGTCTGAGGTGGAGTGCCACACCTACCATCAGCTCCTTACTTTACCGCGCAGATTCCTTGTGCTACTTATACGCTGAGTTGGCGAGGGCCGGAATCGAACTAGGAACCTTGTGGTTTCTAGCCAAACGCTCTACCGACTGAGCTAGTCCGGCCCCTTTAACTTTGGGCATAATTTTATGAATATTTTAAAGATGGTATTTATACAATTTGCTTATAATAAATATTTTTTTAAATACACAAAATCTCATTAGATATTTTTTAAATTTTAAGTTTTTCGCCAAATTTGTGTGTTGTCATTAGATCGATTCAGAATCCCAGCAGAAAGAATAGAAAATGCATTGGCCAAAACAAAGATAAGGAGACTTTCTCTTAAATAGCCAATTAACCTCATGGGACTCGTTCCTACGGCTACTCGTCTTAGAAACAATCCAACAGTGTTTGTACGCAGTTCGAGAGTTTATAATATCGGATAGTCGAAAGTGACCGATACCTTGCTATTTTGCGATCGTCAGTCTGTATGGTGACGATGCCTAGGTGTGTCACTGATTACCTGGATTAAAACTTTTAGCTCCGCGCCGGGTGGGTGAGAAATAAAAACAGTTATGTTCCAGCACCTGTCCCAACACTTAAAGGGGTAAGGGCTGGGTTTATGAGTCAGATCATAATTCAGCTCTTTACAAATTTCTCTTTGGTCCGCTTTCTTTGAAGTGTCAAGACCTATCTGTTTTCGGTTTGGTTTGGTTTAGTTTGGTTTTGTTTTGTTTTACGGCATATCAACCTCAATGGGCCATTTAATGCCGATAAAGTTTTGAAATAAATCAATTGTTAATGGATAATACAATTTTTTTTATAAATACATTTTTCTATTTAACCCATAGATGGGACCCTAACAGGTACTACCACTCCGGGTCAGAGTGGACCAGGGAGCAATGGTGATAAAGGAGTGATCCACATTCACCAAACTTCCAAAACTGGAACCTCACCATCAGATAGAGTTTAACGTCATTCTCAGGACATGTAGACCCTCAGTCACCGCCGTTTAGCATCCATATGATACAAAGGGGTTGGAGATTGCCATAAGGGCAATAGGGTTGGGAAATCTGTTTTAGATGTTAGCTCTGTTCATGGAACAGAATAGAGACAATTAGCGACTATCTTTTGGCAGAGCATTTATTAAACCGCACCATAGAAGACACAGTAAGTCTTTCCAAAACATTTTTGATACTTCTTTATAACACTTTTGTTGTTATGTATATCAAACACTCGTGTGTTGCCCCAAAATATGAAAACCAAACTCAAACGAATTGTTCATTCGAGTTAGTTCTTTGTCTTTCTTTACAAACTTTCTGTGTTGATATTGTTTTTTAAATTAATGCAGACACTCTTATTATAATGGATAATAGGTGTCAGTCCGTCTATAACTGAAACTACGTCACTGCTTACGTCACAATACCCTCAGGAATTGTTTATGTCTTTCAATTAGTTTTTAATTTATAGTCAAAATAATTAATACATAGAATACATCTTATTTATTAATGATATCTCCATGAAAATCGGGGTTAGATTTGCCTCAAAACAGCCCATGTTATTTGTGCATTTAAAATCCTGCAATGCGTCTTATATATCGCTAAGAAATAAAGGTTTATATATTCTTGCTAGTTCTTATAATGACAATATATTTTGTTTTATTAACAATATATATATATATATATATATATATATATATATATATATATATACCGTTTTATCGGACCACCGTTTATTAGGTGCAGTTACACAATAGAACCAATTTTGTGAGTACCTATACAAACATATGTAATAATCACTAATTGACTTAGTCTTTTATGGAAAACACGCTGTTCATTTCAACTAATCAACACTGCTACGGAATTAATAATTGTAAAATGAGATCTGATAGAATTACCCAAATATGTATTTTTAGTTCTCAAATATAAGGATACTCAATTGTTTTAAACATAACTTTTTAAACTCATTTTTTCTGTTTACTCAATAGATGGAACTCTAACAGGTATTACCATTCCCGGTCAGAGTGGACCTGGGAGTAATGGTGACGAAGGGGTACTCCACATTCCCTAGAGATCCAGAATTGGAACGCCATCAGATAGTTTAACGTCTTATCCAGGACATGTTAGTTGTTTGTCTTTCTTTACCGAATATTCAGTGTTAGTGTTCGCACTATTCTTTTTATGTTAATTCCTTTTTTTCTCTCAATAAAATATCAATATTGTTATCAATGAGAGACGTGGGTTTGATATTTTCGAGCAATATTGTTGTTTGTTAAGATACAAAGAGATTCATTTACTCTTCAATGCATTGAAATCTTTCTGTTTCTTTTGCATTAATGATATTAAGACAAAGAAAAAAAACTCTTATTCTCTGAAATACGAGGTGTAAATGTTGGATCGAAATACTTAAAGATTTTTTTAGCTTCTGAACAATAATCTTTCTAAATGGAAATTCAAAGAGTATCAACGAATAAAAAAAAATTCTTCTTTACAAAATTCTAAATCTATTGATAATGGAGATTCGGTCCCATTTTGTCTGTAACCGAAACTACTTTACTGTTTGTGTCACATTACTAAAAAATCGTTGATACATAGAATAAAAAAACAACCTTGTATTATACACACTTAAAATTTGAATATGCCACCTTAAACGGTTCTTGTTGTTTTTTTAAACAAGTTTTAATAAATACATGCCCGGTATTATTCATTTATATATAGTTTGTTTTATTTTAATGCATATTTAATGTTATCTAATGTATAGAGTTTTACGAGAAAATTATTTACAAACAAGAAATAGTCATTTTTATCAGTATCAAGAGGTTAACTAACAAGTTTACAAATAAATAAATACCTACGATTTTGAGTAAAATGTATGTGTAAAATATTAAAAATAATTATTTAATTAATAATTAATAGACGCATGCAATATTTTATTTGAGGGGGACAGAACTACGTTTTCTTTTCAAATTGTTTCATTTTTCTTACTCCGTTGATATATTTGATGTGGACATGTTGTTTGTATTTTTTTATCGGATATTCAGTGTTAGTGTTGGTTATAAACTAATATCCACTATTCTTAAAATGGTCATTCCGTTTTTTCAATAAGAATACAATATCTTTTTATCGATGAGAGACTTGGGTTTGAAGTTTTCGAGCAATATTTATTTTCTTAAGATTCTTCCAGGCTATGGTTATATCAGTGCTGCTGTATGACTGCACCACTTGGACCTTAACAAGGCGCCTTGAGAATAAGCTAAATGGGAGTTGCACAAGAATGCTGCGTACGGGCTTGAACAAATCGTGGAAACAACACTCTACAAAGAAGCAGCTTTACGGACACCTGCTTCCTATCTCACAAACCATTCGAGTGAGACGGACAAGACATGCTGGACACTGCTGGAGGAGCAATGACGAACTCATAAGCGACGTTCTCCCGTGGAAGCCAACACATGGACATGCTGGTGTGGACCGCCCACCAACGACCTACATTGACCAGCTCTGCGAGGATACTGGATGCTGCGCAGAGAACCTCATTGGGACAATGAATGATAGAGAAGGTTGGCGAGTGATTGTCATGGATATCCGTGCTGATTACGCGACACGATGATGAAGATGATGAAGATGCACGAGACGAAAAGATTCGATTCCTCTTCAATGCATCGAAACCTTTCCTTTTCTTTTTCACCAGATTCCGGTTTCGATATCGGCCCTCGCCAACTCAGCTTATGAGTAGCACAGGGATCTGTGTGGTAAAGTGAGGAGCTGATGGTAGATGTGGTGCTTCACCTCAGACGCCAAAAACAATCTCCTTGGTCTAGCGCTAGTGAAAAGAGTATAGACTCTCCCGCTGTCTGGCTGATACCGACATTAGGCCACCCCGTCGACTTTACTTACTTTTATCAAGACAAAAACTAAAATTCGAAGTTTTTTTTACCTTGCGAACGATAATGTCTCCACAAAGGGTGTCAACGAAGAAAAAAACAAAAAACAAAAAACAAAAAACAACAAACGAACACCTCCCTCCAAACAAACAAGAAAAGACAAACAATTATTTTTAAAATTTGTTCTTTGCAAAATCTTTAAGTGATATCAAATAAGTATTTTGATTACAATCATAATCTAATAAAAAAGTAAAAGTTGGTGGAGTAACCTAATCTCCCTCCAGCTATGGGTAAATATGAGAGAGGATTGGGCTCTTTAACCTTGGCTAGGTAACCTAGAAGAAGGAAAACTCTGAATTCAAACCTGTCAAATACCTCTTGAGAAATTGAGAAGAAAGTCCTATCCCGCGTATTGGTAAAGGTCCAGTGATTTAATCCTATGTCCGTCGTCCATGAATGTCACAGTAATTATGACCAGTAGGGTGTGTTAAGTATTGTATCAACCTCAGAGTACTGCTAGTGATTGGCCAAGAGTCAGATCACATGATTCCGGCCTAGTCTATAAGTAGGAGCGGGGATCTTGCACACACCTTATATACCAAAAAACTCAACATGTGTCACATCCTACTTGTGCGGAGTAAACATTGACTACCTTCTCACTCTGGTATATAATGAAAATGGAATTCTTTTGCTGTATATATGTTACATAATTCATGGGTAGCCTATGAATTACGTAAGTAGTGTAGCTAAAATTTGAATTGAACTCGCTGAAAATTCAAAATCGAAGCGGTTGAATGGAAAGTTACCGTCGACCGACTAACATATGGTAACCTCTACTTGACCTTTCTGAAACCCGCTAATAGAAGCGTGTGACAGAAATCAGTTTTAGTTAAACAGTTGCCGGCAGTCAGTAACCGAAAGAAGACGTTAACGTCGCTCTCAAGATGCCGAATCTCATCCGTGCGGTTCGAGAAAACTTTTGGGCTGGGGTTGTTTTTCACAAAGGCTATAAAAAACAATAAATGCACAGACGACTCAATTCAAAGAAGATACCCAGCCCGAACAGACCAACAGAAGGCCCACCAGAATAAGGATCAAGCCAAACAAAGGAAAATGGCTGATGAAGTAGACAAGCAGAGAAAAGTAGCAGAACCCTCATCATCATCATCATTATCCCCACCTTCTCTCTCTCTCTCTCTCTCTCTCTCTCTCTCTCGCCATTTATATACCCGATGTGGGTTATTTCCTATAACTCCAACATAGAAAGGGGAACCACTCTGATTGACTGATAAATTATTTATGTATTTATTAATCTACTTGGAAAAAGAAGACGGGGTTAGGGTTAGGGTTTAGGGTTAGGGTTTAGGGTTAGTTTAATGGAAAATAATGGAGAGATTAATTAACAGATAAAATTTATTCAGAGTGGTCCCCCTTTTATGTTGGAGTTCTAGGAAATAA
Source organism: Doryteuthis pealeii (assembly GCA_023376005.1). NCBI lineage: Eukaryota > Metazoa > Mollusca > Cephalopoda > Myopsida > Loliginidae > Doryteuthis > Doryteuthis pealeii. The sequence continues at coordinate 89,674,790 of CM042154.1, read as the reverse complement.
CCCACGATTTGCACGGGTATATAACGCATATTTTCTTTTCGTTTCTTTTTCTTTTTGTCTTCTCATACGAATTCTTATTTGTAGTCTCTTCATAGTTTTTTTTTCTTTTTATTGTTCTATCTTCTCGCTCATCGTTCAATCGTGTCTTTATATAATTCCAAACACTCTTCCATTATTTCAATTACGTCATCAATTAACAAAAATGGCGACAGAGACACGAGTCTATTACCGTGAACAACAGATTGGTTGATTGAAATTCTGTAAATTTCATGCTTATGGCATTGTTTGCAAATTGCCTGAAACAATGAAAAATGCTTGGATGAAAATAAACCGGAAACACACACACACACACACACACACACACACACACAGCTGTAAGGAGGTAAGTTAAAAATACAAATCTAATTGTTATTATGAAAAAGGATTTTGTAAGAAAAATAACCAAAGGCAAAAAATGTTGTTGTTGAAACTTGTCATTCGAATTTCACTCGATCATGATTTGAATTTTGTTTTAGTTAATATTTTTGTCAATCCTCTTTCAATTTAATAGACTTCTTCTTCTTCTTCTTCTTCTTCTTCTTCTTCTTCTTCTTCTTCTTCTTATTATTATTATTATTATTATTATTATTATTATTATTATTATTATTTACTCCTTTTAAGTTTTCACGTCAGCATTAGCTGATGGTCTTTCACTGGAGTCTGAGTGACAGCAAGTCTCCTCAGGTCTCCAGGACTCTTCTGGGTATTCTGGCAGATTGCAGCAGTGTTCTGAATGGTTTCAATCCTTCCTCTGATAACCAAGGAAGGATTGAAATATTATTATTATTATTATTATTATTATTATTATTATTATTATTATTATTATTATTATTATTATTATTTTCACTCCTTTTGAGTTTTTTTTTAATCGGCGTTAGCTGATGGTATTTCACTGGAGTCTGAGTAACAACAAGTCTCCTCAGGTCTCCAGGACTCCTCTGAGTATTCTAGCCGATTGCAGCAGTGCAGTAGTCTGGATGGTCTCAATTCTTTCTCTAATTTCTAGATCCTCCAGTCTCTTTTCGAAGTTTATTGGGACCGTTCCAAGTGCACCAACTACAATTGGTATCACTTTCACCCTCATATTCCACAGCTTTTTCAATTCTCTGGCAAGGTCCAGGTATTTGTCCATCTTTTCATTTTCATTCAGCTTCACCCTGTGATCTGCTGGAACTGCAAAGTTCACCAGTTGACATGTTCTCGTTTTTTGTTTGTTAATCAAAACTAGTTCTGGTCTCCTGGCTGAGATAGAGTGATCCGTCTTTATCTCAAAGTCCCAGAGAACTTTATACGTTTCATTCTCAAGAACATATTCTGGTTTATGCATTTATTATTATTATTATTATTATTATTATTATTATTATTATTATTATTATTACCTTCTTTTATTTTTCTTCTGTTTTATTTATTTATTTATCTATTTCTTCTTCTTCTTCTTCTTCTTCTTCTTCTTTCTTCTTCTTCTTCTTGTATATTAATTCCATCTTCCGCAAGTAGTTTATTTTGTTTCCTTTTCCTTTAATCTTTATTCTCGATTTTTCCACCAAGCGCCCCCCCCCATTCCTTGTCCCTTTGTACGTCTATCTCTCTCTTTCGTTATTCCACCTGTTGCTCACATTTTACCATTACCAGATTCATCCTTTCCATACTGCACCGTAGCACCTCACACTGTTTCTCTTTGCTCTCCCGCCAGCGATAATCACCAACACGACTGAGACGGGAAACAATGGCGACCTACCAACCACCTACTCTTCTGTCCATGGTACAACACTGTTCCCCCTCTCACACACACACTGTCTCTCTCTCGCTCTGTCTGTCTCTCTCTCTCTGGTGCTGGCTCGTGCTCTCTCTCTTTCTCGCCCACTCTTACTCTCTCTTACTCTCTCGCTTTCTCCCTCTCTATCATCCGCTTTGTCTCTTCGTCGCTCACTCTCTCTCACTCTTCTCTTTCTCTTTCTCTCTCTCTCTCTCTCTCTCTCTCTCTCTCTCTCTCTCTCTCTAGTCCACTCGCTCTCTTTTTTATCCGCCTCCAACTCTCTCTCTTTCTTTCTTTCGTCCCCCCTCTTTCACTCACTTGCTCTCTCTCTCTCTCTCCCTCGCTCACAAACTCTCTCTCACACTGTTTTTATCTCTTTCTTTTTCCCTATATATATATCTCTCTCTCTAATTCACTCTCTCTCTCTCTCTTTCTCTCTCTCTCTCCCTCGCTCATTAGTTATCTTTCTCTCTCTCTCTAGTCCCATCTCTCTCACTCACTTGCTCTCTCTCTCTCTCCCCCTCGCTCACAAACTCTCTCTCTCACACTGTTTTTCTCTCTTTCTCTTTTCCCCTATATATATCTCTCTCTAATTCACACACACACACACACTCTCTCTCTTTCGCTCTCTCTCTCTCTCTCTCTCTCTCTCTCTCTCTCTCTCTAAGACCATAATCAATCATTGGAGCATCATGTAAATATGATTTATCAACCCAATTCTTATATCATAAACTGCTTTATGACATAGCAATACAGGATAAAACTAACCTAATAGAATAAAAACAATATTGGCCGACGATTAACACTCGATAATTCCCGTAACAGAAGTAATGAATTATTTATCTTGTTTTAACACGATTTATGCACATGCGCATTAAGACACGCACATTCCTATGTAAATATGTCTGCACGGCCATATTGAATCAGATAAATGCAAATACAAAGGTTCTTATACAATTGCTATCTCTCTCTCTCTCTCTTTCGATATTATATATATATATATATATATATTATATATTATATATATATATATATATATATATTTTTTCTTTTTTTGAAGGCAAAATAATGCAGATTCATGTTGAAAAACATATTTATTGAAGTATTCTTAATAATCTTCGGACAATATCCATCTTCAGAGAATTTATTATAGAGTTGAAAATATTCCATCTTTTCAACTATTTTCAACTCTATAATAAATTCTCTGAAGATGGATATTGTCCGAAAATTATTAAGATACTTCAATAAATATGTTTTTCAACATGAATCTGCATTTTTTGCCTTCAAAAAAAGAAAAAAAAATATATCGTATTATAAATGGTGCTTCTATTTTACTATAAAAACGAGCAAAAAAAATAAAATTTCTCTCTCTCTCTCTCTCTCTCTCTCTATATATATATATATATATATATATATATATATATGTGTGTGTGTGTGTGTGTGTGTGTGGAGGCGCGTGCTGTAATGGTTAAAGTTGTAGGAAATCGGCTCGTCGACCCGTAACCAGTCTAGTCTAGGAGAAGGAAAAATCTGAATTCAAACCTGTTAAACTCCGCTTAAGAAATTTACCTGCTCGTGAGGGCATCCAGTATCCGCGCAGGGCTCAATGTACTTCTTTGCTGGGCGGCCCATACTAGCGGGCCCATGTGCTGATTTCCATAGGAGAACGTCACTTATGAGTTCGTCCCCCTTTCTCCAACAGTGCCCAGCATGTTTTATTCATATCACGAATTCGTCGGATGGTCAGTCGGATAGGGGCCGTACAGCTGCTTTTTTTGTAGGGTGTCGTTTCCATGATTTGTTGGACATCGCGCGCATCTTTTACCTTGAGAAAAAGCTTGATGTGAGCTTTATATATATATATATATATATATATATATATATATATATATATAAAGGTAAATATTCAATTGTCTGGTATGTTGGAGATAATTCTCTTTGGAATCACCAATATCTCTTATAGATCCAGAATCCCCACCAGACATAAATGTATGATAATTAATGACTTAATTATATTCATATATACAAAATGAATTCATATATATATATATATATATATATATATATATATATATATATATAGAGAGAGAGAGAGAGAGAGAGATAGATAGATAGATAGATAGATAGATAAAAGGATATGAAAACACACAATATGCTGTTAAAATGAAAATATTTTATATCATATTCATAGCTAATATTGAACATTATTTCGATTTATGAAAATCATCTTCAGAGCTTGTTTTTACTCCGGACTTATCGACCGCATAACTTTTTGGAACATCAATGTTTTCGTTTTAAACTTAAATTATTTTCAGCTCCTCTCTTGATGAGTTCGGAGTAAAAAAAAGCTCTGAAGATAATTTTCATAAATCGAAATATTGTTCAATATTAAATATGAATATGATATAAAATATTTTCATTTTAACAGCATTGTGTGTTTTCATATCCTTTTATCTATACTTATACCGTCAGATTCATTTCCTTTCTCTTAACTTATATATTTTTTGGGGGGTGGGGGTATAATATGTGCCTAATTGAAGTCGTACCTAATTTTGAAAGTTAATTAATTAATAATTAATTAATTAATTAGGCGGGCATACCTACTTAAATGTAAGGCTAAACAAATCGAGAAAAATCAATCTCTGTATGTACATTTCGGCCTATTAGGCCTCATCAGCAGAGCTATAGATATAGAAAAAAAAGCCACATCAAAACACATCGCTTGTGTATTTACTTCTCATATATATATATATATATATATATATATATATATATATATATATATATATATTCGAATTGCAAGCTGTAATTTGGTAGATTTTTTGCCTTGTATTGTGAGATGGAATTTGTAGTATGTGCGAAAATTAGATGCCCTCATGTTAATAAGTTCACTATGAGTTCATAATAAACATTCAATTTTCAAAGTTAGGAAACATTATTTATAAAAGGAAATAAGCATTAAAACATATTATGGCACATAATTCATTACAGTCCTATTTTTTATTTGAAAAAAAAAAAAAAACGTGAGGGGGACTGGAACGGATTAATGGTATTTCATTTTATTTCAATGGAGAAAATTGATTCGATATACGATGAAATTCATTTAGCAACGGAAAAAATTAAACTCGTAAGTCAAGGTACACAGTATCACCTAATAGAAAACTAGCTAGAAAACGTGTTTTAAATTGTAAGTGGATTACGTTAAAGAAAACTCATGTTTCCTTTATTAGTCATTTCTGTTTTAGTAAATATATCTGTGGTCTAGAAACAATTTGAAAATAACTCGTATGTGTGTGATATATATATAGTATAGAGTATAGAGTTATATAGTAGCATTCAATATATTGTAAGGAAAGATATTTTCCCCTAAAAATAGTTGGACTCATCCAAAGAAACACACAAATATACGAATATGCAAGGTTATTCATAGTAGAGTTATATAGTAGCATTCTATACATTGTAAGGAAACATATTTTCCCCTACAAGATAGCTGAACGGAAAACATATAAATATACGAATACGCGAGGTTATTCGAAGTCGAGTTTCGAAGTAGTATTTGTAGTCGAGTCGCTACAAGTTGAGTATCTAGTCACGCTAGTCATACTGTTGGAGAACTGCATGTTGACTCAATTATTTATATTCCTTTATAAAAAGTAATAAAGCTTTCTTCAGGATTTTCAATGCTGTAATTGTTCAGTCCCAACAGTCTGTTCGTTAAGACTTTTAGCAGGATCTATGATTTTCGTCTACGAAGTATTTCAGTTGATTTCAACCACCAAGTGGAATTCGATACGCACATAGAAAATTCTATTTCACCCTTTTCATATGGCCAGGCTCGATATTCTGATTCAATTGCTGATTTACTGTCATCAAGCCGAGCTGTTCTTCACTTCCAACTATCTCGGCTGATTAAGTCTCTTGTTAGAAGAAGAGCATTGAATTCGTGTGGTCGTCATAAATAACGAGTCGAGGTGCCGGTGGACGCTGAGGGAAAAGACAAAACTTGAATCGCAGACACGAAGAAAAACGAAACATACTCATGTAAAAAAAAGATATTTCTACTGATTTCATTTTTGTAACCAATGTCTATTTTATATTTAATGTTTTCATTTAAAGATCTACACCGAACCTTTACAAACATACATTATTACAATGTATGTATGTATGCATCTATCTATCTATATTGTAATGGTCAGGAAAATAATTGTTATATAGTAAGGTCCCGTGAGTATTAGGAGGAGAGTCCGTCGTCTAAGTACTTCAAGTGAGTTCTCCACAGAGTAACATGTGTGTTTTTAAATAGTGGCTAGAACCATCACCACTGTTGAGGTACGGGGAAGATGGGTCATTCCATTATATCAATAATAAAGAAACAAGCAGGAAAACAACAAAACTAGAAAGCAGAAAATGGAGGAAAAACACTTCTAGCGATACCTAGGCGATGCTGGATAGCCGCTTCTAGTTCCATATAAATGTCTTTTATTTCTTCATCTTTTTCTTTTCTCTGCAATGTTACTCTTTCTTTGACCTCTTTTTCCTGTTTATATATCGTCCCTTCCGACTATAAGTCCTGACACCGGAGCTTAGAATACGGCTGTATCCCCCGACAGAGGACCAAGAAATTGGAGAGATTGCACAAGAGAAGACCAGGGTAGGGTTAAGAAAGGGAAACCTCAACAGAAAAACTGAATCCCTCATAATTGCAGCAGAAAACAACGATATAAGAACAAATTATATCAAAGCAAAAATATATAACACACAACAGAAAGTGTAGGATGTGTAGAGACAGTGATGAAACGATCAACTATGTGATAAGCGAATGCGACAAACTAAGAAATGCAAGGCTAGACACGATTGGGTGGGAAGAGTGAATCACTGTGAATTGTGCAAGAAACAAAATTTGACGATGCAACTAAATAGGATATGCACAAACCTGAATCCATTTTAGATAATGTTTTTGTTTATATATAAAAAATATTTCGCACAATTCATTAATTCCT
>CM042154.1:89657995-89665495 GCA_023376005.1 Doryteuthis pealeii | reverse complement strand
ATGGATTAGGTACATTTGCTAGTATATATATATATATATATATATATATATATTATATATATATATCCTAATCTATTTTAGTGCATTGTTGAATTGAACAACATCAACTAAGTACTAGAGAATTTGTACAGAAAGCAATTGGTATTTATAGCACTACGGAATATTCCAGCAAGGGAGTCTATCCGTTTTTCACTAGCACTAAACCAATGAAATTGTTATTTAGAGTCTGAGGTGGAACGCCACACCTACCATCAGCTCCTCGGGATTATGTGTACGACATACACGTTGGATAGGTTAAAAATGTATTGATAAGTCCTCCTCATGATATCCAGTATACATACAGTGCTGATCATAGTAATTATTTGCTGATAATCCCACTCTGGTGCGTCCATGTATAGTTGTCCAATTCTTTGCTTCTACTTTGTTCTTACTTCTCCTGTGTGTCTTGGTCACCTTATTTAGGGAGGGGTTGTGTGATAGGTGGTAAGTGGTCGTACCGTTGCTTTTTTGTGGGGTACTGCTTCTAGGATGTGTACAGGACATATGTTTTACGGGCTTATGATTGACCTCCCCAAAGCAATACTTCATGGACGTTAGGATAGAAAGCTAAATCCCCTTACACCTTATGTTCTATTGATTATTAATAGACCCCACCCCCCAAAATACTTCATAGGGGCTAAGATAGAAAGCTAAAGCCCCTTCTATGTTCTATGGACTATGAATAGAACCCCCCTCCCCAAAAAGCACTTCATGGGGGCTAGGATAGAAAGTTAATGCCCCTTGCAACTTATGCTCTATGGACTATTAATAGACCCCACCCCGCAAAAAAACACTTCATGGGGGCTAGAATAGAAAGCTAAAACCCCTTCTATGTTCTATGGACTATTAATAGAACCCCACCCCCAAAACACTTCATGGGGCTAGGATAGAAAGCTAAAGCCACTTACATCTTATGTTCAATGGATAATTAATAGACCCCCTACCCCTCCAAAAAACACTTCATGTGGGCTAGGATAGAAAGCTAAAACCCCTTCTATGTTCTATGGAGTATGACTAGACCCCCAACACTTCATGGGGGCTAAGATAGAAAGCTAAAACCCTTTCTATGTTCTATGGACTATGAATAGACCCCCCCCCAACAAAAAAAAAACACTTTATGGGGGCTAGGATAGAGAGCTATGGCCCCTTGCAACTTATATTTTACGGACTCTAAGAAAGGTCTTCTGGGAAAAGCATTGGCGAATAAATATTTCTAGGATAAAAAGAATGTTGCGTTTTGTCTCGTTTCCCGTGTAAAAGAGAAATGTAAAATTGTTGGTTGTACCGTGTATTCCATTGCGGCTTGTCAATATCGAATTATCTTCGATAATGATTATTGATTATTGGATTTCAGTTTGTTCGGAATTAATTACAAAGGAAATTATTTTCTTTTCTCATGTTTTCTAGACAGGAAAATGAAACGACAAAGAAATGAAAATGTATATTGAATTTTGTAAGCCATTCCTTCCATTCTATCTTCCCTCCTACCTTCCTTCCTTACCTACCTACATATCTATCTATCTATCTATCTATCTATCTATTGGTGTCCTTGTCTATTTAATAAGCATTCTATTTAGATCTATTCATATCTTGTTATTATAGGCCTGTAATTTGGTATGCCTGCCTATGTATATACATTTCTCTCTTTTCTCTCTCTCTCTCCCATGTATGCTCCCCACCCCTGATGGTTTGAGCACTTTGGGGGATTATGTTTAAAGGCAACGCTCCCCTATGAAACGGATGGAGCACTTTCTGGCTGACTTTATATATATACGTATGTATATATATAAAGTTAAAATACTCGTTCCTGTAGGTACTGATGGCCGAGTGCTTAAAATTTCTGACTGACGATAGATAGATAAATAAATCGCATTTCCATCCTGCATGGATAAAATAGGATATTTTAATCAATTTTACTTACACGTGTTTCGGTCAGATGTTTATCCATGTGTACATTATTGTTTTTAATTAACCAAATGAAATGACATAATAATAGAAAAATATAGAAATATTCAGCACACAAGGAAACATCAACCTTCCTCAGAGTAAATCCTTATTTTTGGATAAATAAAAGATTTACTCTGATGAAGGTCGAATCTTATTTGTGTGCGGAACATTTCTACATTTTTTCTATTATTATTATTTCATTTCATTTGGTTAATTAAAAATAAAAATGTACACATGGATAAACATCTGACCGAAACACGTGTAAGTAAAATTGATTAAAATATCCTATTTTATCCATTCTATACTTTCTTTTCTCTCTTTCTTTTTTCAACACACACACACACACAGAGACACACACACACACACACACACACACACACACATTATATATATATATATGTGTGTGTGTGTGTGTGTGTGTGTGTGTGTATGTAAGCAGTGAAGGATTGCAAGTTTACTATAATTTTAAACATTGATCCAAATGCAATAGCTCTTAAGTAAACATATCAAACGTTGTAATAATTAAATTATCATACTGTGGTATATTCACAGGTCCTGTGCGCAATTATGTGTTGCAACTACGGCTTATTACGATGAAAATCCATTATCTGTCTTCATTCATTTATCTCAATCTTTTGTTCTTTAATTTATTCTTTCAATGCTTCCATACTTCCGCCTTAATATCAGACATATTAGCGTATTCAGTCTAAATGGATATAACATTTTTCTCCTATTTTCTTTTAAACTTACAGCATTTTTATTCTATAAAATATTATTTTATACTTTTAAAAAATATACTTTATTAAATTTCTTCGATTTTTTTCCTCGTATACCTGCTTTTTCTTCTGTCGACTTTTTCCATTGGTTGATTTTGTGTGTTTTTTTTGCCTGGTTGAAGATGTTACGATTTTATGGGCCATCCTTTAAGCTCCAAGCAAGAGCGCTTGATCAGCGGAAATCCTTAGAAAAGAATCCTTTGGTTGTTCCTTGGTTCTCCTCAGTATTGCAAGTCCTTCGTCAATAATTGCAAATGACGTCTCTCAGTTTCAGTGATTAAGTAGTAAACCAACCACGCATTTGGGCTATTGATTGGCTGAGGTTTAAACTACGTGACTTCGCTTAGTCTATAAATTTAAGTGGTGTATTTTAGCATATATACAAAATAATCCAACAGACTATAACACAAAGCTGAATGAGCGTCGAATGGCGAAGTTCCAATTCTGGAGCTCTAGGGAATGTGGAGTACTCCTTTATCGCCATTACTCCCAGGGCCATTCTGACAAGGCAAATAATGATGTACTAGTAAGACCTGTGGATATATCACTGTATGATAATTTAATTATTACAATGTTTACTTAAGAGCTATTGATAATACATCAATATGTAAGACGTATAATCTTCGTGATTTAACTCTCTCTCTTTTCTTTCTTTCCTCCTTTTCATATGTTCATTATATTCAATTGAAACAGATTAACCCACCCAAACCCTCTCTATCTCCCCCTTCTATTTTTCTTTCTTTCTTTCCTTCTTTTTTATTGTATTTTTTCTGTGTAGTATGTCCTCTTTCTTCCCCTTCTTTCTTTATGATAAAACAGAATGGTCCGTTATTTAGCTGAGATGGCGACACTCATGAAAAATAAGAATTTGGCAGATAAGCAGCACCAGATAACCAGGATTTATATTTTTGCATTTCATTTTTGACGATTTGGACGATGATAACAGTCGGAAGAATAAGAGTATTGATATATAGATGAAAATATATCCCTATTTTCATTAACATAAACTTAGTTGAACACGAAGATTGTCAATTCGAAATGTCCCCAAGAAGACCCAGCCTAACCCAAAACAACCCAAGAAGACCAGAGAGCTCAGCCGGTTAGAGAGTAGATGGAAATATAATGATAATAAGCCTTTCTCAACCGGGGTCCCCGGAACCCTAAGATTCCATAAAAGTGATTCTGCGAGAGCAAGTGAAATAAGTTAATGCATTTTTGACTTTTTATTTAATTTCATATACGTAATATTACTAATCACGCACATTATATTCGTGGTTATTTATTGTAATATCGTAATATAGACATCATCCTATCTAATCTTTAATGTTATTAAAAATATGACTATCATTGGAAATATATATTTAGTAATGTCTTTACGGTTCCAGTGTGAAACCGTTCTGTTAACATTTATATTATAGGCACTAGCAAGAATATATATATTTACCGACCCCTCCGCACGAGCAGAATGTGACACAAGGTCAATTTCTTAAGCAGAGTTTAACAGGTTTGAATTCAGAGTTTTCCTTCTCCTAGACCGGTTGCCTAACCAAGGTTAAAGAGCCCAGTCTGCCCTACTATTTACCCATTGCTGGAGGAAGAGTAGAATTCATACCTTTCCCAAGGGTATTAGCGCAAAGTGAAATGCAATTACCACGTCCAGGATTTGAACTCGGGGCGACGAGTCCATTTCCTATGACTTTAACCATTACACCACGCGCTTTCTACACTAGCAAGAATATACATCCTTCGGTCTTAAGTATTTAAGTTTTAATGTGATAAAATATATGAAATTTAAAAGACTAACAAAATTAAAAAGAACCCATATAAAAAGATTACACTTATTTTAATCATATTTTAATTGGTTTCTATATAAAATCATTCATACAGTTGATTTTAATACATTGGAGAATAAAATGATAATATTAGAGATCAATAACCTCAAGTGATTATTTGTTAAATTATTTGTTTGGAAAAGAGACTGTTGCCACTAAAACTCCTGTGTCAAAATTCCCTGGGATTTTAAGCTAACAGCAGCTCATACAATCCCGGACATTTTAGTTAATGAAAAGAACAGATCATGTCAACTAGAAGATCACTGGGCAAAAGAAAAGAAAAGAGAACAAGATAAATACCAAGACATTGCCAGAGAGTTGAAAAGGCTTTGGAACATAAAGTGATGCAAATCATCTGGATCAGAGTGGACCTGGGAGTAATGACAATGAAAGTGTACTCTCCACTCCACAGTGTTCCAGAATTAGGAAAATCACCTCTAGATATAGTTCAGTGTCATACCTAGGACACTGTTTGGTTCGGCTAGAATACTCAGAAGAATCCTGGAGACCTGTGGAGACTTGCTGTCTCTCAGACCCCAGTAAAATACGTCTAGTTAAAATTGTAATGGAAAACTCGCAAGGAGTCAAATAATCAAAATTGTTTTGATTTTTGTTTCTGAATTAACGTTTTTCCTGGTGTCTGAATATCGCTTAATGAAGAAGAATTCAAAATTTCAACTTCCTTCAAATGGTTTCAAACCCCCCCCAAACCCGAAAGAAAACCAAAAAATAGAAAATTGCAATCAACATCCTGAGAGAAAAATGATCATAACTGCCGAGTGCCGATAATGAGCATCATTGTTATATTGGATGACAAATACTGTCGACGCTTTGGTTGTTGGGTTTGGCAACGTTACAATTTGCTATTTTCCTAAACTTATTTTAATGGAGATTGTGTGTCTGTCTCTTTGTAACCAAAACTACGTCACCCCTAATGTCACAATTCCCTCAGTTACTTATGTTATATGCTCAATGGTTATTAAATAATTATTTGCTCTTAATTAGCATAAGTCTAGCTGAGTTAGATTTGCCGCAAAACTGCCCATATCATTAATGCATTTAAAATCCTGAAATATGTATTATATATCCCTAATAAATAAAGATTTACTCACTACATGGTGGGAATAATTTGCATAATGATTTTAATAAAAGTGGGTTTAATAAATAATTATTTGCTGTAACTGATTTCTAATACTATCATGTTATTCTCAAACATATTAAGAGCAATCCTATATATAATCTTATGAAAAAGTGAATGGAAGTGAATCCGACAGTATGAAATAAATATTTCTAGAAAAAACAAACATTATAACATCATGTGTTTGTTTTTTCTAAAAATATTTATTTCATATAATCTTATATAAAAATCTATAAAAATAACATTAAAATAAGTGTAATATTTTGATATACGTCCTTTCTATAGTTTCGTTAATCTTTCTAATTCACTATAATATCTTATTACATTATAACTTACATACTTGCGCCTGCGCGGAGAGCGCATACTTTTGCTAGTTTTATAATGTCTGACAAATAATAAACAGCTTCAAACTGTCGACGGTTTCGTTGTTGTATATGGCAATGTTATTATTATTTGTCATTTTTCCTAAACTCTCCAGCCTTTATGAGATTAAATATCGGTCGTTTTATTGTTTGTATTTATTTTCGTTCCGTTGAACATTTCCATTAAACAAGTCGCAGACGAGAAGATAAACTGGTTGGTTAGTTAGATGGATTTTATGGCATGTCAACCCTCCTTGGGTCATTTTATGCCAAAGACGTTTTGTTTTATTTTTTTTTTAAATCTGTAATCATTTTTACCTCAATTTTTAAAACATTTTTTAAAACTCGTTTTTTGATTAGATGGGACCCTAACAGGTACTACCATTCCGGGTTAGAGTGAATCTAGGGGTAATGGTGAAGAATGGATACCCCACAATCCCCAGAGCTCCAGAATTGAAACTTCACGATCAGATAGTTTAACCTGATACCCAGGACACTAAGAGCCTCAGCCACTGCCTTCTAGTACATATATAGGAAGCGTGTGGTGTAATGGTTAAAGTCATAGGAAATGGACTCGTCACCCCGAGTTCAAATCCTGGACGTGGTAATTGCATTTTATTTAGCGCTAATACCCCTGGGAAACGTATGAATCTTACTCTCCCTCCAGCTATGGGTAAATAGTAGGGCAGACTGGGTTCTTTAACCTTGGTTAGGCAACCAGGTCTATGAGAATGAAAACTCTGAATTCAAACCTGCAGAACTCCGCTTAAGAAATTGACCTTGTGTCACATCCTGCTCGCGCGGAAGGGTTGGTATATATATATATATATATATGTGATAAAAAGGGTTGGGGCATGACATAAGGACAATTGGGTTGGGACAATCATATGGGTGCTAGGGCATGACGTGAACAGCCAATTGATTGGAGAGGGCCTCTCCGTCTGCCAGTGTAGTCTAAGTGATTATGGAAACGTTATTATTTGCTATTTTTCCTAAACTCTCCAAGCTTTTATGAGATTAAACAGCGTTCGTTTTATGTTTTTTTAATTTCTTTTCATTCCGTTTTGCATCTTCATTAAACAACTCACAGACAAAAAAGATATGAAAGAAAAAGAAAATGAATGGAAATTTATTGCAGGTTTTTTGTTGTTGTTTTTGTTTAATGATTAACGAGCGAGTGAGACAGCCAATTCACAATGAAGTCCTGCCAGCTGGGATTTTTAGAAAACACCGACTCCACCTCTGCAGAAAGGGTAAGACGCTCAAAGTGTTGCAATATGTTGGATATATAAGATGTGCTACAATACACCACTTAAATTTATAGACTAAACGAGGTCACCTGGTTTAAACCTCAGCCAATCAACAGCCCGAATGCGTGGCTGGTTGACATATTGGAGATAAATGCA
>CM042154.1:89648745-89657895 GCA_023376005.1 Doryteuthis pealeii | reverse complement strand
AAAAACAAGTTTATATTTTAGATTATAACAATCTAATTATAAGGTACCCTAATTTTCTTTTGTAGAAAATTTTTCCTTCGCTTTATGATGAATACGCTTCTACGTGGCCTCATATATATATATATATATATATATATATTGGTTCGTTGGTTTGTGTTGAGGCTATCACAATGGCAGTGTAAAGAATAAACACGGTAACTATGGTGTTGTTTGTTAATAAAACAGCGTTAACAAACAACAGCACAGTTACTTTCTTTTTTCCTTGACACTTGCATTGTGGAATAGCCTTCAAAACGCAACCAACAACCAATATAAAAAACACAATGCTCGCAAGCAAATAGCAAAACCCTCTTTAATATATTATATTATATATATATACTATATATATTATATATATATAATATGAGAAAGTAAATACGCAAGTCGATGTATTTTGATATGGCTTTTTTTAGCGCGACTATTTTGGGAGAATATGTGCTTCATTGAAGTCGTAACTAATTTTGAAGTTTAATTAATAAATAATTAATTAATTAGACGGGTATACCTATTAAATGTAAGGCTAACAAATCGAGAAATTCAATCTCTGTATGTACTTTCGGGCTATTAGCTCATCAGCAGAGCTATAGATAAGGAAGACCGCCTTGTGCGTGATATATATAGTATATATTTATATATATATATATATATTACTATATATATATATTCCGTTTTATCAGCCACCGTTATTAAGGTGCAGTTACAAAATAGGAAACCAAATTCTTGTTTATGACCTATAAAAACATATGTAATTATTGGCTAATCTTACTTTGTTTTATTATGGGAAAACACGTGTTTATTTCAACTAATCAACAGTGTTATGGAATTAAATAATTCTAAATGAGATTGATAGAATTACCTAAATGTGTTATTCTTAGTCCGGTTCGAATCCGTTTCCTGCTACTAGACAGTTGCTATACAAATATAACATATCCGCAGGCCCTTCCCTACTATTTTCCATAGCTGGAGGGAGAATAATTGCTTCCATATCTTTACGTACATATTAGCGCCTATGGTGAAATGCAAATAGCCACGTCCAAGAGTCTGAACTCGGGTCGCCGAGTCCATTTCTACGAACGTAACGCAATTACATTACGACTCCCCCTACATATTTTTATATAGGCATTATATAATCTCATGAGTATATATTTCTCACAAATGTGGAAAGGTATCCTTATTTTGTGCTCTACTCATTTTTTTATATTCAACGCATCCATATATTATTTTGGTTGCACGGTGAAAATTCAAGTTTCTGCACAGCTTCGCCGTATATCACCTCTCCCAAACCAATCGTGCTCAACTAGTTTCTATCTTGGCTTGGTGCACAATTAAGAAGCAGTTGTGTTTAGTTGTGTAAAGTAAGTATGTCGTCGGGGTGGCCTACAAAGTGGTATCTGCCAATCAGCGAGGAGTCCCTATCCCGCTTTTCCCTAGCGTTAGACAAGAAGATTGTTTTTGCGTCTGGAGGTGGAGTGGCCACACCTACCATCAGCTCCTTACTTTAAGCGCGCAGATTCCTTGTGCTACTCATACGCTGAGTTGGGCGAGGGCGGCATCCGAACTAGGACTTGTGGTTTTCTAGCCAAAACGCTCTAACCGACTGAACTATCTGGCCCTTTCACTTTGTAGGCACAATTTTATGAATATTTTTAATGATGGTTTTTATACAATTCGCTTATAAAGATATTTTTTTTTAAATACACAATCTCATTAGATATTTTTAAATTTTAATTTTTTTCGCCATAATTTGTGTGTTGTCTTAGAATGCGATTCAGAATCCTGCAAGAAAGAATAGAAAATGCATTGGCCAAAACAAAGATAAGGAGCTTTCTTTAAATAGGCCAATTAACCTCATGGGACCTCGTTCCACGGCTACTCGTATTAGAACAATCCAACAGTGTTTGTACGCAGTTCGAGAGTTCATAATATCGGATATTCGAAAGTGACCGATACCTTGCAATTTGCGATCGTCAGTCTGTATGGTGACGATGCCTAGGTGTGTCACTGATTACCTGATTAAAAGTTTTAGCTCCGCACCGGGTGGGTGAGAAATAAAAACAGTTATGTTCCAGCACCTGTCCCAACACTTAAGGGGTAAAGGCTGGTTTTGAGTCAGATCATAATTTAGCCTTTACAATTTCTCTTTGGTCCGCTTCTTTGAAGTGTCAAGCCCATCTGTTTTCGGTTTGGTTTGGTTTAGTTTGGTTTTGTTTTGTTTACGGTATATCAACCTCAGTGGGTAATTTAATACCGATAAAGTTTGAAATAAATCAATCTTAATGGATAATTCAATTTTTTTTATAATACATTCTTATTTATCCATAGATGGACCCTAAGAGGTACTCTCACTCCGGGTCAGAGTGGACCAGGGAAATGGTATTAAAGGGGTGATCCACATTCACCAAACTTCCAAAACTGGAACCTCACCATCAGATAGAGTTTAACGTCATTCTCAGGACATGTAGACCCTCAGTCACCGCCGTTTAGCATTCATATGATAAAAAGGGGTTGGAGCTTGCCATAAGGGCAATAGGGTTGGGAAATCTGTTTTCGATGTTAGCTCTGTTCATGGAACAGAATAGAGACAATTAGCGACTATCTTTTGGCAGAGCATTTATTAAACCGCGTCATAGAAGACACAGTAAGTCTTTCCAAAACATTTTTGATACTTCTTTATAACACTTTTGTTGTTATGTATATCAACCACTCGTGTGTTGCCCCAAAATATGAAAACCAAACTCAAACGAATTGTTCATTCGAGTTAGTTCGTTGTCTTTCTTTACCAAACTTTCCGTGTTGATATTGTTTTTTAAATTAATGCGCACAATCTTCTTATAATGGAGAATAGGTGTCAGTCTGTCTGTAACCGAAACTACGTCACTGCTTACGTCACAATACCATCAGGAATTGTGTAAGTCTTTCAATTAGTTTGTAATTTATAGCCAAAATAATTAATACATAGAATACATCCCATTTATTAATGATATCTCCATGAAAATCGGGGTTAGATTTGCCTCAAAACAGTCCATGTTATTTGTGCATTTAAAATCCTGCAATGCGTCTTATATATCGCTAAGAAATAAAGGTTTATATATTCTTGCTAGTTCTTATAATGACAATATATTTTGTTTTATTACAATATATATATATATATTATATATATATATATATATATATATATATACCGTTTTATCGGACAACCGTTTATTAGGTGCAGTTACACAATAGAACCAATTTTTGTGAGTACCTATACAAACATATGTAATAATCACTAATTGACTTAGTCTATTATGGAAAACACGCTGTTCATTTTCAACTAATCAACACTGCTACGGAATTAATAATTGTAAAATGAGATCTGATAGAATTACCTAATATGTATTTTTAGTTCTCAAATATAAGGATACTCAATTGTTTTAAACATAACTTTTAAACTCATTTTTTCTGTTTACTCAATAGATGGAACTCTAACAGGTATTACCATTCCCGGTCCGAGTGGACCTGGGAGTAATGGTGACGAAGGGGTACTCCACATTCCCTAGAGATCCAGAACTGGAACACCATCAGATAGTTTAACGTCTTATCCAAGACATGTTAGTTGTTTGTCTTTCTTTACCGAATATTCAGTGTTAGTGTTCGCACTATTCTTTTTATGTTAATTCCTTTTTTCTTCAATAAAATATCAATATTGTTAATCATGAGAGAACGTGGGTTTGATATTTTCGAGCAATATTGTTGTTGTTAAGATACAAAGAGATTCATTTACTCTTCAATGCATCGAAATCTTTCTGTTTCTTTTGCATTAATGATATTAAGACAAAGAAAAAAAAAACTCTTATTCTCTGAAATACGAGGTGTAAATGTTGGATCGAAATACTTAAAGATTTTTTTAGCTTCTGAACAATAATCTTTCTAAATGGAAATTCAAAGAGTATCAACGAATAAAAAAAAATTCTTCTTTACAAAATTCTAAATCTATTGATAATGGAGATTCGGTCCCATTTTGACTGTAACCGAAACTACTTTACTGTTTGTGTCACATTACTAAAAAATCGTTGATACATAGAATAAAGAACAACCTTGTATTATACAGTCTTAAAATTTGAATATGCCACCTTTGACGGTTCTTGTTGTTTTCTTGTTTTTTAAAACAAGTTTTGATAAATATATGCCCGGTATTATTTATTTATATATAGTTTTTTTTATTTTAATTTGAATTTAAAGTTATCTAATGTATAGTTTTACGAGAAAATTATTTACAAACAAGAAAGAGTCGTTTTTTTCAGTATCAAGAGCTTAACTAAAATGTTTACAAATAAATAAATACCAACGATTTTGTGTAAAATGTATGTGTAAAATATTCAAAATAATTATTTAATTAATAATTAATAGACGCATGCAATATTTTATTTGAGGGGGACAGAACTAAGTTTTCTTTTCAAATTGTTTCATTTTTCTTACTCCGTTGATATATTTGATATGGACATGTTGTTTGTCTTTTTTTTTACCGGATATTCAGTGTTAGTGTTGGTTATAAACTAATATCCACTATTCTTAAAATGGTCATTCTTTTTATCAATGAGAGACTTGGGTTTGGGGTTTTCGAGCAATATTCATTTTTTTAAGATGCACATCAATTCTTCCAGGCTGTGGTTATATCATTGCTGCTGTATGGCTGCACCACTTCGACCTTAACGAGGCGCCTTGAGAATAAGCTAGATGGGAGCTGCACAAGAATGCTGCGTGTGGTCTTGAACAAGTCGTGGAAACGGCACCCAACAAGGAAGCAGCTGTACGGCCACCTGCCCCCTATCTCACAAACCATCTGAGTGAGACGGACAAGGTATGCTGGACACTACCGGAGGAGCAAGGACGAACTCATAAGTGACGTTCTCCCGTGGAAGCCAACACATGGACATGCTAGTGTGGACCGCCCACCAAGGACTTACATTGACCAGCTCTGCGAGGATACTGGATGCTGCGCAGAGAAACTCACTGGGACAAAGAATGATAGAGAAGGTTGGCGAGCGATTGTCATAGATATCCGTGCTGAGTGCGCGACACGATGATGAAGATGCACGAGATAAAAAGATTCGATTTTTCTTCCATGCATCGAAATCTTTCCTTTTCTTTTTCACCAGTTTCCGGGTTCGATATCGACCCTTGCCAACTCAGCTTATGAGTAGCACAGGGATCTATTTGGTAAGGTGAGAAGCTGATGGTAGGCGTGGTGCGCCACCTCAGACGCCAAAAACAATCTCCTTGGTCTAGCGCTAGTGAAAAGAGTATAGACTCTCCCGCTGTCTGGCTGATACCGACATTAGGCCACCCCGTCGACTTTACTTACTTTTATCAAGACAAAAACAAAAATTCGAAGTTTTTTTTACCTTGCGAACGATAATGTCTCCACAAAGGGTGTCAACGAAGAAAAAAACAAAAAACAAAAAACAAAAAACAACAAACGAACACCTCCCCCCAAACAAACAAGAAAAGACAAACAATTACTTCTAAAATTTGTTCTTTGCAAAATCTTTAAGTGATATCAAATAAGTATTTTGATTACAATCATAATCTAATAAAAAAAGTAAAAGTTGGTGGAGTAACCTAATCTCCCTCCAGCTATGGGTAAATATTAGAGAGGATTTGGCTCTTTAACCTTGGCTAGGTAACCTAGAAGAAGGAAAACTCTGAATTCAAACCTGTCAAATACCTCTTGAGAAATTGAGAAGAAATCCTATCCTGCGTATTGGTAAAGGTCCAGTGATTTAATCCTATGTCCGTCGTCCATGAATGTCACAGTAATTATGTCCAGTAGGGTCGGTTTAAGTATTGTATCAACCTCAGAGTACTGCCAGTGATTGGCCAAGAGTCAGATCACATGATTCCGGCCTAGTCTATAAGTAGGAGCGGGGTTCTGGCACACACCTTATATACCAAAAAACTCAACATGTGTCACATCCTACTTGTGCGAAGTAAACATTGACTACCTTCTCACTCTGGTATATAATGAAAATGGAATTCTTTTGCTGTATATATGTTACATAATTCATGGGTAGCCTATGAATTACGTAAGTAGTGTAGCTAAAATTTGAATTGAGCTCGCTGAAAATTCAAAATCGAAGCGGTTGAATAGAAAGTTACCGTCGACCGACTAACATATGGTGACCTCTACTTGACCTTTCCTAAACCCGCTAATAGAAGTGTGTGACAGAAATCAGTTTTAGTTAAACAGTTGCCGGCAGTCAGTAACCGAAAGAAAACGTTAACGTCGCTCTCAAGATGCCGAATCTCATCCGTGCGGTTCGAGAAAACTTTTGGGCTGGGGTTGTTTTTCACAAAGGCTATAAAAAACAATAAATGCACAGACGACTCAATTCAAAGAAAACACCCAGCCCGAACAGACCAACAGAAGGCCCACCAGAATAAGGATCAAGCCAAACAAAGGAAAATGGCCGACGAAGTAGACAAGCAGAGAAAAGTAGCAGAACCGTCATCATCATCATTATCCCCACCTTCTCTCTCTCTGTCTCTGTCTCTGTCTCTCTGTCTCTCTCTCTCTCTCGCCATTTATATACCCAATGTGGGTTATTTCCTATAACTCCAACATAGAAAGGGGAACCACTCTGATTGACTGATAAATTATTTATGTATTTATTAATCTACTTGGAAAAAAAAAGACGGGGTTAGGGTTAGGGTTTAGGGTTAGGGTTTAGGGTTAGTTTAATGGAAAATAATGGAGAGATTAATTAACAGATAAAATTTATTCAGAGTGGTTCCCCCTTTTATGTTGGAGTTCTAGGAAATAACCCACGATTTGAACGGGTATATAACGCATATTTTCTTTTCTTTTCTTTTTCTTTTTGTCTTCTCATACGAATTCTTATTTGTAGTCTCTTCATAGTTTTTTCTTTCTTTTTATTGTTCTATCTTCTCGCTCATCGTTCAATCGTGTCTTTATATAATTCCAAACACTCTTCCATTATTTCAATTACGTCATCAATTAACAAAAATGGCGACAGAGACACGAGTCTATTACCGTGAACAACAGATTGGTTGATTGAAATTCTGTAAATTTCATGCTTATGGCATTGTTTGCAAATTGCCTGAAACAATGAAAAATACTTGGATGAAAATAAACCGGAAACACACACACACACACACACACACACACACACACACACACACACAAACACACACACACACACACACACACCACACACACACACACAGCCGTAAGGAGGTAAGTTAAAATAACAAATCTAATTGTTATTATGAAAAGGATTTTGTAAGAAAAATAACCAAAGGCAAAAAAATGTTGTTGTTGAAACTTGTCATTCGAATTTCACTCGATCATGATTTGAATTTTGTTTTAGTTAATATTTTTGTCAATCCTCTTTCAATTTAATAGACTTCTTCTTCTTCTTCTTCTTCTTCTTCTTCTTCTTCTTCTTCTTCTTCTTCTTCTTCTTCTTCTTCTTATTATTATTATTATTATTATTATTATTATTATTATTATTATTATTTACTCCTTTTAAGTTTTCACGTCAGCATTAGCTGATGGTCTTTCACTGGAGTGAGTGACAGCAAGTTTCCTCAGGTTTCCAGGACTCTTCTGGGTATTCTGGCAGATTGCAGCAGTGCAGTGTTCTGAATGGTTTCAATCCTTCCTCTGATAACCAAGGAAGGATTGAAATATTATTATTATTATTATTATTATTATTATTATTATTATTATTATTATTATTATTTTCACTCCTTTTGATTTTTTTTAAATCGGCGTTAGCTGATGGTATTTCACTGGGGTCTGAGTAACAACAAGTCTCCTCAGGTCTCCAGGATTCCTCTGAGTATTCTAGCCGATTGCAGCAGTGCAGTAGTCTGGATGGTCTCAATTCTTCCTCTAATTTCTAGATCCTCCAGTCTCTTTTCGAA
This sequence comes from Doryteuthis pealeii, assembly GCA_023376005.1. Classification (NCBI taxonomy): domain Eukaryota; kingdom Metazoa; phylum Mollusca; class Cephalopoda; order Myopsida; family Loliginidae; genus Doryteuthis; species Doryteuthis pealeii. The sequence continues at coordinate 89,649,927 of CM042154.1, read as the reverse complement.
GTTTATTGGGACCGTTCCAAGTGCACCAACTACAATTGGTATCACTTTCACCCTCATATTCCACAGCTTTTTCAATTCTCTGGCAAGGTCCAGGTATTTGTCCATCTTTTCATTTTCATTCAGCTTCACCCTGTGATCTGCTGGAACTGCAAAGTTCACCAGTTGACACGTTCTCGTTTTTTGTTTGTTAATCAAAACTAGTTCTGGTCTCCTGGCTGAGATAGAGTGATCCGTCTTTATCTCAAAGTCCCAGAGAACTTTATACGTTTCATTCTCAAGAACAGATTCTGGTTTATGCATTATTATTATTATTATTATTATTATTATTATTATTATTATTATTATTATTATTAGTATCTATTACCTTCTTTTTCTTTTTCTTCTGTTTTATTTATTTATTTATCTATTTCTTCTTCTTCTTCTTCTTCTTCTTCTTCTTCTTCTTCTTCTTCTTCTTCTTCTTCTTCTTCTTGTATATTAATTCCATCTTCCGCAAGTAGTTTATTTGTTTCCTTTTCCTTTAATCTTTATTCTCGATTTTTCCACCAAGCGCCCCCCCCATTCCTTGTCCCTTTGTACGGTCTATCTCTCTCTTTTTCGTTATTCACCTGTTTGCTCACATTTACCATTACCAGATTTCATCCTTTCCATACTGCACCGTAGCACCTCACACTGTTTCTCTTTGCTCTCCCCGCCAGCGATAATCACCAACACGACTGAGACGAGAGACAATGACGACCTACCACCACCTACTCTTCTGTTAGTTACAACACTGTTCCCCCTCTCTCTCTCTCTCTCTCACACACACACACACAACACACACACACACACACACTTCTCTCTCTTCGCTCGCTCTTTCTGTCTGTCTCTCTCTCTCGCTCGTGCTTTCTCTCTTTCTCGCTTTCTCTCACCCACTCTCTTACTCCCTCTTAATCTCTCGCTTTCTCTCTCTCTATCATCCGCTTTGTCTCTTCGTTGCTCACTCTCTCTTAACTCTTTCTCTTTTCCTTTTCGCTCTCTCTCTCTCTCTCTCCCTCTCTCTCTCTCTAGTCCACTCGCTCTCTTTTTTATCCGCCCCCCAATTCTCTCTCTTTCTTTCTTTCGTCCCCCCTCTTTCACTCACTTGCTCTCTCTCTCCCTCGCTCACAAACTCTCTCTCACACTGTTTTTATCTCTTTCTCT
>CM042154.1:89601245-89646245 GCA_023376005.1 Doryteuthis pealeii | reverse complement strand
AACATTATTTATTAAAGAAAATAAGCATTAAAACATATTATGGCACATAATTCATTACAGTCCTATTTTTTATTTGAAAAAAAAAAACGAGAGGGGGACTGGAACGAATTAATGGTATTTCGTTTTATTTCAATGGAGAAAATTGATTCGATATACGATGAAATTCATTTAGCAACGGAAAAAATTAAACTCGTAAGTCAAGGTACACAGTATCAACTAATGGAAAACTAACTGGAAAACGTGTTTTAAATGGTAAGGGGATTACGTTAAAGAAAACTCATGTTTCCTTTATTAGTCATTTCTGTTTTAGTAAATATATCTGTGGTCTAGAAACAATTTGAAAATAACTCGTATGTGTGTGATATCTTATTATAATGGAGATTGTGTGTTTTTCTGACTGTAACCGAAACTAAATCACTACTCAAGTCACAATCCCCTTAGTAATTGACGCCACATTCACCATGAATTGATCCTTATTTTAACCTCAATTATTAATAAAATTGTTTTACATTATTTATACTGTTAACCATATATACATACTAATAACATGCAATTATATTTATATATACAAAAAATAGCGGTTTACAGTGTGAACGGGAAGGCTAATTTGCATATTGATATTAAAAATGTGATTTTATTAAATATGCGCTTAGTATTATTGATTTCTAACTGTTTGGTTTTATTTTAATGAATATAAGCAAAAATCTCTTCAATGAATCTTAAATGAAATCCATTAACAAGATAAAATAACTGTCATTTTATTCTTTATTTCCTAATTTAACTAAATAGTTAAATAAGTAAAATTCAGCAATGAAAGATGGCAGTGATGGAAGAGTAAGTTTCATTTCTATTTTTCTATTATACCCCCACTCTGTTTCAAATCTTTTTATCTGCATTTTTATTAGACTTTCTAATTTAATACGATATTTCATTACATTAAAACTTAAATACTTGCACCCGAAGGGTGCATATATTTGCTAGTATATATAGTATAGAGTATAGAGTTATATAGTAGCATTCTATATATTGTAAGGAAATATATTTTCCCCTAAAAATAGTTGGACTCATCCAAAGAAACACACAAATATACGAATATGCAAGGTTATTCATAGTAGAGTTATATAGTAGCATTCTATACATTGTAAGGAAACATATTTTCCCCGACAAGATAGTTGGACTCGTCCAACGGAAAACATATATAAATATACGAATACGCGAGGTTATTCGAAGTCGAGTTTCGAAGTAGTATTTGTAGTCCAGTCGCTACAAGTTGAGTATCTAGTCACGATAGTCATACTGTTGGAGAACTGCATGTTGACTCAATTATTTATATTCCTTTATAAAAAGTAATGAAGCTTTCTTCAGGATTTTCAATGCTGTATTTGTTCAATCCCAACAGTCTGTTCGTTAAGACTTTTAGCAGGATCTATGATTTTCGTCTACGAAGTATTTCAGTTGATTTCAACCACCAAGTGGAATTCGATACGCACATAGAAAATTCCATTTCACCCTTTTCATATGGCCAGGCTCGATATTCTGATTCAATTGCTGATTTACTGTCATCAAGCCGAGCTGTTCTTCACTTCCAACTATCTCGGCTGATTAAGTCTCTTGTTAGAAGAAGAGCATTGAATTCGTGTGGTCGTCATAAATAACGAGTCGAGGTGCCGGTGGACGCTGAGGGAAAAGACAAAACTTGAATCGCAGACACGAAGAAAAACGAAACATACTCATGTAAAAAAAGATATTTCTACTGATTTCATTTTTGTAAACAATGTCTATTTTATACGTAATGTTTTCATTTAAAGATCCACACCGAACCTTTACAAACATACATTATTACAATGTATGTATGTATGCATCTATCTATCTATCTATCTATCTATCTATGTTTCGCTGTTTGTTAATATTTCTCTATCTGTATATCTATCTATGAGTCTTTTCATCTCTCTCTCTCTCTCTCTCTCTCTCTCTCTCTCTCCTCTCACACACACACACACACACACACACACATATATATATATATATAAAGTTTAACCTAATGAGTCAGATATACCTACTAAAAGTTTCGCTTTATTGCTCAATGTAGGTCTTTGCTGGGCTGCCCATAATGGCGTGCCCATGTGCTGATTTCCATAGGAGAACGTCACTTATGAGTTCGTCCCCGTTTCTCAAACAGTGCCCAGCATGTTTTATTCGTATCACGAATTCGTCGCAAAGGTTTACTTACAAGTTTGGTATACCTATTTATCTATCTATCTATCTCTCCATCTCTCTCTCTCTCTCTCTCTCTCTCTCTCTCTCTCTCTCTCTCTCTCTCTCTATATATATATATATATATATATATATATATATATATATATATATATGAATTAAACATTTTTTGAAAAAAAACAAATGATGTTGATAATCGCTGACAGAATCTGTTTCAATCTTTAGCGGTTTTCTTCAAGAGCGAAATATATATGATGGAGAGACGGAAATAAATAAACCGTTAAAAGATAGGAAGGTACAAACGAACGTTTGTGTGACCGTTCATGTTCGGAGCCGGAATTTATTTAAATTAAAAATGCATACACCGTGTTAAAAATAAAATAAATTTTATTTTTATAAATCATAAGCACTTATAATCCACAGGAAACTCAAAAGAGCATGTTGTAAAAATCAAATATTTTTTTTTAATAAATAAGGGACATATTGCCTACAGCATCTGCTGTTGCTTAAGTGGTCACCACAGGTTTTGAACAGACTTATCACTTCTTGATTCCATTGATTTAGCAAAAACTGAGGCTTTCAGCGTGATTTGACCGCAATGGTTTACTTTTCGATCACCTTTTCTATTATAAATCAGTTGAAAATACGTTTAACATCATCATGATAAAGGAAATATGGTTTAAACTTGTTGTTTGCGACATACTTGTGATACGTATATTATACATACTAGTACAAAAACCCCCCCCTCCCCCGGGCGATGTAAAAATAGATTTTTTGAAACATACTGCCTGAGGGGTGGGAGTAAAAAATTCAATGTCAGCGAGTTTGTACCCCTAAGTAAGTAAAATCATCAAATTCATTAAAGGATTAAAAAATAAAACAATTTGAAATGTAAACTTTAAATACGTATTGAAATAAAACAAACTATATATAGATGTATAATACCAGTCATGTATTTATTAAAACTTGTTTTAAAAAACAATGAGGACTGTCTAACATTGCATGTTCAAATTTTGAGTGTATTTATTCTATGTTATGCCGATTTGAGGTAATTTGACGTAAGCAGTGACGTAATTTTTGTTACAGACAAAAACCGGAAGCGAATCTCCATTATTAATAGATATGTTGATTCTATAGCATATATCCACCTACGAGTGTGGGCGGCCGATCATATTGTAATGGTCAGGAAAATAATTGTTATATAGTAAGGTCCCGTGAGTATTAGGAGGAGAGTCCGTCGTCTAAGTACTTCAAGTGAGTTCTCCACAGAGTAACGTGTGTGTTTTTAAGTAGTGGCTAGAACCATCACCACTGTTGAGGCACGGGGGAGATGGGTCATTCCATTATATCAATAATAAAGAAACAAGCAGGAAAACAACAAAACTAGAAAGCAGAAATTGGAGGAAAAACATTTCTAGCGATACTTCTGGTGATACGTAGGCGATGCTGGGTAGCCGCTTCTAGTTCCATATAAATGTCTTTTATTTCTTCATCTTTGTCTTCTTGGAAAAATATTTTTCTTTTCTCTACAATGTTACTCTTTCTTTGACCTTTTATTTCTGTTTATTTCTCGCCCCTTCTGACTATAAGTCCTGACACCGGAGCTTAGAATACGGCTGTATCTCCCTACAGAGGACCAATAAATTGGAGTGATTGCACAAGAGAAGACCGGGGTAGGGTTAAGAAAGGGAAACCTTAAGAGAAAAACTGAATCCCTCATAATTGCAGCACAAAACAATGCCATAAGAACAAATTATATCAAAGCAAAAATAGATAACACACAACAGAAAAGCAAGTGTAGGATATGTAGAGACAGTGATGAAACAATCAACTATGTGATAAGCGAATGCGACAAACTAAGAAATGCAAGGCTAGGCACGATTGGGTGGGAAGAGTGAATCACTGTGAATTGTGCAAGAAACTAAAATTTGACGATGCAACTAAATAGGATATGCACAAACCTGAATCCATTTTAGATAATGTTTTTGTTTATATATAAAAAATATTTCGCACAATTCATTAATTCCTTTCATGATGATAACATTACAAAAATTGTAAGAAACATTGAAAGAAAAAAGTTAGCTCAGTCGGTAGAGCGTTCGGTTAGAAACACAAGTTCTTAGTTCAATACCGGCCTGCCAATCAGCGTAAGAGTAGCACAGGTATCACATTGTTTGTTTGTTTACTTATCATGTTATATATATATAGCCAGGTTAGCTCAGCCCCGGTTAGAGTGTTGGACTAGAAACCTGAAGGTTCCTAGTTCGGTACCGGCCCTCACCAACTCAGCGTAAGAGTAGCACAGGTATCTGTGGCGGTAAAGTAAGGAGCTGAATAGTAGGTGTTGCGCTCCATCTCAGACGCAAAAACAATCTTCCTGGTCTAGCGCTAGTGAAAAGGGGATAGACTCCTTCGCTGATTAGCTGATATCGTCTTAAGGCCACCCCGAGGACTTTACTTTTATTTACTTATATGTGTAACCATACCCCAACAAAAATGTCACATAGCAAGTGAGATATTTTGATAAAAGCATTACATCTGGATAGACGTCTGACTCTTGGATATTATTCCCCAAACAATCACTTGACAAATGATAAAATCGGTCGTGAACACGTAAAGAGTTCCTTGTTGACAGAGTGCACTCTAACCATTCATCAAATAGCAACGTGGTGTAGATTATCCAGATTTATTTGAAAATCCTTTTCATATGTTCCCAGTAACCTCATAGAAAATTAAATAATAAAAGTTAAAAAAACCCCAACATGAACAAAAACAAAAACAACAACAACCAAAAATCAGATCATAGGAGAAATAAAGTACCTCTGTTTCTGTACTTGAATGACCTCGATCATTAATAGAGTACTTAGTCGCTTTCATTTGTAAAATAAATAAAAAATAAGTGAAAACCAAAAAGAAAACAAAATACAAGTTTTGGAGAAGTTGATAAAACCAGTCAAATCAGTTAAGGAATAACCAATGATGTTTCAATTAGGAAAGTTTCAATTAACACACACACACACACACACACGTATATATATATATATATATATAATATATATAATATATATATATATATATATATATAAAGTGTGTAAAAAAGTATCGAGTTTTTTGTACTTTTGACTCACCTTATATTCTGAAAAAAAATAATGCTCCATTCATTCTTCATTTCCATCTTGGTAAATACAGCTTTACACTAGGTACGTTCTTGACACACCTTGTATTCTAAAATAAGATATGAATGGAACGTTATTTTTTTTCAGAATACAAGGTGTGTCAAAAAGTACAAAAATACCGATACCTTTTTGACACACATTATATATATATATATATATATATATAATGTTAGCGTCAGATAATTTAGACAATTAAGGACAAATACTAACATACACGGCCTTGATAATAGTTCAGAAGAGATCTGAAAGTACTTGGTCTACGAATGAAAACTCTTTCGGTTAATTCATTAATTCCTATCATGATGATAACATTACAAAATTTGTTAGAAAAATTGAAAGAAAAAAAATCTCAAAAACAATATGGATTCCATTATTTTTTACCAAATTTGTTTGAATATATGTGTAACCACACCCCAAGAAAAATTCACATAGCAAGCGAGATATTTTGGTTTAAGCAATACATTCAAAACACACTAAAATAGAGAATAAGCAAATTTACGGTCCAATTTTTAACTGAAAAAATAATATTGTAGGGTTTTGCTCCGCACAGAAAACTATTTTCTTTTTTATTCCTAAAAAGTAACAATTAAAAGGAGCTAAGTATTAAACATGTATCCTTATTTATTTAACTCAACCACCAGGATCCCATCCTTAAGCATCATGTTTTTCCACCCACGCTGCACAGATGGTCCCATTGGTGGGATTTTACCCCTTTGCAGAGGTGCAATCGGTGTATTCTAAAACCCCAGTTAACAGGGTTGAGCGCTATGAGAAATGCAAACAACCACGTTCAGAACTTGAACCCGGTTCGCAGTGTCTATTTTCTTTGACGATAACCGTTACAATCAAATGCCTCTAGCAGTACAATAGTAGGAGAGATTGAGCTGTCTAGCTTTTGTAGAACATTCTCCTTAATTGAAACTTGAATTGAGCAAATTCACAAATCTATATTATATTCTAATCTATTTTATTATATCTATCTATCTATCTATCTATCTGTCTATCTATCTATCTATCTAACTCTCTCTCTCTCTCTCTCTCTATATATATTATAATATATATATATATATATATATATAAGGAAGTTTGGTATGTACGTGTCGATGTATAACTCCAAAACGGGAGGTCACTCAGATTCGAAATCTTGCATACACCTTAATACCCTTCTAACTAAGAAACAAACCAAATGTGGTTATTCAATTTTTTTTTTTACTGATTAAGGGATATAATTAATTAATTAAACCAAAACCAACCGATTTGCGGAACTGTCCGTATACCATATAAAAATGCTGATAATAAAATATTCTTCGCCTGCCTGCTTTCTATTATAGCTATACCCAGCAGTTTAGTTTAATTCTAGTGAACAAAATCTCAGTCTAAGCCGTTCAGCTCGGAATCTCTCGCCTATTTAATGGTCCAATCTTTTATATAATAATCCGGTTATGGATTAGGTATTTGCTAGTATATATATATATATATATATATATATATATATATATATATATCCTAATCTATTTAGTGCATTGTTGAATTGAGCAACAGCAGCTAAGTACTAGAGAAATTGTACAGAAAGCAATTGGTATTTATAGCACTCCGGAATATTCCAGCAAGGGAGTCTATCCACTTTTCACTAGCACTAAACCAAGGAAATTGTTATTTAGAGTCTGAGGTGGAACACCACACCTACCATCAGCTCCTCGGGATTATGTGTACGTCATACACGTTGGATTGGTTAAAAATGTTTTGATAAGTCCGCCTCATGATATACAGTATACATACAGATATGATCATAGTAATTATTTGCTGATAACCCCACTCTGGTGTGTCCATGTGTAGTTGTCCAATTCTTTGCTTCTACTTTGTTCTTACTTCTCCTGTGTGTCTTGGTCACCTTATTTAGGGAGGGTTTGTGTGATAGGTGGTAAGTGGTCGTACCGTTGCTTTTTTTGTGGGGTACTGCTTCTAGGATGTTTACAGGACTTATGTTTTACGGGCTTATGATTGACCTCCCCAAAGTAATACTTCATGGACGTTAGGATAGAAAGCTAAATCCCCTTACACCTTATGTTCAATGGATAATTAATAGAACCCCCCAAAAACACTTCATTGGGGCTAGGATAGAAAGCTAAAACCCCTTCTATGTTCTATGGACTATGAATAGAACCCCCTCCCCAAAAAGCACTTCATGGGGGCTAGGATAGAAAGCTAAGGCCCCTTGCAACTTATGTTCTATGGACTATTAATAGACCCCCCCCCAAAAAAAAACACTTCTTGGGGGCTATAATAGAAAGCTAAAACCCCTTCTAATGTTCTATGGACTATTAATAGAACCCCACCCCAAAACACTTCATGGGGGCTAGGATAGAAAGCTAAAGCCACATACATCTTATGTTCAATGGATAATTAATAGACCCCTCCCTACCCCAAAAACACTTCATGGGGGCTAGGATAGAAAGCTAAAGCCACTTACTTCTTATGTTCAATGGATAATTAATATCCCCCAAAAAAAAAACACTTCATGGGGCTAGGATGAAAGCTAGGCCCCTTGATACTTATGTTCTATGGACTATGAATAGACCCCTCCCCCCACAAAAACACTTCATGGGGGCTAGGATAGAAAGCTAAGGCCCCTTGATACTTATGTTCTATGGACTATGAATAGACCCCTCCCCCACAAAAACACTTCATGGGGGCTAGGATAGAAAGCTAAGGCCCCTTGATACTTATGTTCTATGGACTATGAATAGACCCCTCCCCCCCACAAAAACACTTCATGGGGCTAGGATAGAGAGCTAAGGCCCCTTGATACTTATGTTCTATGGACTATGAATAGACCCTCCCCCACAAAAACACTTCATGGGGGCTAGGATAGAAAGCTAAGGCCCCTTGATACTTTGTTCTATGGACTATGAATAGACCCTCCCCCCACAAAAACACTTCATGGGGGCTAGGATAGAAAGCTAAGGCCCCTTGATACTTATGTTCTATGGACTATGAATAGACCCCTCCCCCCACAAAAACACTTCATGGGGGCTAGGATAGAAAGCTAAGGCCCCTTGATACTTATGTTCTATGGACTATGAATAGACCCCTCCCCCACAAAAACACTTCATGGGGGCTAGGATAGAGAGCTAAGGCCCCTTGATACTTATGTTCTATGGACTATGAATAGACCCCTCCCCCCACAAAAAACACTTCATGGGGGCTAGGATAGAAAGCTAAGGCCCCTTGATACTTATGTTCTATGGACTATGAATAGACCCCTCCCCCACAAAAAAACACTTCATGGGGGCTAGGATAGAGAGCTAAGGCCCCTTGATACTTATGTTCTATGGACTATGAATAGACCCCTCCCCCACAAAAAACACTTCATGGGGGCTAGGATAGAAAGCTAAGGCCCTTGATACTTATGTTCTATGGACTATGAATAGACCCCTCCCCCACAAAAAACACTTCATGGGGGCTAGGATAGAAAGCTAAGGCCCCTTGATACTTATGTTCTATGGACTATGAATAGACCCCTCCCCCCACAAAAAACACTTCATGGGGGCTAGGATAGAGAGCTAAGGCCCCTTGATACTTATGTTCTATGGACTATGAATAGACCCCTCCCCCACAAAAACACTTCATGGGGGCTAGGATAGAAAGCTAAGGCCCCTTGATACTTATGTTCTATGGACTATGAATAGACCCCTCCCCACAAAAAACACTTCATGGGGGCTAGGATAGAAAGCTAAGGCCCCTTGATACTTATGTTCTATGGACTGAATAGACCCCTCCCCCACAAAAACACTTCATGGGGCTAGGATAGAAAGCTAAGGCCCCTTGATACTTATGTTCTATGGACTATGAATAGACCCCTCCCCCCACAAAAACACTTCATGGGGCTAGGATAGAAGCTAAGGCCCCTTGATACTTATGTTCTATGGACTATGAATAGACCCCTCCCCCCACAAAAACACTTCATGGGGGCTAGGATAGAAAGCTAAGGCCCCTTGATACTTATGTTCTATGGACTATGAATAGACCCCTCCCCACAAAAAAACACTTCATGGGGGCTAGGATAGAAGCTAAGGCCCCTTGATACTTATGTTCTATGGACTATGAATAGACCCCTCCCCCACAAAAAACACTTCATGGGGGCTAGGATAGAAAGCTAAGGCCCCTTGATACTTATGTTCTATGGACTATGAATAGACCCCTCCCCCCACAAAAACACTTCATGGGGCTAGGATAGAGAGCTAAGGCCCCTTGATACTTATGTTCTATGGACTATGAATAGACCCCTCCCCCCACAAAAACACTTCATGGGGGCTAGGATAGAAAGCTAAGGCCCCTTGATACTTATGTTCTATGGACTATGAATAGACCCCTCCCCCACAAAAAACACTTCATGGGGGCTAGGATAGAAAGCTAAGGCCCCTTGATACTTATGTTCTATGGACTATGAATAGACCCCTCCCCCACAAAAAAACACTTCATGGGGGCTAGGATAGAAAGCTAAGGCCCCTTGATACTTATGTTCTATGGACTATGAATAGACCCCTCCCCCCACAAAAAACACTTCATGGGGGCTAGGATAGAGAGCTAAGGCCCCTTGGGGCTAGGATAGAAGCTAAGGCCCTTGATACTTATGTTCTATGGACTATGAATAGACCCCTCCCCCCACAAAAACACTTCATGGGGGCTAGGATAGAAAAGCTAAGGCCCTTGATACTTATGTTCTATGGACTATGAATAGACCCTCCCCCACAAAAAAACACTTCATGGGGGCTAGGATAGAAAGCTAAGGCCCCTTGATACTTATGTTCTATGGACTATGAATAGACCCCTCCCCCCACAAAAAACACTTCATGGGGGCTAGGATAGAGAGCTAAGGCCCCTTGATACTTATGTTCTATGGACTATGAATAGACCCCTCCCCCCACAAAAACACTTCATGGGGCTAGGATAGAAAGCTAAGGCCCCTTGATACTTATGTTCTATGGACTATGAATAGACCCCTCCCCCCACAAAAACACTTCATGGGGGCTAGGATAGAAAGCTAAGGCCCCTTGATACTTATGTTCTATGGACTATGAATAGACCCCTCCCCCACAAAAAACACTTCATGGGGGCTAGGATAGAGAGCTAAGGCCCCTTGATACTTATGTTCTATGGACTATGAATAGACCCCTCCCCCCACAAAAAACACTTCATGGGGGCTAGGATAGAAAGCTAAGGCCCCTTGATACTTATGTTCTATGGACTATGATAGACCCCTCCCCACAAAAAACACTTCATGGGGCTAGGATAGAAAGCTAAGGCCCCTTGATACTTATGTTCTATGGACTATGAATAGACCCCTCCCCCCACAAAAAACACTTCATGGGGGCTAGGATAGAGAGCTAAGGCCCCTTGATACTTATGTTCTATGGACTATGAATAGACCCCTCCCCCCACAAAACACTTCATGGGGGCTAGGATAGAAAGCTAAGGCCCTTGATACTTATGTTCTATGGACTATGAATAGACCCCTCCCCCCACAAAAAACACTTCATGGGGGCTAGGATAGAGAGCTAAGGCCCCTTGATACTTATGTTCTATGGACTATGAATAGACCCCTCCCCCCACAAAAACACTTCATGGGGCTAGGATAGAAAGCTAAGGCCCCTTGATACTTATGTTCTATGGACTATGAATAGACCCCTCCCCCACAAAAACACTTCATGGGGCTAGGATAGAGAGCTAAGGCCCCTTGATACTTATGTTCTATGGACTATGAATAGACCCTCCCCCCACAAAAACACTTCATGGGGCCCTACCCCTTGATACTTATGTTCTATGGACTATGAATAGACCCCTCCCCCACAAAAACACTTCATGGGGGCTAGGATAGAAAGCTAAGGCCCTTGCAACTTATATTTTCGGACTCTAAGAAAGGTCTTCTGGGAAAAGCATTGGCGAATAAATATTTCTAAGATAAAAAGAATGTTGCGTTTTGTCTCGTTTCCCGTGTAAAAGAGAAATGTAAAATTGTTGGTTGTACCGTGTATTCCATTGCGGCTTGTCAATATCGAATTATCTTCGATAATGATTATTGATTATTGGATTTCAGTTTGTTCGGAATTAATTACAAAGGAAATTATTTTCTTTTCTCATGTTTTCTAGACAGGAAAATGAAACGACAAAGAAATGAAAATGTATATTGAATTTTGTAAGCCATTCGTTCCATTCTATCTTCCTTCCTACCTTCCTTCCTTACCTACCTACATATCTATCTATCTATCTATCTATCTATCTAGCTATCTATCTATCTATTGGTGTCCTTGTCTATTTAATAAGCATTCTATTTAGATCTATTCATATCTTGTTATTATAGGCCTGTAATTTGGTATGTCTGCCTATGTATATACCTTTCTCTCTTTTCTCTCTCTCTCCCATGTATGCTCCCCACCTCTGATGGAGGGATTACGTTTAAAGGCAACGCTCCCCTATGAAACAGATGGAGCACTCTCTGGCTGACTTTATATATATATATATATATACGTATGTATATATATAAAGTTAAAATATTCGTTCCTGTAGGTACTGATGGCCGAGTGCTTAAGATTTCTGACTGACGATAGATAGATAAATAGATCGGATTTCCATCCTGCATGGATAAAATAGGATATTTTAATCAATTTTACTTACACGTGTTTCGGTCAGATGTTTATCCATGTGTACATTATTCTATCTATTATTATTTTTAATTAACCAAATGAAATGAAATAATAATAATAATAGAAAAAATGTAGAAATGTTCAACACACAAGGAAACATCAACCTTCCTCAGAGTAAATCCTGATTTTTTAAAATGAAATTCGTTGGAAACATTTTTTTCGAACATTTCAAAGATTCTCCGCTTTCCAACGAATTTCATTTAAAAAAATCAGGATTTACTCTGAGGAAGGTTGATGTTTCCTTGTGTGTTGAACATTTCTACATTTTTTCTATTATTATTATTATTTCATTTCATTTGGTTAATTAAAAATAATAATGTACACATGGATAAACATCTGACCGAAACACGTGTAAGTAAAATTGATTAAAATATCCTATTTCATCCATTCTATACTTTCTTTCCTTTCTTTCTTTTTTCAACATATATATATATACGTGTGTATGTAAGGAGTGAAGGATTGCAAGTTTACTATAATTTTAAACATTGATCCAAATGCAATAGCTCTTAAGTAAACATATCAAACGTTATAATAATTAAATTATCATACTGTGGTATATTCACAGGTCCTGTGCGCAATTATGTGTTGCAACTACGGCTTATTACGATGAAAATCCATTATCTGTCTTCATTCATTTATCTCAATCTTTTGTTCTTTAATTTATTCTTTCAATGCTTCCATACTTCCGCCTTAATATCAGATATATTAGCGTATTCAGTCTAAATGGATATAACATTTTTCTCTTATTTTCTTTTAAACTTACAGCATTTTTATTCTATAAAATATTATTTTATACTTTTTAAAAATATACTTTATTAAATTTCTTCGATTTTTTCCTCGTATACCTGCTTTTTCTTCTGTCGACTTTTTCCATTGGTTGATTTTGTGTGTTTTTTTGCCTGGTTGAAGATGTTACGATTTTATGGGCCATCCTTTAAGCTCCAAGCAAGAGCGCTTGATCAGCGGAAATCCTTAGAAAAGAATCCTTTGGTTGTTCCTTGGTTCTCCTCAGTATTGCAAGTCCTTCGTCAATAATTGCAAATGACGTCTCTCAGTTTCAGTGATTAAGTAGTAAACCAACCACGCATTTGGGCTGTTGATTGGCTGAGGTTTAAACTACGTGACTTCGCTTAGTCTATAAATTTAAGTGGTGTATTTTAGCACACCTTATATACAAAATAATCCAACAGACTATAACACAAAGCTGAATGAGCGTCGAATGGCGAAGTTCCAATTCTGGAGCTCTAGGGAGTGTGGAGTACTGCTTTATCGCCATTACTCCCAGGGCCACTCTGACAAGGCAAATAATGATGTACTAGTAAGACCTGTGGATATATCACTGTATGATAATTTAATTATTACAATGTTTACTTAAGAGCTATTGAAAATACATCAATATGTAAGACGTATAATCTTCGTGATTTAACTCTCTCTCTCTTTTCTTTCTTTCCTCCTTTTCATATGTTCATTATATTCAATTGAAACAGATTAACCCACCCAAACCCTCTCTATCTCCCCTTCTATTTTTCTTTCTTTCTTTCCTTCTTTTTTATTGTATTTTTTCTGTGTAGTATGTCCTCTTTCTTCCCCTTCTTTCTTTATAATAAAACAGAATGGTCCTTTATTTAGCTGAGATGGCGACACTCATGAAAAATAAGAATTTGGCAGATAAGCAGCACCAGATAATCAGGATTTATATTTTTGCATTTCATTTTGGACGATTTGGACGATGATAACAGTCGGAAGAATAAGAATATTGATATATAGATGAAAATATATCCCCATTTTCATTAACATAAACTTAGTTGAACACGAAGATTGTCAATTCAAAATGTCCCCAACAAGAAAAAGACCCAGCCCAACCCAAAATAACCCAACAAGACCAGAAAGCTCAGCCGGTTAGAGAGTAGATGGAAATATAATGATAATAAGCCTTTCTCAACCGGGGTCCCCGGAACCCTAAGATTCCATAAAAGTTCTCTACTGGTTCTGCGAGAACAAGTGAAATAAGCTAAAGTACTTTTGACTTTTTATTTAATTTCATATACGTAATATTACTAATGACGCACATTATATTCGTGGTTATTGTAATATAGTAATATAGACATCATCCTATCTAATCTATAATGTTATTAAAAATATGACTATCATTGGAAATATATTTAGTAATGTCTTTATGGTTCCAGGGTGAAACCGTTCTGTTAACATTTATGTTATAGGCACTAGCAAGAATATATATATTTACCGACCCCTCCGCACGAGCAGAATGTGACACAAGGTCAATTTCTTAAGCGGAGTTTAACAGGTTTGAATTCCGAGTTTTCCTTCTCCTAGACCGGTTGCCAAACCAAGGTTAAAGAGCCCAGTCTGCCCTACTATTTACCCATAGCTGGAGGGAGAGTAGAATTCATACCTTTCGCAAGGGTATTAGCGCTAAGTGAAATGCAATTACCACGTCCAGGATTTGAACTCGGGGCGACGAGTCCATTTCCTATGACTTTAACCATTACACCACGCACTTTCTACACAAGCAAGAATATACATCCTTCGGTCTTAAGTATTTAAGTTTTAATGTGATAAAATATATGAAATTTAAAAGACTAACAAAATTAAAAAGAACCCATATAAAAAGATTACACTTATTTTAATCATATTTTAATTGGTTTCTATATAAAATCATTCATAAGATTGATTTTAATACATTGGAGAATAAAATGATAATATTAGAGATCAATAACCTCAAGTGATTATTTGTTAAATTATTTGTTTGGAAAAGAGACTGTTGCCACTAAGACTCCTGTGTCAAAATTCCTTGGGATTTTAAGCTAATAACAGCTTATACAATCCCGGACAGAAGAACAGATCGAATTTTAGTTAATGAAAAGAACAGATCATGTAAACTAGAAGATCATTGGGCAAAAGAAAAGAAAAGAGAACAAGATAAATACCAAGACATTGCCAGAGAGTTGAAAAGGCTTTGGAACATAAAGTGATGCCAATTATCCGGATCAGAGTGGACCTGGGAGTAATGACAATGAAAGTGGATCCAGAACTAGGAAAATCACCTCTAGATATAGTTCAGCGTCATGCTCAGGACACTGTTTGGTTCGGCTAGAATACTCAGAAGAATCCTGGAGACCTGTGGAGACTTGCTGTCTCTCAGACCCCAGTAAAATACGTCTAGTTAAAATTGTAATGGAAAACTCGCAAGGAGTCAAATAATCAAAATTGTTTTGATTTTTGTTTCTGAATTAACGTTTTTCCTGGTGTCTGAATATCGCTTAATGAAGAAGAATTCAAAATTTCAACTTCCTTCAAATGGTTTCAACCCCCCCCCCCAAACCCCAAAGAAAACCAAAAAATAGAAAATTGCAATCAGCATCCTGAGAGAAAAATGATCATAACTGCCGAGTGCCGATAATGAGCATCATTGTTATATTGGATGACAAATACTGTCGACGCTTTGGTTGTTGGGTTTGGCAACGTTACAATTTGCTGTTTTCCTAAACTTATTTTAATAGAGATTGTGTGTCTGTCTGTTTGTAACCATAACTACGTCACCACCAACGTCACAATTCCCTCAGTTACTTATGTTATATGCTCAATGGTTATTAAATAATTATTTGCTCTTAATTAGCATAAGTCTAGCTGAGTCAGATTTGCCGCAAAACTGCCCATATCATTAATGCATTTAAAATCCTGAAATATGTATTATATATCCCTAATAAATAAAGATTTACTCACTACATGGTGGGAATAATTTGCATAATGATTTTAATAAAACTGGGTTTAATAAATAATTATTTGCTGTAACTGATTTCTAATACTATTATGTTATTCTCAAACATATTAAGAGCAATCCTATATATAATCTTATGAAAAAGTGAATGGAAGTGAATCCGACATATGAAATAAATATTTCTAGAAAAAACAAACATTATAACATCATGTGTTTGTTTTTTCTAAAAATATTTATTGCATATAATCTTATATAAAAATCTATAAAAATAACATTAAAATAAGTGTAATATTTTAATATACGTCCTTTCTATAGTTTCGTTAATCTTTCTAATTCACTATAATATCTTATTACATTATAACTTACATACTTGCGTCCTGCGGAGAGCGCATACTTTTGCTAGTTTTTATAATGTCTGACAAATAATAAACAGCTTCAAACTGTCGACGGTTTCGTTGTTGTATATGGCAATGTTATTATTATTTGTCATTTTTCCTAAACTCTCCAGCCTTTTATGAGATTAAATATCGGTCGTTTTATTGTTTGTATTTATTTTCGTTCCGTTGAACATTTCCATTAAACAAGTCGCAGACGAGAAGATAAACTGGTTGGTTAGTTAGATGGATTTTATGGCATGTCAACCCTCCTTGGGTCATTTTATGCCAAAGACGTTTTGTTTTATTTTTAAAAAAATCTGTAATCATTTTTACCTCAATTTTTTAAACATTTTTTAAAACTCGTTTTTTGATTAGATGGGACCCTAACAGGTACTACCATTCCAGGTTAGAGTCGATCTAGGGGTAATGGCGAAGAATGGGTACTCCACAATCCCCAGAGCTCCAGAATTGAAACTTCACGATCAGATAGTTTAACCTCATACCCAGGACACTAAGAGCCTCAGTCACTGCCTTCTAGTACATATATAGGAAGCGTGTGGTGTAATGGTTAAAGTCATAGGAAATGGACTCGTCACCCCGAGTTCAAATCCTGGACGTGGTAATTGCATTTTACTTAGCGCTAATACCCCTGTGAAAGGTATGAATCTTACTCTCCCTCCAGCTATGGGTAAATAGTAGGGCAGACTGGGTTCTTTAACGATAGCTCAGTCGGTAGAGCGTTCGGCTAGAAACCACAAGGTTCCTAGTTCGATACCGGTCCTCGCCAACTCAGCGTATGAGTAGCACAGGGATCTGTGCGGTAAAGTAAGGAGCTGATGGTAGGCGTGGCGCTCCACCTCAGATGCTAAAAACAATCTCCTTGGTCTAGCGCTATTGAAAAGGGGATAGACTCCCTCGCTGACTGGCTGATACTGACTTTAGGCCGCCCCGTTGACTTTACTTTAGGCAACCAGGTCTATGAGAAGGAAAACTCTGAATTCAAACCTGCAGAACTCCGCTTAAGAAATTGACCTTGTGTCACATCCTGCTCGCGAGGAGGGGTTGGTAAATATATATATGATAAAAAGGGTTGGGGCATGCCATAAGGACAATAGGGTTGGGACAATCATATGGGTGCTAGGGCATGACGTGAGCAGCCAATTGATTGGAGAGGGCCTCTCCGTCTGCCAGTGTAGTCTAAGTGATTATGGAAACGTTATTATTTGCTATTTTTCCTAAACTCTCCAAGCTTTTATGAGATTAAACAGCGTTCGTTTTATGTTTTTTTAATTTCTTTTCATTCCGTTTTGCATCTTCATTAAACAACTCACAGACAAAAAAAGATATGAAAGAAAAAGAAAATGAATGGAAATTTATTGCAGGTTTTTTGTTGTTGTTTTTGTTTAATGATTAACGAGCGAGTGAGACAGCCAATTCACAATGAAGTCCTGCCAGCTGGGGTTTTTAGAATACACCGACTCCACCTCTGCAGAAAGGGTAAGACGCTCAAAGTGTTGCAATATGTTGGATATATAAGATGTGCTACAATACACCACTTAAATTTATAGACTAAGCAAGGTCACCTGGTTTAAACCTCAGCCAATCAACAGCCCGAATGCGTGGCTGGTTGACATATTGAGATAAATGCAATAGCTCTTAAGTAAACAAACTAGAGAGAGAGAGAGAGAGAGAGAGAGAGAGAGAGAGAGAGAGAGAGAGAGAGAGAGAGAGAGAGGGGGAGGGGGAGAGGGAGGTAAATCAAGATGATTATGCGTTTTACATATTGAAGTATTTTACAATAGCTCTTAAGTAAACATATCAAACATTGTAATAATTAAATTATCATACAGTGATATAACCCCATGTCATTATTTGCTTTGTCAGAGTGGCCTTGGGAGTAATGGCGATAAAGGAGTACTCCACACTCCCCAGAGCTCCAGAATTGGAACTTCACCATTCGACGCTCATTGAGCATTTATATTATCTTCTGTTGGATTATTTTGTATATAAGGTGTGCTACAATACACCACTTAAATCTATAGACTAGGTGAGGTTATGTGGTTTAAACCTCAGCCAATCAACAGCCCGAATGCGTAGCTGGTTGATTACTTAATCACTGAAATTGAGAGACGTCCATTTTCAATCATTGACGAAGGAGTTGCAATATTGAGGAGTACCAAGGAACCACCAAAGGATTATTTACCAAGAATTTACGCTGGACAAGATGGCCCCTAAAATCGTAACCCAAAGTGGCCTCCTTAAAAATGGAACCCTGGTGGCTGAACAGTCCATGAAGTGCAACACTTCACTTTGGGCCTTACTTAAGCTAGACCGGCAGTTGGAGAGGCTCCCCCGATCAATCAGCTAGTCACGTCAAGCCCTAGCACCGATATGATTTCATAACCCTTCTCCTTTTGGCAAACCTCCGAATCCTTTTTATCATATATGTTCAAGAATGCAGTGGCTCGTCTAGCCTAAGTAACAGTCAAAGTGGAGTGTTGCAGATTATCCACCAGGATTCCGTCCTTAAGCATCACAGGTTGCCACCCACGGCCAAGAAGTTGGCTCATTGGGGGTATTGCCCCTGCTGATAGAGCTATTCATAGAATTCATGTTTATTAATATATTGGTAGAAATGTTCATTAAATTCCTGTGTATTAATTAGTAGAAAATAATTTTGTCTCGTATCTTCAAGTCAAAAAGTAAGATGAAAAGACTATAATATTTTTCATCTAAATGTTTTCATGAATTTGCACTGGAATAAACTTACCAATATTTGGAATTGGAATTATTGACTAAAGTAGAAAAAGTCTGCGAGTTAAATAATCAACAGTGATGTTATCTTCTTATGGAACTAAAATTCAAAGAAAGATCGAAGTCGATATCGAACATTTTTTGTCTCGCAGTTATTTAAGTAGATAAAGAAATTTATTGATTAAAAATACAACAAGGTTAATGGCAATAAAAATAATAATATAACAATTGTTTTTTTCTTTCTTTTTAATAATTATTACTAGCAGGACCTGTGCATATACCAGAGTATGATAACTTGATTATTACTTTTGATATGTTTACATAAGAGCTATTGCTTTATAGTTCAATATATAAAAAAGTAAAATATTCTTGATTTAACTCTCCCACTGTTTTCTTTATTTCCTTCTTTTCATATTTTCATTATGTTCGATTGAAAAAGATTAGCGTTATCACTTCCACGCGCTCAACCCTCTCTCTCTATCTATTTTTCCTCTACTCTCTTTCTTTCTTTCTTTCTTATTATATTTTTCTGTGTCGCATGTGTTTTTTCTTGCTTTCCTTTCTTAATAA
Source organism: Doryteuthis pealeii (assembly GCA_023376005.1). Classification (NCBI taxonomy): domain Eukaryota; kingdom Metazoa; phylum Mollusca; class Cephalopoda; order Myopsida; family Loliginidae; genus Doryteuthis; species Doryteuthis pealeii. The sequence goes on along the minus strand of CM042154.1, from coordinate 89,626,711 downwards.
TAAAACGGAAAGTTCCATTATTTAGCTGAGATGACAACACCCATGAAAAATAAGAATTCGGCGGATAAGCGACGCCAGATGATTTACAATTTTGCATTAGGTAGATCTTGGACGATTCTTTAACCATCCTCTAGTTAAAAATGAGACAGTCAAAATCGTCCAAGATCTAATGCAAGATCATAACGTTCGTACAATTAAAGAACACGAGCATTAATATATAGATAATGATTTAAATGGGAAAAAAACACCCATGTGGAGGAGATATTACCACCTAGGTAAGTGAATTGTTCTACTGGCTTAAGAGGCTTGCCGTTGAGTGTGGAGATGTTTCCTTTCTTTTTGAAACTCATGAACTCTGTTTTACCGGAGTTTACATAGAGGCCGATATTCTTTGCTGCCTCCTCCAAGCTATGTAGCAATGCATCAGACTGTGCCGGTGTATCTGCAAGAAGTGTAAGGTCATCAGCATAGTCTGCATCTGTGACTGTTTGTGCGGGATATTGCCTGCTTCTTGGCAAGATATAGCATACTTAGATCTAAATTTCAATAATGTAAACTTCCCATAATGTTTCACACAACATCATATACAAGGGTCATCCAAAAATTAATGTTTAGAAGATATCTAGCAAATCACAGAAATATTTATTGTTTATTGTCAATAATGTTTACATCATTTTAGAGTTTGGATATTTATCGGTTTTTCTACAAAATCACCATTTCGGTCGATACCTCTTTGTAGACACTGTAGAAGTTTCTGTATGCCCTTGTCATACCAGCTCGCTGCCATGTCGTTGAGAAAGCATTGAATCTCGTTTTCATTAAAAACTCCAGACACCACACTGAGAAGCGGGGGATGTGTCGGAAGGTGTGAGGAAACTCTAAAATAGTCTGTAAAACAGTATATAAAAAATATATATAATTCTAAAATAGTCTGTGACACACTGTCATATAATCACTGTATATATATATATATATATATATATATATATATATATATATGATCAATTAATAATGGAGGTTAGCTTCCGGTTTTTTTCTCTAACAAAAACTGTGTCACTGCTTACGTCACATTACCCAACACATAATCCAACGTCATAACATAGAATAAATATACTCAAAATGTGAGCATGCAACGTTCGACAATCCTCATTGTTTCAATAAATCGATGCCCGGCGTTATATATTTATATATAGATTGTTTTATTCTAATATAATATTTAAAGTTATCGGAACTGTTTCCATTTCAAATTGTCTTTGTTTCTTTCTTTCTTTTTTACTCCTTTAATAAATTAGACGATTTTACATACTTATGGTAAACACTCTATGACATTGAATATTTATCGGTTATTCTACAAAATCACCATTTCGGTCGATACCTCTTTGTAGACACTGTAGAAGTTTCTGTATGCCCTTGTCATACCAGCTCGCTGCCATGTCGTTGAGGAAGCATTGAACCTCGTTTTCATTAAAAATTCCAGACACCACCTGCGGACGTTTTTGACATCCATGCACGACTTGCCATATAGTTCCGTTAGTTGGCGTTGAATTTCACTCGGTTTAATTTCTATAACTGAATAAATACCCGAAATGCACACTTAGTGGTAGAGTCAATTAGGAGCGCCATGAGAAACGACTTCCAAGCCAAGACATGGAGTGGCAGCGAGGCGAGTACATGGGCGGGCAGAGGTACATACACAACAAACACAAGAGTGTTGGCAATAGCTGCACGAACAGTTTCCTAGCTCCAAGTGATTTGGAGATTTTACTTTTTGGATTATATATATGATGGCAGCAAACTCATGTTCAAGTATTGCCATTGCTTGATATAAAAAAAGAAAAAAAAGGTTCAACAGTTCAAAGAATATAATGGTGAGCTTCAAAAAGTTCAACAATGAACTGCACGAAAGTGGCTCTTTAGTCCTGCCAAAGTCTTGCACATCTTCCCACAATTACAGGCAATTCCAGGGAGCACAGGGTATTTTATTAGTCCATCCTGCCGATGCACAGATTGGTGACTGATCAGGCCAGCCTTGCTCATACATAGCCTTCCACACTGGTCACATAGTAGACCGATTTGAAGCCCTTGGTTGTTTACTTTTTTATTCTTGCGAATATCTCGTTCCAACTGCTCATGCTGTATACGGTTGGTCTCAAACTTTTTTTTGATTATATATATATATATATAGGTAATCATGAACTTTAGTTTAGTAAATTCCTATCATAAAATTATGTTTGCGCATTATCTGAAATGAACTTAATTGTTATTAAGAACACATTTTGAATTATCGTACGATATAAACCAAAATATACAAACTTGTTCGAATCAATACAACTGCATGTTTTAACACAAAATATCATAAAAATGTGTTCTTAATAACAAGTAAGTTCATTTCAGATAATGTGCAAGCATAATATTATGGTAGGAATTTACTAAACCAAAGTTCATGATTACCGAGAGGGGGGATAGATAAATAGATTGATGCCCACTTATTACTCGCTTATTACGTCGAGCTTCTTAGCCACTTTGCCACGGGCACTGACCCCATCATATGAGAAAAGCCAAAACCTCTCGGAACCCAGTTTTGCATTTTAACTATTGAGCCATTGTAGCAAGATGGGGATTATCCTGAGTTTTGCGAGAACTACTATTAGAAAAGAAGGAAGAAAACATAAGAGTGAGTAAAGGCTTTAAAAAAAGGTGATGTTCATAAAATAGGTTGTCGTGAATTTGACCGGGGCGTGACCCCCCGAATGGAGAATTGAATGTCAACCGGAAGTTTCGGGTGTTGACCGAACCGGAAGTCACGTGGTGACGTGGAACGACGAAGAAAAATACCGGTCTGTTTTTGCTTTCCGAGGCCTAGGGGACGGACGGGTCTCTGGTGCCTAGTGTGGGATCACAGTAATTTATCAGTGTCCTCTCTCTTTCTCTCTGCCTTTCCTCCTTTCCTTTCCGAACAGAGCCCACGATACGAGCCTGGAAATAAAAGCTAAGCAGCTTGTGACGATATATTTCTCGCGTTGTACTTTTTTTTTTCATCGACAAGATGACCGCCACGTGCCGAACACCTTTTTAGTGTCGTGAATTTGGAGACACGTTGACCAGACCCGCTATACAGCGTATATCGCTATTAGAACGTTACGTATATCGCTTTTGGTACTGTGACCATATATCGCTATTAGAACGTAACACCATATACCGAAATGCCTTGCTTTATCCTGCGATTCTTTTATTGGTAATTGTTTTTAACAGAAGGTAAAGTTCAGTGACTAATTGTTTTGATTTATAATTAAGACTGTTCAAATTAATTTTCCAAGCGATTTCGCTTTGAAGTTAGATATCAAAGAACCGTTTGGCTTTCTCGACGCACAGCGAGGTATTATGGAGATATTTAGACAATAACGATTCTAATATTACAGTGGCGATGGTGGTAATCTGTGTCTAATTAGTTTAGAGATGTCACAGTATGGAATATAATTGTGAATTGGCTAAAATAACAGTCTTTATGTATTTATAATTTTTGATACTACAGACGAAGTCTCTCACAGGGAATTCCTTGGCGACTCGGCCAATCGAAGCCGTTCAATAATAGGTTTTTTTTAATTAGCATTATCTATACACCTCTCCATTGTATTTATGAGAGTCATGTGCAACCCTCTGAAATTTAGTAAACCAGGTAGCAATATCTCATCGGTAGCAATATCTCATCTACTAAAAGCGATGTAAACATATACATAGGCAAACCATGAATTGCTATTGACCATATACTATTCGTTGTGAACCTCTTCATTGTATTTATCTAGGTCATGTGCAAGAGTCTGAAATTAGTTGAATAGTTCGTATACCTCCGTAGCAATATCTCCTCTACTGAAAGCGATGTCAACATACACATAGGTGAAGCAGTAGACCAGTTCCTATACCTAGGTAGCAATATCTCCTCTACTGAAAGCGATGTCAACATACACATAGGTGAAGCAGTAGACCAGTTCTTATACCTCGGTACCAATATCTCATCTACTGAAAGCGATGTCAACATACACATAGGTGAAGCAGTAGACCAGTTCCTATACCTCGGTAGCAATATCTCCTCTACTGAAAGCGATGTCAACATACACATAGGTGAAGCAGTAGACCAGTTCCTATACTCGGTAGCAATATCTCATCTACTGAAAGCGATGTCAACATACACATAGGTGAAGCAGTAGACCAGTTCCTATACCTCGGTAGCAATATCTCATCTACTGAAAGCGATGTCAACATACACATAGATAAGCAGTGGACCAGTTCCTATACCTCGTAGCCATATCTCATCTACTGAAAGCGATGTCAACATACACATAGATGAAGCAGTAAACCAGTTTCCTATACCTCGGTAGCCATATCTCATCTACTGAAAGCGATGTCAACATACACATAGATGAAGCAGTGGACCAGTTCCTATACCTCGCTAGCAATATCTCATCTACTGAAAGCGATGTCAACATACGCATAGGTAATGCATGAACTGCTATTGATCATATACCATTCTTTCTGAAACTCTTCATTGTATTTATCTAGGTCATGTGCAAATCTCTGAAATTTAGTTTATCAGTTATACCTCGGTAGCAATATCTCATATTCTGAAAGCGATGTCAACATACACAGGGGAATCAGTAGAACGGTTCCTATACCTCGGTAGCTATATCTCGTATACTGATAACGATGTCAGCATACGCAGGTGAAGCAGTAGACCGAGTTACAATTTTTTGCGATGGTTGGCACAAGGTGGAAAAAACCCTGACCATACCGCTTGGGACTCACAAGCCACCGTATCCATATTTACACCCCCTTCCTCTCTTACTCTTTTTCCTCACACCTTTCGACGCATCCCCCGCTTCTCAACCTCCCTCTAACTTTTAAATATATAAACAGACTGTAGGTCTTGTCTCAAATAAATCTTCTGACGAAGCTTCGTTAACACACCGAGGTGAAATATCAATTAGATGAAGTTGTTAACGATTTTTCCTCAATTTTTAATCACATTTTGTTGGATTTTACCCAAGCTGTTATTCCTCATATATATATATATATATATATATATATATATATATATATATATATATATATATATATATTTGGAAAGAACCAAGACAGAACGAATCTAGCAGACGCTAGGATAACTTCAGTTCCAGTATTCTTCTGAGGATGGAATTTCTTCCCGAAATATTGAGAAATAAATGACAGGTTAACAAAAAACATCATAGTTACCTTCTTTTTTCTTTACACTCGCATTGTGACAGCCTTCAAAACCAACCAACAAACCAATATATACACAATGCTTCAAGCAAATTACAAAACCCTTTTATATATATATATATTATATATATATATATATATATATAGGTATATGTAAAAAACAAAATTTCTTTTGCGATGAAACAAAGAAAAATACAGTGCTCAATCACAGTTTGTAAGAGCTAATATTTATTTATTTTACAATGTTTTCATAGATCAATGTTCATTATCAACGACCGCGGTTTCATGCCGAAGGCAATCATCAGGTTGAAAAGTAAGATCCAATGGGTGTTTGTTGTGGTTCTTTACTCAAAGACACATTTACTTTTCAACCTGATGATTGCTTCCGGCATGAAACCGGCGTCGTTGATAATGAACATTGATCTATGAAAACATTGTAAAAATAAATAATATATATATATATATATATATTATATATATATAATATATAACTCTAAAATAGTCTGTGAAACTGTATATATATATATATATATATATATATATATATATATATTATATATATATATATATATATATAGACGCGTGTTTATAACATAAAAAAAAAAAATAACGACACAAAAAACGCGTCCATTTCTGAAAACCGTCTCCGAAGATAAAGTTTACTTTGAAATCGATAAGACTAAAAACATCTTTTTGTTTTTATTTTTATATGCATTGTAATTGCCTTCCAATCATTAATATATATATATATATATATAATAGTTTGTGACACAGTATCATTTAATCACTATATATATATATATATATATATATATATATATATATATTACTAATAATATTGTTAGATGTAAAATAAAGGGTCTACCATGGTTTCAATCAATAATTGATCTTCGTCGGACCTCACTCTACATTAACCAAGTTGATGTAATTCCTCGGTTAAATTGAATATGATATCGGTTGAACGCTACGTTATTTTTCTCTCAATCTTTGCGTTCGGCCTGTACGCGAAAAACTGAGAAAAAATATTTTATCGTTCCCTACGTGTAATCATTCCTTTATTTACATTTCTATATTATTACAAATTTAATTCTAATTATAAATAATAGTTAGTAAAAACAGTTAAAATTTAATTCTAATTATATTTTTGGGGTTTGATATTACTAATTCATAGTTTTTATTGTTCATTTTTGTATTTACCCTATTTAAAATGAATAGCTATATATATATATATGTCTAGCCACACTGAAGAGGCGTGAAACGCCGAGACACTTGTCTGTGGATGACTTATTAATATATGCTAATATAATAATATTGTTAGTAATGTAGTTCTAACAATATCTTAGTGACCTACATAACCTTTGTCTACAATTGCAGATCGATTCAAATCTATTATTTAAAATGGTTTTTCTATCAGGGACTCTAATTATGGTTAACTTTTCTTGTAGACAAAGGTACCATGGGTCATTTAGAGATCTGCACACATAAATTTTACTGCTCTATATTCTTAATATATTGAGCACTTTTGGATTATTTACTCACGCCACTGCGACGGAAAAGTTAAAGCGGCAATTGGATACTATATATATATATATATATATATATATATATATATATATATATATATATACATAGGAGAGATTAAATGATACTGTGTCACAGACTATTTTAGAGTCATGTCGCGCATGGAGTCATTTATAAATCTTGGATCGGCAAATAGCAAAAATTATGGGTATCTTCTCACCCCATTGAGTGAAGGATTACACTCGACTGAGTGAACCACTAATGATAAGAATTAAATAGACCTTGCAGAATGAGGATTATTTTATTATTCTTTTAGCAGATGTCTATTCAGCTTTCAATCTAAATCTTCCTTATCTATTATTATTCTAAAGATGAGTTAATCAACTTTTATTCCCTAAAGGCTTTTTTTATTGTTTAGTTCAATGACACAAAAATTATACTAAATTATTCCTTACTTTAGGATTGAATTATGTTTGAAAACATTGTGTTTTACTTGGTTCTAATTAGTCATAATTTGCAATTAAATTGAAAACCGACCAATCTCTTACTTTACTCTGTGTCTATCTCTTTCTTCCCCTCTATGTATCTCTTGACTACCTCCTCGTTATATAATGTTAGTTTCTCTGGAGAGAGAGAGAGAGAGAGAGAGAGAGAGAGAGAGAGAGAGAGAGGAGAGAGAGAGAGAGAGAGAGAGAGAGAGAGATTGTTATATTTTGTGATGTGCGTAACCAAACACACTTTTAATGAACAAAGATTATTTAGATAAACTTAAATTCCACGCAAGAAAAATTAAGTGCATCTTTTGGCAAGGTTGACAGTAATCAGCTGATCCTTAATCAGGGTTATCAACCTTAAAAATAAAACATTAAAAAAAATAGACAAAGCAATTAAACAAAAACTTTCTAAATCGACGTCATTATAGACGAGCACCTGTAGCCGTATCTGAATTTCGACTTATGACTATCATCATGATAGCAGTTTAGTAGTAATTCTTGAAATATTAGGAATTAACGGGCTTTCCATAGAGTCCAAAAAAAACCCCCCCCAAAAAAAAAGGTAGCAGAAAAAGAAAAAAGAAAAATCAGGAAGCTGTGTAACAGCTGCAAAATAATGGTGCCAAGCAAAGCGAGAAGAAATTATCAGTTTGGGAATTGAGTATTGAATGTGCGACACGTGACACGTCACGTGACATCCACGCTTCTCTCGGTGCTTTTTTTTTTCCGCTTCACAGCGGCAAATTGATTTTTATCGTTTGGAGATTTGGAGACAAAAGAGGCAGGAAAAAAGAAGAAGAAGAAGAAGAAGAAGAAGAAGAAGAAGAAGAAGAATGGAAGAAGAAGAAGAAGAAGAAGAAGAAGAAGAAGAAGAAGAGAAGAAGAAGAAGAAGAAGAAGAAGAAGAAAGAAGAAGAAGAAGAAGAAGAAGAAGAAGAAGAAGAAGATGAAGAGTCAGAAAACGAGACTCTAAATAAATAAATAAATGAAGAAATAAATAAAAGGTAATGAGGGAAGTGTTAGAGATGAATGTGGAGGAGAGCAAGGTGGAGGAGAGCAAGGTGGAGGGCAAGATGGAGAGCAAAACAACAACAACAACAACAACAGAAAAAGAGTTAAGGATGGACAAGGTGCTTGTCAAACATAGAATTGGAAAGAAAGTATCGAATTTGAAAAGAAAAGATAAAGAAAAAAGGGAGTATTCTTGTGTGAGGAGTATGCTGAGAGTTAAAAAGAGAATATAATGTTAGAAAATGGGAAGAGAGAAAAAAGATCGGAAAAAAATGAAAGAGAACGATTTGAATCAATTTGAGAAACAAGACAGGAGTGAATGAATTAAAGGTAAATTAATTAAAGGTAAAAGAATCGAAGTTGAAAAGAAAAATAAAGAAGAAAGGAGTACTCTTGTTTGAGGAGGATGTAGAGAGTTAGAATGAGAATATTTGAAAATGGCGAGAGAGAAAGAAGATCGGAAAATATGAAAGAGAAAGATTTAAATCTGTTGGAATATTTTCTGTATATAGCTATTTACTAAACGTCGCTTAGATGGGACACAAAGCCAAATGTAAGGGGCACCCAGTGAGGATCAAACTCACTAGTCATGGTTTGCCAGTCTACCTTGCTAACCATTACACCACGAGAGTTTATTTGTCTCATACCCCACCTGTATGGACTGGGCACAAGGCCTCGTTTTAACGTGGGCCCAGACACAAGCAGAAGCTAATGGGTGGGAGAGAACAAAAATTGTGTCGATCCCTTCGGCATTCCCCCTCAAGGGGGCGCCTCAGGCGCTGGGCAAAAAATCCAGCCCTGCCCCCCAAGGGAGCAGATATTGCCTGGGGGACAGCCCCCTGGGATGACGCTATTAATTTAACACAACTCACCGGTCCAGTGGCCGAAGCTCACCGGACCCCCGCCCCGAAGGACGGTTTGAGTGTCCTTTAAAACACAAGAGGCGCCCATATTTTTTGTATATAGTTATTTACTAAGCTTAGCTTAGATGTGGCAGAAGGTCCGAAGTAAGGGGCGCCCAATGAGAATCGAACTTACTAACAATGGTTTGCGAAGTGAGCTTGCTAAACATTACACCACGAGGGCGCCAATATTTTTTGTATATAAGGTGTGCTGAAGGTCACAACTTAAATTTATAGACTCTTCGTGGCCGCGTGGATTCAATCGGCCAATCAACACGCTCGAATACGTGGTTGGTTAACTATTTAATGGTCTCGGTGGAAATTTGTCCAGTTGCTTGTGCTTAACACGGACGAACGGATCAACAATCAAGGATTCTGCTTAACACTAAGGAACACAAGGATCATAGGATTCAATATAAACGGACCAACAAACAAGGATTCTACTTAACACTGAAAAACACAAGGATCATAGGATTCTACTCAAAACGGATCAAAGTTAATGCCACAAAGGATCTCCACTGTAAAGAGCTCTCACCTGCAGCCCAAAAATGGCCACAAGAATCTAAACAGAATCAATTTCAAAAACATGACAGGGGTAAATGAATTAAAGATAAAAAAGAAAAGAATGAGTGACCCAGAAAAAATATTGAATGAGTAAAAAGAAAAGAAAAACGAATGAGAAGAAAGCTTGATTTGTTTTTAAAGAATTTTATGGCATATCAAGCCATTAGGTTATTTTATGCCGAATACATTTTGCTCTATTCATTTCTGATGGGTACTCAATTTTTCAAATACACCTTTAAACATAATTTCTCCATTCAAACCATTGAATAGACCCTAACAGGCGTAGTGCCCCGGATCAGTGTGGACCTGGGAGTCATGGTGATGAAGGTGTATTCCACATTCCACAGAGCTCTAGAATTGGAACTTCACCATCAAATATAGTTTAACGTCATACCCAGGATATCAAGACCCTCAGCCACCGCCTTATAGCAAATATATGATAAAAGGGTTGGGGTTGGCATAAGGGCAATAGGGTTGAAACAGTCATATAGGTGCTAAGGCTTGAGGTGATTGGAGGTGGCCTCCCCACCCATCTAGCTTAAGTGGAGTTTTGCATGCCATGGACTGCTCAGCCAACAGGGTCCCATCATTAAGCATCACAGGTGACCATATTGGGGAGGTGATTAGTGGGATGATCGAAACTAAATTGAAAGAGTTAGAAGGAAACGAATAGGCGGACTAAATTAAAAGAAAAGTGAAAGATAAATTTGAGGAAAAATAAATCGAACGAGTCTAAAGGGGAAAAAAGAAGGATTAGATGAATGAGAGAAAAAAGAATAGATTATTGGACACGAGAGAAATTAAGAAATAAAGTAAATGAGCTAGGAAAGAAAGATTTTAAGGCTGTAGAGGAAAAAGAAAAGGATGAATGAGGTGAACTAAAATGTGAAAGTTAGCGAAAAAATGGAATAAATTAGAGGAAAATGAGATTGAATGAATAAATGAGAAAGGAAGAGATGAATAGATAAATAAAGGAAAAATATTGAATAGTTTACAGAAAAAATGAGAGTGAATGAATTATAGGGAAATAAAAGAAAGAAAGAAAGAAAGAAAGAAAGAAAAAAGATAGAAAGAAAGAAAGAAAGAAAACATAGTAATCAAGCAAAGAAAGAAAGATAAAAAGAAAGAAAAAGAAAAAAAGAGTAATCGAACAGAAAAAGAAAAATAGCGGTCGAAAGAAAGAAAGAAAGAATGAAAAAAAAAAAAGAAAAAAGAAAAAGAAAGAAAAAGAAAGAAAGAAAGAAAAAATGAAAAAATAGTGATCAAGCAAAGAAAGAAAGAAAGAAAGAAAGAAAGAAAGAAAAAATAGTAATCGAACAGAAAAAGAAAAATATTGATCGAAAGAAAGAAAGAAAGAATGAAAAAAGAAAAAAGAAAGAAAATCAGTGATGAATGAAAAATAGAAAGAAAATAGAAAAAAAAAAGGAAAAAGTCAGGAAAGCAACGAAAGAATTAAAGAAAAATGAAACACAGAAATGAATAAATAGATAAATAAATAAATAATCTTAGACGCCGACGTTAGTCAGCAATTTTAAGTCTTTTCTTCCTCACATTTGAAGATCAACAAAAAGAAGCCCAACACACCAAAATCAGAGGCTCACAGGCGTTTGTGTTTTCATCAATAATTAATTTTTTTTTAAACCAACGAATGACCTGATGAAAGTCTATCGGAACAGACCGAAACACTGCAACGTAGGCTTAATAAACATTATTCGTTAATGTAACTTGTGTTTTTTCAATTTTTAGAATATTATATATTGTCGGATTTACTTCCACTTTTTCTTCATATAGATAAATAAATAAATAAATAGAGAAAGAAATTTAAAAAAGTGAACGAAGCAAAGAAAGAAAGAGAAAAAATGGTAAAATTAGCGGGAAAAGAAAGTTGAATAATAAAATATCAAGAGGTGTAATTAAAAAAAGGGGACATTAAATGTCCCTTGGATCTGGAAGAGTTATAATCCCCCTGGGTTCCCAGTTTGACCACCAGGGGTCTGTGGTATTTAAGCGCCTATTACAAACTCTTTCACTCTCTTTCCTCTCCAGGAACTCACACACATGGGTTAGACTTTTGTGTCTACACCCTTCCCATGTGGGGGCTTCGGCACCCCAATACTACGCTAGTAAGTTCACTTCTATATGTACATTTAGGTATCCTTATTGTATTTCTATTTATGAATGTGTCCTTTTATTATATCTTGTTTCCTTGTATGTGTATTTCATGTTATATGTTATTCCATGTGCCTGTATCAAAATCCATGTTATGTTTAACACGCTTGTCAGAGTTGTTCGTTTCAACAAGTTATACCATATATTATAACCTTAAACCTTACAGAACTATTGTAGAAACATGTTAGGAGAATGGGATGTAAGCATTTTGTTCTATGTAACTAAAGTCGATGGGTGTGGCTTAAAGTCGGTATAAGCCTGACATCGAGGGAGTATATCCCCTTTTCTCTAGCGCTAGACCAAAGAGATTGTGTCTGCATCTGAGTTGGAGCGCCACATCTACCATCAGCTCCTCACTTCACCGCACAGATCCCTGTACTACTCATACGCTGAGTTGGCGAGGGTCGATATCGAACCAGGAAACTTGCGATTCCTATGCGAGTGCTCTACCGACTGAGCTAAACCGGCCCATATTGTTAAATGTAAGAAATATTAAAGAACAAAGTAAAGAAAAAGAATACAATGAAGAGTAAGAGTTGGGAAAAAATAGATAGAAATAGAATATAAGAACATAAAATTGAGAACAGGCAAGTAAAAAAAAAAAAAAAAAAAGAAAAGAAAAAAAAAGATAAGAGATTTTAAATACTTCGGTATCTCATAATTTTATGATCCTCAAGAGCCACCAGGCGTAAATTCTATCCTGTTGGGGTGCTCAATAAAGACACTCTTGGACTGAACCAGGATTAGTTCCATTATTGGTGGTGAGTCAGCAAACACATTGCGCCCTTGAAAAGTAATAAAGTCACATTGAGTTTCCCCTAAGTTAAAATCAATATTCGGGTGATTATATGCATAAATACATATTCATTATATATATATATATAATATATATATATATATATATATATATTTGTTGTGCAATATAAATGTTATGCAAACGTAATTACTATAGACTATAAACGTATGGATGCACCCACTCATGCGCCTCTCTCTCTCTCTCTCTCTCGCGCTATATATATATATATATTATATATATATATATATAGAGAGAGAGAGAGAGAGTCATGCACTGACACTGTGTTTCAACGTTTACATCCCATCAGTGTGGCGAGAAGTAAAGTCGTCGGGTGGCCTAAAGTCGGTATCAGCCAGACGGCGAGGGAGTCTATCTCCTTTTCACTAAGCATTAGACCAAGGTGATTGTTTTTTTGCGTCTGGGGTGGGGCGCCACACCTACTATCAGCCCCTCACTTTACTACACGGATCACTGTGTTACTCATACGCTGAGTTGGCGAGGGCCAGTATCGAACTAGGAACAGTGATGCTCCCAGTTAAACACTCTACCATAGTCTGCTGTAAATAAATGAGAACAATCGTTAGTAAAAAAAAATGAATATATAAAATTTTGGAAAACATGTCTGATTTAACATGATTATTAAACTTATTTAAAAAAAATAGATTCATGTTGGGTAAAGGTAGTTGTTGAGAATTTTCTGATATAAGGTGTGTGATGGATCCCCGCTCCTACTTATAGACTAGGCCGGTATCATGTGATCTAACTCTTGGCCAATCACTGGCAGTACTCTGAGGTTGATACAATACTTAACTGACCATACTGGTCATAATTACGTAGACATTCTTTGATGACGGACATAGGATTAAATCACTGGACCTTTACCAATACGCAGGATAGGACTTATACGCTTACCAAATGATTCCATAACACAGGACTTTCTTTAAACCCTTTTCAACTGGCCAAGGATGGCATTTAAAAACTTTACACTAGTTAATGAACTTTTCTAGATATTTTAAAATTATGGAATTTTATTCAAATGAGCAAATGTTGACTTCCCCACCCTTTGAGTGGAAACAGTTTTCCTCAGGCTTTTATTTAACTAAAACAAACTATTCATTATAAATTAATTAATTGCTGAATAACGTGCTAAAAATCTAATTCAAATTGGATAATTTCCTGATGTTTGGCAATGTATCTATCATAAATCTAAATAGGTATAAGTTTTTCATTACTACATCAGAGAATTAATTCAAATCAACTTATTTGGTAAGTAGATAAATTATCTTTGTTTCCCTTTTCCAATAAATTCAAATAAATTAAGCTGCAAATTAATTCAAATCAACTTATCTATTATTATACTAAAGCTGACCGAATCAAAATTTGGTTCCCAAAGGCTTTTTTCCTATTTAGTTTAATGACACAAAACACATCACAAAGTATTCCTTAGATTTAGGATCAAATGATGTTTGAAAAAATTCCATTTTATTTTGTTGTAATTAGTCGTAATTTGCAATTAAGTCAAAAACTGACCCGACCCTCACTTAAGTTTCTCCCTGTCTTTTTCCGCCTCTCTAATATGTTAGTTGTATCTAGGGCGTTAAGAGGGGAGTGTGTGTGAGAAAGAAAGAGAAGCTTTTCAGCAGCCAGTACCAGCAGCCAGAGAGAAGGTCTATCTACCTCCCACATCTCCAATCTTTCTTTCTCTCTTGACGGTAACAGAGAAGACTAATATTTTGTTTTGTTTTATTAATTCTCCGGTCGTTTTTTATATTAAAAAAATCAATATATCTACATATATATATAATATATATATATATATATATATATATATTATAGAAGAGAGAGAGAGAGAGAGAGGGGGGAGAAGAGGTAGAGAGACTTCAATTTCATCATCTGATGATAACATTCTTGGTCACGTAGCTGTTGTTTCGCATTTAACACACACACACCACACACACCACACACACATATATATATATATATATATATATATATATATATATATATATATATATATACAAGGCAAATTTGGAATAATACTTAACAAAAAAAAAAACAGCAACGAATGAACAGAGACACAAACATAAACACGCACACACACACACTTACACACACACAAACCCAAACATAAACAATCCACTCCACACAGAATTTGGAAGACATGAGACAGAACAAATGAACAGCTACTACCAACAACTTAAGTTTTAGTAATCTTCTGTAGATGGGATTTTTTATCCTGAAATATTAAGAATTAATCACAGGTTAACAAACAACACCACAGTTACCTTCTGTTTTCTTTACACTTGCATTGTGATAGCCTTCAAAACCAACCAACAAACCAATATAAACACAATGCTTCAAGCAAATTACAAAACCCTTTATATATATATATATATATATATATATATATATATATTTGTGTGTGTGTGTGTGTGTTTGTGGATGTATGTTAGTGTAGCGAACATATAAAGTTAACAGCAGTTTCCCACCCATACGATTTTATGAGAATTATTTATCTTATTTTTCCTTATATATTGTTCTGTGATGCATCATGGGACGGGTGCTCAAGCGCCTAGGTCACGATGGAATGGTTCGTAATTTTTGTGTGGCATTATTGGAACGGCCTTCTCGTCTAGTATTGTATTAATTTCACGATTTGATACTTCATTTCTTTTATTGCGATTAATTCATCCAGATGTTTTTGTTTATTTTATATATTATTTTTATGAAGGGTTTTAACACACCTAAGCTGGTGGTTCACTGGAGGTTGAGTGATGGCAAGTCTCCTCAGGTCTCCGAGACTCTTCTGAGTATTCTAGCTGATCTTAACAGTGCTGTTGTTTGGGTGGTCTCGAGTCTTCTTCGGATTTCCAATTCCTCTAGACTATGCGAAATCCTTGAGTCAAGTGCACGAATTACGATTGGTATGACCTTTACCTTCTTGTTCTAAAGTTTATTTTTCAGACTTCTGGCTAGGTCCAAGTATTGGTATACCTTTTCGTTTTCATTCACATTCACTCTGGGATCCACCGGGGAGGTAACATCCACGAGATGACACGTATTCTTCTTCTTGCTAAATAATACTAGGTCTGGTCTCCTAGCCGGGATTAAGTGATCCGTTTCTTCTTCTTCTTCTTCTTCTTCTTCTTCTTCTTCTTCTTCTTCTTCTTCTTATTATTATTATTATTATTATTATTATTGTTGTTGTTGTTGTTGTTGTTGTTATGTTTTTCACACCTGCCGTAGCTGGTGGTTCACTGGGGGATGAGTGACTGCAAGTATCCTCAGGTCTCCAAGACTCTTCTGAGTATTCTAGCTGATCTTAACATTGCTGTAGTTTGGATGGTCTTGATTCTTCCTCTGATTTCCAATTCACCCACATTCTTTTCCATTGCTTTGGGGATCGTTCCAAGGGCACCAATTACAATTGGTACAACCTTCACCTTCATGTTCCACAGCTTCTTCAGTTCTCTGGCAAGGTCCAAGTATTTGTCTATCTTTTCGTTTTCCTTCATTTTCACTCGATGATCAGCTGGGACTGCAAAATCCACGAGATGACATTATTATTATTATTATTTATTATTATTATTATTATTATTATTATTATTCTTTTGAGTTTTCACATCAGCATTAGCTGATGGTCTTTCACTGGAGTCTGAGTGACAGCAAGTCTCCTCAGGTCTCCAGGACTCTTCTGAGTATTCTGGCAGATTGCAGCAGTGCAGTGTTCTGAATGGTTTCAATCCTTCCTCTGATTTCCAAACTTTCCAAACCCTTTTCCAATCCTTTTGGGACCGTTCCAAGTGCACCAACCTTCAGTCTGGTCCACTTGGCGTAGAGGCTGGGTTCCACATACTGATGACCGGGTGGTGGAGTGAGCATCACTTTACTTTTCTCTAAATTGTATTTCACCCTACCCAGGGAGAAACTAATTATTACACTCCATTCGAGTTTTTCACACCTGCAGAAGCCGGTGGTTCACTGGAGGCTGAGTGACAGCAAGTCTCCTCAGGTCTCCAGGACTCTTCTGAGTATTCCAGCCGATCTCAATAATGCTGTAATTCTATTCCTTCCGTGATTTCCTTTTTCCCTCTTTTTATAACTATCATTGCACACTTGTCTATGCCGATTTCCATCCCTATGTCCTGACTATATATTCTAATTGTTTGTACTAATGTTTCTAGCTCTTTTTTATTTTTTGCAAAATTTTTATGTCATCCATGTGCATAAGATGGTTTATTTTTCCTCTGATTATTATTATTATTATTATTTACTCCTTTTGAGTTTTCACATCAGTGTTAGCTGATGGTCTTTCACTGGAGTTTGAGTGACAGCAAGTCTCTTCAGGTCTCCAGGACTCTTCTGAGTATTCTGGCAGATGGCAGCAGTGCAGTGTTCTGAATGGTTTCAATCCTTCCTCTGATATCCAAGCTTTCCAAGCCCTTTTCTAATCCTTTTGGGACTGTTCCAAGTGCACCAACTACAATTGGTATCACTTTCACTTTCATATTCCATAACTTTTTCAGTTCTCTGGCAAGGTCCAGATATTTGTCTATTTTTTCATTTTCCTTTAACTTCACCCTGTGATCTGCTGGAACTGCAAAATCCACCAGTTGACAAGTTCTTTCTTTTTTGTTAATCAACACTAGGTCTGGTCTTCTTGCTGGGATAAGGTGATCCGTTTTTATTTCAAAGTCCCAGAGAATTTTGTGCGTTTCGTTCTCAAGAACAGATTCTGGTTTATGCATATACCATTTTGTTGTGTGGTCAAAATTTAATTTCTTGCATAATTCCCAGTGGATCACCTTCCCAACCCAGTCGTGTCTAGTTTTGTATTCTCGTTGTGCTAGTTTGCTACATTCGCATAGTATATGGTTAACAGTCTCATCTCTATTACCGCAAAGTCTACATTTACTATTTTGTTGGGTCTTCAATTTTCGCTTTGATGTAGTTTGTCCTTATGGCATTATTTTGTGCAGCAATTATAAGTGATTCTGTTTCTCTTTTGAGGTTTCCCTTTCTTAACCATGTCCAAGTCTTTTCATGTGCAACTTCATCTATTTGTCGTTTAAAGCGTCCATATAATTGTTTTTCTTCCCATTTTTGTTTTCTAGTCTTTGTCGTTTTTCTGTTTGTCCATCTTCCGTTTCTACTATTGTTGGCCGCCATAAGTAATTTGTCTTTGCTCTTCCTTGTGTAATCTTCAAGTTGTTGGATGTTGGCAAGACCTCTCCCCCTTCCTTTCTTGACACATACAATCTATCTCTGTCGTCTCTAGGGTGGAGAGCCTTGTGCATTGTCATTAATTTTCTCGTCCTTTGGTCTATCTGTCCGAGTTCTTCTTTTGTCCATTATTATTATTATTATTATTATTATTATTATTATTATTATTATTATTATTATTATATTATTATTATTATTATTATTCATTTATTTAGTTTTTAACAATTTATCTTAGTCTTTGGGGTCGTTAATTTTTACGTGGCTTAATAAGAATGTATTATATATATATATATATATATATATATATATATATATATAATATGTGTGTGTGTGTGTGTGTGTTTGTGTTAACTATAAGGCTTCTCCCATAAAGAAGTCACAAAGATAAAGATTAAAGTATTTAAGCATCACATTGTCAATGCGACACAGTTACCGTCAACAAGGTGCCAGATGATTATCCACTTACTATCAGTTGCCTGTAACCAAATACTTTTACTCGCTGTTTCCTCTCGAATAACAGAAAGGCGCTCTCTTCATCAGTTTAGTGGATCAATTTGTCTTTCTTAGAACATCGGAAGCTGAGCAGTTTTGTTGGCCATAACTCTTGTGCATGGCCTTTAGTTTAAAATAAAATTCCCAATTCTTATTGTGCGTGAAACTCATAATTAAATTTGGGCTTCGTTTTTTTATGATTGGTTCCTCTTGTTCATGTTTAATATTGTTCATTTCAGATGCGCAGTTATATATATATATATATATATATATATATATATATATATATATATATATATATATATATATATATATATAACTGCGCAGTCCATGTTCCGATGAAAAAGCGCAAACAGCTCCAAAAATTCAATGAAATAAAACGAAACTTAACATTACAAAACTGAGTTTCTTATATTTCAAACTTAATGCTTCATAGTAAATCCCAAACAATGTATATTGTAAACACACACACACACACACACACACACACATATATATATATATATATATATATATATATATATATAAATAAATATATATAATAAATAGACATATATCAAATAAGAAGCATACGTGTATCCATCTACAATATATATATATATATTATATATATATATATATATATATCCTCCGTATGAGTAGGGTGAGACACAAGGTCATTTATTAAAGCTGAGTTTAACAGGTTTGAATTCAGAGTTTTCCTTCTCCTAGACTGGTTACCTAGCCAAGGTTAAATAAATCAGTCTGTCCTACTATTTACCCATAGCTGAGGAGCAAGAGAACGAGAGAGAGAAAGAGGGGGAATGAGAGAGAAAGAGGGAGAGAGAGAGAAGAGAGAGAGAGAGAGTAGTTGGATGCATACCTTTCCCAAAGGTATTTGCGCTATGTGAAATGCAAACAGCCTCGTCAAACATTTTACAGATGGCAATGTAGATAATGACAATAGCCCAAATCATCCAAATAATGCTAATTATTAAACATCTTCTCAAAAATTCAAAGAAATAGCCTCGTGAGAGATTTGAACCCGGGTCGAGAAGTGCATTCCCTATGACGATAACCATTACACAATGCGCATCCACAGATGTGCAGTTATGACCCACATTGCAAAACCATCAGTCTCATTTAAAAGCATCGTCTCCGCTGGATCGCCGACGTTAAGCAACGATGTGTCCACTTTGATGGGTGACTATTTAGGAACGACTGAAATCTGAAGCCTATATACCACACGGTATACATATGGAAGCGCGTCGAGTCGTGGTTATCATCGTATGAAAATAGACACAGCGAATCGAGTTCAAATTCTGGACAAAGCTGTTTGCATTTCACATTGTGAAAGGTGAGTGTGTCCTTTTGTCATCCCAGAATGCCAAAGTGGTTTTAGATCCGGTCTTGGAACAATGGATATGATATTTTCTGCTCGGCAACTTCAGAAGTGCATAGACAAACATATAGCACTCTATCAGCTCTTTGTGGATCTAACGAAAGCGTTGGACAATTCTTAGGAAACTTGAATGCCCAACGGAATTGGTGTCCATGTTCGAACAGCTTCATCAAGACATGAAAGCAGGCTTTCATTTCAACGTGTCACTCTCTGGGCCAATAACCATCGACAAAGGAGTTAAACAGGGGGACATCCCTGCACCGTCATTGTTCTTCATATACTTTGCGGTGACTCTGTCATATGCTTTCCGGAACCGTGATACTCGTGTCTTTATACGATTCCAAACCACTGACAGAGTCTTCAATATTGCTCGTTTTAATGCTAAATCTAGGATCTCCCAGACAATCGTCCGTGAGCTGACGATGCAGACCTTGTTGCTCACGCTGAAGAGGGAAGAGGACACACAGGAAACAATGGATCTATTCTCAGGGGCTTTCACTGCCTTTGGACTCACCATCAATTTGGAGAAAACTAGTGATGCTCACTCCACCACCCAACATCTACGTCAAGGGGACCAAATTGAAGGTAGTTGACTCATTCGTTTATCTTTGCAGTGCTTTATCCAGAGATGGGACACTTGATTCAGAAATATCTCAAAGGATTGAACGAGCCAGCAAGGCCTTTGGTGGGCCCGAGAGACATGTGTGGTCGGACAGAGCTATCAACGTCAGAACGAAGCTCTGTGTGTACGAATCGTGTGTTCTGTCTATACCCCTATATTCTTCGGAGATGTTGACACATTAAAGCCTTGGAGAGATTCCATCAGACGTGTCTCAGGAGAATCTTAAACATTGGGTGGCGATCACTCACGCTAGACGCCACTGTCCTGCAACAAGCCAATGTATCTAGCATAGAAACGCGCATCATTCGAAGCCAAATACGCTGGGTTGGACATCTTGTTAGGATGGATGAAGGCAGACTCCCGAAGCAACTGTTTTATGGGGAACTCTAGAATGGTAAATGTCCGAGACACAAACCCACGAAACGTTTCAAACAATCTTAAGACTCTTGGTTTAAATTTTGAGGATTGGGAGAGGACGGCTACGAATTGTTCGGCATGGAAGAGACAGGTTTATTGTGGCTGTAGAAGGCTTGAGGCAATGCGACTCGAGCACTCCATCCTGAAGCGGGCTCTACGATAGCAACACAAGACGGAGGTCCTGGATACATTTCCTACATTCAAGCCTTACCATATATGTAGTATGCGAGGCAGGGCTTGCCTCTTACTGGCTGGCCTCTTGAATCATACACGGTCCCATGGTGACAGACGACCACAGGAAAAAACATGCGTTTGTACGATTGAAAGTTGGGGGTCTCAGATGTATTTTATGTGACAGCTCGTGTAAAACAAAGCTGGACTTCTGAGCGATTTGCGTGTTCACAACCGAACTATGTAGAAGTGGCCTTTTTCTGTGAAGAATTGGCAATCATCATATATATATAAAGTCGTCCACAGATACCGTTTTTCGACGTATCATGTTTCTTCAGTGTGGCTAGTCATTTACAGGCTACCTCCAGTCAGGATGGAAACCCGATCGATTCATCAGCAGTCAGGCTTCTTAACCACTCCACCATAGTCACAGACAAACTAAGAGGGGGATTTTAACTGATAAATACACACATCTGTATATATGTAAAGACCGCCAGGGATTGCTCAATCCGTTTTATAGGAGGGCATTGCATTTTAACGCTTTATTGGCAGTGAAATCCCCTCCAAAGTACTTAACCCACTAGGGGAGCACACACAAACACACAAACACACACGCGCGCGCATATATATATATATATATATATATAGTGGATAATGTGGGTACCTTGGGGTCGGTTTAGCTCAGTCAGTAGAGTGTTCGGCTAGGAATCACAAGGTTCTTGGTTCGATACTGGCCCTAGCCAACTCAGCGTATGAGTAGCACAGGGATCTGTGCAGTAAAGCGAGGAGCTGACGGTAGGTGTGGCTCTCCTCATCAGATGCTAAAATAATCTCCTTGGTCTAGCGCTAGTGAAAAGGGGATAGACTCCCTCGCTGTCAGGCCGATACCGACATTAGGCCGCCCCGACGACTTTACTTTACTTATTTCCAAGTAGATAGTATATAAAAGACACAGGATTTATATTTGAGTTAAGCTAGCGGGGACATGTTTACTGACAGTTTCTCGCCTATGTGATCTTCTGATCTGAATCAGCCAATTACCTCAACTCAAATATATATATATATATATATATATATATATATATTATATATATATATAGAGAGAGAGAGAGAGAGGGGGATTGCAAGTGAAGGGCTGCAGTGTTAAAATAGGAAGATATGGGAAGGAAGTGTAATTTAAATGTCGACTGAAACGACATGCCATGACTCATTCGGTGCGCATGCGTCATTTGCTCATTGAAATAACCTCTCATCGGGGACGGGGGTGGGGGGGGCAATCGAGGTACGAACAACGAGCAGTGTCAGGGGAATATTCAATCAGGAGTCAATCACCATGTTGCGATATGATTACTGAGTCGGGATCGATGCTTTAAAAATTGCCAATCACTGAGATCTGGCGAAATCGAAAAAAAAAAAAAAAAAAAAAAAAAAAACAACAAAAAAATAAAAAAAACAATAAAAAGAGAAACGACTCGGGTTAGGGGGCTGCGGGTAAAAATGCGGGTAGTTGAATGAGATTACAATGAAACGCTACAGGTTGAGAAGGGGGGGGGCTAGACGTTAACAAGGCGAAAAGATAAGATCACGAATAGATGGAGAGAAAGGAAGAAACAAGGGAAGTAATTAAATTTAAGCAGATGAATGTATGTCGCTCTCTCTCTCTCTCTCTCCCCCTCTCTCTCTCCCCCTCTCTCTCTCTCCCTTTTGATCTTATATCGTCTCCTACTCTCTCTCTCTTTCTCTCTCTCTCCCCTTTGATCTTATATCGTCTTTTCTGCCTTCTTCTCTCTCTCTCACACTCTCTATTTCTCTCTCTCACTCTTTATGCGTCTGTCCTTTTGTCTGTCTCTGTCTCTGTCTCTGTCTCCCTCTGTCTCATTTTCTCTTTAGCTATTGATCTTCTCTGTCAATATATCTTTCTCTCCTTTTTTTCTACCCCCGCTTCAATCTCTTTCTGTTTAGCATATGATTTTTTCCTCCCTGTGTACCTTTCCTCTTACCTCCCTCTCTCTTTCTCTTCCCTCTCTCTTTCTCTCTCTCTCTCTGTCTCTCTCTCTTGAGGAGAGGCTAAAGGTTAACAAGGCGAAAAGATAAGATCATGAAAGGAGAGTAAGGAAGAAACAAGGGAGGTAATTCAATTTAAGTAAATGAATGTCTGTTTGTCTGTCTCCCCTCTCTCTCTCTCTTTCTCTTTAGCCTTTGATCTTCTACTCAATGTATCTTTCCCTCCATCTTCCCCCACTCCTCCCTGTCTCTGTCTGTCGTCTGTCTCTCTCTCTTGAGAGGAGAGGCTAGACATCAAGGTAAAAGATGAAATCACGAACAAGGAGAAGTAAGAAACAAGGGAGGTAATTATTTAAACAGATATAAATGTATTACCTTTCTCCTCTCTCTCTCTCTCTCTCTCTCTCTCTTGTGTTCTATGTATGTTTGCAACGCTACCGTCTCTCTGTCTCGTCCCTCTCTCTCTTGTCTATGTATTTTGGCAGCCTACCCTTTCCCCTCTGTCTCTCCCCTCTCCTCTTTGTGTATTTTTCAATCTCCATCTTTTCTCTCTCTCTTTTCCCCCTCTTCTTTATAATGGGTGTATTTTCCAACCTACCTTTCTATCTCTCCTTGCTCCTCATCCCCTCCTCACTTTGTCTTATGTATTTTGGCAATCTACCCTTTCTCTCTCTCTCTCCGTCTCTCTCATCCTGTCTGGTCTGTGTATTTTCCAACCTAACTTTTCTCTGCTCTCTTTCTCGCCCTCTGTTTTTGTCTAGTGTATGTTTGCAATCTACGAACCCTTTCTTCTCTCTCTCTTCTCTCCATCTCTCTCGTCGTCAGGTGTACTGCGCCTCTTCTCCGCGGTCTGTCTGTCTGTTGGTATTTTCCAACTACTTATTACTCGTTCTCTCTTTTCTCCCCCCTGCGCTCTCTTTGTTCATGTATTTTCAATATCTAACCCCTCTCTCTCTCTCCCTCTCTCATCTCTGTCTGTCCTATTATTTGCAACCTTAACTTTATCTCTCTCTCTTTTCTCCTCCCACTCTCTTTGTATGTGTTTTTCCAACTACTTTTTCTATATCTCGTCTTTCTTCTCCCCCTCTTATTTGTCTATGTATTTGCAATCTAACCTTTCTCTCTCTCTCTCTCTCTCTCTCAGGGATCTCTCTCTCTCCCTCTGTCTGTCTGTGTATTTCCAACCTAACTTTTTCTCTCATTCTCATTTCTCCTCCCCCCTCTCTCTTGTGCTCTATGTATACTTTTGTGCACTAGACCCTTTCTCTCTCTCTCACGTTCTCTCTCCTCCTCTCTCTCACTTCCTCGTCTCTGTCTGTTCTGTGTAATTTTCCAACTATCTTTTCTAATCTCTCCTTCTCTCCCCTCTTTCTTTGTCTATGTATTTTGCAAATGCTACCCTTTCTTCTCTCCTCTCTCTCCTCTCTCTCTCTCTCTCGCTCTCTGCTTCTCTTGTCTGTCTGTGTATTTTCCAACTCTAATACTTTTTTCTCTCTTTCTCCCCGACTCTCTTGTATGTGTATTTTTGCAACGGCTAACTTTTCTTATCTCGTCTTTCCTCCGCCTCTCTCTCTTTGTCCTATGTATTTTTGGCTAAGTCTGACCGCTCTTCTCTCGTCCATCTCGTCTATCTCTCTCGTCCTCTGTCTGTCTTTGTTATTGTCCAACCTAGACTTTTCTCTCTCTCTTTCTCGGCCCTATTCTCTTTGTCTGAATGTATTTTGCCAATCTAACCCTTTCTCCTCTTCTCTCTCTTCTTTTCCCCCTTCGTCTTCTCTTGTCTGTCTGTGTTATTTTCCAACCTAAACTTTCTAATCTCTCTTTCTCCCTCTCTCTTTGGTCTAGTATTTTTGCAATCTACCCTTTCTTCTCTCGTCTCTCTCTCCTCTTCTTGTCTGTTCGCTGTGTTATTTTCCAACCTAACTTTTCTGCTCTCTCTTCTCCCCGCCACTCTCTTGTTCTGAGTATTTCCAACCTACCATTTTTCTCTCTCCTCTCTCTTTCTCCTCCGTCTGTCTGTCTGTCTGTGTTTATTTTCCCAACCTAACTTTTCTCTCTCTCTTTCTCTCGCCCCACTCTCTTTGTCTGAGTATTTTCCCACCTACCTTTTTCTCCTCTCACTCTCTCTCTCTCTCTCTCTCTGTCTGTCTGTGTAATTTTCCAACCTAAACTTTTTTCTCTCACTCTCATTCATCTCTCTCTTCGTCTCTGCTCTCTCTCTGATGAGGAGAGTCTAGACGTTTAACAAGGCCGAAAAGATTTAAGAAGAAAACCAATGAAGGGTAAAGTTAAGATTTAAGAAGATAAGTAAGAGGAAAGGGGTGGGGGGTGGGAGAGAAAAGCAAATTGAGATGGAGACGGAGAAAAGTGAACGGGATTGAACTACGTTTTTGACTTCTTTCTTCCAAATAATCAGTCCTCGTCTTGCTTTTCTCTCTCTCATCTTTCTCCTCTTTCTCTTTCTC
>CM042154.1:89581509-89601145 GCA_023376005.1 Doryteuthis pealeii | reverse complement strand
TTTCCATACCTACTGTTTTCTATCTCTCTTTCGTCCCCCTCTCCTTCTTTGTCTCTATCATGAGTTATTTTGCAATCTAACCCCTTTCTCTCGCCTCCCCTCTCTCTCTCTCTCTCTCTTCTCCTCTCTGTCTGTTTGTATTGTTTCCAAAACCTACCTTTTCTCTCTTTTCTCTCCCCACGTCTCTTGTATGTTCGTCCTCTATTCATTCCAACCCCTACCTTTTCTCATCTATCCTTCTCTGTTCCGATCCCCTCTCTCCTTTGTCTACGTATTATTCCTCCAATCTACCCTGTTCATATTATCCTCCCCTCTCTTCCTCTCCTGCATCTCTGTCTGTCCTGTCGGTCGTGAGCGTCCGTCTCCATGTCTTGTCTGTGTATGTGATATTTTCCAACGGCGACCTAAGCCTTTAATTCTCCGCATCCGCATACATTCCTTTCTCCCCCGCTCTCTTTGTTCTGAGTATTTTCACCAACCGTTATCTACCCGTCCCGATGCAGCACTCTCTCTTGCAGGCTCCGCCTACCACATACTCAGAACGACCTAAACCCGTACCTCCCCGTGCACGGCGTTCACTTATCACTAAGCCATCACTCCGTTAGGTGATAGGTGGTATCTCTCTTCATCCTCTCCTATAGTCTTACATGATAAATACTTTGCAACGTGGGGCTCCTGTCTCCACTTGGTGCGGTGTCCTCTCTTCTCTCTCTCTTCTCTTACTGTACTGTTCTAGTGGTATTTCCAACACCTTTGATCAACTCGGTCATCTCTCTCATTTTCATATATATATAGACCTCTCATATCATCGTAAGTCACTATCCCAGGACGAATAGCCCACACTCCGACTCTCTAGATGAACATAGCTTGTATAATAGACTCTATTTCAGTCTTAAATCCTCCAATATACACGAGCCCCCTCGATCATACCTTTTTATATTTGGATAGCAATAATATACCGCTCCACAGCACGCTCCGCATTACTCCTCTGGTGCTATTCATGTGGTAGCCACCGCATCGGACAAAAGTCTCAACCGAAAACGTTAATCATGATGCGATTGCAACATGGTATAATGATAATATATGTACCTCTCTCTTCCAACCTACCCTTTTTATCTGCTCTTTCTCCCCTGTCTCTTTGTCTATGTTGTGTGTGGATATAGACATACTACACATACCTCTCCAACCTCTGTGGTGTCCTCATATATATAAAACATATGGTGTGTATAGCCTCTCGTGTTTCTCCTCGCACTCCGTGGAGCTCCACATCTCATCCGTGAACGTTCGCGTACTATATATATACCTATATACGACTCACCCTGTATACCTCCGAAGTATTTTCTCGTAGACCGCCTGAACCGTACATGAACAGTCGTCACGGTCACCTAACAACCTTCAACCACGTAGCCCGTACCCTCACTCTCCCGCTCCATCTCTTGTGTTTCTCGCACTAATTACCTCTCTCATGCCCCTCTCACCTATAAACCCCCCCCCCCCCCCCTATCTCTCTTTCTCCCCCTCTCTCTTTGTCTACGTATTTCCAATCTCTACCCTTCCCTTCTCTATATAATATATATATACACATGCTGCTGAAACCGGATCCCTGCTCACCGCAGCCCAACGCAACTCACCCTGAAACCCCGTCCGTCCAACGACCAGCAAGCCTACCTGAACTCCGCGGCCCCTCCGGTCATCCACTGCTTCAGTCGTTCCTTGGCTTCCCTGTTATGTTTGTCATTCCAACCTAAACCTCTTTTCTCTTCTTCTCTTTCTCCCCCTTCTCTCTTTGTCATGACGTCGGTATTTTCCAACCTACCTCTATCTCTCTTTCTCCCCCTCTCTCTTTGTCTTATGTATTTTGCAATCTACCATTCTCCCTCCCCTCTCCTCTCTCTCTCTCTCTCTTCTGTCTGTGTATTTTCCAACCTACCTTTTCTCTCGCTCTCCCCACTCTCTTTGATATGTGTATTTTCCAACCTACCTTTTCTATCTCTCTTTTCTCCCCTCTCTCTTTGTCTACGTATTTTCCAATTCTACCCTTTCTCTCTCTCTCTTCCTCTCTTTCTCTCTGTGTCTGTCTGTCTGTCTGATCTGTCTGTCTGTCTGTGTATTTTCCAACCTAACCTTTCTCTCTCTTCTTTTCTCCCCCTCTCTCTTTGTCTGAGTATTTTCCAACCTACCTTTTCTATCTCTTTTCTCCCCCCTCTCTCTTTGTCTATGTGTATTTGCCAATCTACCCTTTATCTCCCTCCCTCTCTCTCTCTCTCTCCTCTCTCTCTCTCTGTCTGGTGTTATTTTCCAACCTACCTTTTTCTCTCTCTCTCCCCCACTCTCTTTGTATTGTGTTATTTTCCAACCTACCTTTTCTATCTTCTTTTCTCCCCCTGTCTCTTTGTCTATGTATTTTGCAAATCTACCCTTTCTCTCTCTCTCTCTCTCTCTCTCTGTCTGTCTGTGTATTTTCCCAACCTACCTTTTCTATCTCTCTTTCTCCCCCTTCTCTCTTTGTCTATGTATTTTGCCAATGTTCTACCCTTTCTCCCTCCCTCTCTCTCTCTCTCTCTCTCTCTCTCTCTGTCTGTGACTATTTTCCAACCTACCTTTTCTCTCTCTTCTCCCCACTCTCTTTGTATTGTGTATTTTCCAACCTACCCTTTTCTCATCTCTCTCTCCCCCTCTTCTCTTGTCTATGTATTTTTGCAATCTACCCTTTCTCCCTCCCTCTCTCTCCTCTCTCTTCTCTCTCTCTCTGTCTGTGTATTTTTCCAAACCTACCTTTTCTCTCTTCTCTCCCCATCCTCCTCTTTTGTATGTAGTATTTTCCAACCTACCTTTTCTATTCTCTCTTTTCTCCCCCTCTTCTCTTTGTCTATGTATATTTTTCCAATCTACCCTTTCCTCTCTCTCTCTCTCTCTCTCTCTTCTGTCTGCTCTGGTCTGCTCTGTCTGCTTGTCTGAGTGTATTTTCCAAACCTAACCTTTTCTCTCTCTCTTTCTCCCCCTCTCTTCCTCTGTCTGCAGTATTTTCCCAACCTTACCTGTTTCTATCTCTCTTCTCCCCCTCTCTCTTGTCTTATGTATTTTCTGACCAATGCGTACCCCTTTCCCCTCCTCCCTCACTCTCCTCTCTCTCTCTCTCTCTCTGTCTGTAGTATGTTCTCCATAACTACTTTTCTCTCTCTCTTCCCCCACTCCTTTGTATGTGTATTTCCTCCAAGCCTACCTTATCTATTCTCTCTCTTCCCCCTCTCTCCTTATGTACTACGTACTTTTCCAATCTAGCCTTTCTTCTCTCTCTCTGCTCTCTCTCTCTCTGTCTTGTCTGTCTGTCTGTCTGTCTTCCTGTCTGTGTATTTTTTCCAACAGCGGCCCTCGAACTTTACTCTCTCTTCTCTTTCTCCCCCTTTCTTGCTCCTTTCTGTCCACCTGTATTCTTCCTCCACCTCACCTTTTCTATCTCTTCTTTCTCCCCTCTCTCTTCTGTCTTGCTATGTATTTTGCCAATTTACCTTCTCCCTCCCTCCTTCTCTCTCTCTCTCCTCTCTCTCTCGTCTGTGTATTTTCCCCCATACTTCTTCTCCCATCCTCTCTTCTCCCCACCTCCTCTGTTATGCTGTATATCGTCACAACCCTACCTTTTGCCCCTATTATAATCTCTTCTCCTTTTTCTCCTCCTCTCTCTTACTGTCTATGCTATTTCTCGTGCAACCCAAACTTCATAGCCCATTTCTCTCTTTTGCTCTACTCTTCCTATCCTCTCTCTCTCCTCCTGTCGCTCCTTGATTCTGTTGCTACTTCTTCAGCATCACCTCAAACCGATTTCCTCCGTACTCCTCAGTCTTTCTCACCCCGCCCTCACCCGCTGTCCCATGGACTCACTGTGTTAATATTTTTGCCACACCGCCTCATGACACTACCCTCTTTCCTCTCTCCTGCTCCTCTCCTCTCTCTCTCTCTTCTTCTTTTGATAGGAGAAGAGGCTAGACGTTAACAAGGCGAAAAAGATAAGAAGAAACAAGTGAGATAATTAAATTTAAGAAGATAAGTAAGAGGAAAGGGGTGGGGGTGGGAGAGAAAAGCAAATTGAGATGGAGAGGGAGAAAAAGTGAACGGGATTGACTAACGTTTTGACTTCTTTCTTCAAATAATCAGTCTCTCTCTCTCTTTCTCTCTTTCTCTCTTTCTCTTTCTCTATCACTCTCTCTCTACCTCTCTCTTTTTTGTATCTTTATCTCTGTATGTTTATACTTCCCCCGCTTCTGTCCCCCTCTCTCTCTTTCTTTCTCTCTCTTTTTCTCTTTCTTTCTTTCCTTCTTTCTTTCCCTTTCTTTCTTTCTTTCTTTCTTCTTCTTTCTCTCTTTCTCTTTTCTCTTTTTTTTTCTCTTCTCTTTTTCTTCTCTTCTTTTTCTTTTGATCTTTCTCTCTGTATGGTTATACTTCCCCCTTTCCATCCCCATCTCTCTTTCTTTCCTCTCTCTCTTTCTTTCTTTTTGAAGTTTCTCTCTGTTTGCTTATCCTTCACGCCTTTCTCTCACCTCTCTTTCTCTCTCTTTCTCTATCTCTCTCTTTCTCTACCTCTCTCTTTTTTATCTTTATCTCTGTATGTTTATACTTCCCCCCATTCTTCCCCCTCTCTCTTTTCTTTTCTCTCTCCCCTCTCTCTCCTTCTTTAGCTTTGATCTTCCTCTCTGTATATTTATACTTCCCCCTATCTGTTTCCCCCCCTCTCTCTCTCTCTTTCTCTTTTACTTTTGATCTTTCTCTCTGTCGATATATCTTTTCCCCTTCCTTCTCTCTCTTTATTTCATTTTTGCTTTTGACCTTCTTCTCTGTATATAGTTTTCTCTACTTCCTTCTCTTCCTATCTCTCTCTGTCCCTCCCTCCCCCCTCTATCTGTCCCTCTCTCTCTCTCTCTCTCTCTCTCTGTCTCTCTCTCTCTCTCTCTCTCTCTCTGTCTTTGTCTCTCTCTCTCTCTGACTCACTTACTCTCTCATTAGCTTTTGATCTTCCTCTCTACTTAACTTTTCTCATCTCCTCTATTTCTCTGTCTGTTTCTCTCTCGCTCTCATTCTCAGTCTCTACCTCCCACTACCACTCTCTCTCTCTCTCTATTTCGTTGTTTTGCCCTTGGTTTGCTTTATTTTTTTCCAATAATTCGGGTGACATCCACCCTTTATCAAGGTTTTGTGTAGACAACTGAGTATAATTCAATAGGAAAATAAAAGAAAATGAACCACACACACACACACACACACACACACACACACACACACATATATATATATATATATATATATATATACATATATATATATGTATGGAGATAGGATGGATGTAGTAGAATCCGACAGTATGAGGTAGGTAGAAGGATGGTGAACAAGAAATGAAAACTCAAAACAAATCTAAGAGTTGAAACGTTTCGTCCGAATTCATACGGACTCATCAGTCAAATGATTTTTATTGAAAGCAAAATTTCGTGCAAGTACAAGTGAATTTGGTGAGGGGGGTGAGTTAGTAGCGGAAGTGCCCATCCACTCCCATCCTCTCTCCACTTCCTGTATACTACCCTCACTTCATTCATCTCTGCCCCTACCCTCCCTTCACTTCCGCTACTAACTCACCCCCCTCACCAAATTCACTTGTACTTGCACGAAATTTTGCTTTCAATAAAAATCATTTGACCGATGATGTCCGTATGAATTCGGACGAAACGTTTTAACTTTTAGATTTGTTTTGAGTTTTCTACCTACCTCATATATATATATATATATATGAGGTAGGTAGAAGGATGGTGAACAAGAAATGAAAACTTAAAACAAATCTAAAAGTTAAAACGTTTCGTCCGAATTCATACGGACATCATCGGTCAAATGATTTTTATTGAAAGCAAAATTTCGTGCAAGTAAATTTTGTGTTGAGTTTGGTTTTTCATTTGATTTAGAATCGAATTGGCATGTTGATTTCAAAACTACAGTCAATTTTCTTCTCTACAGCTCACTCCCAAAATAAGCATAATTGTTTTGTTTGTCTATAAGCAATAATACTAGTCAACTGTTTACTTTGTTTATTTTATTGAAAATGAAGTAGAATTTTTCAGATCTGGTGAATAGGTTGATTCTCAGTTAAAGAACAAACATCAGCGCGTTTGAGAAGCTAGTCTATTTTGCATATTCTAAATTAAAACTTAGCGATTATGATAAGTATTGGGACCCTCACTAGTTTCGCAAACAGTGTGTTGAGAATTTACGGATGTGGATGAAGGAAACACGTGTTAAGTTGGCATTTGGTATAACTATGCTTTAGCGAGAGACAAAATGCCATCGCATAGACTGTTACTTTTGTTAAATGAAAACTTCACCATATAACAAGAAAAACAAATGTAACATTTACTATTCTAGTCCATCAGCTATGTATCAAGTACCTCATTCAGCTGAAATCCCAGTGTGGGGCAATAAAGCTTGAGAGAAACATTGGGTGGAGAGGAATTGGCCACCAAGATCTGACCTCAAACCTATTAACCCCAACATTCTACATGAGCCATTTGTTGACATAAAGAAAATTATGTTCCTACCTTGAACATGAAACTAGGTCTCTTGAAGCAATTCATTAAACAGAAAACTAGAATTAACAATATGTGGTTATCATTGTTATACACACACACACACACACACACACAACACACACACACACACACATATATATATATATATATATATATATATATATATATATATATTATAAAATGGGTACAAGAGATGACCTACTCGAGTTTCGCCATAAGGATCTTCAGGGTTAAATCCACTGAATTAATCGTGCCACCGATAAATAGCAGTCGATTTCATTAAAGCATTGCCAATTGAAGGCAAGTGTTTCAAGTACCATATTTGGGCATTTCCTGGTCTTTCAATTGCAAAAATCGAAGCCGGTTTAATGGTCTACAGATTGTGGAAATGAACATTTAATTGGCATAATGTCAGAACTTAAAAAGAATTCTTGATTTTCGACAAGTTTTTTACCTTGTCAATAAATTTCTTGGAAATGCATGAGCAAAGAACTGCATTGAAATTCGACAGCCATAAAATACTTGATTGCAACATAAGCATCAAGTTCCATTTTCAGCGTAACCATCTTGCTAACTTCTTGGAAAATCTTTGTGTGGGAACAATAAACAAGAATTATTCCACTTGAATTTTGAAATTCATGGAGGAATGGTATCAAGGGGATGTAAATATGATGGCTGACAATAGAGAATAAAATGAAATTGTTCACATATTGAACACTCTAGAAAGATAATATGTATATATTTTTACCTTAACTACTTGCGCACAATTTAACTTACAGTAAAAATATTATTTGTATGAACAAGATGAATTTGTCCAAACACTACAGTCAGGCAATTTCTTTTATTATTTTCTACTGTAAATTTTTAAAGCATTCTATAAAATAAACTCGAATTTATTACATGCAGTATTCTAATGGTTTTTAAGACCAGTCGAGGGTATTCTGTTACTTAACAAGTTGATATAATTGTGAAAAAATGGGGTAATGTTTGGATTTAGAGTCCAAAAGTTTGTCAAAAACAAGTGTCAGTAGTATGTAAAGTAAACAACTGGTATGCAAATTATTCACACCATATACTATGTAAACATTTCTTAATGATATATAATACACATCGCAGGAATTTAAGCACATCAATAATAGGGTCTGTTTTGAGGTAAATATATCTAAGCTAAACCTTGATAGAGACATTGTTAATAAATAGATGCTACTCAGGATTAACTAATGATTATTTAATAACCATTGAGAATATAACATAAATAACTAAGGGTATTGTGGTGTTGAATGTGGCATAATTTCGGTTACAGACAGATACACTCACAATCTCCATTATAAGATAGAATGAGCTCAACAAAATTTGTGATACCCAGTGTAATGTATTATTTTCCATTATATATACATTTTTAGAACATTCCATAGAATTAGCAAAAATTGTTAGATGTTGTATTTTTTAGGTTTTCGAGGGAATCCTGTAACTCAAAAGGTTGACGAGATATAGAAAAACAGGAGTTATTTTTGGATTCAGAGGTCACGGATTAGCCAAAAACAAATGTTAGATGCAACTCAACAAAAATTCTGTTCGTCAGTCGAATTGTAAGCAAGACAGAAGCTGGGTCGGTCCAAGATGATAATTTCATGTTTTGAAATAGGACGACGATACAATATTTTCTGTTTCACAAAAGCAACGATTCAGTCATTAAAGAAACGAATGAAATCAGATTTGATTCAATGAGGCGGTGATGTGCTGTACACTGCCCGATGATTAGATAGATTTTGATTGAAAGAAGAAGAAGAAGAAGAAGAAGAAGAATAGAAAGAAGAAGAAGAAGAAGAAGGAAGATATAGAAAAAGAGAAGAAGAGAGAGGAGAAGAAGAAGAGAAGAAGAAGAAGAAGAAGAAGAAGAGAAGAAGAAGAGGAAGGAAGAGAAGAAGAAGAAAAGAGAGAGGAGGAGGAGAAGAAGAAGAAGAAAAAGAAGGAAAGAAAAAGAAAAGGAGGAGGAGGAAGAAGAAGAAGAAGAAAGAAGAAGAGAAGAAGAAGAGGAGGAGGAGGAGGAGGAATAGAAGAAGAAAGAAGAAGAAGAGGAGAAATAGAAGAAGAGAAGAAGAAGAAGAAGAAGAAGAGGAGGGGAGATAGAAAGAAAGAAGAAGAATGAATAGGAAGAAGAAAAAAGAAGAGGAGGAGGAAGGGGAGGAGGAGGTGGAATAGAAGAAGAAGAAGAAGAAGAAGAAGAGAAAAGAAGAAAGAGAGGAGAGGAGAAGGAGAGGAGAGAGAAGAAGAAGAGAGAGAAGAAGAAGAAGAAGAAGAAGAAGAAGAAGAAGAAGAAAGAAGAAGAAGAAGAAATAGGCTAGACTTAAACTATAGAACATGTTTTTAAATGAGAATTGATCACCAATTTCATTTGAGCGCTTAAAGTAAACTCAATATATTTGAGTCGCTGTGGACGTCAAATATCTCACAGCAAATATTTTGTTCTTGATTTATTCGGATATTGTTTCTATTTGCGCGATGCACTTTTGTAGCTTTTCATTGACGAAGTTAAAAGCATTCTATAAAGAGAACGTACATAGATACAACGTGGGGTGTAATGCATGTCTATATAAGTATGTATATTTATACAAGAATATTCACTAAGTTTCTTGAATGTGACTCACGACTGTATCTAGTTATAAAAAGGGTCTTTCGTGTATTTGTAAGAGTAAAAATTTTAATAGGCAAAAAGCTGAAGCCTTTTAGTGTTTGCTTTCAGTATATCTATTACTTAACAGTTTTTTGTTTTCTCAGTTAAAATTGCGTGAATTCAGTGCGGTTGTCATATGCCAAGCTTAGTCAGAAATATTGGACACCCTGTAAGAATCAAATTCAGTAATAATGGGCTGGTAGCCAACTGGCTACACGTTTGTTCTATACTAGACCATATGTAACGTGGCAGTATATGGTCACAGTACCCAAAGCGGATATGTGTAACGTTCGAATATCGATATATATTGTGTAGCGGGTCTTGTCAACGTGTCTCCAAATTCACGATACTAAAAAGGTGTTCGGCACGTGGCGGTCATCTTGTCGATAAAAAAGTACAACGCGAGAAATATATCATCACAAGCTGCTTAGCTTTTACTTTCGGGCTCGTCTCGTGCGTCTCGTGGGCTGTATCGGAGAGGAGGAAAGGCAGGGAGAAAGAGAGAGAGAACACTGTTAAATTACTATATCCCACACTAGGGACCAGAGGCCCGTCCGTCCCCTAGGCCTCAGAAAGCAAAAAGAGGCCGGTATTTTTCTTCGTCGTTCCATATCACCACGTGACTTCCGGTTCCTGTCAACACCCGAAACTTCCGGTTGGCTTTCAATTCTCTATTCGGGGGGTCACGCCCCGGCCAAACTCACGGCAACCTGTTTTATGTTCATCAGTTTTTTTAAGCCTTTACTATCTCTTATTTCTTCTTCCTCCTTTTCTAATAGTAGTCCTCGCAAAACTCAGGACCTTCCATCTCGCTACACATACAGTCTTCAGTATAATAGTACATTCAACTACATGTGCTCCACACGCATAGTAACTCGTAACTCGAGATAGACGGTAGGCGTAATGGTTCCGTAATCCTTGCAGTCTCAGTAATCACCCCGATGTTCTCAGACAGCCGTGTATAAACAGTCCTAGACCAGCGCATTCACTCACTACACAAAGTGCGCAACAACATTACAACACTAGAAAGTGCCCAGATTTAGTGTTTCTGTGTTTTTTTTTTTTTAGAAAAAATATACAGCGTATATATATATATTCAATGCGGAATAAAATTCCCCACTTTGAAGATATAAATTCCCACTTGATCTGAAGATCGCATTAACGAGAAACTGTCAGTAACCTGGCACCGTTGACTCCATGTCAACGCTACCGTAACTCAGATATAAATGCTCAATCAATGATATTGAGCACTGTTTACTTATAAATATAGCCCCAGTATTATCTCTCTCTCTCTCTCTCTCTCTATATATATATATATATATATATATATATATATATATATACAGATCATAGCAAGCTCATCCCAGTCGAGCAACACTTCCGACTAGATGACCATGACTTTGAAAGAGACGCCAAATTTACACATATCGAAAGAATCCAAAAATACTGACACTAAATCTGTCATCGAAAACCACGAGTACAGATGGATAAAAAAGATAAGAAGTTTTTATCCGTTGGGTTTTAATCAAAAAATAGACTCATTACCTTGGGAATAACAATAAAACGTCGAGGCGACAAATATGAAGGGGGCCAACAACATCTAAATAAACAAACACCGACCGCCCCACATCAAACAAACCACTCTTGACCCATTTAAAAATCTAAAGTCATGCGCACAGTACCGAGATACACACATATATATGTATGCACACACATACATTTATATGTATACATATATGGTCATATACACAACTCCCAAGAATCCCCCCTCACATATATAAGAGCATTAAAAAGAACACACCTCAAAGAGTTTTTTTTCACGGAACAGATGGACTTGCTACTACTAACACACTCCTCTACCCGGATTTTAATAGCATGTCAAACCCTCAAAAAATACTTCAACTTCTATAGTTCTTCTATAAAAAAAAAAAACTCACTAAAACAATTTCTTCAAATAAGAAATTTTCTCCTGACGATGTTGAAACTAGTTGAGAATAAATAACATATAAGAAATATTCCTGTTTGTCTTATTACTTTTTGTTCATACTATATATATATATATATATATATATTATATATATATATATATATATATAGAGAGAGAGAGAGAGAGAGAGAGAGAATTCATATTTAATATATTCTATATTCATTCTATATAATTATATTTAATATATATTAATTTATATTATTGAGCATATTGTATTATTAAGAATTTATATTTAATTTAAGGTATTTAGTGCAACATACAGCAACCGACCAATCAAAATTCAGCCCCCCATTCCCTTCTTAAAGGACCAAACCACAGCGTATTTAACTCAACCTTGTAAATCAAATTCCCCATTTAGTCTGAAGATTGCATTGGTGAGAAACTGTCAGTAACCAGGTGCTGTTGACTCCCTGTCGACATTACCTTAAATTCGTCTGGGCATTTTTTGATATAAGGAAAGGTAATAAATTTTTTTTTATTGCAGAATAACGAGAAAAACTGCGATAGTCCTTGTTTATCAGTCTGTTCAAAATTTGAAGTTTGAAGAAAGACGCTGAAAAGGTGACGGTTTGAAATATGACGTCAAATATTCTTTTTTTATGGTGTGAGTATGAGTTGTTATGTATTTTTGTGTGTGTGGTTGCGCATGTGTGTATAAATCTTTTGTTGTTGCGATAAACGACATCGAAACAAACAATTTTCAATACAATTAAACAGGGACCTGGAATTTCCTTTTATCACCTTACCTATCCAAGATTATTCTCAAGAATTATAAAATCCCCTACATCTAACAATGTCCCATTTTACTTCCACATATTAACTCCCCTACAATTATTACTGATTGACCACCAACAATTTTTCCTCAAAACACACACTCATCTGGTAACACGATATTTTCCTTTGATCTGTCAACACACAATAAATTACTGCACTTTACCTATTAAACCAACCTATTCAACAATAATAATATATTTTTTAATAATAAGAATAATATATAAAAAAATGTTCCTCAAAATCCCCCCCACACATATACTCCCAACTGACACCATTCACCTTTTTCATCACCCACATACATTCATATTTTTCCACGGGAAACCCCCATAATGGATTTCACCCCTTATGCATCATATATACACACGTGCATGGATACCCGTGCATGTGGATTTTTGTGTATGAATATTGTGTTTATATATATATATATATATATATATATATAGTAAGTAAAGTCGACGGGGCGGCCTAAAATCGGTATCAGCCAGTCAGTGAAGGAGTCTATACCCTTTTCAATAGCGCTAGACCAAGGAGATTGTTTTTTAGCATCTGAGGTGAGCGCCACACTACCATCAGCTCCTTACTTTATACTATATATATATATATATATATATATATATATATATATATATATATATATATAAGGAAAAGGTGAATTACTGGTGAATTTGGTCACGAACATTTTAATACAATGAACACACACGTGAAATCCACTGCTATTAATCGGTGTCACGATTAATTCAGTGGATTTAACCCTGAAGATCCTTATGGTGAAACTCGAGTAGGCTATCTCTTGTGCCCATTTTATGATAATATATTATATATATATATATATGTGTGTGTGTGTGTGTGTGTAACAATGATAACCACATATTGTTAATTCTAGTTTTCTGTTTTCACAACCAACAGACATCTGCATTCTGAAGGACATCAAGATGTAAGAAAAGTTTTCTTTACAAGGACATCAAATCATAGATCGAAACTAAGACACTGTAAGATATTTATTAACACTGGATTTAAAAGAAGAAAAAGTGTCCAAGGTTGGCGATTTGAGGAAATCCCTTGAGAAGAGAGTTTGGTTGACAGTGCAGCTGTTCTATAAAGGAAAACCAGAGATCTTCTGGGATGAGAACTATGCGCGAAGATGTGGGAAGATGCTGAAATAACGGATGCTGCATCTCTGCTACAGAGAGCCAAACGTGTTCTCTTTAGTGGAAACTCTCAAATTACCGGAAATAATGAATGCAAATCAACGGAAGATCTTCCGTAAAATTAACGATAAAAAGGGGGGGTTAACAATTTATGGTTATTTCCTAGTTGAGTAACATGAGTGACCCAGAAAAAAACAGAACCCAAAGTATTTATTTATTTTCACATTAAACTAACCCTAAACCCTAACTCTAAACTGTTGAATTAAAAACAAATTCTTGTGCAGGGTCGTCTACAAAGCGTTTCTTCACTGACTGCAGTCTCGCGTAAGCCAACTAGTTATTTATGGGCATATTCCCCAAACATCCAGGCTCATCGTCGAACCTCGCGCCGTGCAACGCACAATTCTCGTGCATTCGGATGGACGCGTGTAGACCCCAACATACGGGCACTTGAATTGCACCTAGCGTCTTCCAACGCCTAAATCGCATTTCTTTGCATTCAGGAGGGCGCAGGTTCGACTCCGGCAGGCAAGACAATGTCTTGCTCTTTTTCTAAATGACTACAGGTAGTACGCATTCTCCGTCACAGAAACCCTAACCCTACCCCCCCAGTTGAGTAACATAATATTACAGAGTGACCTAGAAAAAACAGAACCCACAAATTTTGTAATGAAACTGTTCATTTAAATTTTTTTTAGCTTAAGTCCAACACGTTTAAGGGGAAAATAAATAATTTGGGTTCTGTTTTTTCTGGGTCACCTTGTAATATCATGTTACCCAACTAGGAAATAACCCAATTCATTAATGAGAGTGACTGAAATGATATGAACGCATCTATACAATGATTCATATATACTAGCAAATATATGCACCCTCCGGGTGCAAGTATTTAAGTTTTAATGTAATAAAATTTTATATTAAATTAGAACGACTAATGAAGCAATAAGAATGCAGATTAAAAATTTGAAACAGAGGTGGGGGGGGGATATAATCGAAAAACAGAACAACTGAAACTTACTCTTTCATCACTCATTTAGTTTAAGTTTCATACTCGAGATTTTTAGTCATATGCATTAAGATAAAACCAAACAATTAGAAATCAATAATACTAAGCATATATTTAATAAAATAAAATTTTTGATATCAATATGCAAATTAGCCTTCCCGTTCACACTGTAAACCGCTATTTTGTTGTATATATAAATACAATTGCATGGTATTACTATGTAGATAAGGCCAACTGTATTAACATATAATAATAATAATAATAATATATTTTCAGCTAGTATATTGGGTGAGACCTGTCAGCTGTTCCTTATAAATATTCATTTTAAATCCACAGAATATTTATGATAATTCCACAGATTATCCAACTTTGCCTTGAAGGAGTTTAGAGATGGGGAATTCACTACTGATGAAGGTAGTTTATTCCATGTATTCACCACTCTGTAGCTAAAATAATTTTGTCTTGCGTTTGCTTTA
The DNA here is from genome assembly GCA_023376005.1 of Doryteuthis pealeii. NCBI lineage: Eukaryota > Metazoa > Mollusca > Cephalopoda > Myopsida > Loliginidae > Doryteuthis > Doryteuthis pealeii. The sequence continues at coordinate 89,586,517 of CM042154.1, read as the reverse complement.
CAAGATTTTTTAAGGTGTTTTAATTTATGTCCCCTTGTATAGATATTTTGAGCAATGTTTAGTAGGTCAAGTTTGTTGAATAAAAACCATGCGTGTATTTGTAACAAAACATGCGTGCATTTGTAACAAAACAATTTTATTAGCAATTGAGTTTTAAATAAAAATAAAGTAACGGGGAATGTAACATAAATAACTAAGGAATTGTGATTTGAGTAGTAATATAGTTTCGGTTACTGACAGAAAAACAATCTCCATTATAATAAGATATATTTACCAACCCCTCTGCGCAAGCAGGATGTGACACAAGGTCAATTCCTTAAGCGAAGTTTAACAGGTTTGAATTTAGAGTTTTCCTTCTCCTAGGCTGGTAACCTAGGCAAGGCTATTGAGCCCAGTGTGCTCTACTATTTACCCATAGCTGGGGGGATAGTACTTGGATTCATACCTTTACACTCATTAATATAGATTCTATTTAAATATCTCTCTCTTTCTTCTCTCTCTCTCTCTCTCTAAAATCTGTATCTAACTTGTATTTAATGAATCTCTCTTTCTCTCTCACCATCTCTAAGTCTCTCTCTTTTCCTAAATCTTTACTTATCTCTAAATCTCTCTATCTATCTCTAATTCTCTGTCTCTCCCTGTCTGTCTGTCTTTCTAAATCTTTCGGTATCTATCAATATCTATAAATATTTCTTTCCAATTCAATGTTCTCTCTTTTCTCTGTCTCTATCTCTCTTGTCCCGTAAATCTGTATTTCTCTATCTCTAAATCAGTCTCTCTCTCTCTCTCTCTGCTTCTCTCAAAATCTTTTTCACTCTCTCTCTCTCTCTCTCTCTCTCTCTCTCTTTCTCTCTCTTTCGAAATTACCTCTCTTTCTCTATCTCTAAATATCTCTCTCTTTCACAGTCTCTCTTTTATCTCTAAATCTCTCTCGAAAACTGTATCTCTCAACCTCTAAATCTTTCTCGCCTCTCTCTCTCTCTCTTTCGCTCTCTCTCTCTCTCTCTAATACTCTCTATTATCTCTAAATCCTTATCAATCTTTAAATATCTCAATCTATTAGTCTACCGCTCTCCCCTATCTCTAATTCTTTCTCCCTCTAAATTTCCCTCACTCTCTCTAAATTTCTCTCTCGTTCCTCTAAACCTGATTTATATCTCGAAATCATTCTCCTTCTTTTTCCAAGTCTCTCTTTTTTCTTTAAATCTCTCTCTCTCTCTGTCTCTGTCTGTCTCTTTAACTTTTCTCTTTCTCTCTCTGTCTCTCTCTCTGTCTCTCTCTCAGTCTCTAAATCTGTTTTCCCTCTAAACCTTCCTCTATATATCTCTAAGTCTCTCTCTTAAATATATCTTTCTTTCTCTCTAAATCCCTCACTCTCTAAATATATTTCTTTATCTCTAACCCCCCCTCTCTCTCTCTGTCTACATCTAAACCTCTCTCTCTCTATATATATATATATAATCTATATATCTTTCTATCTCTCTTCTTCTCTTTCCATCTCTCTCTAAATCCCCCCCTCTCTAAATATATCATTTGTCTTGAATTCTTTATATATATATCTATTTCTATATATATATATATATATATATCTATCTAAATCCTTAAATCTCTAAATATATCTTTATCTCTCTTTCCCCCCCCCCTCTCTCTCTCTCTCTCCATCTTTCTCTCTCATTAAATAATTCTCTTAAACAATCAGCAACGATTTTCATGAGTTAGACACCCACAACATCACACCTGGCTTTTAAGCAGGACTTGAACGCAATCATCCGAGTATGTATCGAATTTAACGGCATCAGCACACCGTACAAATTTTGGTTTCGAAATCAGAACCCGACATTTCGAAAACAAGTTTTAAAATTCCATATTTCAAAAAACCTAAAAGAAGAAAGAAAAGATCCAGATATTCCATATTTTACAAGTTGAGCAATAACCGATCCCCAATGTTTCACGTCCACCAAACCTGAACATTGTTGATATCAATGCTTTTATTAATGTTTGTACAATGAGATTAATTACAGTTTTGCTGTCGGTTATTTCAATAATAAAGCACAGAAGACCAAAATGGTCACTTCTCTTTCTTTCTTTTCTATTTGTTCATTATAATTGTAAAGAAGTGTCATTTTAATTAGCATCACATTCATTACTAGAATAATTGATCGGCGCTGGTCATTGGTTTTGCCAACAGTGAAACAATGAGAGTATCTCTTGTCCCTTTTCATTGTAGACTGGATAACGGAAAATAATCACTCTCACTAGTTACAATCTCTCTGTCTCTGTCTCTCTTCATATATATATATATATATATATATATATATATATATATATATATGATTGATCGATGTTCCAAAGAATCAATAAACAACATAACAATACCCGTTCTGTAGGACTAATCGTACCAAAATAGAACTAAACGTATGTAATCTATTTTTCATGTATACCTATATGCATTAATTATATGTATACATTTTATAAAAACGCCATAAAATTTCAATCATAATCATCATCATGTCACGCTTGCTGCATGGATATCCAGGACAATCTCTCACCAACCGTTCCTATCCCGCATAGCTCTTGGGAGTCGTCTGAGCAGCATCCAGTATCCGCACGGAACTGGTCAGTGTGAGTCTTTGTAGGGTGGCCCATGTCATGGTTTCCATAGAAAAAAGCCACTTGAACTCATACGTAGCTTTTTTCTATGAAATGGGCACGCCAGTGTGGACCACCCTGTAAAGACCAGCTCTGTACGGATACTGGATGCTGCTCATACGACATCCCAAGAGCTACGAGGGATAGGAACGGTTGGTGAGAGATTGTCATGTATTGCTTCTCCAGCAGTGCCCAGCATGTCGTTCGTCTCACCCGGATAGTTTGTGTGATAGGTGGCAAGTTTCTGTACACCCGCTTTCGTGTAAGGTGTTGTTTTCCATGATTAAAAAAAGGAAATAGACTTTTTCTCACTGGAGTCTGAGTGACAACAGGTCTCCTCAGGTCTCCTGGACTCTTCTGATTATTCTAGTCAATATTAACGATGCTGCTGTCTCAATCATTCCTCTAGTCTGTTTTCTAAACTTTTGGTGACCATTCCAAGAGCTATGTGGGATAGGAACTGTTGGTGAGAGATTGTCATGTCTTGCTTCCCCAGCAGTGCCCAGCATGTCGTTCATCTCACCCAGATGATTTGTGTGATAGGTGGCAAGTTTCCGTACAACTGCTTTCGTCTAAGGTGTTGTTTTCAATGATTAAAAAAATGAAATAGACTTTTTAAACGACTGAAAATTTCTAAGTGTTTTCTTAGTCAGTTTTCGCATGTTTTATTTTATTTTTCATTTTTTTCGTAATCTTTTCGGAGCTTTTTTTTTTGAGAATTTCGATAAGATCCACTTGTAGGAACAAATAAAAAATCGATAAATAAATGAATAAAATGAAAATTATTTTTCGATAAAGTTAATGTTATGTTTTTTTTTTGCATTTAGTAAGATTATTAAGCCATGGAATTTTTTCATAGAGTCTGTATTTATTCATAACTAAAAATTAGCTGAAATATATATTCTTTATTTTATTGAGCAAATAATAAGCTCTTTTATTTCTTTTTTTTTTCAATTTAAAAAATTTATTTAGTGTAAGATATTGAGAAAACTATTAGTTTTTCAAAATTACATAAAACTTTATATAATATAAATTTGATATAACAAAATCTCTATATAAAAAGTTGCTGTCTGTCTGTCTTGTTAGGGTAGCGTAGACAAAGTCAACGGCGCTTGGTAACTGTCAGTTTCTTGCTTATTTTCAAACGAAGATATTTATGTACGTTCATATTTCTATTATTATACTCGCAGGACCTTTGGATATACCACATTACGATAATTTAATTATTACAATGTTTGATATGTTTAAGAGCTATTGCAAATTTTTAAAATGTAAAAAGGATATGTGCAATAATCTATGAATGTAAGCGCGCGGAAACGATAACGCTAATCTGAATTGAAAACCACGCTGGAATATGAGGGTGAAGTGATGCCAATTGTAGTTCGTGCACCTGTAACTGACCCAAAAAGCTTCGAAGAGAGACTAGAGGAACTGCAAATCAGAGGAAGAATTGAGACCATCCAGACAACAGCATTGTTGAAATCGGCTAGAATACACAGAAGAGTCCTGAAGACCTGAACAGCCTTGTTGTCACTCCGACTCCAGCGAAAGACCATCAGCTAATGCTAGTGTGAAAAACTCACAGAAGACCAGACCTATTATTGATCCACCAAAAAAAAAAAGAACTTACCAACTGTTAGATCTTACCGTCCCATTAGATCACAGAGTAAAGATGAACGAAAACGAAAAGATCGACAAATACCTGGAACTCACCAGAGAACTGAAAAAAGTGTGGAATATTTGGGCAAAAGTGTACTAAATATAATTGGCGCACTTGGAACGGTCAAAGTAAATATTTACATATACACATTAAATATCACGAGTTCTTGCTTTTTGAGCAAAAATCACGAAGATTTGATTTATATTCGAAGATATTTGAAAATTTAAAATATACATCGAAGTAGCATTGCAATTCTAGTTAAAAATGCCTAATCTTTGTAAATCTCAAAAGTTAAATTAATAAACCAGTATTTTCCCCTCCCCTCTACCCAGACGACGCTCCAAGTCAAGTATAAATAAGATAAAAGTTATTCGGCATAAAATGACCCAATGGGTTGACACTCCGTAAAATCCAACCAACCAATCAACCAACCAGCTGGCATGAATAATAATAACTGACAATCTTTACCTGAAAAAAAAAAAAGAAAAGAAAAGGACACTTTTAATTTCCTAGTTCTTCGGCGCCATTCCCCAAGATGGATATATCTTGGAGGAGGAATGGGATGCCATTGAAAAATTTAAAAACCAAGAAAAAATCCTATTTTACTTTTTCTGAAAATAGGAAATTAAACATTCGCTGGAATGAATACAAGGTGCGCCAAGGAACTGAGAAGAAATTATGAAAATATAAAAGAAAACA
>CM042154.1:89559009-89571509 GCA_023376005.1 Doryteuthis pealeii | reverse complement strand
TCATATTTTTCTTTCTTTTATTTGTTCACTCTTATTTTCTTGTTATTAAACTTTTATTTATTTATTTCTGTTTTCTATTTTCATAATTACCTTGTTCTTTCATTCTTTCTTTTATTTTCTAATTTACCTTTTTCTTTCTTTCTTTCATTCATTCATTCCTTCTTTCTTTCTTCTTCTTTCTTTCTTTCATTTCCAATCGTATTTTCATCCTTCGTTAATTTCTTTCTCTTCTTTTCCCTGGCCCCTTTCTCTTCTTTCGTTGGCCCTCTTTTTCACTATTGCTCTTTTCTCTATCTTCCCCTCCCCTCACTCCTTTTCAATTACTGCCGATCCTCTTACCGACCCTTCTTAATTCCACACTGTCCCTTCCCCCCCCCCCAATCTTCGTATCCCCTTGTATCCAACCTCAGGATGAGTCACAGCCGAGTGGTGTAGCCAAATAAACCTGTCACAGCCCTAAGCACACAGACATATAGGTAGATGAATAAACTTACAAGAGAACAACACCCTTACATAAAAAGAATTAACAAAAATAACTGTTGGTTTGAATTGCAGAACTGAGAGATGAGGATGGGGCATATAGGGTTAATTTTGTGGGGATGGAAGCATGCAAAGAGAAACACTGTTAAAGCATTAAAGAGAGTAGACGACCCGCGAACCTGTTAGGTTCCCGTAGCAACAGTGATCCATGATAAAATTCATGCTTACACTTAGGTTGGTTGCTGGGATTTTATGGCACGTCAACCCTTTTTGGTTATTTTATGTCGAAGATGTTTGTTTTATTCATTCTTGATGGGTATTCAATCTTTTTGGATTTAACAGCATGTCAACCCTTTTTGGGTTATTTTATGTCGAAGATGTTTTGTTATATTCATTCTTGATAGGTACTCAATTTTTAAAAAACTCAAATTCTTTAAATATGATTTTTAAAACTCATTTGTTCTATTTAACCCATAGATGGGCTCTAACCGTTACTACCATTCCGGGTTAGAGTGGACCTGGGAGTAATAGTGATAAAGGTCTACTCAACATTCCCCAGAGCTCCAGGAGTGAAAGTTCATCATCAGATAGAGTTTAACGTCATATCCAAGAGACTAAGACCCTCAGCCACCGCCTTCTCGCACATTGGTGGAATAATTATAGAATCCACCCCGATATTAAGAATTTAGCCAGAAAACTAGAAAGAATCGAAAAGTAACTCATCAAACATGAAATGTGTGTGTGTGTGTGTGTGTGTGTGTGTGTGTGTATGTGTGTGTGTGTGTGTGTGTGTGTGTGTGTATGTGTTGTGTGTGTGTGTGTGTGTGTATATATTTTTGTGTATGTGCGATGAGTTGAATAACAAACAGACGGAAATACTGGTCAGATACATTTCACTCAATTCAGAAAGATGATTGTACATAAACAAGTATAAATTTTTTATAACGTTTTAACGTTTAACGTTATAATAATACTTAAATTATTTAACAAGAATATATTTATTACAATTTATAAAATTTCATAATTTAAAATTTTTTTTAAGTATATGATATTATAATATATATATATATATATTATTAAGTATATATTTTGAGCATATATAACGTTATAATAATACTTAAATTATTTAACGTTTATAACGTTTATAACGTTTATATTTTTATATAACGTTTATAAGTATAAAGATGTGTGGTGTGTGTGTGTGTGTGTGTGTGTGTGTGTGTGTGTGTGTGTGTGTGTGTGTATTTTTGTGTCTGTGCGATGAGTTGAATAACAGACAGACGGAATTCCTGGTCAGATACATTTCACTCAATTCAGAAAGATGATTGTACGTAAATCCTTGCAAATGGAAGAAGAGTTTAGCTTTATTGACAAAGTTTGTGCCTCGAATGTAGAGGTTATTTAAGATCATTTTGCGCCGTTTGGATGCAAATAATTCCGGATCTTTTATTGAATCTTTCCAACTTCAACATACATTCTTTATGTAGGACCAGTCGCATCCGTGGTGTCCCACTCTCAACACCACACAAATTCCCTGTGTGCTCCTGTTTCCCCAAACGACAGCTATTAGGATGATATCGATAACGCACAGCAAACTAAAGCGTCCTTCGTGTTCGGTGTCTGCCCAACCCCTTCCCCGAGTCGGTCGATTTCTGTCTGACTAACGCAACAGCGAATCGTATGTCTTTTTTTTCTCACACTCTGTGTTTCAAGGAAAAAGTGTATTACATCAAATCGACCAGTGGCGTTGGGCTGGAATTTCTTTTTTGAGATAGACCGACTAGCGCATACAGGCGCACTAAGACCGACATCGGCTCTTTGTGAACACATCTATAAGACTTCTGGTAAGATTAATTTTACAAACGAATACGCTGGTCTACATTAGTGGTGTTTGTAGCGCAACGGTTGTCTTCGTAAGAAATGGACATGGCGAACCGAGTTCAAATCCCACACATGCCTGATTATTTTTTACTTTTTGTTTGAGCAATTGTTTTTGTTAAATTCAAATATTTTGCTTGAAGCGTTGTGTCTATATTGGTTTGGTGATTGGTTTTGAAGACAATCACAATGCAAGTGTAAAGGGAAAGGAGGTAACTATGGTGTTGTTTGTTAATCTCTGATTTATTTTCTTATATATTTCAGGGCCATTATCATTTTTCTTTACACTGGCATTGTAATAGCCTTCAAAACCAACCACTATATATATATATATATATATATATATTAAGTAAAGTAAAGTCGACGGGGCGGCCTAAAGTCGGTATCAGCCAGTCAGCGAGGGAGTCTATCCCCTTTTCAATAGCGCTAGACCAAGGAGATTGTTTTAGCATCTGAGGTGGAGCGCCACACCTACCATCAGCTCCTTACTTTACCGCACAGAACCCCATGCTACTCATACGCTGAGTTGGCGAGGACCGGTATCGAACTAGGAACCTTGTAGTTGATAGCCGAACGCTCTACCGACTGAGCTATCCCGGCCCCTTGTGTGTGTGTGTGTGTGTGTGTGTGTGTGGTGTGTGTGTGTGTGTGTGTGTGTGTTGAAATGAAAAATAAAGGAAAGAAAGTGCTGAATGGGTAAAATAGATTTTATTTTTATTTTATTTTACTGGGACGTGTTTCGACCAGGAGTTTATCCATGTACATATGTACCCTATCAATTATTTTTTTAAATAGAAAATAAAATAACAATAATGGAAAAATCCATATAAATTTTTTTTTTTGCATACAAGGAATAACGGCCTTCGTCAGAGTAAATTATATATACTAGCAAATATATGCACCCTCCGGGTGCAAGTATTTAAGTTTTGATATAATAAAATATCATATTAAATTAGAAAGGCTAATGAAACTGACTAAGAATGCAGATAAAAAGATTTGCAACAGAGGGGGTATAATCGAAAAATAGAACAACTTTGAAACTAACTATTCCATCATTTTCCATTACTCCCCTCTTTCATTGGTAAATTTTCCTAACTTAACTATTTAGTTAAAATAGGAAGTAAAGGATAATATTACAGTTATTTCTTCTTGTAAATAAATTTCTTTTAAGATTTATCCACGAGATTGTTGTTTATATTTCTTAAGATTAAACCAAACAATTAGAAATCAATAATACCAAGCATATATTATTAAAATAAAATTTTAAATATCAATATGCAAATTAGCCTTCTCGTTCAAACTGTAAACCGCTATTTTGTTGTATATATAAATACAATTGCATGTTATTAGTACGTAGATATGGTCAACAGTATTAATAATGTAAAGCAATTTTTATTAATAACTGAAGCTTTAAAAGAATGAAATCATGGAGAATTTGACGTAAATAATTAAGGGAATTGTGACTTGAGTAGTAATATAGTTTCGGTTACAGACAGAAAAACACACAATCTCCATTATAATAAGATATATATATAATATATATATATATATATATATATATATATATGCAAAATAGATCTATAAAATGTTGTTGGATACATCATCGGTGATGTTCTTTTGTTCATTCGTGGTTTCGGGTCTTTTCAGCATCATACATCCTAGCTAAAGTGACCCGGCCGAAATTGATTCCGTCTCAGCCTTCATCCAATGTAGTTGTTTCTCAGTACTTCCCGCGTCACTCTCAGCTAAAATAAAAAGCTTCGAGTTTTGTCCTTTATACATGAGGTCAGGTTATATATATACTTGGATGAGTCAAAATTCTCCCAGAATATTGGTATATGCCAGTTTGAGGGGCATATATAATGTGACTGAAACCTCGTGATAGTTGATGCCCTGATTCACTATACATTGCTTCCCTCTTGGTGTAATTTGACTGATCCACACATAAATGTGCGACATATTTCTATGGTTATCCTGGTTTATAGTTACTAGCAAATATATGCACCCTCCGGGTGCAAGTATTTAAGTTTTAATGTAATAAAATATTGTATTAAATTAGAAACACTAATGAAACTAAATAAGAATGCAGATAAAAAGATTTGAAACAGAGGGAGTATAATAAAAGATTTGAAACAGAGGGAGTATAATAAAAAGTGGAACAACTGAAACTTACTCTTCCATCACTCTCGTCTTTCATTGTTATTTTTTCTAATTTAAGTATTTAGTTATAAGAGGAAGTAAAGAATAAAATGACAGTTATTTTATCTTGTTAATAGATTTCATTTAAGATTCATTGAAGAGATTTTTGCTTATATTCATTAAAATAAAACCAAACAGTTAGAAATCAATAACACTGAGCACATATTTATTAAATTCGATTTTTTAATATTAATATGCAAATTAGCCTTCCCGTTCACATTGTAAACCGCTATTTTGTTGTATATATAAATATAATTGCATGTTGTCAGTATGTAGACATAGTTAACAGTATTACTAATGTAAGACAATTTTATTAATAATTGAGTTTAGATAAAAATAAAATCATGGAGAATGTGATGCCAATAACTAAGAGAATTGTGACTTGAGTAGGAATATAGTTTCGGTTACAAACAGAAAAACACACAATCTCCATTATAATAAGATTTAACTTGTATAGTAGAAGTATATATATGTGTGTATGAGTGAGAGAGAGAGAGAGAGAGAAATTGTAGTTTCCTTACGAGGTAATCCAATTCTTCTAAATTATATATATATATAATATATGTAAAATTGACTCGTCAATCCATGTTCAAATACTGGACAAGGCTGTTTGCATTTCACTGAGCGCTATTACACGTGGGAAAGGTATGCATACAACTAATTTCCCTCCAGCTATGAATAAATAGTAGGGCAGACTGAACTCTTTAGCCTTGCTATGGCAACCGGTTTCAGAGAAGGAAAATTCTGAATTTAAACCAGTTAGACTCCGATTAAAAATACACATTGTGTCGTATCTTGTTCATGTGGAGGGGTTGGTATATATATATATGTGTGTGTGTTCACCCCATTATTATATCTGACAGCAAAATGGGACACACAACAGTATTAGCTTTTTGATTATTGCATTATTCTTCAATTTCCCCAAGTCGCCAGTCGATGATGACCCAGAAACGACAATTTTGGGAACTCTCTCTCTCCCCGCCCCCTCTCTTTCCCTCTCCCTTCTTTTGGTAGCTTTGTTTGGCTTATATTTGTCTGCCACCCACCCACTCGCACTTTCATATAAAATACGTCACAGGCTATATCTGGAGTAACGCTCACCAGTGTGTAAAATAATAACAAATCTAAGGAAACCAGACTTTGTCGGCAAATAAAATCTTGTGTAAATGAAATGGACGAGAATAGCCATGAAAACACCAGACGCCCAAAAGAAATGCACACAATTAATACAGCAACAATCACCATAACAACAGCAACTGGTACTGGTACTAAAAAAACAAAACGAAAAAAAAACAAAAACATTAAAATCAGCTCAAAAAAGTCAATATGTAAAATTTGAAAAAAAACCCCAAACTTTCATTAATTTTGACTGGTTATCCTTTGTTATGGTCTCTGTATATGTTCTGCACAGTCATGAAAATGATGAACAAAATCAGTTGCTATTTCTCTGAATTTTTTAAATGAACCTTGATAATTTATTATTTGGATTATTCGGACTATTGAGTGTGTCAAAAAAGTATTGGGATTTTTTGTACTTTTCAACACACCTTGTTGTTGGTCATAAGTTGCAATAAAGAAACAATAACAACAGGGAAGTAGTCTGAATGTTTTTCCTATACAGCTTTAAACTTTTTTTGACACACCTTGTAATAATGAATGGAACGTTATTTTCAGAATACAAGGTGTGTCAAAAATACCAAGTTTAAAGCTGTATTAGGAAAAACATTCAGTTTACTACTTCCCTGTTGTCCCCCCCCCCATTTCTTCTTATTGTTTCTTTATTGCAACTTATGACCAACAATTGTTTCCATGAATAGATATGCTCTTAGGGAAAAACAAACTTTGGAACATCTGTCTGTCTGTCTGTCTCTCTCACATACACACACATTCAGTTTATTCACTTTTACGATAGAAATTAAATAAATCTAAACCAGCAAAATAATTAATCTACTGAATAACTTAAACTATTTAGGGGGGCATAGTGTCATGGTCATCGTCGTAGGAAATGACCGGCGACCCGTGTTCTAGTCACGTGGCTAGCACCGGTTCCTGTTAGCGAAAAACTTTGTGTGATGTAATGATTATCCAGTGAGGCAAACAAACCATTTTCAGTGAGTTTGATTCTCACTGGGCTCCCTATAGCTCTGGCCTCGTCTTAAACTAAGTTAAGCTTAGTTAAGGACGTGGGTGCCTCGGGTAGCAATCAGCTAACCTAGCAGGCCATTGTCCGGATTTCTCGCTAAACTGTAGCTAGTAAAGTTCCAATTCTGGGTCTCTGGCGAGTGTGGAGTATCCCTTCATAGCTATTACTCCCAGGTCCACTCAGACACATAGTGGTAGTACCTGTTAGGGTCCCATCTATGGGATAAATAGATCAAAAGCGAGTTAAACACATTGAATATAGAGCAAGAATGAATAAAGGTCTTCGGCGGGAAATAACCCAACAAGGATTGACAGGCCGTAAAAACCAACCAACCAACCAACCAGCCTAGCAGGCCCCTGTTATTGAGTTCCATTTGCACTGGTTGCCTCACACCTCTTTGTTAAAACCTGAATGAGATTTTAAAAAGTGAATTTAAATTTTCCACACGGTATTATTATTCTTCGTTTAAATCCGGGTTTTTGAAGCTTTTTACTTGAGGCAACCATTGTAACGAAATTTAATTGCCATTCAATCCCAAATAAATTAGTTGAATATCAAATTACAAAACGTAATTAATCTAATAATTTAATACAATCACATGAAAAAAAACCCCAGTTAATTCGAAATGCAAACACATCTTTAATTTTTGAATTATTTTTAATGGGAAGATTCGGTTTGGTAGAGTTCATTACCGAAAGGTTATTATGAATGGAATTATTGAATCATATAATAAATACATAAAACAAATGTCTGATAATAGTGAAAATGACTTAACAAGTAAAAATCCGGTTCTTTTCGGTCAGAGAGGAATTTTTCTTTAATGATAATCTAATTTAATTTTATCTGTTACTGCTGATGAGAATTAGGATTTCAGGCATTGTATCTTTCACTTTCCCATTATTTAGTAACATTGGTGGATCAATTAAATGTGTATAAGTAGGTAATAGACATTAGAATCGAATTGTATATGTAACGTAGCGAAATCCATTTGAATTGTGTGTAGGTCAATAAATATCGACATGTGATGTGGAATCTAATTTAAGGAGATTGTAATTTCTATAGTTATACTGTTCTACTTATGAGGAGTGAAAGATTGAATAATTCGATAAAATGTGGTTGGGAGTAGAGGAAAATGTGGATATGACAACACAAAACGACAATGTTCAATTGATATTTCGCCTCATTATGTTCTACTTATATATGGACTGGATCTGGTTAGGCCTAGTAAATTCATCTCCATGGGATCCTAGGTTTTTATTCAAACTTTTATTCACCCCCAGGGGTCTATACAGATAACTTTGAGAGTCCATGAGCCAAACTATTTTAATCTGTTCAATTTTCACCGTGCTCTTTATTTATGCTCTTGTGCCAGGCTAGGCTTATTACATGACTCCCGGAATTCGGCAAATCTATTCCGATTATATCTATATAGTAATACTCGTGTCCCTTATTTGTACGATGGATATCTCCTAGGTCCACCCTGGCCCGGAATGGTAGTATATGTTAGGATTCTATCTACGGGTTAAATAGAAGAGAATAAGTTTTAAAATATTTTAAAAGATTGACTTAAAATGTTGAATGCCCATCAAGAATGAATAATAACAAAATGTTTTTGGCATAAAACAACTCAAAAAGGGTTAACATACCGTAAAACTCAAACAACCCGATGACCAAACTTTCCCTGAAAAGGGCACTTTATATATAGACTAGAAACGGCAACACGGCATCACCTAGGTAGAGGAGAAAAAAGACAAAAAAACATCAAAAAACAAAGTGGTAATGGTTGACAAGCTAGACTTGCAGATACGTTCCTACTAAATAGCGATTTTAATCCTCGTTGGATGCCATATAAAAATCATCACGTAAAAAAGAATTTTATGTTATCCAGCCTGAAAAAAATAAATTTATTGTTTTGCGCTTTAATATTGATTTGTTTAACTTAAAGATTCACAAACATTTTTAAGTAGAATTTTAATACTTTTTAACATTTTTAAACATCTTTATATACCCATCTTCGTGAATATAAATGAAACCTTTATAATTTTTGCACAAAATGTCAGACTCAGTAACAGTGAATGTTATATATATTTACTTTGTCATTAACTGTTTTTTTTTTTGTAATTTCCTCCGGGCATACATATACACAACAGCCCTTTATATACGTATAGATTATAATATCTAATGAAAATATATCGTTTTTTTTTATGAATGGGATGGCCATGTGACTATAGCAAAGGATTAGAGGGTACTTGATGTGTATTATACGCCGTGCGGGTTTCAAGTGGGTTCGTTGAAGTGAATTATTTTGAAATTGTACACTTTTGATGCTGGAATGTTAAATCATTTGCAAAAGTGCATTTGTCATTTAAAAGAAAAAAGAAAATAAAGGAATTCAGGAACTTTCTTTTTGGTAAGGGAAGTTTAGCCCAATCCTGTTTACATTAACACCCCCCCCCCACACATAGACGCACAAAACACACACGTAGACACACACAAGCACACACATGTATACATAAACACATACGGACGTCCGCAACATGAAACGTTTATCTAAATAACATTGATATACATATTATGGGTGGTTTAGCTCAGTCGATAGACGACCGACTAGGAACCACAAGGTTCCGGGTTCGATACCGGCCGTCCGCCAACTCAGCGTATGATTTGAACAGGGATTTGTGCGGTAAAGTCAGGAGCTGATGGTAGGTGTGGCTGTTGCGTAGGAGCCAGTCCGGTTGTAATAGTAGTCGTTAGTAGTAGTAGTTAGTAGTAGTAGTCGTCGTTAGCTCGAAGGAACAGCATACATATAGTCACAAAGGTTGTTTATTTCTTTCTAGGCTCGTGGGTTCTTTTTCATAGAGAAGGAGAGTGAGAGAGTAAGGGTATTTGCCTCATACCCCACTTGTATGGGCTGGGCACAAGGCCTCGTTTTAACGTGGGACAGGGGGCAGGTATTGCCTGGGGGGATGGCCCCCTGGGATCGACGCTACTATTTATTACTTAACCTGATCCAGTGGCCGAAGCAGTGGATGAAAACAAGGAAAGAAAGAAAAAAGAGTGAGAGACAGTTAAATCAATATTGAACTATATCCAATAGCTCTCAAGTAAATATATCAAACGTTGTAATCATCAAATTATTATACTGCGGAATATCCACAGGTTCCGCTAGTATGAATAAATTCTTAATAATGACCCTTCGCTTATACTTCCGCTGTGAACAGCAGTAAAGATTAAATGCAGACAGCAGTAGGCAGCGGAAGTAAGCCGTCTATACACAGTATATAAACACACGATTGTCCCAAAAGAGAGCTGAGGATGGTGCCAGGCGTGCGATGTTAAATTCCTATAGTCTATAATTATTTCTACGCTAAACAAAAAGAAAGAAAAAAAGAACAAAACAAAAAACAGGCTTTGTTTATACAGAGTCCAAAATATCAATTTTTTTGAACGTATCTCGGACGTTATACGACGTACGGCAGCAAATGATAAAAGAAATAAAGAAATTGCAAGCAAAGAAATGTGTGGGTTGGAAACCTGTGAAAGAAACGAGTAAAAATAGTGAAAGATATGTCGGCTGAGGAAAAGCTGCTCGTGTCACAATGGTAAGAGATAAAGAACGACACAAAAAAGCCCCTCATAATGCGATATAATAATGAGCCCTGGGCAGCGGCGGTGATGGCGATTGTAGCAGGGAAGTGGGGAAGTCAGTTTGGATTCATTGCAGGTTTTATGGCGACGTCTAAATCCGGCAGGAGCGAAAAAAAATCTTTTCTTTAGCTGTATCTCTAAGATTGAAGAATCGGTAATTCTCATACTCTTGGAAAAACAGAACAAAAGCCGACATTCTCTTAAGATTATGTTACAAAGAAGGAATAGCAACAGGAACAGTGTGATATTAACGCCAATAGCTATAGCATAATCATCAACGAAAAAGCAATAATAGTTTAAAATCAAATTGTTTTAAAAGAAATGTCTGCCTAATAATGGGTACTAGCAGGACCTGTCGATATACCACAGTATGATAATTTGATGATTACAACGGTTGATATATTTACTTGAGAGCTATTGAAATATAGTTCAATATTGATTTAACTCTCTCTCACTCTTTTTTCTTTCTTTCCTTCTTTTCATCTTTTCATTACGTTCGATTGAAACAGATTAGCGTTATCGGTTCCGCACGCTCACACCCTCCCTCTATCTTTCCCCTAATATCTTTCTTTCTTTCACTTTTCTCATTATATACGTTCTGTGTAGCATGCCCTTTTCCACCTCTTTCTTTCTTTATAATAAAAACGGATTTGTCCATTATTTAGCTGATATGAGGACACTCATAAGAAATAATAATTCAACCAAAAGTGACACCATACTATCTGGATTTACATTTCTGCATTTCATCTTGGACGAGTTGGACGTTTTCAACCAATAACGGTCGTCAGATTAAGGAACAAAATAATATATAGATTGTCTTTCCAACGGTTGTCCTTAATTTATTATGGTATGTAAAAACACAATGTTTCGGTCGCTGCATCCTCCGGCTTTCTTGAGGTGTTTCCTGTATATTCGAGCATAGCACTGACCCAATATTGGAAATCATTTTGAATATATAGTAAGTCATCGGGGCTGCCCAATGTCGGTATCTGCGAGACAGTGAGGGAGTCTATCCCCATTTCACTTGCACTAGACAAAGGGGACCATTTTAGAGTCTGAGGTGGAGCACCACACCTACCATCAGCTCCTGTCTTTACCGCACAGATCCCTGTACTACCCATACACTGAGCTGGCGAGGGCCGGTAACCAGGTTAGTTGGTGTTTGGAATAATTCTAAGGAGTGCCTTTTTAACATCGGAATGTTAAGATAGTCCAATAATTCAGGAATTATATACAGAACAATACACTTACCAAAGAAAGAGCTTAAATTCCGGTCATATTAACAGCTATAAATTTATTTCCATCGATATTAACTGAGGGGTAATTCCATATCATGTCATCCAGGCCATGTCACCCAACCCCTTCAATTTTTTTGAATTTTTTAAAAGTTAGACATTCCCCAAAATTTGAGCTTCCAATTCCAAGAATTGGCAGAGTTATATCTATTTTTAGCTTTCCAAATTTGACGGAGGGGGGGTCGCAAAAATGACAACCTTTTGTAATCTATTTTTGTCTGTAAAATAAGTTCCAGTGCTTCTTTACTCCTAAGATTTGGTTTATAAAAGCATTTTTGGCCGTGGAATCCATAAATGTTATCGAAAATGTCTGGAAGTCAACCAATTTTAAGTTATTGATGATTCTTTATTTTTTCATAGCAAGATCAATATCCCGATTTTTTTTGGGGAAAGCCTAACTTTAACACAGTCCATACGTGAACAACATTTTCGGAAATTATATATATATATATATATATATATATATATATATATGGTATTTGTGGAAAAAGTGATTTACCGGTGAAAATGGTCACAGTGGTTAGTTGATTCAAGTTTCACAATGATAAGGCAGCGATATAACAAATATAAAGTGCTCAATACGTTAGTAGAGCAAATTTATTAACATAAAGGTACACGGTATTAACCTACTCGAGTTTCACCATAAGGATCTTCAGGTTATGGTGACACTCGAGTAGGTTAATACCGTGTACCTTTATGTTAATATATATATATATATGTGTGTGAAGATAGGATGGATGTAGTAGAATCCGACAGTATGAGGTAGGTAAAAGGATAGTGAACAAGAAATGATAACTCAAAACAAATCTAAGAGTTGAAATATTTCGTCCGATTTATACGGACATCCTCAGTCGAAA
>CM042154.1:89524009-89556509 GCA_023376005.1 Doryteuthis pealeii | reverse complement strand
GATAGTCTAACACACAAATCCTAAAATGAGTGTTCATGATGTAATGTTAAACTGTATCTAATGATCAGGCTCCAATGCTGGAGATCTGCAGAGTGTGCAGTATCTTTTATTTCCATCACTCCCAGGTTCACTCTCTCGATTTTAAACTATTTATATTTCTTAAATATGGAATTTACATTTTTCTCAATTCTTTAATGTATATTCATTAATATATGGCGTTAAAATTGTTTTTCTTTTCAGATTGGTTATTTTGTTTCAAAATTCAAAGCCCTATAAAGATGTCTGGACGTTTAACTCTAATTTAATTCTAATTCCTGAGCGGCTTGAGAGACTGGAGTTGAATGATGTTGCCTATATAGAATTTTAAATAAAACTTTATGTTATGTATATTCTTCACATATTCATTTTCTTTTGTAAAAACAACGATTCAGAAATTAATTATGAGATTTTTAAAATAAGGAAGGGTGTTACTCAACACCCTGTATATGTTTATGAATTAGATTTTACGGTTTGGACATAATAACCCGAATTATCTTCTCCAAATACCTGGTGAATTCCTTGACCCAAAGAAGTAACACTATTTCTTTTATTAACGACTAGAAGCGTCTATTCGATGGCGCCAATGTATAAGGGTGGGGTTAAAAAATAAGATCTCGTAGACCGTGAATTAGATCCTCACAGGATGCCCCATTAAAATACCTACGTAAAAAAGACCCTGCGTTGATCCAGAACGATGGGGCGTCAGAAATAAATGGTGCCCAGACATTCCAAAAAGAAAAACCAGTGTCTCTTATTTAAAATATCAAATGTAAAAATAAATACCATGCTGTTTACTATTTAAAACGAATGTAAATCAAATCCTCATTACTTTTGCTCAAAAAGCAAGATCTGGTGATAGTGAAGGTATACATATATTTACTTTGCCGTTACTTGTTTTATTTTCGTAGTTTTAGCCGGTCATATAAACATACATCCATACACACAACTGTCCTTTATATATTTACTAGAATCTGCTATCAGACAT
Source organism: Doryteuthis pealeii (assembly GCA_023376005.1). Lineage (NCBI taxonomy): Eukaryota > Metazoa > Mollusca > Cephalopoda > Myopsida > Loliginidae > Doryteuthis > Doryteuthis pealeii. The sequence goes on along the minus strand of CM042154.1, from coordinate 89,555,485 downwards.
TGCTTGGGTAGAGAGATCTAATTATAGTCCCGCAGATTCATTCATTGTTTGGGTTTTACGTTTATTTATATTTTAATCATGAACGCAACCGATGACTTTCCCTTTTCTTACTATTCAAATCCTAATTTTTAAATATTTTATCAGATATGAATCAAATCTTCATAATTTTTGCACAAAAAGCAAACTCTGATGATAGTGAATGTGTATATATATTTACATTCGTGTTGAATTTTTTATTTTCGTAAGTTTCTTTCGAACATATACACACACGTACATACATACACACAAGTTCCCTTTATATATGTATATATAGAAAATGGTGGTGGTGCTGACGTCATTTGCAGAAATCTTTGGCGGAAACCCGAAGTCTTTTTCTGTGAAACATATAAAATTGGGCCGAAATTGAATTCTTCACCAAACTAGCGACCCAAAATCCCATTTCGAAATTAGTGTCAAATTCTTCGATTTGGAAGAAAATGGAAGTTCTTGACTGTTCATCAGAGAGTCCTGACCCCAATTCCATAGAAAAGATGTGAAATGAGGTGACACGAAAGGCAAAGTCGAGAAAACCGGAAAATCTCAAAGACTCATACAAGAATTCTAAGAAACAATGATAAAAAATGTTCCTTTGTTTTGCAGAAATAGAATTGTTAATAGAGTAGGTATTTAGCCACCCCTTTTGTCACGAGTAGGGTATGACATAAGATAGGGAGCAGCAACGGGTAGTATGTGACACAAGGTAGGGGGTAGCAACATATTAGATGTGACACAAAGTTGGTGGGGGGGGAGGAGCCAGTGATAATCGATCTAGCTTTTCAGTATTAATCAATGGATGGGTGGTTGGATTTTACGGCATGTTAACCCTTGTAGGGTTATTTCTGCCGAAGACATTTTTGTTTTATCCATTCTTGTTGGGTATTCAATTTTTTTGTTTTGTTTTCAAACACAATTTTTTAAACACATTTTGGAAGACTCATGTTTTTCTATTTATCCCATAGATGCGACCCGGACAGGTACTACTACTCCGGGCCAGAGGGGACCTGGGACAAATGGCAATGAAGGGGTACTCCACACTCTCCAGAGCTCCAGAATTCGAACCTCACCAATAGATGCTGTTTTAACGTCATATGAAGGACACTAAACCTTCAGGCACCGCCTTCTAACATATATATGATAAATAAGGGTTAGCGGTTTGGAATAAGATAAATGAGGTCGAGACAATCGTATAGCTGCTAGTTCTTGACTTGACTAGCCATTTGATCGAAGGGGGCCCCTGCGACCGCCTGTCTAGCTTAAGTAAGGACCAAAGTGCAGTATTAATGTATATATATATATATATATATATATATATATATTATATATATATATAAAGATATCTACTGAGTCAGACGAACCTACTATTAGTTTCGCATAAAGCTCTTCAGGGCTAAAATCTGAGTCAGATTTTAGCCCAGAAGAGCTTTATGCGAAACTAATAGTAGGTTCGTCTGACTCAGTAGATTATCTTTATTACTTGGCTCTACTTAGGTATCGAGCACTTTTTACAGATTAGCTTTCTCCTAGCGGTTATATGAATATATATATATCTTATATACATATATATACATATAAATTGTTTTTTCTTTTGGCCAAATACTATACCAATAGATTATTTTTTGTTGGTACGAATATCTTGGTCTTTTCTTTTTTTCAAAAATTTTTTTCTTCCTGGTTGATGTTTGGTAGTATATTTTTACAATCAAACTCTCTGCTGGGTTTTTTCTCTCCGCAAGGATCTACCAACACGCTTGGTATATTATATATATATATATATATATAAAGGCCCGTGATGTAATGGTTAGAGTCGTGTTTAATTGACTCCTGGTTCAGAATTCAAATCCGAGGCTGTTTGCATTTCAAAGAGGACTAATACCTTTAGGAAAGGTGTGCATCCACATACTCTCCCTCTAGCTATGCGTAAATATTAGGACAGAGTTGACTCTTTAACCTTGGTGAGGTAACGAGTCTAAAAGAAGGAAAACTCCGCTTAAGACATTGACATTGTGTCACATCCTGCTCGTGCGGAGGGGTTGGTATATATATATATATAATATATATATATTGTAAACACGGTTTGTTTTGGAATGGCTTTTTTGCCGATAATTTTTGGGAGAATATGTGCTTAATTGGAGTCGTGCCTAATTTTGAAAATTAATTAATTAATAATGAATTAGGCGGGAATATCTATTAAATGTATGCCTAAACAAATCGAGAAAAATCAATCTCTGTATGTACATTTCGGCCTATTAGGCCTCATCAGCAGAGCTATAAATCTAAGAAGTCCGTTTAGTGTAGGGGTTATGGGATCGGCCTGTCAGCTTGGCAGTCCGGTTTCAAATCACGCACAGGGCGGTCTTCCGATCTATAGCTCTGCTGATGAGGCCTAATAGGCCGAAATGTACATACATAGATTGATTTTTCTCGATTTGTTTAGCCTCACATTTAATAGGTATTCCCGCCTAATTCATTATTAATTAATTAATTTTCAAAATTAGGTACGACTCCAATTAAGCACTATATATATATATATATATATATATAATATGTATATATTATATATATATATATATATCGTATATTGGGCTGGCTAGACAGATAGTCACGCATATAAATTGATAAATAGATGAGTGATACACACACATACACATACACACACACAACACACACACACACACATATATATATATATATAATATATATATATGTATATATTTATATATAGGGGTAAAAAATGTATCGTACAATTAAAAAAGAAGAAGTCTAAAGGAGAAGGATGGGGCGGATGGGACAAAGGAGAGATATTCTTGAATTGGATCATTAAGATCAAATTTAGCGTTTTGACAAGAAGACGAATTAAGAAATGAAGAATGTGTAATCCTCTAAAGAAGGGGCAGATCTCGAAGACAGATTAGTTCCTTTTGAATACATCGTTTGAAATGTCACATGTTGATCGTGAATTCTCAACTGACGACTCGAACAGGAAACAAACTTGCCAGCATTGTATTCACCACACAGAAGAGAAGAATTCACAAATAGAACACAAATTGAACACAAGTTGACGCGATATTTCTCTTATACTCTTCATGTCTGTGCTCATATCTATTAATTTCACTTCATATATATATATATATATATATATATATATATATATATATATATATATATATATATATGCTGAATTACACATACTCTCACGAATGCAATTCTAGGCACACACGTAAGTAACTCTTGCACAGCTGACAGTGTAAATGCAGAAGCATATATAATATATATATATATAATATATATATATATATATATATAAAAGAGAGAGAGAGAGAGAGACAGAGAGAGAGAGAGACAGAGAGAGAGAGACAGAGAGACAGAGACAGAGATACAAAGAGAGACAGAGACAGAAAGATAGTGTCCCCAATTTTCTCCTGAAACATTGAAATAACTCTCCACGTTCAGAACTTCTGCTCTGGTGATTAGAAACTTCCATCAGGACGTGTTGGTCTCTCTCTCTCTCTCTCTCTCTCTTTATATATATATATATATATATATATATATATATATATATATCAAGCCTTCCACACTAGCAGGATTTTACACACGGTCAATTTCTTAAGCGGATTTAACAGGATTTCAATTCAGTCTTAATTCTAGACTGGTTGCCAAAGTTTAAAGAGCCCAGTCTGCCCTACTACTTGTCTATAGCTAGGTCATGAAGGAAGAAATTGAGAAAGGCCTTTGTCTCTCCTTACCAATGTAGTTCTTCTCTATCGGCTTGGGCTTCAGAATACACCGACCGAACCTCTGCAGAGGGGTAAGAACCTCCCCATTAATTGAACCACCTGTTGGTCTTGCATGGCGACTGGTAATGCTTAAGGATGGAATCCTGCTGGCTGGACAGTCCATGACATGCAACAGCCTACTTTGGCCCTTACTTAGGCTAGACAGGTGGTCGGAGAGATCTCACCCCGATCAATCTGCTGACCATGTCAATTTCTAGCACCTGTATTAATATCCCAACCCTATTGTTATTATAGCAAACCTCAACCCTTCTTATATATGTGCTAGTGGGCGGTGTCTGAGGTTCTTAATGGCTTGGGTATGACGTTAAACTCTATCTGATAGCGAATTTCCAATTCTGAAGCTCATGGGAATGTGGAATACTCCTTTATTGTCATTATTCACGGGTCTACAGTGATTCGGTATGGTAGTACCTGTTAGGGTCCCATCTATGGGTTAATTAGATTTTAAAATGAGTATTAAAAATTGAATCATAAAAAAAATTTTAATACCCATAAAACATAAATAGGACAAAACACCTTCGGCTAAAATAACCCAAGAAGGGTTGATTGCCGTAAAATCCAACCAGCCATCAACCAATGTAGGTATTTCAGCTAGTATATATACTGAGGTGTCAGGTTATATTGATTATCACAGACAGAGGAATGACAGAGCGCTTAAAAATAGCAGCACAAATCGAGAAATGAAGGCGTTGGTAGGTATATAGATATGAAATGAGAAAAAAAAGGAAAGGAATTTGAAGAAACCGATTATGATTATGATGATGATGATGATGAAGAAGAAGAAAAAATAGACAAAAAAAAAGAATTGGAATCGTTGCAGGAAGTAAACAAAATGGATCGGCGCCGTGCCAACTTAGTAGAGGCGATTGGTTGGGCTTGTCGGGAGCCATATTCGTAATTTTCTCAATTTCCGTAATCTAGATCTTTGACTCTTACTGGAAGCCTCCGAGAAAAATCAAAGGTGAAAAAAAAAAAAAAAAAAAAAAAAAAAAGAATTAAAAGAATAAAAATTAATGAAATAAAAAAAGATTTTTTTCTAAAAATGAAATAAAGATTTTTCAATACACAGGTTACAATTAGATTCGACAAGTTGATATATTGCTACAATAAAGAAACAAAAAAAAAGTTCCTGGTTATCTGATATTTTACAAGCATAATGGATAATATAAAAAGAATTACAGATTATCCTTTGGTGAAATAGTATGTGGGGATGGTGGATGACTTGTAAAATATGAGAAATGCTGGTTGTATATAAAGGGGGGAGTAACCACTGTTAGCCTGGCGATGAGACATTTTCTGCGTACCTGAGAAGGTCGTGCCCTCCAGTTTTAGCCAGAATTCTTAAACCGTTCCAATACATATATCCGGACTATATAAATACATACCTTGAACTTTTTGAATGTCTACATGCGTCCAGGAATCTACACCAGGCTGACACTGGTTACTCCTCCTTCTTCATATACAACAAGCATTTCTCAGATTATTCTATATAATCGTATGAAGTTTGAAGTTTGGTTGGTTGCTTGGATTTTACGGCATGTCAACCCTTGTTGGGTTATTTCATGCCAAATACATTTTTTTTATTAATTCTTGATGGGTATTCAAAAGCTTTTTTGTTAACTCAATTTCTGAAAACATTTTTACACACTTTTTTCTATTCAACCCATACATGGGACTCTAGCAAGTAGTACCACTCCAAGTCAGAGTGGACCTGGGAGTTCCAGAAGCGCAACTTCACCAATTCTTAGGTTATTTTTTTGTTTTATTCTTTCTTATAGGGTATTTAATAATTTTTTCTGAAACTCAATTAAAAAACAAAAAAATTTTAAACTAATTTTTGATCTATTTAACCCATACGTAGGACTCTAACAGGACTCCAGGTTAAGAGTGGTTCAGGATTAATGTTGATAAAGAGGTACTGCACACTCCAAAGATCTCCAGAATAGTTGGTTGATTGCTTGGTTTGATTTTACGACATATCAACCATTGTGTTATTATATGTAGAAAAGTTTTTGCTTTATTCATTTTTGTTGGGTATTCATTTTTCTTTTAAAACTAATTTAAAAAAAAAAATTTTTGAAAACCTAATTTGTTTTTATTTATTTTCCCCATAGATGGGGGAGGGCACGACTTTCTCAGGTACGCAGTTGGTAAGAAAATGTCTCATCGCCAGGCTAAAAGACAGTGATTGGCCAAGAGTTAGATCACATTATTCTGGTCTAGTCTATAAGTAGGAGCGGGCAATTAACACACACAATATATGTAAAAAAAATTCAACACAGTCGGCGTATTCTAAATCCCTAGTCGACAGGGCTAGTCGTCGGGGGGAGTTACTTGAATGAGATTGAAGACTCTTGGATATTTATTCGGATTTTATTTCTTTTTCTAGCTTGGTTTCATAATAATGATGATGATGATGATTTACTGTAATATGCCGTTGTAGTTGTTTGAATCATCCTACAGTCGCATTTAGCCCTTTCCCATTTAAAGCCACGCTGTCCTATCCTTTGCGAGGGTCTGGGTAATTTGCAATTGTGTCACTCGCTTGCTAGATCTTAGGGTTCCCAATCCTACATTTTAGAGGTCCGTACGCAGCTTACCAATCAAGTTTGTACTGTGACGACCCCTTCGTTCCCGGTAGTTATTAGACTCTATTACAGCGAATAGAATCATGTGATCTAACTCTTGGCCAATCACTGGCAGTACTCTGAGGTTGATACAATACTTAAACAGACCCTACTGGTCATAATTACATTGGCATTCTTTGACGACGGACATAGGATTAAAACACTGGACTTTACCAATACGCAGGATAGAACTTATACGCTTACAAAGGATTCCATAACACAAGACTTCTTTAAGCCCTTGATGGCTCTAAAAACATTACAGATTGAACATCTGCAATGCTGGACCGTGGGTGGTGAATCGTGATGCTTTGGAGGGATTCATGCTGGATAACCAGTCCATGATATGCATCACTCCACTTTGGCCCTTACTTAGGCTAGACGGGCGGTCGTAGAAGTCCCCTCCGATAAATTGGCTGGTTCTGCCAAACCCTAACAACCGTATTGTCCTTATGGCAAGCCCTCAACCCTTCGTATCATATATATATATATATTGAAGATGTTTAGGACCCTTGGCATTAGGGGCCAGCAAAGTAAGAGAGCCATAACAGAAATAACAGGAGTTGCTGAGAGAGCATTGAGATGGATCTGGATCCGCAGGAGCGATGTTTGGATAAGTGCCACTAAGTCGCAAACCTGGATTGATCAGTCCGGTTGGGGTCTCCTGGGCGAGGGTGTATGGTGAGTAATGACCCGAAACACCTGTTGACCTTGGGTTCATTACTGATGATAGCGGCCTAGTATTTCACCCAACGGTGTGTTTATAAATTAAAAATAATATATATATATATTATATATATATATATATATATATATGTGTATGTATATACAAGTAGGCGGTGGCTGAGGGTCTTAATGTCCTGTGTGTGACGTTAAAATCTTTCTGCTGGTAAAGCTCGAACTATGGATCTCTGAGGAATGTATAGTACCCCTTCATCGCCATTACTCTCAGGTACACCCTTAACCGGAGTGGTAGTACCTTATAAAGCCCCATTTATGGGTTGACTAAAAAATGAGTTTAAAAATTGAGTTTGAGAAAAAAATTAAGTTTGAAAAAATGTTGAATACATATGAAGAATAAAATAAATAAAACCTCTTCAGCATAGAATAACCCAACAAGGGTTGACATGCCGTAAAACCATCCATCAACCAATTTTTAGAGACTCCTACTCTTATTAGTCTTCATCAATGGCATTGAGAGTAAAAAGAAATTATACGATCATGAAATTCATAACACAATAGATGAATGTTGTTTTTTTTCGTAGTAATTAGTATGAAGTTAGAATATCTAGTATAGCAAATTATATTATCTTGTATATTTTTTCAATCGACAACTCATGTTATATCTTATTATAATGGAGATTGTCTGCTTTTCTGTCTGTAACCGAAACTATATTACTACTCATATCACTATTCCCTTAGTTATTGACCTCACATTTTCCATGATTGTATTTTTATTTAAACCTCAATTATTAATAAAATTGTTTTACATTAACCATATCTACATACTGACAACATACAATTATATTTATATATACAACAAAATAGTGGTTTACAGTGTGAATGGGAAGGCTAATTTGCATATTGATATTAAAAATGTGATTTTATTAAATATGTGCTTAGTATTATTGGTTTCTAACTGTTTGATTTTATTTTAATGAATATAAGCAAAAATCTCTCCAATGAATCTTAAATGAAATCCATTAACAAGATAAAATAACTGTCATTTTATTATTTACTTCCTCTTTTAACTAAATACTTAAATTAGAAAAAATAACAATGAAAGACGAGAGTGATGGAAGAGTAAGTTTCAGTTGTTCTATTTTTTATTATACTCCCTCTGTTTCAAATCTTTTTATCGGTATTTAGTTTCATTAGCCTTTCTAATTTAATATAATATTTTATTACATTAAACTTAAATACTTGCACCCGGAGGGTGCATATATTTGCTAGTATTTCTAATTAACCAAATATAGTTATTCATTTATCTCCACTGGTTAATTTTCTATCTATCTATCTATCTATCTATCTATCTATCTTTCTTTCTTCTTTCTTTCTTTCTACCACAGTTAATATCTATGTATGTAGTTGTTCATCTCTCTAGCCATCAAAATTTGTTCATATATAACTATCTAAGGTTGTTCATATCTATCTAGCTATTTACCATAGCTGATATCTATCTATATTACAATCATTCTATCTATCTATCTATCTATCTATCTTAGTCGATTCATATCGATATATCAATCTATTTAAGTTTGTTCACATCTATCTATCTATCTATCTATCTATCTATCTACGTCTGTTTATATCTAACTATCTATTTAGTATAGTTAACATCTATCTATTTTTATAAATCTGTTCATATGTGAGTACGTTTGTCCATATCTATCTATCTATCTATCTAGCTATCTATCTAGCTATCTATCCACACATAGTTAATATCTATTTAATATAGTTAACATCTATCTATTTTTATAAATCTGGTTAATATGTAACTACGTTTGTCCATATCTATCAATCTATTTATCTATCTACCTATAGTTAATACTATTTAATATAGTTAACATCTATCTATTTTTATAAATCTGTTAATATGTAATACGTTTGTCCATATCTATCAATCTATTTATCTATCTACCTATAGTTAATATCTATTTAATATAGTTAACATCTATCTATTTTTATAAATCTGTTAATATGTAACTACGTTTGTCCATATCTATCTATCTATTTATCTATCTACCTATCTATCTATACATAGTTAATATCTATTTATCTATCACAGTAGATTGCTATGTATCTAACTATCTATCTCAGCCTATTTCATCTCTCTTTAACTCTGTTTCTATTTTAGTCTCCATGTATGTATGTACGTATGTATGTATGTATGTATCTATCTATCTATCTATCTATGTCCTTTTTATAATTCAGATTCAGTCCTTATTCTTTTCTTCATACATAAATTCCAGTATTTATGTTTTTATAAAAACATTCTCCAGCGAGTTTCTTAGATATTTAATATAAAAGTCAAATATATTATTTTTCGGTTCCATATAAGCTTATTTCTTTTTCTGTTTTTGAACACTAAATCTACAACTTTTATACGATTGACTTTTTTTTTTCAGCTCAAAGTGAAAAAATATTTTTGCAAGGCGAGCAAGAAAACTCTTTTATCTGACTTTAGGTTTTTTTTTAAATTTTATTTTTTCACCAGAGGCATGTTTCAAATTGTTTTTGTTATTTGAATAAATATCCTTTTTTTCCACGTAGGATAATCAAAAGCCAAGGTTGGTATTTTACCAACGTATGTAGGCATTAATGCTCACGTAAACATAAATGACTTCTTCGCATATATATATATATATATATATATATATATATATATATATATATATATGACATATTCGCTTATATACATATATATATATATATATACATATATATGAGACGTATTCACGTATATATATATATATATATATATATATATATATATATATATATATATGAATGACATATTCGCTTATATATATGTATATATATAATATATATAAATATAACATATTTGCGTATCTAGATTTATATATATGTGTATATATGTATGTATATATATATGATTATATATATATATATATATATATATATATATATATATATATATATATATAGTCGATGGTAAGATATATAAGAAGAGATGATTTTTGGTAGTTTTTATAACAATGTACATGAAATGTGTAATTTATATATATATATATATATATATATATATATATATATATTATTATTATTATTATTATTATTATTATTATCAATGTTATTATATTATGTATATTTAAGCTTGCGCACATACATACACACATTTATATATATATATATATATATATATATATATATATATATATATATATATACACACTTTCTCTTGCACTCAATTCATCTCCTTTTCCCCACCTCTCTCTCCACCTCTCTACATCTTTCTCTCTTTATATATATATATATATATATATATATATATATATATATATATATATATATATATATATATATATTATATTAGGCCGCACTGTTATCACGGATGTCTATGAAAATCTCTCACCAACCATCCTTGTCCTTTGGGAGGTCTTCCGCGCAGCATCTGGAATCAGCACAGAACTGATCGATGTAGTTACTCGCTGGACGGCCCACACTCGCGTGCCCCTGTACAGGTTTCCATCAGAGAACATCACTTTTGAGTCCGATTATATATATATATATATATATATGGGTTAGCTCAGTTGGTAGAATGTTCGGCTAGAAACCACAAGGTTCCAAGTTCGATACCGGTCCCGCCAACTCAGCGTATGAGTAGCACATGGATCTGTGCGATAAAGTGAGGAGCTGATGGTAGGTGTGGCGCTCCACCTCAGATGCTAAAACAATCTCCTTGGTCTAGTGCTATTGAAAAGGGGATAGACTCCCTCGCTGACTGGTTGATACCGACTTTAGGCCGCCCCGTCGACTTTACTTTACTTATATATATATATATATATATATATATATATATATATATATATATATGATAGAAATTAATAGAAAAAACAAATGATAATATTAGTATGCTGACAGATATCTGTTTCGACCTTTTAATAAAACAGTCACCCTCTAGTGCAACTATATTTATGAACGAAAGAGGGAATAGTTAATCTGTTTTTTCTATCTATTTTCTATCATACTGTCGGATTCATTTCCATTTTTTATACACTAGGGATTTGAAGAAATTCATAGCTATACACTGACACCACTGTGTAGAAATAGATATATAACCGAAAAACCGCCGATTTTTAACCATTTATCTTTTTCAATAATATATATATATATATATATATATATATATATATATGTGTGTGTGTGTGTGTGCCACCCTGTAACCACCTACAAGATGTATTATACGACTATATATATATATATATATATATATATATATATATATTTGTTTGTCCCAACCAGTTTGGGCTTTTGGCTATCATCACATAATTTTTTTTCATAACTGTTTACATTTCGAATGTGAATTAAATAAATTGTGAATGAAACGTAACCTTCAAAGTCTTGGATATTTATAAAAGGTTTACAATTTTTTTTTTTTTTGCCTGGAGGATATTAAGCAAAATGTATCAGTCTATAAAATAATGAAGCTTCAAATAATGAACTTTTAAAACAAGTAATTGTTATTAGGGTATAACGTGGCGAGTTCTTTTGTTGGCATCAACTATCGTTTAACAAAATAGGAAACGTATAACAGTTATTTTTTAGTTAAATGAAATGGTTTGTTAAAATGGAAAATCAAAAAATTGTATAAATTTTTATTTTACTTATTGTGTTTACAGACAGAAGCAAAGATTACTGTATCTCCCACAATGACCTAAGTTGAAATGTTTGTTGGAGCTGTTAAATCAATGGGGTAGTCTTGTTTTGGGGATGGTTGTTAGCACTCATTGACCTTGTCAAGATGAAAAAATAGCTACAATTTCTTCTATAAAAAAGACGCTCTGAAATTCAGTCAGAGAGCGGATCGTCAGAATGGAGTTTATCACAGGGTCACAAGACTTCTTCAGAATTGCTGAAATAAAATTACCACCAGGAGTAACATTGAACTAAAAATAAGGTAAGACAAGCTTATTTACGCATCGGAACACTTAATACATACATAATAAACATTCAAGAAATATTAAGGAGAAAAAATGTAATCCAACAGATAAAATGTGCACATATTGTTTTATGGACAAGAAGCATATGAAAGGGGTTCCAAAAACTGTAAAAGTCTTACTTCATTTGGACTGCTGAAAATTATTTGGTAGAAATTAAGAGAAAAAATTAGTTTAGAATATTTTTTTTTTGTTAACAAAGTATTTCATATCTCATGGAAGACATTTGAGAGAGAAAAAAAAGAAGTAAATATGACAACAATTTTTTAAAAAATTGAGAACAATTCTAATAGCCTTCTTAACTTCTTCAATACTGAGTAAAAACTATCACAGCGTGGATATTAACTCACGATGGTCAATATTTTCATACTAAGGCACCCCTTTGAATTTTTATTAAAAGAATCAAAATTGTAAAGTGTGACTTATTTTAATTTTTCTGACATTCTATCAATTTCTTAATTATAATAACTTTAACAGAGCACAAACTTAGATTTACAAAATTAGGTCTACAATACTACACTAAAATCAAATCACTTCCAACCAATACAGCTCATGACTGCATTTTCAACCCCAATCAGCAAACCCTATTTTGCTGTTAAGAAAAACTCCGATAAAGAACTAAGTCCACATTGCTGAATCACTCAATGTTAATTAGCATGGAACAAAACGCCAGGAAAATCCCCTCACCGTATCTTTTCTCTCCGACGTCATGTGCAAAACATAGTCATCTCCATTCTATATGATAATAAAACTGTTGTTATTGTTAACGGTGTGTTATATAAATCTTAGAGTCGCCAGCAACAACTAATCTCTCAACCCATCACAAAGATGCTCCGACCAAAATGCATCGATCCCATTTCTGCGGATCAAAGTAACACTACGTGGGCGCAGAAGGCATCAAAAGAGAAACTAGCGGAGACACATGTGATAGTAACGGAACTAATTCATCTTATCAACTACCGTGACTGCCATAGTTTAGTTTGTTGTCTTGTCCATTTAGATTAAGTAGTTCAAGAGGTAATATCCATCGATCTTATATATATATATATATATATATATTTGTGTGTGTGTTTGTGTGTGTGTGTGTGTGTGTGTGTGCTAGGGCAGCATTTTTTTTAATGCAGACACTATTAAATACGACTGCCTAACTAGTTTCTTTTCGATCCTTTCGACCTCCCAGGACAATTTTTTAGCATCACGTTTGAATTTGTTAATGAGTGCACCAAAAATCTTCCCGAGTACTTTCAGCACTACAAAACCAAAAACCTGCCATAAACACTTCCAAACGAATAAAACTGGCATTATTCTTACATTTTTAGGGTCTTGGATAATTAAGGGTTGCAAAAAGTCAGTTTTAGTAAGAGTAAATTATGGGGGAAAAAGAAAGAAAGAAATATTTTGAAAGGAAGAATCTAGCTGGAATGCATTTTATGAATTAGTTTTAAAATTGTTTGTTTGAAAGTCCAAATAAGAAAAAAATTTCGAGGTTAAATATTTTCGGGAGAATTAAAAACATTGGAAAGGATTGTTTGATTAAAATTCCAATGTACTTATATAATAAAATATAACAACATACAATGGAATTAAAATACACAGAAATTATGAAGTAAGAAAATAATCAGTTGATTAACGGTAATTATAAAAGAAGGGGTGAAATTTCGAAGAGTGCAGACCAGAAAGTGACTGGAGATGAAACACAACGCAGGCCTAGAGCCTATCCGAAAAAAGCAGCCGGTCCTTCTTTCTTTCTTGCTTTCTTATCCTTAACTTTGACACTTAGCTGACATAAGCTTACTAAATCGAATCATGTCGATTCTGTTATAATAAACATTATTTCTATCTCTCTTAGCATTAACGATAACTACAGATTGTCATGGACATAATAAATATTGTTGACAAGAGTTGCGGTCGAGTTTGTTTTTAATCAGCACAGATAACCACGGATCTTTATTTAAGGGTCTTTTTCACACACGAAGAAGCGAGTCTATATATAAGCAAGAAGACCAACTACGTTACACTTTTGAATGGTACTGATCCGGTATGTGTTTATATTTTTTGGTATAATTCTATTTCTCTCAAAAAGGATAGAATATTATTAGAGGGAATGATATGTTTTGTCATTACAGGAAAGCAATATTGATTGCATCATTTAATTGACATTGGGAGCGACACTTCTGGAAAGTTGAGTAAGAAAGCAATATATTGTTAATCAATTGAATTATATACAAGTACATATCTTAATTAAGATCTCGTTGTCATGTGAGGTAATATCTTATATTATAAATACCTGGCTGAATGGATAATTAAAATAAAAATATTTTAACATATATTTAGTAAAATACACAAGTACGCACATGCATGCACACAAAGGAACATTCTGCATACATCATTATTCAAGGTATATATATATATATATATATATATATATATATATATGTATATATATATATATATATATATATATATATATATAGCGAATATGTCGTGTATTTATATATACATATATATGTATGCATATATATACACATATATATGTCTATATATATATATATATATGGAAATACGATGAGGAAATTAATCCGACAGTATGAAAAGAAAATATTTTCAAAATATTACAAACACAGGATGTTAAGATCAGGAAACAATTTTTAGTGTCAAGACTTAAGCATTTCGGTATTTTATACCATCTTCAGGACACTGTTAGGTGATGTTTATGTGAGGGACGAAATGAAAGATGTTAAGTGTATAGTGATTGTGTGAATCTGATGCAATGGAATATATGTATTTATATATTGTTTTAATGTTCTTATTTTTCTAACATTAATATTCCATATGAAATACGACATATCTTTATTAACTTTTCGTTCTCCGCTTATTCACGTTAAAGCATGCTTCATTATATGTTTTTCGCCTTCCATTTTTGCACATGCATTGATCACGTCATTTGCTTTTCGTAAACAAACGCGCATATGAAAATTAACGGTTAATAGCATCAGATTCATACAACCACTATACACTTAACATCTTTCAATTCATCCCTCACATAAACATCACCTAACAGTGTCCTGAAGATGGTATAAAATACCGAAATACTTAAGTATTGACACTAAAAATTGTTTCTTGATCTTAACAACCTGTGTTTGTTATATTTTTTAAAATATTTTCTTTCATATATATATATATATATATATATATATATATATATATATATATATATATATATATATATATGAATTTAACATTTTGAAAAAACAATTAGTAATTATTATCTGCTGACAGAGTCTGTTTCGACACCTTAGTAGAAGGGTCATCATCAACGATTTTTCAAAATGTTAAATTCATTCTGTCGGATTAATTTCCATTTATTTACACATTTGTCTCATGAAAAAACAAAATATACGGATTTTAACACCTCCGAAGATTATTCTACGAACACTACAAAAAAAATTTACCTACACCACAAACTTTTTGAAACTTAACATCTTCTTTCAATTGTGCTGTGGACATGTAAACAACTTAATAGCTGGATTATATTTTGAACATTTTTGATAATCTCTTACACTTTTTTATATATTTACACCAAACTCTTTTTGAGTTTATTTTTGGATTAAAAAAATGCTTCTGATTTTTAAAAATAAATTTATTTTATTTTTGAAACAGTATGCGCATTTTAAAAAATTCAAGCATTCCAGCGTGTGTTTGTACCCCCTATTCTCTTCCAACGGTTTTTCATCCCTTCTTTCTTTCATATATTTTGCTCGTTGATGATGACCCTTCTACTAAGGTGTCGAAACAGATTCTGTCAGCAGATAATAATTACTAATTGTTTTTTCAAAATGTTAAATTCATTCTGTCGGATTAATTTCCATTTATTTACACACACACACACACACATATATATATATATATATATATATATATATATATATATATATATATATATATATATGGTAAAGGTAAATAGAACAAAGGCAAACAATTAACTTAATTCATGTGTAAAACTTAATATCCCGCCTTTATTTAATCAAACAGTTTATCGTAAATGAATCAACAAAGCGGAGATTCATTTCTGTTGAATTCTTTGATGAATAAAGATGAAATATTAAGTTTTACCCATCAATTCAATTGATCTTTTGTGTCGGTTTTTATCTACCTTTGCATTTATAATTTATAATTTGGTCAGATACTTTCCACATCGTATTTCTTCATACATACATACATACACACATACACACACACACACACACATATATATATATATATATATATATATATATATGTATGTATGTATGCAAACACTTTTCATATTTGCTATTCTGCATTCAATTATATATATATATATATATATATATATATATATATATATATACTCATCTGACATACAGACAAAGAACCATACGTGGACACCATAACAACATTATATATATATATATATATATATATATATATATATATATATATATATATATATATATATATGAGGAAAAATGAGTAAAGAAAAGAAAAGTAAATGGATAAAATGAATTTAATCGATCACTTACACATGTGTTTCGGTCAGTTTATGTGTGTGAAAATATTTCGCACACATACAAGAATCGACCTTCATCAGAGTGAATATTTATTTTTATTTTTTTTATTTATATGTATATATATATATATATATATATATATATATATATATTATAATTTAAATAATGTATGGCGTGTACGTATGCTTTTTTGTCGGGATATCTGATTATATATATATATATATATATATATATATATATATATATAATAGATAATAGAATGGAGAATAGCAAATAAAAAGTGTTTACATATAAATACAAACGCTGGACAAGCCACGTTATCTAACCGTCTGAGCATTGTCTGATACGCATGAAAGTTTAATGTCGGTAAATTATTACCATAATATTTTATTTGAAATTATAATATATATATATATATATATATATATATATATATATATATATATATATACTAAGGATATCTTTTTTGTTGTTTTAGAAGCATGAAAAAATTAAGATCAGAAACAACATGATGAATATTGTGTTCTTAATATTTTGATTTACCAATATTTCGAGGATCATATGTCTTTCTCAAAAAGTTGAGATAGACTGGCTCTCATGTGGTGTTTTGTTCGCCCTTGTGGTTAATTGGTTGGCTATCTTTGATGTTGTTTTTGTCTCTCTTGATTCTATGCTCTGGTGGAAGTGGCAGGAATAGGGGACAGGAAAAGGAAATTTTAGTGTATTTTTGTTGTGCTGCTATTTAGGTGGTAGAAATTGGTTGCAGTATCTATACGTGTTTAAATCACTTAGATTTGAGTTTAAACCATGTGTATGTGTCAATTTGGTTTCTCCTATCCGTTATATAATAATAAAACCGTTGTTATAGTTAGCAATAGTGTATTCTCGTTCTTGGGTTGTCAACTATTACGGCAGCTCATTTTCACTAACCTCCCGACCCGTCAAAAAAGACACCCCATCCAATTCGCGTCATCACCGTACTGCGGACCAAAGAAAAATACAACATGGGCACAGAAAGAATCAACAGAACAACTGGCCAGAGACACATGCCATGTTCAAAGAACTAAGTCATAACATCCAACTCTGTCATAAGCATAGTACAAATCCATAACTAAGCGTGAAGTTATCTGAGCTTCATAGGTAAGTAGCACGAACACGCTTCAGTTGTTTGTTTGTTTTTATTTGATAATGATAGTTTCCCAGGACTTTTGCTTTTAAACACTCTCTTTTATTTTGAACCACTTACTGATAGTTGGTCTATTCAGCGTAGGTTTCATTGTGTTTTTAAATGCCGTTGGAGGACCGCAAATAAATAACACAAAATCTAGTATCATTTGTATTATTCGGACTATTGTCCCCATATTCATTGTTATCTGTACAACGTTTTGGTCGATGTGCCCTCCGGCCTTCTTCAGGTATTTCTTGTCGGACTCGGGAACCTTCTTGAACTCAGGAACCTTCTTGTCGTAAAGGGGGGCCATCACGGAAATTTGAACCTAACTCTTTATTCCGTCCACGGGTTACCCTGTTCTAATTCCGCTAACCATAGCTGGGGTAGAGGCGTTAATCTGTGTTAATTATTATTCTATGTTACTGCTGCCACTGATCAGGATTGGAGGAAACAATCCGAGAAATAACACAAAATCTCTTCTAAACATCTATTGATTGACGGTGGAACAACTCCTGAAATCGTAAATCTAAATAGCAGAATTGAAATATTTCTCTGCAAAATTGTGTGTCATTAGTGTCAATATCTTAAATAGTCTTTAAAAATTCATTTTCTAAATCATTTGATTTTCAACCCCATGCTTCTATCTCTGGAGCGTCACATCTAGCGACAAATCCCCACTTTACCCAACGTTTCAGATTACCCAATCTGTGCTACTCATACTCTGAGTTGATGAGGACCAGTATCGAACACACACCTACCATCAGCATCCCACCTTTTCGCACATATCCCTATTCTACTCATGCGATGAGTTGGGGAGGGCCGGTATCGAATCAGGGACCTTGTGTTTCACAGGCGGACGCTCTACTGACTGATATATATATATATATATATATACAGTGTTGTCTAAGATTTCCATCCACTCAATCAAGAAAACAAACAGAAATAAAATGGATAATTAGGCTAAACACTCACACCAGGGGCCTGAACAATGATACAGGAGTACTCAAAGCCTATAAATATTTTCAGAATATATATATATATATATATATATATATATATATATATATACATGGCAGATATATTGACACTAGTAGATATCGAGAGAAACTTATTTACGCACACTTAACGCCTTGTTGTTGCAGTTGAAAGAAGAAGAAGAAGAAGAAGAAAGAAGAAGAAGAAGAAGGAAAAGGAAATAAGATTATAATATTGAAGAATCCCGAGAGCAGTTGTATATTCGGATATTATGTGATATTAGATATGGTAACAGTATTAAAATGAAAGCAATTTATTAATTAATTAGATTTAAATAATTAATATCATGAAGAATGTGATGTCAATAACTAAGAAATTGTGACTGATGTAGTAATATAGTTTCGGTTACAGACAAAAAAACACACAATCTCCATTATAATAAGAATTAATATAATATATAATATATATATATATATTATTATTAATATATGCACCGGAAACAGCATCATATAACACACACATATCCATGCTACCGTTAAGTCAAGATGAAAGCTCCGGTTCAAGCTAGATCACTGAAATACATGTGTTATATAGCGTGTAAATGGTGTGTATGAATGGACTTGTGTGTTTACAATTTATGTGCAAAATATGTGTGTATACAATTTATTGGGAGAATATGTGCTTAATTGAAGTCGAACCTAATTTTTGAAAGTTAATTCATTAATAATTAATTGGCGGGATTTACCTATTTTAAATGTAAGGCTAACAAATCGGAAAAAAATCTTTTTTTCTCGATTTGTTTAGCTTAATTTAAATAGGTAAATCCGCTAATTAATTATTAATGAATTAACTTTCAAAATTAGGTTCGACTTCAATTAAGCACATATTCTTCCAAATATTGTCGGCTGAAAATAGCCATATCACAACATCGTCTGTTTGTTTACTTCTCATACAATTTATGCATACTTGTGCATCCGTAGGTTTATGCACGTCCTTGTATATGATATATTAATATATACTAATAAAATAAAAAAACACCCTCATGGCGATGTAAAAAATAAATTTATATTATATATATAACTTTCAAAGAAAGAAAAACTGAACAAACGTCATTAAACTATATTAAATTTATTTCGACAGAGACTCTGTGTAGTCTCTTCAGGTTGATTTTACAAAATACTGGGAATATATAATATTATATATAATATAATAAGATATAATGAAAAAAAAACATTTTAAATGAATAGGCTCTCAAAGAAAAGTGTTGCAAAGTTTCGGGCCCAATTCTCTGACGTTTAAAAAGAAATCGGCCACTTAAACGTTCAAGAGAATTGGCCCGAAACGGGTGCACACTTTCTCTTCTGATGAGCCTATTTCAGTTGTAAACATCGTTTGTTTTTCATTATATCTTATTCATACTGTCGGATAATCTATATTTAACAACATATATATATATATAATATATAATATATATATATATATATATATATTATATAAATTTGCGGGGTGGTTTATTGTTGGCCTAACAGGAGGGATTATCATCTCCATTTCTCTAGCACGAGACCTGGGGAGATTATTATATACTAGCAAGAATATGCCCCTCCGGACGTAAATATTTAAGTTTTAATGTAATGAAATATAATAATTTAGAAAGACTAACAAAATTAAAATGAACGCATATTTTGTTTTAATTATATTTTGATTGGTTTCTATATAAATCATTACTAGATTATTTTAATCCGTTGGAGAATAAAACAATAGTATTAGAGATCAATTACACCAATAATTATTTATCAAAGCCAGTTTTGTTTTAAAACCTGTATGCAAATTAATCCCACCATTATTCCTTGTGAAATATAAGACTTATTCTTAAATGCACTAAAAACATAGGCTGTTTTGAAGTAAATCTAACACAGACTTTCATAGAGACATTGTAGTTAATAAGATTTATTTATGTATCAATTATTTTGACTAAATTAAATACTAATTCATGAAGCTTACGCAATTCCTGGGGATATTGTGACGCAAGCAGTGGTATAGTTTCGGATACAGACATACACTGAACATCTATTATAATAAGATATATAGAAATATAGTCATTTTTTCAGGTAGTGGTATGCATGTATATTTAACATGCGGTAAATTCTAACAACACACGAACACACACACACACACACACCACACATACATATATGTGTGTATGTGTGTTGTGTGTTGTTGTTTGTTTATAGTTAAGGCCACACGCCTTTAAACAAAATATTTCTATCGCCCACGTTTTATTGAAAATCCATCGAAGCATGTTGTAATCCATTCTTATCATAATTGATATTTCAGTGTTTTGAGTTTTTTTTTTGTTTTTTTTATTTTTTTTTGTTTTTTTTTTCTTTCAAATTTTAAAGCAATAAAATTGTTGTTTGATCTATTTACCATTCATCCGTTATTNAAAAAAGAGAGAGATTGAATTCCCGTTAATCGGCACCCCTGCAAATTTTTAGTAGGAATACATTTCATTCAACCCAAGTAACATGGCTAATGGAAGCCGATCCGGCCAAACTGGGTGGATTCCCGTTAATCCGGCACCCCTGCAAATTTTTAGTAGGAATACATTTCATTCAACCCAAGTAACATGGCCTAATGGAAGCCGATCCGGCCAAACTGGGTGGATTCCCGTTAATCCGGCACCCTGCAAATTTTTAGTAGGAATACATTTCATTCAACCCAAGTAACATGGCCTAATGGAAGCCGATCCGGCCAAACTGGGTGGATTCCCGTTAATCCGGCACCCTGCAAATTTTTAGTAGGAATACATTTCATTCAACCCAAGTAACATGGCCTAATGGAAGCCGATCCGGCCAAACTGGGTGGATTCCCGTTAATCCGGCACCCCTGCAAATTTTTAGTAGGAATACATTTCATTCAACCCAAGTAACATGGCTAATGAAGCCGATCCGCCAAACTGGGTGGATTCCCGTTAATCCGGCACCCCTGCAAATTTTAGTAGGAATACATTTCATTCAACCCAAGTAACATGGCTAATGGAAGCCGATCCGGCCAAACTGGGTGGATTCCCGTTAATCCGGCACCCCTGCAAATTTTTAGTAGGAATACATTTCATTCAAACCCAAGTAACATGGCTAATGGAAGCCGATCCGGCCAAACTGGGTGGATTCCCGTTAATCCGGCACCCCTGCAAATTTTTAGTAGGAATACATTTCATTCAACCCAAGTAACATGGCTAATGGAAGCCGATCCGGCCAAACTGGGTGGATTCCCGTTAATCCGGCACCCCTGCAAATTTTTAGTAGGAATACATTTCATTCAACCCAAGTAACATGGCTAATGGAAGCCGATCCGGCAAACTGGGTGGATTCCCGTTAATCCGGCACCCCTGCAAATTTTTAGTAGGAATACATTTCATTCAACCAAGTAACATGGCCTAATGGAAGCCGATCCGGCCAAACAGGGTGGATTCCCGTTAATCCGGCACCCCTGCAAATTTTTAGTAGGAATACATTTCATTCAACCCAAGTAACATGGCTAATGGAAGCCGATCCGGCCAAACAGGGTGGATTCCCGTTAATCCGGCACCCTGCAAATTTTTAGTAGGAATACATTTCATTCAACCCAAGTAACATGGCCTAATGGAAGCCGATCCGGCCAAACAGGGTGGATTCCCGTTAATCCGGCACCCCTGCAAATTTTTAGTAGGAATACATTTCATTCAACCCAAGTAACATGGCTAATGGAAGCCGATCCGGCCAAAGGGTGGATTCCCGTTAATCCGGCACCCCTGCAAATTTTTAGTAGGAATACATTTCATTCAACCCAAGTAACATGGCTAATGGAAGCCGATCCGGCCAAACAGGGTGGATTCCCGTTAATCCGGCACCCCTGCAAATTTTTAGTAGGAATACATTTCATTCAACCCAAGTAACATGGCCTAATGGAAGCCGATCCGGCCAAACAGGGTGGATTCCCGTTAATCCGGCACCCTGCAAATTTTTAGTAGGAATACATTTCATTCAACCCAAGTAACATGGCCTAATGGAAGCCGATCCGGCCAAACAGGGTGGATTCCCGTTAATCCGGCACCCTGCAAATTTTTAGTAGGAATACATTTCATTCAACCCAAGTAACATGGCTAATGGAAGCCGATCCGGCCAAACAGGGTGGATTCCCGTTAATCCGGCACCCCTGCAAATTTTTAGTAGGAATACATTTCATTCAACCCAAGTAACATGGCTAATGGAAGCCGATCCGACCAAACAGGGTGGATTCCCGTTAATCCGGCACCCCTGCAAATTTTTAGTAGGAATACATTTCATTCAACCCAAGTAACATGGCTAATGGAAGCCGATCCGGCCAAACAGGGTGGATTCCCGTTAATCCGGCACCCCTGCAAATTTTTAGTAGGAATACATTTCATTCAACCCAAGTAACATGGCCTAATGGAAGCCGATCCGGCCAAACAGGGTGGATTCCCGTTAATCCGGCACCCCTGCAAATTTTTAGTAGGAATACATTTCATTCAACCCAAGTAACATGGCTAATGGAAGCCGATCCGGCCAAACAGGGTGGATTCCCGTTAATCCGGCACCCCTGCAAATTTTTAGTAGGAATACATTTCATTCAACCCAAGTAACATGGCCTAATGGAAGCCGATCCGGCCAAACTGGGTGGATTCCGTTAATCCGGCACCCCTGCAAATTTTTAGTAGGAATACATTTCATTCAACCCAAGTAACATGGCCTAATGGAAGCCGATCCGGCCAAACAGGGTGGATTCCCGTTAATCCGGCACCCCTGCAAATTTTTAGTAGGAATACATTTCATTCAACCCAAGTAACATGGCCTAATGGAAGCCGATCCGGCCAAACAGGGTGGATTCCCGTTAATCCGGCACCCCTGCAAATTTTTAGTAGGAATACATTTCATTCAACCCAAGTAACATGGCTAATGGAAGCCGATCCGGCCAAACAGGGTGGATTCCCGTTAATCCGGCACCCCTGCAAATTTTTAGTAGGAATACATTTCATTCAACCCAAGTAACATGCTAATGGAAGCCGATAAACAAATTTTTAGTAGGAATACATTTCATTCAACCAAGTAACATGGCCTAATGGAAGCCGATCCGGCAAACAGGGTGGATTCCCGTTAATCCGGCACCCCTGCAAATTTTTAGTAGGAATACATTTCATTCAACCCAAGTAACATGGCCTAATGGAAGCCGATCCGGCCAAACAGGGTGGATTCCCGTTAATCCGGCACCCTGCAAATTTTTAGTAGGAATACATTTCATTCAACCAAGTAACATGCTAATGGAAGCCGATCCGGCCAAACAGGGTGGATTCCCGTTAATCCGGCACCCCTGCAAATTTTTAGTAGGAATACATTTCATTCAACCCAAGTAACATGGCTAATGGAAGCCGATCCGGCCAAACAGGGTGGATTCCCGTTAATCCGGCACCCCTGCAAATTTTTAGTAGGAATACATTTCATTCAACCAAGTAACATGGCCTAATGGAAGCCGATCCGGCCAAACAGGGTGGATTCCCGTTAATCCGGCACCCCTGCAAATTTTTAGTAGGAATACATTTCATTCAACCCAAGTAACATGGCTAATGGAAGCCGATCCGGCCAAACAGGGTGGATTCCCGTTAATCCGGCACCCCTGCAAATTTTTAGTAGGAATACATTTCATTCAACCCAAGTAACATGGCCTAATGGAAGCCGATCCGGCCAAACAGGGTGGATTCCCGTTAATCCGGCACCCCTGCAAATTTTTAGTAGGAATACATTTCATTCAACCCAAGTAACATGGCCTAATGGAAGCCGATCCGGCCAAACAGGGTGGATTCCCGTTAATCCGGCACCCCTGCAAATTTTTAGTAGGAATACATTTCATTCAACCCAAGTAACATGGCTAATGGAAGCCGATCCGGCCAAACAGGGTGGATTCCCGTTAATCCGGCACCCCTGCAAATTTTTAGTAGGAATACATTTCATTCAACCCAAGTAACATGGTCTAATGGAAGCCGATCCGGCCAAACAGGGTGGATTCCCGTTAATCTGGCACCCCTGCAAATTTTTAGTAGGAATACATTTCATTCAACAGATGTTACATTTACTATGAAACCAACATATATATACATTAATGTCTATATTTCCCTCCCACCTTTTTCTCGTCTCGACACCGGGATTTTTAACAAATTCTATTGCTTTAGTTATACGTTATATGTTCAATGAATTTCATAAATACCCTTTAAAATAAGCTTTTATGCAATGATTATTATTCAAGGTTTTAAAATTGGTTCTCTTTCAGTGATATAAAATCACACGTACAAAGTATATAATATGGTTTGACATGTTTTTAATCATTGTTTAATATTTTCATTATATTGTTTAAAAAATAAATAAAAACCAGCACTATCACCTCTGCAGGAAAAGGCAATGTTACCATTGTAACACCCATGGAGTGTAGATAATTGGATGAAAGTGATATTTAAGTTTGATTTGGTTTCTTTGATTAATGTCCTATCAACCTTTGTGAGTTATTTAATATCAAAGCCATCCTTGTAGAAGAACAGTAGCGGTGCTCTTTACCCATAGCTGATAGGGGATAAAGGGTTTCATACCTTTCCCAAGGGTATTAGCCCCAAAATGAATATGATAGTACGACTGGTGTTTGAACTTGCTTACTATGATGTCACAGTCTACTACACAAAATAAACCTGAAAAAGTGAATGAACAAGCGTTGTAAATTTCTAAAGGGGAGTCAACAGGTTTTGAATTCAGATTTATGAGGATAAAAGATGATGGATGTTTTTCATGCGTGGAATGTGTAGAAAAAAGATTTGTTACCGTTCACTGATTGGCTTTTATAGTTGATTACTGCATGCATTAATTTTCGCTTTCACATGCAGTAATCACGTCATCAACATTTAACTATAAACGCCAATCAACTAACGGTAACAAACCTTTTTTCTACACATTTTTCAAATTCATGCATACAAAACATCCATCATCTTTTATCCACATGTTTCTTCTTAATTTCACAGTCCTGAAGAAGGTTTCATTGTAAACCGAAATGTTCGAACATCGACTATAAAATTCCATCCATCATAACATCCCGTGTTTGTTTTTAAATTTTCTCCACACACACACATATATAAGAGAGAGAGAGAGAGAGAGAGAGAGAGAGAGAGAGAGAGAGAGAGTGAAAAAAAAGGCAGTCTCTTTAGGTTGATTCAGACTTTTCCTACACTTAGACCAGTCGTCATACCAAGATTTTAGAGCCCAGTCTACCCTACTATTTACCCATATTATTATATACAACACGTGGAGAGTTATTATTCTTGTCAAGAAAATGTTTTTTTCAGCGGAAACAATTGACGATGTATTTTCTTTTTTTTATCTTATAATCCTTATCTGCTTCTAAGTTTGACCAGGTCATCTGCTATCTGTAATATTTCTTCTATGATTTTCTTTTCTTTTTGTCTACTTTTTGGTTTTTCATTATGTGCCCGTTCTTGTTCTTCGTAACGAACACAAGACTCGTGAGTGGGAGAGTTTCCAAGAAGATTCTTGAAATGTTCTTTCCAGTTCTGCTGCCTTTCTTCTTGGATGGCAGAATTAGTTCTTTCTTCTTGGATGGTAAAACGCACAAAATTCTCTGGGACTTTGAGATAAAAACGGATCACCTTATCCCAGCAAGAAGACCAGACCTAGTGTAGACAAACAAAAAAGAAAGAACTTGTCAACTGGTGGATTTTGCAGTGCCAGCAGATCACAGGGTGAAGTTAAAGGAAAATGAAAAAATAGACAAATATCTGGACCTTGCCAGAGAACTGAAAAAGTTATGGAATATGAAAGTGAAAGTGATACCAATTGTGGTTGGTGCACTTGGAACAGTCCCAAAAGGATTGGAAAAGGGTTTGGAAAGTTTGGAAATCAGAGGAAGGATTGAAACCATTCAGAACACTGCACTGCTGCAATCTGCCAGAATACTCAGAAGAGTCCTGGAGACCTGAGGAGACTTGCTGTCACTCAGACTCCAGTGAAAGACCATCAGCTAACACTGATGTGAAAACTCAAAAGGAGTAAATAATAATAATAACAATTGTTTGTTGTTGTTGTTGTTATTATTATATTATTATTATTATTATTATTATTATTATTATTTCTGAAGAAAACAAATAATTTCTTGAGGTTTAGTGGTAATAGAGATGGAATGGGGTGTTATGGTTAGCAAGTTAGTCTCACAGATCCGTCATTACTGAATAGCATGTTGATCCTCGCTGAATGCCACATGCAAATCACCACGTAATAAAGACCTTGTGTTATTTCAACCTGGTGGGAAGTCAGGAAAATAATTCATTTTTCGCCAGGGTAGAGGGAAACACATCGCATATAACAATATAGTAAGAAATTTCTATTCAATAATAATAACACATTTATCACACACACACACACACGCGCGCGCGCGTTACCTCCACATCAGCTTCCACATCCCCAGCAAAAATTACTAGGAGTGTTTTAGATGTCTTTGTCGACACGTGAAGGTAAAATATATACTTATTTCTTTTTTTTGGTTTCTCTTTCCTTTATCTTGCTCCAATATTTACATGGTCTTATCCTCCTCTTTCACCCAATGTGACTTTTAAACGATCCTTGAAAAAGCACCGGTCGAAAGGGCCCTTAAATTTCTATCTTCTTTCGCTCCTCTTTCTTTTTACTTCGTTTAAAATTGCTGATTATGAATAAAGTATGATACTCATTAAAATTATATAAATATTTTTTTTCCGTAGTTAGGATCTTTCCACGTGTGGTTTAACCAAACTGATGCAGGTAGACCATAGGGAGAGCTCAATGTGCATAATACCAGTGAGTAGAAGACAGAGCAAGATATTCAGTAAATGAAGGAAAAAACTGTAAACTTGCTTCATTATAAAAATTTATTTCAACCGTATTAATACGTAAGAATCATGTTCTTGTGATTACCTGAAGATGCCGTATTAATACGATTGAAATACATTATTGTAATGAAGCAAGTTTAGAGTTTTTTCTTCATTTACTAAATATATATATATATATATATATATATATATTTATATTTCTGCTTGAAGGCAATTATAAATGCATGTATCGCATAAAATTCGATAATTATAGAAAATAATCTTGACAAGTAAATCCCGCAAAGGATGGCTCGCTATGTAGAACACCGTACAAACTGTTTCGACTTTATTAAGTCTCTTCAGCGATGTATACTAACGACTCCCCTCCGACAGGAATCGAAACCGGGACTTCACAGGCATAGTCAGAGACCATATCCGTTCGGCCGCCGGTACATAGCGAACAATCCCTGATATATATATATATATATCCCACATATATATAAGCAGACACAAACATATACTTATACATATAAAATATACTTACAGGCAGACACATAGTTAAGCACACATGCATATATATATATATATATATATATATATATATATATATAAAGAGAGAGAGAGAGAGAGAGAGAGAGAGAGAGAGAGAGAGAGAGAGGGAGAGAGAGAGAGAGAGAGAGAGAGAGAGAGATGCCTGTGTGTGTCTATGGGTCTGTCTCTCTGTCACTTTGTGAATATGTTTGTATATGTATATATAGGTGTTCGCGTGTCTGTATATATATATATATATATATATATATATATATATATATATATATATGTATATATATATATATATATATACACACACATATATATATATATATAAATATATATATATATATAAAAGTATGGTAGGGTGGGCATAACTAGAAATAGACTGCCAAAGCGTAAACACATAAACAAAAATTTCAACATTCCTCGCAGAAGGAGAAGTGATAGAAAGCAAACCCCAGAGTGCAAAGCTGACAAGAACCAAAAGAAGAAAAAATATAAGTAAGAAAAAAAGGTTTTAAAAAATTGCTACTTCATCTCTTCTCACCTGGCTCTTCTGTTATAAAGAAATAAAATTGACGTTAAAAGAAGAACGAAGCCCCCCCCTCTCTCTCTCTCTCTTTTATTAACACTTTTTTGTTTTGCCCAAAGCTCCTCGGAAAATAACTGATGTAGAAAATCGACGCGAGTCCTGCGAATCTTGTATATCAGGTTTCTTCAAGATTCAACCGAGTACATTTCTAAGGTCTTATCTCGTCGAAAAATTAATTTGGGAAAATGCAGTGGCCCTGTTTACAAGCTGAAAGTGTGATGGGCATAGAAGAGAACCCCCACGAAATCTCACTCCAACCCAATGACTCTTATTGTTACTCTCAGAAGTGCCTTAGTTTGCTTTTATCTCCTTCTCCCCCGCCTCTCTCTCTCTGTATATATATATATATATATATATATATATATATATATTATGTTTTAAAACCGAATGGTTTAAAGTCCTCCGACTATAGTTTCACGCAGTAGCCAATCTTCAGGGAGTTCTGTTTATATATATATATATATATATATATATATATATCACTTACCAACTCAATTTCTTCCCCTCTCTCTCTCTCTCTGTCTCTCTCTCTCTCTCTCTCTATATATATATAATATATATATATATATATATATATATGTATGTTTAAAAACCGAATGGTTTAAAGTCCTCCGACCATAGTTTCACGCAGTAACCAATCTTCAGGGAGTTCTGTTATATATATATATATATATATCACCAACTTTCTTTCTTTCTTTCTCCTCTCTCCCTCTCTCTCTCTCTCTCTCTCTCTCTCTCTCTCTCTCTCTATATATATATTATATATATATATATATATATATGAATGATATAATGGAATGACCCATCTCCCCCGTACCTCAACAGTGGTGATGGTTCTAGCCACTATTTAAGAACACACAGATTACTCTGTGCAGAACTCACTTGAAGTACTTAGACGACGGACTCTCCTCCTAATTCTCACGTGACCTTACTATTTAGCAATATATATGTATATATCACTTACCAACTCTCTTTTTTTCTCCCCCTCCCTTTCTCTCTCTCTTATTATCCTCTCCTTTCTTAAACATGTTCTATTTTCCCGTTTGTTTACGCGATTGATAATCGAGAATATTTATTTGACGTTTAAACAAAAGAAACAAAAATAAAATAAGATAAAAATCTCTTCTTTTGCGGAGTAAATAATAATAATGCGTCTTTCTTAGACGGGTAGGAAAAAGTTTCATGGATTAAAATGATAGTATGAAAGTGATACCAATTGTAGTTGGTGCACTTGGAACTGTCCCAAAAGGATTAGAAAACAAAGTAGAGGAACTGGGCAATTCCATGTCAAATCATCCAGAAAAAGTAAAATTCTCACTCACTCAGTTCAATTTTTCTGAAATTTTGTGCATGTGTGGATCAGGTTAAATTAGAAATACCCCAAAATTTGAGCTCACAATTCCAAAAATTGGCAAAAAATGGCGAATTTTTGCAATCTATTTTTGTGTGTAAAATGACTTCTAGAGATTCTCTATACCTAAAAATTGGTATATAAAAGCAGGAAATCCAAAAATGCTATCGAAAAAGTCTGAAAATTAACCAATTTTATGATATCTGATTTTTTCATAGTAATAACTGTTGAACTATTTTGGATATAGGGCATGGGGCAAATGGTCACTCCTAGATATAGACTCATTGACTACCACGTGACCACCGAAGGCATTTCTATTGTCCAATCACTGGCACTGCTGCTGCTGCTTATGCTGTATTAATAGACCCCATTCTGAGCTTATGTCATTGATACTTGGATTATCTTGGACGACGGACTTACAAAGAATACCCTAACACCGGATTCTTATTGGCTTGCTTACTTACTTATTACATCTGGAACTAAGGATGCCGACCAGATACTTAACAATAACAATATCCCAGGATAATTTTTTTCATATTATTATTTAACATATATTGAACATTATTTGTACCAAAATGCCTGCCCAGAACCGAAGCTACAATATCAGTTAAAATTTTGCAAATCAGAAATCATTAATAATTTTAAAACTGGTTAAACTGTTGAAATCGGCTACAATATTGAGAAGAGTCCTGGAGACCTGAAGAGAGTTGTTATCTCTAAGAGTCCAAGACAAAAAAAAAAAAAACAAGGAGTAAGATAATAATAGGAACGATGATCCACTGGGAATTGTGCAAGAAATTGAATTTTCATCATGCTACAAAATATGCACAAACCGAAGTCTGTCCTTAGGAATAAGATGCATAAAATTGTCTGAAACTTTGAGATACAGACAGATCACCTAACCCTGGCTAGGAGACCAGTTCTAGTGTTAATTAAAAAGAAAAAAGAGAACGTGGATATTGCCGTCTAGGTGTACTACTGAGTAAAAAGGAAAGAAAGTGAAAAGATAGACAAATAGTGGGACCTTGCCGGAGAACTGAAAAAATAACTGTGGAACATGAAAGTGAAGGTCATACAAATTGTTATTGGTACACTTGGAACGGTCGCCAAGGGATTGGAGAAGAGTCTAGATGAATTGGAAATCAGAGCAAGAATCGAGACCATCCAAACAACAACATTGTAAAGATCTGCTAGAATACAGAAGAGTCCTGGAAACCTGATGAGACTTGTTGTCACCCAGCCTCAAGTGAAAGGACACAATCTAACGCTGGTTGGAAAAACTCTGAAGGGGGA
>CM042154.1:89504009-89519009 GCA_023376005.1 Doryteuthis pealeii | reverse complement strand
TTTAAGTATTGTTTAAACATGTTTTAAAAAAAAAAAAAAATGCTGCCAAAATATACTTTCTCGACCACTGATCTCGCATGTGAAGGCTGTCCCTGAAGATGTTGATATGCCGGTGCTTTGTTGTCTCTGCTTTCTTCTGAAACTCTTGGCTTCATGGTATTGTGCCAGTGTGGCCTCAGACATGAACAGTCCTCTACGATGAACCTGTCCCACCGAGGGCGGTCCTGGGCCAGATTTTCCCTGTTGGAAGGGCAATGTCAAAGTACCTGAGATCATTCTTGCAGACATCCTTGAAACGCAGATGAGGGCGACCAATCAGTCTTTTACAAGACGAAAGCTCTGCATAGGGGATGCCCTTCGGGATTTCGTCCATTATCCTTCCGGTGGACATGGCCCAGTCATCGTGACGACGCTGTCTCAGTAGAGAACAGAAGCTAAGAAGTTAAGCTCTCTCTAGAACTGCTCTGTTAGTGATCCTGTCCCTCCAGGTGATGCGCAGTTTACTTCTAAGGCAGCGAAGGTAGAAGCTATTTAAACGTCGCTCTTGGTGGGAGTACAGGTTCCACGTTTCACTCCATGCATGTGTTGCATACTGAGGTTTTCACTGTACCAAATCAGCATATATGTTGTATACCCTTTCTTACTTCTTACTCTGGTCGTCTTTTCTTCTGGCCGGCTTTGGTTCTATCTTCTAATATCTTGGTCTGGTCTCTTCTAACATCTGGACTTTCTTCTATGGGGATTTCGGGTCTGGTTTCTGTCAGGGATTTTTTTATCAGAAGCCCTGTGTCATTGTTAGTTTTTAGGTAATAAACACAAGACTTCGATTTACGTTGATGTTACTTTATTTCCAATCCCCAACCCAGACATTCTGCACAGTGAGACTTACATGTTACTAGCTCGGTTTCTAACTTCTAACTGACTGCGTTACTTCTATCCTTAAACCGGAACAGGGTCTTCTATGCCTTCCGGTTCTCACGATTTATCCCCGGAGGGCAGAGTGAGAGTGAGGTCAAGCGCTGTCACTCACTCTCAAGGCCATCAGCTGCACTAATCGCCCTTATGATTTCTACACTATTGCCATAATCATTAGGTATCTAATAATTATGTAACACATGAGGATGCTGCTAACATGCCCTATACACTTGTACCATTGAACGGATAGTGAGCCTACTGTTGTCTCACACTCTTGCTATAAGCTTCCCAAAAGTTGAGGCAGTTTTTCCGATCCGGCAACCGGATTCAGTAGTGGCAGCTTTCGGTGATGGTGGACCCAAGGTAGGTGAAGGTGTTTAAGGCTTCCAGGATGTAGTTATTGATGGTGATGGAGGGAGGATTTTCGGTTCCCTGACCAATCGTCTTGGGTTTCTTAATACTAATGATCAGGCTGAAGTCCTGGCAGGTTTGGGTGAACTGGTTCATGTATGTTTTCAGGTACTTTTGGGCGTGTGCTACCACTGCTGCGTCAACAGCAAATAGTATGTCCCGAATGACAAAAGTCCTAGCCTTTGTTTTGGCTTTTAGACGGCTAAGATTGAATAGGTTACCATCTGTCCTTGTGTGAAGGTAGACTCCTGTTACTTTACCAAATGCTTGGCGCAGAAGGAGAGAAAAGAAGATCCCAAACAGAGTGGGTGCCAACACCCATCCCTGCTTGACATCACGACGGATGCTGAGGGGGGTCTGAGGTGGACCCATCAAATTGGATGGTGCCTTGCATGTCGGAGTGAAAGGACTGAAGGATGCAGAAGAGTTTGGGGGCATCCTATTCATTCAATCAACTGGAAGAGACCACTCCCGCTTACAAAGTTGAATGCTTTTGTGAGGTCAATAAATGCTATGAAGAATGGTCTTCTCTGTTCTCTACATTTCTCCTGAAGCTGCCTCAGAGAGAATATCATGTCAGTAGTGGAACTTCCTGCTCTGAAACCTGCCTGTGATTCGGGGTAAGTCTTCTCCGCGAGAATCTGGAGTCTATTTAGTGTAACTTTAGCAAAGAGTTTACTTGCAATGCTGATTAGTTATTACAATCTCCTGTCTCCCATGTTCTTATACAGAGTTACGATGGTGGCATTCCTCATGTCTTGTGGGATAACCCTTTCCCACCAGCAAATAGTTTGATAGTAAAAATATAATACCAAACATCATCTGGGAAAATATTGAAAAAAAAATGACCAAGATAGTCGTACCACCCGAAATTAATCGGTTGATACTATAATAATTGGCCAAAAGAAAAAAGTTATATATATATATATATATATATATATATATATATATATATATAATTAAATAAGTTATCCACAGACACGTGTTTCGAGGTTTACTTCCCATCAGTGTGGCGACACTTTAACAGCTACCCCTGGCCGGTTTTAACATTTTTTTCTCTATGCTCCTGTAGGTGCAAACATATATTCATACAAGGATTGTTATAAATCTCTGAAGAGAGCTCAATGTATAATAATCAAACGTTTATTAATATAATAGAATATAGTATTGTAATCATACATTTATTAATATTCATTACCGAATGACGGTCTGTTAAGTTTTTCTTCTTTGAAAATTATATATATATATATATATATATATATATATATATATATATATATATATGAGCACTTTTACAATTTGATTTTTAGCTGTGATGTCTTAATAAATAAGTTGTAGGTTTGACTTTGTTGAAGGTCAACGTTAAACTAACACCAGACCCGTGCGTCTTGTTAAGAGCCGTTTATTCTGGTCAGATTTGGCCGAGAACAAGCCAACATCATTAGAGAGAAACGAAAAGCCAGAAATGCGTGAACAAGAAGAAGAACAACAAGAAGACGCGAGCCGTTGACACTTGAGGCTTTCCAATGGAATGATTTAAAGGGAGCTAATATTACTGTAGCATGAGATAAATAAACGAGCGAACAATCAAATGAACTCTCACACACACACACGTTGAAAGACAGAGAGAAACAAATATGTCCGCTCTTTGTCTGCCGGTTGTTTTAGAGTCAGTCAGATTGGCTGATCGAAGAAGCTGCTTTCGTCCTAAATGAACTTGTTGAACCCGAGGCTAAGCAGTGATTCTGCGCTTTGATTGGGATTTCTGCTGGGTAGAGATAAAATAAGAGAAAGATGAAATAGTGATGGTCAATTCGAGTTTTATTGGTAGAAACTTTTATATTTAGTTACGACAGTCAATGTCACGTGACACAAGGGAGAAAAATAAGAAAAAAAAAAAAAAAAAAATGAAGGATTACCGTACGAAATAAGGAAATATAAGAAAGAAACTATTTGAAATGAAAGGTAAAAAAGGTATAAATAAATAAATCAATCTATATATCAATACTTGTTTTCCTTAAAAGTACGGCTGTTATCATCTTGCAACACCCTCTGGTTAAAAATGAGACAGTCCAAATTGTCCAAGATGAAATGCAAAAATGTAAATTCTATGTCTTATAAGTGTCGTCAGCTAAATAATGGACCGTTCCATTTTTATTATAATTAAAAAAAGGGGAGAAAAAGGACATACTACACAGAAAAAATATAATAAGAAAGAAAGCGAGTTGGAGAAAGATAAAGAGAAGGGTTTAGTTTCCGGAAGCGATAAAATTTCCTGTTTCAATCGAAAAATAAGGAAAATTTGAAAAAAGGAAAAATGAAAAAATGAGTGAGAAAGAGAGTTAAACCACAATTTTTATACTTTTTACATATTGAAAGAATACAATAGCTCTTAAGTAAACATATCAAACGTAGTAATAATTAAATCATCATTTGTGATATATCCACAGGTCCTGCTAGTAATATTTCGACTATGCGTGGAATGATGGTTTTAGTCGTTAAAATAAAAACAACAGAAATTAAGATGAAATATTAGTAAAAAAAAATTAGTAAATCGTAAATAGAGCTAAATTAAGAAATAATGATGTGGAGAGGCGTCTTTTTACATATTGAAAGAAATCGCAATAGCTCTTAAGCAAACATTGTAATAATTACATTATCATACTGTGGTGTATCCATAGGTTCTACTTGTATTACATACATACGTAAAGTCCATGAATATTAATGGATATTACGTCCACTGAATACATTTTAAAGCATTACTAGTGTTAAGTTTCTGGCCGCCATCCTTGGCCAGTTGTAAAGAACTTAAAGAGTAAATAAGTAAATAATCCTGAGCTATAGAATCCTTTGGTAAGTGAATAAGTCCTGGTTATGTAATCCTACGTAGTGTCAAAAGGTCCAGTGATATAATCCTATGATCCGTCGTCCACGAAGGCTCAAGCAGTGTGTGTAGGTATGACCAGAACAGCCAGTATAAGTAACAATATCAGCAGAAGAGCACTGCCAGTGATTGGCCAAGAATTGGTCACATGATTGTCACGAGTCTATAAGTACAAGTAGCCATTTAGCACACGTCTTATATATAACAAATTCTCAACAACTAGAAAAAAAATGTAAGATTCCTTTCATTGGCAAATAAAAATTCTTATACAAAGTGTAAGTCGACGGAATGGTCTATTGTCGGTATCAGCCAGACAGCGAGGAAATCTATTCCCTTTTCAGAAGCTCTAGACCCGGGAGATTGTTTTTGCGTCTGAGGTGGAGCACCACTCGTGCCATCAGATCCTCAATTTACCATGAAGATGCAAGTTTTGCTACTCATGCGTTGAGTTGGCTAGGGTTGGAATCGAACCCGGAATCTTGTGGTTCCTTGTTGGTTACTCTATTGACTGAACTAAACTGGTCCTAAGATTCATAAACATCATTAGAAATGAGACAAGTTTAGTGTAACGGTTATTGCCGAAGAGGCTGTTGGCGTTTCGTTTTATAAACATGACTAAAAAATAATAGTCAATGTGTTATATACTCCTCACTATATATATAAACAGTTCTTTAACAGAGAGGGGAGAGAGATAGACAGGTATACAGAGAGATGCATAGATGCATAACTTACTTTTCTTCTTGGCCGTTCGTGTGATGTCTAGCTTCTTTCTATTTTGTTGGTTGTTCGTCTTTGATTCATTTTCTTCTTCTTGGTCAGTCTTTTTGCCAAGACATGCATCAACCAACAGCACCATGTTATTTCTTTAAGAATTTTATTCTTAACTAAACTTCTTTCTCTAACTAAACACAGCGCACGTGTGCAAGTGAGCCCCAGCTAAGGCAAGATTAACGTCCGAGCTGGTACTGAGGGTTAACCAGCTCTCACGTGATTTCACGTGATTCGCGGGTTTTCCAACGGTTTGTAAATTTCCATTCTACACAGTGTTGTCAATAATCTGTGCCACCACATAGATTATGCAAAGAATGTTGATTTTGCTATATTTCGGGGTGAAGCAAATAAAATCAATATGAAACGAATACGTTTGAGTTCTCACTTCTGGTTGAATCCTTTCAAGGAAAAACTTAATCCCCACCACATAGGGCCGGTTAAGCTCAGTCGATAGAGCGTTTGGTTAGAAACCACAAGGTTCCTAGTTCGATACCGACCCTCGCGAAATCAGCGTAAGAGTAGCACAAGGATCTGTGCGGTAAATTAAGGAGCTGATGGTAGGTGTGGCGCTCCACCTCAGACGCAAAAACAATCTCCTTGGTCTAGCGCTTTCACATAGCGAGGGCACATAGCAATAGGGAGAATTTCGTTTTCCTGCGATGGTAACGGTTACACCATTAGCGCATTTCCTAATATTTGTAAATACTAGAACTCGGTTCTTTAGCCTTGGTTAAACAACCAGTCTCGGGGAAGGAAAACTCAGAATTTTAATCAGATTTATTCCGCTTAAAATTGGCATTGTGTAATATCCTGTATCCTATATCTGTAATAGCCTGCCTGTGGCACTGTTAGACCTTCTTCAGGAATTTAGGAATAGAGTTCTTGCAAGAACTCTATTCCTAAAGTCCTGAAGAAGGTCTAACAGACCGAAACGTTGCATCGTCGACATCACTACCCACAATAAACATCCATTTTCTACAACATCCCGTTTTTGTCTACCTTTCACCACATACTGTCGGATAATCTCCTCATATTTCTCTCATATATATATATATATATATATATATATTGTAAACACGGTTTGTTTTGAATGGCTTTTTGCCGATAATTTTAGGGAGAATAAGTGCTTAATTGGAGTCGTACCTAATTTTGAAAATTAATTAATTAATAATGAATTAGGCGGGAATACCTATTAAATGTATGGCTAAACAAATCGAGAAAAATCAATCTCTGTATGTACATTTCGGCCTATTAGGCCTCATCAGCAGAGCTATAGATAGTCACTAGAAGTGGAATATTAACCTACTCTAAACAAATCATAAAATCTAAGAAGTCCGTTTAGTGTAGAGGTTATGGAATCGGCCTGTCAGCTTGGCAGTCCGGTTTCAAATCACGCACAGGGCGGTCTTCCGATCTATAGCTCTGCTGATGAGGCCTAATAGGCCGAAATGTACATACAGAGATTGATTTTTCTCGATTTGTTTAGCCATACATTTAATAGGTATTCCCGCCTAATTCATTATTAATTAATTAATTTTCAAAATTAGGTACGACTCCAATTAAGCACTTATTCTCCATATATATATATATATATATATATATTGTGTGTGTGTTTTTTAAAAATTTGGCGTTATTACGAAGCATCTAAAAATAAATGAATGAACTCGATGTTATGGAGTATTAGATTCACTTATTTTTTATTATTTGTTATCATAAATTTTCGGGTTCATTAGATACTCTTTTTCAAATGAATGTTGCTCCTGTTCAACGGATCTTTTGTCTTTGTTGTTATTGACAGCGGCAGCGTTTGGAAAACATTTATAATAACGGAGTATTCCGATGTCAGCGTTCAGTCTCCTCACGCGAGTTTGTAATTTTAGAATCCATTTAGTTTCTGCTTGTTTTCGAAATTGCGTTGTTGGAAATGCGTGTTCTATTAAAATACCGAGAGAAGCATACGGAGACCCCCTCAAATACAACACACACACACACACACACACACACACACACACACATATATATATATATATATATATATGTGTGTGTGTGTGTGTGTGTGTGTGTGTGTGTGCACGAACGAACATTAAAATTCTAACACTCTAAACACGTATATCACTTTATTCCATATTAAATGTACAGTAAATGTAATATAGGTGGATAACAGTATAACATGATCACATATACAAATCAGTACGTGCAAAGGTTTCAAAATAAGGGGTGAATGAACAGTAGCACTGACCCCATAATAATTCAGTCTAAAACACTTGTTTCCTCGCATGTATATGATTCTGCAGTTGGTGAATAACATCCAGCAGGATTTCATGTTGAAGATTTTCAAAATTATCTCAGTATATCTACTCAGAACTTATATGTACTGCACCTAGGTCAAAAATCAGCATCTTCCTTCAACTTGTAAGAAATTTACATAGAGAGAGAGAGAGAGAGAGAGAGAGAGAGAGAGAGAGAGAGAGAGAGAGAGAGAGAGAGAGAGAGAGAGAGATACCCACGAGTGGAAATGGTCCATAATCACGATACCATGGTATTTAAGGCTTATTTTATTCACAAATTTTATTTTATTGAAAAGGGAATAGACTCCCTCGCTGATTGGCTAATACCGACTTTAAGCCGCCGACGACTTTTTATTCACAAATAATTTTGTTCTGTTTGCAATAATTAAACATTGAGCTCTCATACGGAACCTGAACTCTA
Source organism: Doryteuthis pealeii (assembly GCA_023376005.1). Lineage (NCBI taxonomy): Eukaryota > Metazoa > Mollusca > Cephalopoda > Myopsida > Loliginidae > Doryteuthis > Doryteuthis pealeii. The sequence continues at coordinate 89,511,319 of CM042154.1, read as the reverse complement.
CAAAAAACTACTGGTAGAGAATAGGACCAGCCTAGAATCACTTTGTACCAAGAAACTTGGTACCACAACAAAGAAATATATATATATATATACGTGTCATCCACAGATACGTGTTTCATGCCTTTTCAGTGTGGCTAGACATAACAACTAACTCCGACCAGAAGCGAACCCCGACTGACTTTACGCCTGTCTGATCCGTTAATCTCTACGCCATTGCCAGCTGCAGTTTAAGGAGCGGTGTTTTAACTGTTTTAAATACATACATCTGTGTATATACTTTACAATCACCTGAGAGATCTAATCTGTAAACAGATGATCATTGCATTAGGCTGGCGGTGAAAGTTTATTAAAGTCGCTCCTAAAAAGTTCTACTGGGTTACGGGAATTTACACACACACACACACCACACACACACACACATATATATATATATATATATATATATATATATATATATATATATATATATATACGAGGGTGAGTCAAAAAGTAATGTAATTTTTTAGGACAGGTATAATTACCAACCATGAACATGTATCAATGTTCAACTTTCGAATGAGACCATATATGCCTGCCACGTAAAGTTGAGTTAACTGTTCTTTGAGCCATTTCTTCCCTACATATTTCAATTCCTCGTCACTAGAATAATGTTTGCCTCTTAAACCCTTTTTCATGGGGGAGAAGAGAGGCAAACATTATTCCAGTGACGAGGAAGTGAAATTTGATGTATGATACATGTTCCTGTGTTGGTAATTAAACCTGTCCTAAACAAAATGGTATTACTTTTTGACTCACCCTCGTATATATATATATATATATATATATATATATATATATATAAATGTTGTTCTAGTTCCAACGGGAGAAAATTCAATATTTTATAAAAAAAAGAAGGTCCGCAAAATGTATTTTGTTCTCAGAAAAATGTGTTTAAAGTTTTACATATGCAACACGTGTTTAAGATCTTCTGGTATCTTCTTCAGGCTTTGATTGATATATGAAAATATAAACCCTTATATATACATATATATATATATATGTATGAAGATAGGATGGCTGGAGTAAAATCCGACAGAATGAAGAATTGATGAAATGAGAATAACATGATAAAAATACCCAGTATCTTCCCAGCTTCCTCTAAACTCTTCCCCTCCCACTTTATATTATGTTATTCTCATTTCATTTGAATTCTTCCCTACCCCCCCTACCCCCAATTCCACTACTAACTCACTTTCTCTTCTAAAAACACAAATGTACGTACTTTGCTTTGAATAAAGAGTCATATCGATTGAGGAAGTCCTTCGCGTCAGAAGGACGAAATATTTCTCCTCCACTTGGACTTATTGGAGTCATCATTGTTGTTCATTCTTCCTTTTACCTCACCACACACACACACACACACACACACACACACACACACACATATATATATATATATATATATATATATATATATATATGTATGTACTCAAGACCAGAATTTCTCAAACTGTGGTCCTAGTACCTGTTTCACAGGATGGTTTTATTTCCTTTCTTTAACGGCATATCAACCTCTGTGGCATATTTAATACTAAAGCCAACCCTTGTAAGAGAACAATAATGTTATTATTTAACCCATATGTGAGGTAGGAGGAGTTTATACCTTTCCCAAGGGTATTATTCCAAGGATGAATGTTATACCATGACTGGAGTTCGTACTCGCTAACCTCGATGTCACAGTCCAAGACGTTACCTACTACACCACATGGACTCACCCATTAAAAGAGATATCAGGATTTTTCAAGATGATTATCATTTGAAAAAAGATAAAGATAAAACGATTTAAATAATATCAATTTTGGTTAAGTAACTTACCATTATTGTAGAATTGTATTAAATAGATCTTGTATTAAATATCTATTGAATATTGAAGAAGCGGTGAATTGAAATTCAATGGAAAAGAAAAACATTTATTGATTTCATTTTAGATTCCACTTAACAAGTAGAATTTAAGATTGGCACTTTCAAAATTCTGGTAAACCATAAAAGAAGAATATCTGCAGTTAACAGAAAAAAGAAGTCTTAGACAATTCTCTTCATTTTCTGTTAGCAGATTCTCTACAGACGCCACATCTTCAATTAGAAATAATAAAATCCTGATTTTTAGATGCGTAGTTATTTATGGGTTATAATAATAACTAGCAGATCCACCCGGCGTTGCCCCGGATATAAAAATTAAAAAAAAATCTCTTATCTATATTTATAGATACAGATTTATAAAACTTATTTTTCTATATAATATTTTATAATATTTTTTTCTTTATATATTCTTGTTTTTAAGATAATTATTTTTATCATTATTCTTGCTTGTATTTTTTAATTTTTAATTTTATTTCGAACGATTCATTTTAAAATAGCTGAAATAAGAAGTCGGCGAATAAATGACACCAGATAATCAGGATTTTTTCATTAAAGTCCATACAATTGTAAAGTCTTTAAATGCCATCCTTGGCCAGTGGAAAAGGGCTTAAAGAAAGTCCTATGTTATGGAATCCTTTGGTAAGCGTATAAGTCATATCCTACGTATTGGTAAAGGTCCAGTGATTTAATCCTATGTCCGTCGTCCAAGAATGGTAGCGAAATTATGACCAGTAGGGTCGGTTAATTATTGTATCAGCCTCAGAGTACTGACAGTGATTGGCCAAGAAATAGATCACACGATCTCGCCTAGTCTATAAGTAGGAGCGGAGATCTATCACACACCTTATATCACCAAAAAATCTGAACAACAATATCACTGATATGGCTTTAGCTTGGAAGAAGTCTTGTTTTATCTTATCTGAAAGATCAGATTTCCAGGTACAAATTCAAAATAGCGCGCAAGAGATAATATCATTAGAATCGCATTTTACGTATAAATAGCATTAATCCTTACACTAACCCTATTAATTTCCATTGATCGATAATCCCTCAACAGCAGTTTATGCCTTTCCTATGTGCATATTGACATAGCTTTCTGCAGATGAGATACTGCTGTCTATTTATGTGAAGCGGTCTAGTAATTCCAGAGTATGGAGATGTCGCTGTCTTGTTTATATCGGGTGGAATTCGGGAGAGACCAAAGCTCAAAAGAACTGTGAAGATCGCGGAAGATTTCAAGTAAAAAGGTAATTGAATCTGGAAAGTTGAAGAGGAAATTCTCCGGATAAAAAACATGGATGACATTTTTCAATTACAGAAAAGTTGGGGGGAGGGGGAGGAAAACAGACAAGGAAGGTTTTTTGAATGGATTCCTAATGTCACTTAAATCAAATCAAAAGAAAGATGGTAATAGGCAAACACACACACACACACACACACACACACACACACATATATATATATATATATATATATATATAATATAGAGAGAGAGAGAGAGAGAGAGAGAGTGAGAGAGAGAGAGGGGGGTTGCTGTATTTCTTATTACCAGACAGACAAACATATAGATAGATAGATAAGAGAGAGAGAGAGAGAGAGAGAGAGAGAGAGAGGGGGTGAAGAGGTAGTCAGAGCGACGTATAAATAGATAAAAGTGAGAGAGAGAGAGAGAGAGAGAGAGAGAGAGAGAGAAGAAAGAGAATGTCAGAGAGAGACAGAGAGAGGGCAGAAATTAAAGAAAACTGTAGCACAGAGAAGAGTGAGAGAGAGAGAGAGAGAGAGAGAGATGATACAACGTGAATTCAAAATGCTAAATGAGGAGAAGAGAGAAAGAATGAGGGAAGGAGTAGCATGAGGATAAGACTATGACACCGGGAGATATACATAGGCTAGGGAATTTATTTCTATATATCTATATATCTATATATATATATATATATATATATATATCTATATATATATATATATATATGAATTAATAAATAAATGAATATTATATATATATATATATGAGATCGATAATAGATAATAGATAGATATATACTTAGAGGAGAGAGAGAGAGAGAGAGAGAGAGAGAGAGAGAGAGAGAGAGAGATTGAACCACCGTTATCATCTTGCAACACCGTCTGGTTAAGAATGAGATCGTTTAAATCGTCCAAGATTAAATGAAAAAATGTAAATTCTGATTATCTGGTGTTGCTAATCGTCCAAATTTTTATTTCTTATTATGACTGTGGTCCCCTAAGCTAAATAATGGACCATTCCGTTTTTATTGTTAAGAGAGAAAAACTACAAAAATAAGAAAGAAGGAAGGAAGTAGGGGAAAGATAGAGAGAGGGAGTGAGCGCGTGGAAGCAATAACGCTTATCTGTTTCACTTGAAAATAATGAAAAGATGAATAGAAGAAAAGAAAAAAAACAGTGAGAGAGAGAGGGAGAGAGTTAAGTCAAGATTATTATACTTTTTACATATCAAACTATCCAATAGCTCTTAAATAAACATATCAAACGTTGTAATAATTAAATTATCATACTGTGTTATATCCACAGGTCCTGCTAGTATAAATAATTCGCACACAGTTATATATTTTCAAGTAACTATTCATTGAATAACAATTCTAAAAGTATTTTAATTTCAAGTATACACATAATTTGCATAGTTATATGTTTTCAATATTCCTATCTCTATACTTTGTTGTAATATCAATGTTTTAACAGACAATTTTTCAGTGAAATACACAATCATTTTAAACAGGTAAACACTTTATACTTACCGTGCTTCCCCGAAGACAAGACCTACCTGCAAAATATGACCAAGCATAATTTTTGGGATGATAGTAATATATATATTTACCAACCCGTCCGCACGAGCAGGATGTGACACAAGGTCAGTTTCTTAAGAGGAGTTTAACAGGTTTGAATTCAGAGTTTTCCTTCTTCTAGACCGGTTACCTAACCAAGTTTAAAGAGCCCAATCTGTCCTACTATTTACCCATAGCTAGTGGGAGAGTATGATTTATATTTATATTTTTACAAGGGTATTAGCGCTAAGTGAAATGTACTTACCACAGGATTTGAACTCGAGGCGACGAGTCCATTTTCCATGATTTAACCATTCCAACACGCGCTTCCATGATATTAATATAAGGCCTCCTTTTAACTTAAATCCTATTTGAGGCGGTAGACCGACGAAAGAAATAAGCATTCTTCACAATCACCCCCCATGCGACGCAAACACTAGACATACCCCGAAAATAAGCCCTAGTGTTATATTTCGGAGTGACAAACTAATATAACCCCTATCTTATTTTTGGGGAAACACTGTAGTAAATCAATGAATGGTTGGTTGGATTTTTGCGGCATGTCAAACCGTGTTGGGTTATTTTATGTTGAAGACGTTTTGTTCTATTAATTACACTGGTTTTCAAAAAATATTTTTTCCCTGAGGCATGAATGTGACAAGGTGTTTTTTTACTAATTTGGGTGTGCTGAATTCAAATTTATAAACAGTTTTGCTCTATCATCTCTAGTTTTTTGTCTTTTAAATAGTCTCATTTTAGTATATACAGAGTATATACGTGCTTATTTCAACAGTTGCAGCAGCTTATTACAGATAAAACAGGATAGATAAAGAACATTGACGGAATAAATATACTTGGATGACACAATGTACACAATTCATAGTACCGCAGACAGTTAGAAGTGTGTTTTCTTAGATGATCTGTTGTATTTTGCCTCCGTGATGTCACACAAGAGCATCCAGCAGAAGTCTCCCATCATGCCGGGGTTCCACTTGCCTTGGTAGTTGCTCTCCATCTTCGTAATGTCTTGGTGGAATCTTTCTCCGTGCTCATCATTCACTGCTCCAAGGTTTGGAGGGAAGAAGTTGAGGTGGGAATGGAGAAAATGAATTTTGAGTGACATTGGGCATCCCATAAGTCTTTAGCAACTTCTCAATACAGGCTTGGTAATTTGGTACGTGTGTGTTACCAAGGAAGCCACTACAGACTGACTTAAATGCTTCCCATTCTCTCAGTTTCCTGCATAATAACTAAAAAAGAAGACATAAGTCACACAATATTAGAAATTAATCCTGAATGCATATACGCCTTTATGTACAGTATGTGTACAAAATGTACAGTATGCATATCTAAAAAACCTAGAGGTGATGAGTAAAAATGGATTTCAAATCTGAATTCAGTACCCCCAAATTAGGTTAAAACAGCTATTTTTGTGCTTGCCTAAATTTCTTTGTAAACCAGTGTTATTGATGGGTATTCAACATTTTTCTCAAACTCATTTTTTAAACACGTTTTAATAAATCAAGCCCCTAATGTGTTTCAAAAGCATTTAGACGTTAACATTAACAGGTATTTCCATTCCGGGTCACAGTGAACTTGAGAGCAAAGGCAACGTGACCCCATAGTCCCCAGATTGCAATAACTTGTGCCTCCCTACCTGATGGAGTTTAATTTCATACCCATGACAGCTGTCCATTTGAAAGTAGTGACAGAAAACATTGCATGAGTCCAAGAATAATCAATCTTTGCAAATGATTGAATACCTTCTATTAGATTGGAGATAACTAGTTATTCTTGGCTGTCTTAATATCTAAAGATATTACAAATGGAAGAAGATCTATAGACGATTCTTATTGATCTATTCTCAATGTAGTATCAGTAATTCTGATTTAAAATTTAATGCTCACATACATTTCTCCTTAAAAACATTGTTGATTTGGTTTGATTTTACGGCAGGTCGAGTCTTGGGTTATTTTATGCCGAAGACGTCTTTGTTTCATTTATTTTTACTAGCAGGACCTGTGGATATACCACAGTATGATAATTTAATTATTGCAACGTTCGGTATGTTTACTTAAGAGATATTGCGAAATAGTTCAATATGTAAAAAGTATAATAATCTTAACTTAACTCTCTCTCTCTTTCACTGTTTTTTTTCTTTCCTTCTATTCATCTTTTCATTATTTTCGATTGAAACAGTTAAGCGTTATCGTTTCCACGCGCTCACTCCCTCTCTCTATGTTTCCCCTATTACTTTTCTTTCTTTCTTATTTTTCTACATTTAAAAAAATATTTTTCTGTGTAGCATGTTCTTTTCCTTCCCTTTCCCTCTTTACAATAAAAACGGAATGGTCCATTAATTAGCTTAGATGACCACACTCCTAATAAAATTAGCAACACCAGATAATCAGAATTTATATTTTTACATTTAATCTTGGACGATTTGGGCGGTCTCGTTTGGCATGTTTACTTAAGAGATATTGCAAAATAGTTCAGGTAAAAAGTATACAAAATTTTGATTTAACTCTCTCTAACTCCTTTTCTGTATAGCATATCTTTTTTCTTCCCTTTCTTTCTTTATAATAAAATGGAATGATACATTATTTAGTT
>CM042154.1:89489009-89499009 GCA_023376005.1 Doryteuthis pealeii | reverse complement strand
AATGCATTCGAAATGATTTTTACAATAAAATTGCATTCGAAATGATATTTACTATAAATCTAACCAACCAACCAACCATCAGACGTCAGTGAAAAGCAACTAGTTTGAGCTGTTATTTAAAAGCACCATGAGTATGATAATAATGAAAGCATTTAATCTAAAGAAGTGAATAAATAAAATATACAATAAAAAGCATCGTTTAAACGACAAATGCACTTCTAAGATTTTTCTAGCATGAAGTAAAATATAACGCTGAAAATTCATTCATCGACATTAGAGAGAAAAAGGGAAAAAAGATGATGAAGAAAAAGTAACGGAAAGACATGGAAGGGAAAGAAAAAACGTTCTCTTTCTTCTTCAGATAATTTTCTCTTTCTCTTCTGAAAAAAAAAGACGACAAGAGAAAATCATAGACAGAAAATTAAGGATAGAATAGAAATGAAAAGAAGGGATAAAATAGACAAATAAAGATTTAGTTATTTTTCGTCATGAAAGCCTGCAATTAAACAAGAAAACGAATAAGGAATCGCAAGTAAAAAGAGACAGAAGCTGGGTGATAGCAAAAATGGAAATTATTGGCAATTACCAAAAAAGGAGAAGATGCGAATCAAACGAAACGAAATGAAGCTAGAAAAGAGCGGGAAACGGAGGAGAAAAAAGAACAATAAAAAGAAAAACGAAATAAAAATAGAAATAAATAGAAAATGTGTTCGGTAAATATAAAAGAAGACAGCAGAGCAAAGATGAAGGCAGATTGAATAAATATTGAAGAAAAATCGAATTGAATAGGAACGTTGTTTAAGGTGCCCTTATGTTAATATCGATTTCTCTAATAAGGAATTTTATTATGGATTCTCAAATATGGCTGCCTTCTATTGATGAGACGTTTGGGCCAATATCGTCATCTGCTGTTTTCAAATATTCACGTTCCATAAATTACCATTTAGAAACAGAATACAAGTCGGTGAAAGAGTTAGGTTTAATTCAGTTTCCTTGTTTCAGTGGCATATCAACCTTCATGGGTAATTTAATGCCAAAGCAATCCTTGTATGTATTCACTAACTCAAGCAGGATGCAACAGGAGACCAATTTCTTTTTCAGGGTTTAACAGGTTTGAATTAAGAGTTTTCCTTCTCCTAGACTGATTGCCTAATCAAAGTTAAAGATCACAGTCTACACTACTATTTACCCAGAGCTGGAGGGAGAATAGTTGGTTATATTTTCCTTGAGTATTGGCACTCTATGTAATGCAAGGAACATCTTCCAGTAGTTGGACTCGTGCTAACGAGTCCATTTCCAGTCGTATCAGTGCTACTGTATGGCTGCACCCCAACAAAGCGCTCCGAGAGTAAGTTAGATGGGAGCTACACATGAATGCTGCGCACAAATCGTGGAAACAACACCCTACAAGAAAGCAGCTGTACAGCCACTTGCCCCCTATCACATAGACCTTCCGGGTGACACGAACAAGACACGCTGGGCAATGCTGGAAAAGCAAGGATGAACTCATAAGCGCAGTTCTCCTATGGAAACCAGCACATAGGCACGTCAGTGAGTCGCCCAGCAAAGACCTACATTGACGAGCTCTGTGCGGATACTGTAAGCTGCGCAAAGGACCTCCCGGGAACAATGAATGATAGGGGTGATTTTCGAGAGATTGTCTTAGATAAACATCTTTTTGTCTTTATTTTTTACGCATTGTATTGCCTTCGAATTTTATTATTTTATAATATATTAAATTAGAATGTCTAACTAAATTAAATAAGAAAGCATATAAAACATTACACTTATTTCAATTATATTTAAATTAGTTTCTATATAAAATCATACGGTTATCTATATCAAGCTATCTCACTTTAAATCTTTCAATGTATATTTTTATATATTGATTCTTTCTCTAAAACGATGTAGTATCTCCTTTGATAAATGTATGCACTCACACAGATGCATATATCATCATCATCATCATCATCATCATCATGTCGCGCTTCCTATACATGGGCATGCTAACGTAGGCCGTCCACTAAGGACCTACATTGACCAGCTATGTGAGGATGCTGGCTGCTGCGCAGAAGATCTAGGAGCAATGAGTGATAGGGAAGGTTGGCGAGAGATTGTCATGGATATCCGTGCTACTTGCGTGACGTGATGATGATGATGACATTAAAACTTAAAATACTTATACTCTGAGGGTGCATATTTTTGCTAGTCTTTAAAATCAAGTTGCATTGGTGGGTTTAAATCACGCCAGCAAACATTGAAATATTTGTCGACTGTATGAAAAGCGATTTGAAGATGTTTGAGCCGCATTGGTATTTCAGATGAAAAGACGAAGGTAAAGCTAAACTGAAATCGCATTTCGTCTTGTTCGAATCAAATAAAATGGTGGCGCCCTAATGAGAATATCGAGAATAGAGTCAAATGCCAGTGTTGGGTTAACAGCCTATCGCTTTAAAAGCCGGCTTGAATTTCCTATTATATCGCAGCACGAGTAATTGGCCCCCTATAGGCACACCTACATGTGAATCTCTACTTATATACATTATTAGCCGTTGTAACCTTCTCTCTCTCTCACACACACACACACACTCTCTCTCTCTCTCTCTCTCTCTCTATGCTCGCACAGACATATACACACAGACTAACATATACGTATACATGGGGATGTGTTCCAAGCTTAGTATAATTGTTTAGTAAACTACACTATTAGACAAATGCTCGTGAATTTGATTCCAACTTGGTGCTCAGTGCTAAAAGCCATGTACCATACTAAGCTAAGATTAGTATTATCTGTGTTATTCGGACTATTGTCCCCATCTTTATTGCTATTTGTACAACATTTCGGCCGATATGCCCTCCGGCCTTCTTCAGGTATTTCTTGTCGGACTCGGGAAACTTCTCGGATTCGGGAACGTTCTTTTCGGACTGCTGAAAAGGCCGGAGGGCATATCGACCGAAACGTTGTACAAATAACAATAAAGATGGGGCAATAGTCCGAATAACACAGATAATACTAATCATCAAGCCTCATCTCAAACATTTTCTCCTCTTGTATTCAGACTCGGATCTCCACTTATATGTTTTCAGGAAAAACGAAACAAGCCCATTTATTCTGTTCTCGTAAATATATATCAATTGCAACTTCTCAGTGTCATTTGTTGAATACGTAATTCTTTCAAATTCAAATTGAGCACATTGAATTTATAGATTTATCGGGTTAGCTCAGTTGGTAGAGCGTTCGGCTAGAAACCGCAAGGTTCCTAGTTCGATACCGGCCATCGCCAACTCAGCGTATGAGTAGCACAGGGATATGCACGGTAAAGTAAGGGGCTGATGGTAGTTGTGGCGCTAAACTTATTAAGTGACCATCCGCGTAAACAAAGGCAATGATGTATGTTATGATTCTGGTCATCATTTTAGGCGTTTTGGTTTTATTTTTAATTAGCAAATCCAATGATAGAAAAGAATTTAGTCTCAGTTGTAGAAATTCTGTTGGTGTTAAGTTTGTAAATTCCATCCTTGGCCAGTTGAAAAGGGCTTAAAGTAACTAAGTCTGAGTTATGGAATCCTTTGGTAAGCGAATAAGTCCTATCCTGCGTATAGTTAAAGGTCCAGTGATTTAATCCTATGTCTGTCGTCCACGAAAGTCGAAGTAGTTATGGACAGTACTGTCTGTTTAAGTATTGTATCAGCAGCGGAGTACTGCCAGTGATTGGCCAAGCGTTTGATCACATAGTTCTCGCCGAGTCTATAAGTAGGAGCGGGTATCTAGCACACACCTTTTATGTCAAAATTCTCAACAGTTGATTTCCTCGAAATCTTTGGTAGAAGACTGTAGCTCCTTGAAGAAGAGAAACCAGTTGTAATCCTTGAATACGAAAATTCTGTTAACAACTTATTCTGGGACAGTTGCAAAATATCTGAAATGATCAAATGCTTTCCTGAACTCATTTTTTGTTTGATTATTTCTACGCGAAGTACTTGCTGCTGATATTTAGGAATGTCTAAGGGCCGGGTTAGTTCAGTCGGTAGAGCGTTCGGCTAGAAACGACAAGGTTCCTAGTTCGATACCGTTCCTCGCCGACTCAGCGTAGGAGTAGCACAAGGATCTGTGTGGTAAAGTAAGGAGCTGAAGGTAGGTGTGGCGCACCATCTCAGATGCAAAATAACAGCCTCCTTGGTCTAGCGGTATTGAAAAGGGGATAGACCCCCTCGCTGATTGGCTGATACCTACTTTAGGCCACCCCGACGACTTTACTTTTACTTATAGATAAAAGTGATGATTTTTCGTACGCCTTATACCACTTGACAATCCAAAAATGTAAATATAAATTAAAATACGAGATGGTATGAACCTCCTCATCCATCCAGCTATGCGTTATATAGTAACACTACTCTTGATGGCTTTTGGATTAAATAACCCACAAAGGTTGATATGCCATTAAAAACAGAAACGAAACGAAACTAATCATGTCACGCAATCAGCACGGATATCCATGATAATTTCTCGACAACCTTCTCTATCAATCAATGTACCAAGGAGGTCCTCTACGCAACATCCAGCATCCTCGCATCGTTGGTCAATGTAGGTCCTTGGTGGGTGGCCCACATTAGCATGTCCATGTGTTGGCTTCCACAGAAGAACGTCGCTTATTTCGTCCTTGCTTCTCCAGCAGTGTCCAGCATGTCTTTTCCGTCTCACTCTAATGGTTTGTGAGATGGGGGCAAGTGGCCATACAGCTGCTTCCTTGTGGGGTGCTGTTTCCACGACTTGTTCAAGACCACACGCAGCATACTTGTGCAGCTCCCATCTAGCTTATTCTCAAGGCGCCTCGTTATGTTCCATGTGGTGCAGCCACACAGTAGCACTGATATAACCGCAGCTTGGAAGAATTGTCGCTTTAGCTTGTCAGGGAGATCGGATTTCCATGTGACTGATAATCTGTTCGTGGCCAACCATGCCTTTCCTATTCGTGTATTAACATCCCTTTCTGTGGATGAGATATTACTACCTAGGTATGTGAATTGTTCAACTGCAGTTGCACTTGTACGTTTATCTTCGAACTAATACCTTTGAATCTTAAGAAACTTTATTCCCATGGGTACAACATTATAACAATTCACCAAATGTGTGTCTTCCTATGCAGCTAGGGACTGTTGGAGTCATTCCTGGAAAGATTTAAAATTGTATAAGGCATATTTTGATATGAGATCTTTCACTCGCCCTCTTACTGTCCTCCTTACTTTAAAAGAGTGTCCGTCTCACAGCTCTAACCCACCCTCTTGGTAATCTTTACGAGAAACAGATGGCTATCTTCCTCCCTATACGCACTTAGACCTTCTCCTTCGCTGACGGTATCGATCCGCTAAGACGGCATTAATTTTATCTCACCGATCTCCCGCCAAAAAAAAAAAAATCTGAAAAATCCATTTAAAAATAGGTTAATACTTCCTCTACAAGTCTGGAAAAATAATTGAATTTTAGGTGTTTTCGAGGTTATCTCAGATCTTTGAACGGACCCGAAGCCATATTCTGTACGTTACACTTAGTGTAAACAAGACAGTAACCTGAAGTAAATAAAATATAAAAACAAATAAATTATCGTTACGAATAATTAATTCGGAAGTATTTGTGATTATATACGTTGAGAATGGACACAATGACCCGAGTTCAAATCCTGAACGTAGCATTTCCCTAAGGAAAGTATTATCAGCGTTATTCGGACTATTGTCCTCATCTTTATTGTTATCTGTACAACGTTTCGGCCGATATGCTCTCCGGCCTTCTTCAGGTACTTCTTGTCGGAATCGGGAGCCATCACAGAACTTTGAATCTAACCCTTTTATTTAGTCCACGGGGGTATCCTGTTCTCATTCCGCTAACCATAGCTGGGGTAGGAGTTGTGTTAATTATTTTTCTATGTTACTGCCGCCACTTAGGATTGAACCCGGAATCCAGAGATAACTGTCACTTAGAACTTAACCTAGTCTTAACCTAACTACCTTATCCACTAGGCCATATGTCCAATTGGAAAGAAACGTTGTACAGATAACAATAAAGATGGGGACAATAGTCCGAATAACGCAGATAATACCCTTAGGAAAGGTATGTATTATGGTAATTTACCACGCACGCATGAACTATTCCAACTATAAATAGCAGCAGGTTCTGCATTTAAGGGAGAGTTAATATTTCAGTGGATAGCCGATAAGACAGCCCCGCGTGTGACCGACTCATTGGTATATATTTTTTACTACTGTTCTTTGTTAATATATTTGTTTAATTAAGGGGCCGGGTTAGCTCAGTCGGTAGAGCGTTCGGCTAGAAACCACAAGGTTCCTAGTTCGATACTGGTCCCCCGCCAACTCAGCGTATGAGTAGCACAGGGATATGTGCGGTAAAGTAAGGAGCTGATGGTAGGTGTGGCGCTCTACCTCAGATGCTAAAAACAATCTCCTTGGTCTAGCGCTATTGAAAAGGGGATAGACTCCCTCGCTGACTGGCTGATACCGACTTTAGGCCGCCCCGTTGACTTTACTTTTTTAAAAATTCATTTCCTCTTGTGTGTCTTTATTCTGGCCCCTAAACAGGCCACAACAATATGTACAATTATTCTCTCTCAAAGAGGCAAAAAAAGAATTAAAATTCTTAATATTACCGGAGAGAGAGAGAGAGAGAGAGAGAGAGAGAGAGAGAGAGAGAGAGAGAGAGAGAGAGTTAAATTTTAAGATTTTATTCTACTTTTTACATATTGAAATATTTTGCCATACCTCTTAGGCAAATATAACTAACGTTGTGATAATTAAATTATCATACTGTGGTATATGCACAGGTCTTACTAGTTATAATTATTTTATTATGGATGTTTAAGAGAATTATTTGGCGGTATGTTAATCACATTCGAACTTGTTTATAATGTTTCCTATGTGTATTTTTTTATCTTCTATTTTTGAGATTTCTCCCAAGACAACAAAATTTCGACCAAATCATTTTTTAATACTTTTTTTTTTATCTTTACGAAAAATACGAAAGCTTGGCACAAATGACAGATCATTTTTAAAAAATAGAATAAAATGCTATACAGAAAAAAAATATAAGAAAGAAGAAAGAAAGAAAGAAAGAAAGAGAGTAGGGGAATATAGTAAAAAGGGGTGAGCGTGTCAAAGTGATAACGCTAATCTGTTTCAATCGAATATAATATAAAGATGAAAAGGACAGAAGAAAAAAAGAGAGAGAGAGAGAGAGAGAGAGAGAGAGAGAGAGAGAGAGAGAGAGAGAGAGAGAGAGAGAGAGAGAGAGAGAGAGAGAGAGAGAGAGAGAGAGAGATATCAAACTATTTCGTAATAGCTCTTAAGTAAACAGGTCAAATTATCATGCTTTGGTATATCCACAAGTCCTGCTTGTTATAATTAACGTATTATGGATTTTTAACAGAATTATTTTGCGGTATGTTAATCATATTCGAACTTGTTATTTTCTTTTTCCTATGTGTATTTTTTATCTTCTATTTTTGATATTTCTCCCGAGACACAAAATTTCGACTAAATACAGTTTGAAATATTTTATCTTTACGAAAAAACAAATTGAATCAATTTCAATCGAACATCATGAAAAGATGAAAGAAGAAAAAAAAAACATAGAAAAAGAATTATACAAGTTCGAATATATTACATACCGCAAAATAATTCTTTAAGATAATCCATAATGTTATTATAACACTAGATTGTGGATATACCAAATGCATGATTTTGACCTTTTAGCTTAAGAGGCCCCCTCTTACTGTTTCTCTCTCCTCTTCTCTCTCTATCTCTCTCTCTCTCTCTCTCTCTCTCTCTCTCTTCTCACTCT
This sequence comes from Doryteuthis pealeii, assembly GCA_023376005.1. Classification (NCBI taxonomy): domain Eukaryota; kingdom Metazoa; phylum Mollusca; class Cephalopoda; order Myopsida; family Loliginidae; genus Doryteuthis; species Doryteuthis pealeii. The sequence continues at coordinate 89,491,160 of CM042154.1, read as the reverse complement.
CTCTCTTTCTCTCTCTCTCTCTTTTGCTCTCTCTCTGCTCTCTCTTTTTTCTTTCTGGTTCCTTTCATCTTATGATTATATTCGATTTGACAGATTAGCGTTATCACTTTGGACAGCGCTCACCCTTTACTATATTCCCCTACTCCTTTCTTTCTTTCTTTCTTCTTTCTTTCTTATATTTTTTCTGTATAGGCATTTTATTTCTATTTTCTAAAAATGATCTGTCATTTGTGCCAAGCTTTCGTATTTTTCCCGTAAAGATAAAAAAGTATTAAAAAATGATTTGGTCGAAAATTTTGTTGTCTGGGAGATCTCAAAAATAGAAAAGATAAAATACACATAGGAAACATTATAAACAAGTTCGAATGTGATTAACATAACCGCCAATAATTCCTCTTAAACATCATAATAAAATAATTATAACTATAAGACCTGTGCATATACCAAGTATGATAATTTATTATACAACGTTAGTTATATTTGCTAAGAGGTATGGCAAAATATTTCAATATGTAAAAAGTAGAATAATCTTAATTTAACTCTCTCTCTCTCTCTCATCTCTCTCTCTCCTCTCTCTCTCTCTCTCTCTCTCTCTCTCTCTCTCCGGTAATATTAAGAATTTTAATTTCTTTTTTGCCTCTTTTGAGAGGAGAATAATTGTACATATTGTTGTGGCCTGTTTAGGGGCCAGAATAAAGACACACAAAGAGGAAATGAATTTTTTAAAAGTAAAGTCAACGGGCGGCCTAAAGTCGTATCAGCCATGTCAGCGAGGGAGTCTATCCCCTTTTCAATAGCGCTAGACAAGGAAGACTTGTTTTTAAGCATCTGAGGTAGAGCGCCACACCTACCATCAGCTGCCTTACTTTACCGACATATGCCGTGCTACTCAATAACGCTGGTTGGCGGGGACGCAGTATCAACTAGGAAACCCTTGTGTTTCCTAGCCGAACGCTCTTACCGGACTGAGCTAACCCGGCCCTTAATTAAACAATATATTAACAAAGAACAGTAGTAAAAAATATATACAGCAATGAGTCCGGTCACACGGCGGGTGTCTTATCGCTATCCCTGAAATATTAACTCTCCTTAAATGCCAGAATGCTGCTATTTATAGTTGGAATAGTTCATGCGTGCGTGGTAAATTACCATAATACATACGAGCTTTCCTAAAGGGCATATATATCTGCGTTATTCGGAATATTGTCCCCATCTTTATTGTTTATACCTGTACAACCGTTTCTTTGCCATTGGACCATTAATGCCTAGTGATAAGGATTAAGGTTAGGTTAAGACTAGGTAAGTTCATAAGTGACAGTTTCTCTGGATATCAAGGGTTCAATTTCCTAAGTGGCGGCAGTACATAAGAAAAATAAGATTTAAACACTCCTACCCAGCTACTGGTTAGGCGAATGAGAACAGGATACCGCCGGTGAACTAAGAGATATATGAAGGGTTGAATTCAAAGTTCGCTGTGCATGGCGATCCCGAGGTTCCGACCAAGAAAGTACCTGAAGAAAGGCCGGAGCCATAATCGGCCGAAACGTTGTACAGATAACAATAAAGATGAGGACATAGTCCGAATAACGCTGATAATACTTTCCTTAGGGAAATGCTACGTTCAGGATTGAACTACGGGTCATTGTGTACTATTTCTCACGTATATAATCACAAATACTTCCGAATTAATTATTCGTAAACGATAATTTATTGTTTTATTCTTTATTTGACTTCAGGTTACTGTCTTGTTTTACACTAAAGTGTAAACGTAAGAATATGGCTTCGGGTCCGTTCAAAGATCTGAGATAACCTCGAAAACACTAAATTGGCAATTATTTTTCCAGACTTTGTAGAGGAAGTATTACTTTTTTAAATGGATTTTTTTCAGATTTTTTTTTTTAGCGGAGATCGGTGAGAAATAATTAATGCCTCTTAGCGGATCGATACCACGATCGCGGGCAGGACCGTTTGGTCAGGGAGATAGCCCATCTGTTTTACTCGTAGCTTCGGGGGGGTTAGAGCTGTGAGCACGGATCTTTTAAGAAGGAGGACAGTAAGAGGGCGAGTGAAAGATCTCATATCAAATAATATGCCTTTTACAATTTTAAATCTTCCAGGAATGACTCAACAGTCCCCTAGCTGCATAAGGGG
>CM042154.1:89451878-89488909 GCA_023376005.1 Doryteuthis pealeii | reverse complement strand
AAAAAAGAAGAGAGATAACATGATTAAGATCGGCGAAATACCAAGAGGGAAAAAAACTGAATGTTTTAAATATATAACAGCGACGAAATTTTTCATAAGACCAATAATAAACAAATAAAAAGATAAATGCACAAGAAAAATAAGTAATCTTTAAAGATCATCTACTATCGAAGTTGGTTTTTTTAAAAAGTTTTTAAATTGTGAATTAAACATGTAATGAAATGAATTAAAAATCAAAAAACAAAAACAAACCTGGACCCCCAATAAGTTTAATTACACGCATGAACTGCTGACCTGGGGTGGGAAGTGTGCAAATCCCCAGAGAATTATGCAAGAAAGAATAAGGATTTTTTTTACCATACTAACAAATGTTTTTGTTACCAAAAAATTGGTTTTTCTAGAAAATAAGACGCAGGAAAATTTCCCTGGGACCAATGAGAATTTACAAAACGGAATCACCAGTCCAGATCAGGAAGACGAGACTTAGTGTTTATTAAGTTTTTATTAAACAAGAAAAAAAGACTTGTTACCTAGAGGATTATTCTGTGACAGCAGACAAGAGATTGCATGTGGAGACCCATCCAAAACCAGTTAGGATCTTAGAGAGAATATTGGAGACTTCAACCACTTCAGATGTCAGTTCCCTTGCGGAATACGCATAGAGGGCTGGGACCTTCCCTATTGGCGGTGGATAGTGACCCGTGATGATTAAGGATGGAATCCTGATGACTGAACAGTCCATGACTTGCAACATTTCACTTTGGCTTATACATAGGCTAGACGGGCTGTTGGAGAGACTCACTCAAATCAATCGGCTAGCACCCATATGAATGTCCTGGCACTTATGGCAACCACCAGCACTTTTTATTATATATGTGCTAGAAGGCGGTGGCTGAGGATCTCAGTGTCCTTGGTATGACGTTAAACTAATGGTGAAGTTCCAATTTGGAGTTTTGGGAAGTGTGGAGTAACCCTTCGTTGTTATTGATCGCAGATTCAACCTGACGTCGAGTGGCAGTACCTGTTAGGGTCCCATCTAGGGTTTAATAGATAAGAAAATGAGTTTGCAAAAAATGTCTTTTAAAAGAAATTTGAAAGAAATAAATACTCATCTAAAATGAATAAAACCAAATTTCTTCGCATAAAATAACCCAATGATGCAGCCATACAGTAACACCAATTTTATACCATTATATGCACTGGAAATGATTTTTAAACACTAAAAATACATTGGAACGATTTTTTACTATAAAAAGGCATTGGAAATGATTTGTTACTAATGAAATGCACTGGAAATGATTTTTACTATAGAAATCACTGGAAATGATTTTACACTAAATACATTGGAAATAATTTTTCAATAAAAATGCATTGGAAATGATTTTTAGTATAAAAATGCATTCGAAATGATTTTTACTATAAAAGAATGCATTCGAAATGATTTTTTACTATAAAAAAGCATTCGAAATGATTTTTACTATACAATGCATTGGAAACGATTTTACTAAAAATGCATTCGAAATGATTTTTACTATAAGAATGCATTGGAAACGATTTTTAATACTAATAAAAATGCATTCGAAATGATTTTTACTATAAAAATGCATTCAAAAAATGATTTTTTACAATAAAATTGCATTCGAAATGATATTTACTATAAATCTAACCAACCCAGCCAACTCATCAGACGTCAGTGAAAATCACCTAGTTTGAGCTGTTTTTTTAAAATCACCATGAGTAATGATAATAATGAAAGCATTTAATCTAAAGAAAAGTGAATAAATAAAATATATATCAATAAAAAGCATCGTTTAAACGACAAATGCACTTGTAAACAGATTTTCTCTAGCATGAAGTAAATATAACGCTGAAAATTCATTCATCGACATTAGAGAGAAAAGGGGAAAAAGATGATGAAGAAAAGTAAAACGGAAAGACATTGGAAGAGAAAGAAAAAACGTTCTCTTTCTTTTCTTCAGATAATTTTCTCTCTTCTTCTCTCTTTTGAAAAAAAAGACGACAAGAGAAAATCATAGACGGAAATTAAGGATAGAATGGAACTGAAAAGAAGGGAAAAATATACAAAATAAAGATTTAGTTATTTTTCGTCATGAAAGCCTGCAATTAAAAACAACGAAAACGAATAAGGAATTGCAAGTAAAAAGAGGACAGAAGCTGGGTGATAGCAAAAATGGAAATTATTGGCAATTTACCAAAAAAGGAGAAAGATGCGAATCAAACGAAAACGAAATGAAGCTAGAAAAGAGCGGCGGAAACGGAGGAGAAAAAGAACAATAAAAAGAAAAACGAATAAAAATAGAAATAAAATAGAAAAATGTGTTCGTAAATATAAAAGAAGACAGCAGAGCAAAGATGAAGGCAGATTGAATAAATATTGAAGAAAAATCGAATTGAATAGGAACGTTGTTAAGGTGCCCTTATTGTTAATATCGATTTCTCTAATAAGGAAATTTTTATTATGGATTCTCAAATATGGCTGCCTTCTATTGATGAGAAACGTTTGGGCCAATATCGTCATTCTGCTGTTTTTCAAATATTCACGTTCCATAAATTACTATTTAGAAACAGAATACAAGTCGGTGAAAGAGTTAGGTTTAATTCAGTTTCCTTGTTTCAGTGGCATATCAACCTTCGTGGGTAATTTAATGCCAAAGCAATCCTTGTATGTCTTCACTAACCCCTTCGCTCGAGCAGGATGCAATACAAGACCAATTTCTTTTGCTGGGTTTAACAGGTTTAAATTCAGAGTTTTCCTTCTACTAGACTGATTGCCTAATCAAGGTTAAAGATCACAGTCTATTCTACTATTTACCCATAGATGGAGGGAAAATAGTTGGTTATATTTTCCTTGAGTACTGTATGTAATGCAAGCAACCTCGTCCAGTAGTTGGACTCGTGTTACCGAGTCCATTTCCAGTTGTATCAGTGCTACTGTATGGCTGCACCCCAACAAAGCGCCCCGAGAGTAAGTTAGATGGAAGCTACACATTAATGCTGCGCACAAATCGTGGAAACAACACCCTACAAAAAAAACAGCTGTACAGCCACTTGCCCCCTATCACATAGACCACCCGAGTGACACGAAAAACACACGCTGGGCAATTCTGGAAAAGCAAGGATGAACTCCTAAGCGCAGTTCTCCTATGGAAACCAGCACATAGGCACGTCAGTGGGTCGCCCAGCAAAGACCTACATTGACGAGCTCTGTGCGGATACTGTAAGCTGCGCAAAGGACCTCCCGGGAACAATGAATGATAGGGGTGATTTTCGAGAGATTGTCTTAGATATATTAATATATTAAATTAGAATGTCTAACTAAATTAAATAAGAAAGCATATAAACACATTACACTTATTTCAATTATATTTAAATTAGTTTCTATATAAAATCATACGGTTATCTATATCAAGCTATGTCACTTTAAATCTTTCAATGTATCTCTTTATATATTGATTCTTTCTCTAAAACGATGTAGTATCTCCTTTGATAAATGTACGCACTCACACAGATGCATATATCATCATCATCATCATCATCATCATCATCATATCGCGCTTCCTATACATGGGCATGCTAACGTAGGTCGTCCACTAAGGACCTACATTGACCAGCTATGTGAGGATGCTGGCTGCTGCAATGAGTGATAGGGAAGGTTGGCGAGAGATTGTCATGGATATACCGTGCTACTTGCGTGACATGATGATGATGATAACATTAAAACTTTAAAAATACCTTATATATACTCTGAGGGTGCATATTTTTGCTAGTCTTTAAAATTAAGTTGCAGAATTGGTGTATTTAAATCAGCCAGCAAACATTGAACATACTTTGTGGACTGTATGCAAAGCGATTTGAAAGATGTTTGAGCGCATTGTGTATTTCAGAGATGAAAAGACGAAGGTAAAAGCTAAACTGAAATACGCATTTCTCTTGGTTTCGAATCAAATAAAATGGTGGGCAGCCTATGAGAATATTCGAGGAATAGAGTCAAATGCCAGTTGTTGGGATTAACAGCCTATCGCTTTAAAAGCCGGCTTGATTTTCCTATTATAAATCGCAGGCAACGAGTAATTGGGCTATAGGCACACATACATGTGAATGCTCCTACTTATATCCTTATTAGCCGTTTGTAACTCTCTCTCACATCTCTCTCTCTCCTCTCCATCTCTCTCTCTCTGGCTCACCACAGACATATACACACACAGACTAACATACGTATACATGGGAGATGTGTTCCAAGCTTAGTATAATTGTTTAGTAAACTACACTATTAGACAAATGGCCCCTCGTGAATTTGATTCAACTTGGTGGCTCAGTACTAAAGCCATGTACCAGATACTAAGCTTAAGCTTAGTATTTATCTTGTGTTATTCGGACTATTGATTGTCCCATCTTTATTGCTATTTGTACAACATTTCGGCCGATATGCCCTCCGGCCTTCTTCAGGTATTTTTCTTGTGTCGGACTCGGGAACTTTCTCGGATTCGGGAAGCGTTCTTTTGGACTGCTGAAAAGGCCGGAGGGCATATCGACCGAAACGTTTGTACAATAACAATAAAGATGGGGACAATAGTCCGAATAATACAGATATACTAATCATCAGCCTGCATCTCAAACATTTTCTCCCTTGTATTCAGACTCGGATCTCCACTTATATGTTTTTCAAGGAAAACACGAACAAGCCCATTTATTTCTGTTGTCTCGTAAAATATATATCAATTGCATCTTTCTTCTGAGTGTCATTTGTTGAATACGTAATTCTTTTCAAATTCAAAATTGAGCACATTGAATTTTATAGATTATCGGGTTTAGCTCAGTTGGTAGAGCATTCGGCTAGAAACCGCAAGGTTCTAGTTCGATACCGGCCATCGCCAACTCAGCGTATGAGTAGCACGGGAATCTGCAACGGTAAGTAAGGGGCTGATGGTAGGTTGTGGCGCTAAACTTATTAATGACCCACCCGCGTAAAGAAAGGCAATGATGTATGTTATGATTCTGGTCACCATTTTAGAGCGTTTTTGGTTTTTCTATTTAATTAGCAAATCCAATGATAGTAAAGAATTTAGTCTTCAGTTGTAGAAAGTCTGTTTGGTGTTTAAGTTTTTTTAAATGCCATCCTTGGCCCAGTTTGAAAAGAGCTTAAAGTAAGTAAAGTCCTGAGTTATGGAATCTTCTGGTAAGCGAATAAGTCCTATCCTGCGTATTGTTAAAGGTCCAGTGATTTAATCCTATGTCCGTCGTCCACAAAAGTCGAAGTCGTTATGGCCAGTACTCTCGATTTAAGTATTGTATCAGCAGCAGAGTACTGTCAGTGATTGGCCAACAGTTTGATCACATGGTTCTCGCCGAGTCTATAAGTAGGAGCGGGTATCTAGCACACACCTTTTATGTCAAAATTCTCAACAGTTGATTTCCTCGAAATATTTGGTAGAAAACTGTAGCTCCTTGTAGAAGAGAAACCAATTGTAATCCTTGAATACGAAAATCCCATTAACAACTTATTCTAGGACAATTACAAAATATCTTAAATGATCAAATGCTTTCCTGAACTCATTTTTTGATTGATTATTTCTACGCGAAGTACTTGCTGCTGATATTTAGGAATTTCTAAAGGCCGGGTTAGTTCAGTCGTGAAGCGTTCGGCTAGAAAACGACAAGGTTCCTAGTTCGATACCGTTTCTCGCCGACTCAGCGTAGGAGTAGCACAAGGATCTGTGTGGTAAAGTAAGGAGTTGAGGGTAGGTGTGGCGCACCATCTCAGATGCAAAATAACAGCCTCCTTTGGTCTACGGTATTGAAAAGGGGATAGACTCCCTCGCTGATTGGCTGATACCTACTTTAGGCCACCCCGACGACTTTACTTTTACTTACTTATAAATAAAAGTGATGATTTTGTCTACTTCTTATACCACTTGACAATCCAAAAATGTATAATATAAAATTAAAATACGAGATGGTATGAACCTCCTCATCCACCCAGCTATGAGTTAAATAGTATCACTACTGTTGATGGCTTTTGGATTAAATAACCCACAAAGGTTGATATGCCATTAAAAACAGAAACGAAACGAAATTAATCCAAAATACGAGTCCCCCTGGCGTAGTGGCTAACGTGCTGGACTGCAACATTGTCATCATCATCATCATCATCATCATCATCATGGTGTCACGCAATCAGCACGGATATCCATGACAATTTCTCGTCAACCTTCTCTATCATTCATTGTACCAGCGAGGTCATCTACGCAGCATCAGCATCCTCGCATAGTTGGGTCAATGTAGGTCATTGGTGGGTAGCCCAATTAGCATGTCAATGTGTTGGCTTCCACAGAAGAAGCGTCGCTTATTTCGTCCTTGCTTCTTTCCAGCAGTGTCCAGCATTGTTTGTTCCGTCTCACTCTAATGGTTTTGTGAATGGGGCAAGTGGCCATACAGCTGCTTCCTTGTGGGGTACTGTTTCCACGACTTGTTCAAGACCACATGCAGCATACTTGTGCAGCTCCCATCTAGCTTATTATTCTCAAGGCGATTCGTTAGGGTTCCATGTGGTGCAGCCATACAGTAGCACTGATATAACGCGCAGCTTGGAAGAATTGTCGCTTTAAGCTTGTCAGGGAGATCGGATTTTCCATGTGACTGATAATCTGTTCGGTGGCCAACCATGCCTTTCCTATTCGTGTATTAACATCCCAGTGGATGAGATTTTACTACCTAGGTAATGTGAATTGTTCAACTGCAGTTGCACTCGTACGTTTATCTTCGAAACTAATTCCTTTGAATAGCTAAGAAGCTTTATTCCCATGGGTACAGCATAATAACAATTTCCCAAATGTGTCTTCCTATGCAGCTAGGGACTGTTGGAGTCATTTCTGGAAAGATTTTAATTGTATAAGGCATATTTTTATATGAGATTCTTTCACTCGCCCTCTTACTGTCCTCCTTACTTTAAAAGAGTTGTCCGTCTCACAGCTCTAACCCACCTCTGGGTAATCTTTACGAGAAACAGATGGCTATCTTCCTCCCTATACGCACTTAGACCTTCTCCTTCGCTGACGGTATCGATCCGCTAAGACGGCATTAATTTTATCTCACACCGATCTCCCGCCAAAAAAAAAAAAAAAAATCTGAAAATCCATTTAAAAATAGGTTAATACTTCCTCTACAAGTCTGGAAAAATAATTGAATTTTAGGTGTTTTCGAGTTACTCAGATCTTTGAACGGACCCGAAGCCATATTCTTGTACGTTACACTTAGTGTAAACAAGACAGTAAACCTGAAGTAAATAAAATATAAAAACAAATAAATTATCGTTGCGAATAATTAATTCGGAAGTATTTGTGATTATATACGTTGAGAATGGACACAATGACCCGAGTTCAAATCCTGAACGTAGTATTTCCCCAAGGAAAGTATTATCAGCGTTATTCGGACTATTGTCCTTATCTTTATTGTTATCTGTACAACGTTTCGGCCGATATGCCCTCCGGCCTTCTTCAAGTATTTCTTGTCGGAATCGGGAGCCATCACAGAACTTTGAATCTAACCCTTTTATTCAGTAAACGGGGGTATCCTGTTCTCATTCCGCTAACCATAGCTGGGGTAGGAGTTGTGTTAATTATTTTTCTATGTTACTGCCGCCTCTTAGGATTGAACCCGGAATCCAGAGATAACTGTCACTTATAACTGTCTTAAATTAACTACCTTATTCACTACGCCATATGTCCAATTGGAAAGAAACGTTGTACAGATAACAATAAAGATGGGGACAATAGTCCGAATAACGCAGATAATACCCTTAGGAAAGGTATGTATTATGGTAATTTACCACGCACGCATGAACTATTCCAACTATAAATAGCAGCAGGTTCTGCACTTAAGGGAGAGTTAATATTTCAGTGGATAGCCGATAAGACAGTCACGCGTGTACCCGACTCATTGATATATATATGTACTACTGTTCTTTGTTAATATATTTGTTTAACTCATTTCCTCTTTTGTGTCTTTATTCTGGCCCCTAAACAGACCACAACAATATGTACAATTATTCTCTCTCAAAAGAGGCAAAAAAAGAATTAAAAATTCTTAATATTACGCGGAGAGAGAGAGAGGAGAGAGCGGAGAGGAGAGAGAGAGAGAGTTAAAATCAAGATTATTATACTTTTTACATGAAATATTTTGCCATACCTCTCTTAGGCAAAATAAACTAACGTTGTGATAATTAAATTATCATACTGTGGTATATGCACAGGTCTTACTAGTTATAATTATTTTATTATGGATGTTTAAGAGAATTATTTGGCGGTATGTTAATCACATTCGAACTTGTTTATAATGTTTCCTATGTGTATTTTTTTTATCTTCTATTTTTGATATTTCTCCCAAGACAACAAAATTTCGACCAAATACATTTTTTAATACTTTTTTTTATCTTTACGAAAAATACGAAAGCTAGGCACAAATGACAGATCATTTTTTAAAATAGAAATAAAATGCTATACAGAAAAAAAAAATATAAGAAAGAAAGAAAGAAGAAGAAAAGAGAGAGAGAGTAGGGGAAATATAGTGAAAGGGGTGAGCGTGTCAAAGTGATAACGCTAATCTGTTTCAATCGAATATAATATAAAGATGAAAAGGACAGAAAAGAAAAAAATGAGAGAGAGAGAGAGAGAGAGAGGAGAGAGAGAGAGAGAGGAGAGAAGAGAGAGAGAGAGAGAGAGAGAGAGATCAAACTATTTCGTAAAGCTCTTAAGTAAACAGGTCAAATTATCATGCTGTGGTATATCCACAAGTCCTGCTAGTTATAATTAACGTATTATGGATTTTTAACAGAATTATTTTGCGGTATGTTAATCATATTCGAACTTGTTATTATTCTTTTTCCTATGTGTATTTTTTTATCTTCTATTTTTGATATTTCTCCCGAGACAACAAAATTTCTACTAAATACATTTTGAAATATTTTTTATCTTTACGAAAAACAAATTGAATCAATTTCAATCGAACATCATGAAAAGATGAAAAGAAGGAAAGAAAGAAAAAATAGATTATCAAGATTATTCTACTTTTTACATATTGAACTATTCCGCAATAGCTCTTAAGATAAATATCAAATGTTAAAAAATAATTGGATTATTTAACAGGTCCTACTAGTATGTGTTACTACTTTATCAATGACTCTCTTCTGTTTCTCTCTCTCCTCTTTCTCTATGTCTTCTCCTTCCCTCTCGCTCTCTCCTCTTTCTCTGTTTTCTCTCTCTCTTTCCTCTCTCTATAATCTCTCTTTCTCCTCTTCTCTTTCTCTTCTTTCCTTTCTTTCTTCTCTCTTTTTTCTCTTCTCCTCTCTTCTCATCTTTTTCTTCCTCTCTCTCTCTCCTTTTCTCTGTTTTTCTCTTCCTCTCTTTCTCCTCTCTTCGTCTCTCTGTTTTTTCTCTCTCTCTTTCCTCTCTCTTTCTCTATTTTCTCTCTCCCCCTCTCTCTTTCTCTTTTCTCTCTCTCTCCCTCTCTCTTCCTTCTCTCTTTTTCTCTCTCCCCTCTCTTCTCTCTCTGTTTTTCTCTCTCTCTCTTTCCCTCTCTTTTCTCTATTTCTCTCTCCCCCTCTCTCTTCTCTGTTTTTTTCTCTCTCTCTTTCCTCTCTCCTTTCCTTCTCTTCTACTCCTCTCTTTCTTTTTTCTCTCTCTCTCCTCTCCTCCTCCTTCCCCTCTTCTCTTTCTCTGTTTTTCTCTCTCTCTTCCCTCTCTCTTCTCTATTTCTCTCTCCCCTCTCTCTTTCTCTGTTTTTTCTCTCTCTTTCCCTCTCTCTTTCTCTTCTTTCTCTGTTTTTCTCTCTCTCTCTCTCTCTTGTTTTTTCTCTCTCTCCCCTCTCTCTTTCTCTTTTCTCTCTCTCTCTCTCTCTCTCTCTTTCTCTGCTCTCTCTCTTCTTTCTCTCTCTCTCTTCTCCCTCTTCTCTATTTTTCTCCTCTCCCCCTCTCTGTTTCTCTTCTCCGGTTAAAGACTATCTCAATATTCCACACTGTTCATACCTTCAATAAACACAACCGTAAGATTTTAGAGAAATAGAATTAGTTTACCTATTTACGCAAGGTGACACTGACATTGAGTTAGCACCTTTTGTCACGAAGCACTTCGAGAACCAATATATAGAGACAAGACCTTCAAGAGGACACGGCTCTTTTATTGCCTCCTTTTGACCACTGTCCAGTCGCTGTGTGGTGTTGGCATTGTGAATTCTAGTCGGAAATTATCTTACCTACGGGTATATAGATTCATTAACTGGACACTTGACCTCGGCTTTCTCTACTCTAGTTTATAACATTGGCCATTTGTATATGAATACTGATAGTTATTCATCTAAGTGTGATAGGTCCAAACGGAATGGCAGGAATGCATATCAGATGGGGGGGAGGAGAAGAGATAAATCAGTTACTATGTCTCCCTTGCATGTTACAACAGGGGTGGCGTCTGGTGTAATGGTTAGAGTCGTAGGAAATGGACTCGTCGATCCAAGTTCAAATCGTGGACGAGACTGTTTGCATTTCACATAGTACCAATGTCCTTGTAAAAGGTATGCATCCAGCTAGTAGAGTAGACTGGGATCTTTAACCTTGGTTAGGTAACCAGTCTAGGAGAAGGTAACTCTGAATTTCAAACCAGTTAAACTCAACTTAAGAAATTGACCTTGTGTCACATCCTGCTCGTACGGACGGGGTTGATAAATACCTAGAAAAAGCGTCCTTCCAAGAGTATTTTGTGGTACATCTACCTCAACTTACCACCAAGTAAGGATGTGACACATTATGGAAATACGGACCATATTACCTTTAGGCACCCCTTTTCGATCTCGATTAAGAAATGATATGTTTTTCATTTACATCGTCAATATCCGGTTGTTTGTTAGGGGTTAGGGTTAGGGGTTAGGGTTAGTTTTATAATTTAAAAAAAATCTAAAAATCGTCTGTTAAAACAACCAGATATTGACAGTGTAAATGAAAAATATGTCCTTTCTTAATCGAGATCAAAAAGGGGTGCCTAAAGGTCATATGGTTTGGAAATACATCTACAAAAATACACCAATAAAGGAAACTTTTATCTCACACTCTAACAGTTTTTGACATTAAACAAAATCAAAACAAATGAAGTTAATGAAAATTATTTATACCAAGTTGAAGATATTAAGAACTAAGAAACATAGAAACCTTTATGAAAATGGCCTGTTTCGGTATTAAATGACCCGTAAAAGGTTGATATGCCGTAAAACAAATCAAACTAAACCACTTAGTGAAAATGATTCATACCAATATGAAAATATCAAGAACTTGAAACAGAAACTTTTATCAAAATAAATTGTTTCGGTATTAAATGAGCCGAAAAGAATTGGTAGGTCGTAAAATATACAAACCAAACAAAGTTAATAAAAATTATTTATACCAATTTGAAGATATTAAGAACTTGAAACAGAAACTTTTATCAAGATCACTTATTTGGGCATTAAATGACCCGAAAAGGGTTGATATGGTGTAAAACAATTAAACCAAACTAAAACTTAAAAGAAAATGAAACTCTTAAGAAACAACGACACAAAATTGAAAATGTAAACGTTCAGTGAACGTGATTGCCTAATATATAAGCATAAAATAACCCTAGACGGGTTGACGTGCCGTTAAAACCAACCAATCAACCATTATTTATAAATTATTGCAAATGATTCGATTGGAAATTTAAAAAAAATTGTCACAATTTTTTGGTAAAGCTCTATACATAAATTATCACCCACCCCAACAAAGAAAGACTGATAAGTTTTCAGGGATATAAAAGAAACATTGCTAGGGATGAACCTGTAGTCTCTGAAACGATTTATTTGGACTGGTTGCGCTACCGCACCCCTCCGAAATAAAATGCATTTCAGCACTATTTTATTACGAAGCAGATACAAAAATGCCACCAGGCCTCGACATATTGCCGGAAGTTCGAGTGTAGGATGAGGGGTAGGATGACAAAATCGGTCATACTACTATTCAAGTTCTAATTAACTAGATACATCCACTGACACATCCACACAAAAAAAGAAACATTTACACTCTCCTCCTTGCACTGTTGACCGTGGGTGGCGATCCGTGATGCTTAAGGATAGAACCCAGGTGGATGAGCAGTTCATGACTTGCAATATTCCACTTTGGCCCTCTCTTGGGCTAGACGGGCGGTCGGAGAGGCCTCCTCCGATCAATCGGCTTGTCACGTCAAGCGCTAGCACCTATATGATTTTCCCAACCCTATTGCTCTTATGGCAAGCCCCAAGCCCTTTTTATCATATGGGTGCTAGAAGGCGGTGGCTGCGGGTCTACATGTCCTGGGAATGACGTTAAACTCTATCTGATGGTGAGGTTCCAGTTTTGAAGGTTTGGGGAATGTGGAGCACCCCTTCATCACCATTGCTCCCTGGTCCACTCTGACCCGGAGTGGTAGTACATGTTAGGGTCCCATCTATGGGTTAAATAGAAAAATGTATTTATAAAAAAATTGTATTATCCATTAAGTATTGATTTATTTCAAAACTTTATTGGCATTAAATGACCCACTGAGGTTGATATGCCGTAACCCCCCCCCAAAAAAACCCCATTAATACTATTATATAAATTATTATTTCCTTGTTCATTTAACCTACTTAAAATATCACCACGTAAAAATCACAAATGGTATGAACTTTATTTACAATTCACGAATGAAATAAAGGGGAGGGATTAAAATTGAACAAAAATCCCCAAGAAAAGGAAAAGCATTCAAAACAATAACTCACCAGAGTCACCTGCAATCATCTTGACGTCACAACCTTACGTAATATGCGTAATTACGCGCAGGCGCACACATAACATTTTTTTAAAATAAAAAAATGGAAGTGAATCCGACAGTATGCAATATTTTAAAAATTGAAAAAAGACACAAGTTTCATAAACGAGTAATAATTATTACGCCTACGTTGCAATGTTTCGGTCTGTTTAGATAGACCTTCATCAGGGCTTTCGTTGATTTAAGGAAAAAATAAAATAAATTATTACTGAAAACAAAAAGTCTGCGAGCCTCTGTTTTTTGGTGTGTGGGGCTTCTTTTTGTTGATCTTGAAATGTGAGGAAGAAAAGATCAATTTAAAATTGTTGATAAACGTCAGCGTCTTAAATTTAAACTACGTAACAGCATCCCCATTTATGCTAAGTAAAATATGTGTGTGTGTATTTTTATTTAATTTTAATAAATGGAAAAATAGCCTATTTAATTGAAGTTACTGCATAAACCTTTTTTTACTACGTGATGAGTATGGGTATGTATATTTGTGTGTATGTGTTGTGTGTGTGTGTGTGTGTGAATTTCATTTAGTATTTTATTTAGTTATAATTAAATTTTTACATTTTAGATTTCATATATATATACATTTTTCTCCCTCATATTTGATCAACAAAAAAGAAACCCAACACACCAAAACCAGAAGCTTGCAGACTTTTTGTTTTCAGTAATGATTTATTTTACCCTTAAACCAACGAAAGCCCTGATGATGGTCAAAATAAACAGACCGAAACACTGCAG
This sequence comes from Doryteuthis pealeii, assembly GCA_023376005.1. NCBI lineage: Eukaryota > Metazoa > Mollusca > Cephalopoda > Myopsida > Loliginidae > Doryteuthis > Doryteuthis pealeii. The sequence continues at coordinate 89,475,317 of CM042154.1, read as the reverse complement.
CGTAGGCGTAATAAACATTATCCGTTTATGAAACTTGTGTTTTTTCAATTTTTACAATATTACATAACATAATTTATAAGTAATAAATATAAATGTTCCGTATATCCTGTGGAAGGCAAAATGGAGGTATGAGAAGTTCAGTGGAATGACAAATAGAAGAGGACACGAAACAATTTGTTGATGCAAACTGATATTGAATTGACCCCCAATTTCATCGGTCCTCAAAATCAACTCTGAGGAAAATAAAGGTTAAATCACCAAACTGAACTAAACCTTACTTCTCTGAATTTTTGACCTAAGGCTTGATAACTTGTATTATTTTTATTATTCGGACTATTGTCCTCATCTTTATTGTTATCTGCACAACGTTTCGGCCAATCGGATTTCCGGCCTTGTTTAGGTGTTTCTGATGAAGATGGTTTCTGAGTCCAACAAAAAATACTTGAAGAAGGCCGGAGGGCACATCGGCTAAAAGTTGTGCTGATAACAATAAAGACAAGGACAATAGTCCGAATAATACTAATAATACAAATGAACTGAATCTATTCTCCAACGTAAGATTTTGACTAAGCCCCCACCATAAAAAATGGTGTAAATTTACACACACAGACTCTCTCTCTCTCTCTCTCTCTCTCTCTCTCTCTCTCTCTCTCTCTCTCTCTCTACACACACACACACACACACACGCGCGCGTGCGCGCACACACAGATATATATATATATAAGTACAACCAATAATCAATTATAATCTATCTATCTATCTATTTATCTATCTATCCATCTGTCTAAGTATACTCGTAGTATATCTATCTATCGATCTATCTATCTATTTATCCATCTATCTATTTATCTATCTAGCCATCTAAGTATACTCGTAGTATATCTATCTATCTATCTATCTATCTATGTCTACTCATAATACACCTATCTATCTATCTATCTATCTATCTATCTATCTATTTATCTATGCTCATAATCCACCTATATATCTATGTCTGATCATAATCTATCTATCTATCTATCTATCTATCTATCTATCTATCTATCTGTGACAGTCGGCTCATTATCTATCTATCTATCTATCTATCTATTTATCCATCTATATCTGCTCATAATCCACCTATCTATCTATCTATCTATCTATCTCTATCTAATCTATCTATCTATCTATCTATCTATCTATCTATCTATCTATCTATCTATCTATCTATATTATATATATATATATATATATATTATATATATGACAGTCTGCTCATTATCTATCTATCTATCTATCTATCTATCTATCTATCTACCCTTCCTGCCAGATATTAACGCCTGACAAACCAAAAAATACATTTGCTACCCATCTTTTCAGCAGACTCCGACTCCCCATCATTAATTCAATCATCACGATCCTATTACCAAACGGAAACATTAGTGTATCGCAGTTCGGAACGATTCCCTTCTTTTTAATATCAGAATGTTTACTTCCCATTTATGCCGCATTTGAGATGAAACCTTTTCGTCTCTCAGTAACCGACCCGACAGCCAAAACCCGGCGATCATACCGGCCAATAAATCGTGCCACTCTCTGCACAAATGTGAGACCGCTTAAAGAAATGAATGATGCAGTCAAATTTAAGCAAACTGGTTGCTTCGATCTTTTGTTATTGAAGGCGACGACGGCGGCGGCGGCGGCGGAGCGGGGGCGTGGGGGTACGAGGGGGAGAGGAGCAGTGATTCTAGTTTGAGGCTGGGGAGGTGCTGCTGTTAGACAGAGACCAGATGGTTGAGCAATGAACATTATTTACTAGCGACAGGCTCTCCTCTTCTGGCGATTAGATTAAGATCGGTTAAGAGTGGTTGACATTGTTCGGTGGGGGGAGCCAAGAGTCTTGGTGGGGGGGGGACAAGAGTTTGGTGAGGGGGGGGACAAGAGAGGGGGAGGGGCAATATGTTTGAGATCATGGATGCGAAATATTTATGAATGCGTGATTGATTTGAACGGTGATGGGAAATATGGAAATAGGAAATGTTTATAGAAGAAGAAGAAGAAGCGAGAGAGAGAGAGAGAGAGAGAGAGAGAGAGAGAGAGAGAGAGAGAGAGAGAGAGAGAGAGAGAGAGAAGACATGGTGATACCAAACGTGAATTCAAAATGCTAAATGAGGAAAATGAAGAAAGAGAGAAGAGAGAGAGAGAGAGAGAGAGAGAGAAGAGAGAGAGAGAGAGAAAGGAGAGAGATAGAGATAGAGGAGAGAGAGACGGGGAGGGAGAGTAGGAGAGGAAGGGAGAGACGATCGTAAATGTTAATTGGAAATGCTTATAGAAGAAGAAGAACGAAGAAGGGGAGAGAGAGAGAGAGAGAGAGAGAGAGAGAGAGAGAGAGAGAGAGAGAGAGAGAGAGAGAGGTGGGGGTAAATGTTTAGAAAAGATGAATAAGGGGGTAGAAGGAAAATCTAAAATGACTGCAAAGGAGGAAGTATTAGAAAGAAAGAAAAAAGAAAGAAAAGAAAAAAGAAAAAAGAAAAAAAAGCAAAAAAAACAAAAACAAAAGGGGGTTTAATACACCCGAGCTGAGGATAAATATAAGAAAGAGGTTAAAACTGAGATAATAACAGATAATATAAGTATAGGTTACGAAAAAAAGACAAAAAAAAAAGACCGAACAATGCCACACATATAATGAAAAAATTGAAGTCGATGTAGTGGCTTATTGTCGGTACCAGCCAGACAGCGAAGGAGTCTATCCCATTTTCACTAGTACTGTGTTTGAAGTGGAGCACCACACCTACCATCATCTCCCCACTCTATCCCACAGTTCGAAGCTGCACTATTCATGCGAGTGAATTGGCGAATGCCGTTATCGAACCTGGGACATAGGGGTTCCTAAGCGGATGTTCTACCGACTGAGATAAACTCCTCACTCCCTCCCAAAAAAAAAAAAACCCCACAGGTAATAAGTTAGTGAAGAAAAATAGATAAATTATCGAAATAAATCAAGCGATAAAAAGAAAATACAAAAAGGATAAAATGGATACGTTTGTGAGAGTAAATGCAATATATGAGAATAATAAGGAGAGAAATATTCAGTGGGTTAAATGCCGAGACTTTTATGAAAGAGGCATTTAATAACAACTTATTGTAAATAGGTCTGTTGGTTGGTTTTGAAGGCTATAACAATGTAAGTGTAAAGAAAAAAAAGGTAACTATGGTGTTGTTTGTTAACCTGTGATTTATTCTTAATATTTCGAGATAAAAATCCCTTCTACAGTAGATCTCCAGAACGGAAGTTGTTGCTAGTGGCTGTTCATTTGTCCTGTCTCATGCCTTTCACATTCTCTGTCTGTGTGTATGCCTTAATTTCCATGAAATTCACTGCTAGCAGCTAAATGACCAAAGTTAAACAGTAATAAGCTTGTTCAATTCTTAATTGGGTGACCACTTATGCAATAGTAGGTACTTTTTTATCAACATAACAAGTGTTTGTTTGTGTGTGTGTGTGTGTGTGTGTGTGTGTGCGTGTGTGCGTGCGTGCGTGCGCGCGCTTATGTTTGTGTGTCTGTTCAGTTTTTTTTGTTGTCTTTTTGTTTTTTTTATTATTATTCCAGATCTAGCTCGTCCTCTAAACATAAATTTTTTTTGTTTACTAACAGGACCATCTGATTCCTTTTTTTTTAAATATGTGTCTGTGATTAACATTCCAGATTTTGTTTGGTTATTTATGGTTATTGTAAATATTATTGTAAATAGTTTGTGGCTTTGTGCCACAAATTTGCATATGATATGCTAATTGTATGATTACAATTAATGCTGAATGTGTAGCCCAATCATGTCAAACACGGGGCCTGCGGGCCACATGCGGCCCTCAGCTATTAGAGTTGACTTGAGTAGTAATATAATTTCGGTTACAGACAAATACACAATCTCCATTATAATGAGAAAGGAATCAAAACTATATTTGGTTTGGTTTGGTTTTATGGCATATCAACCCTTTTCATATCTTTTAATGCTGAATTATGTTGATAAACAAAGTACCTCCTATTGCTTAAATGGTCACTCAATTAAGAATTGAACAGGCTTATTACTGCTTAACTCATCTAGCAGTGAACATGTTTCATGGGAATTAAGGCATACGGAAGATAGAGCTATACAATTGTAATAGAAAACTATCACAGGGGCGATCCACAAGCAGACATCACTCACAAACGGCACTTTTAGAGTTTCTAAAAGTTTTTTCCAAAAATTCGTGGGCAAAAACGGTTGTTTATTTTCCTTAGGGTAATGTGTTGTGTTGTATCGTTGAGGTGGTAAAAGATACACAGAGAAATAGTATGCTTGATATATATGTTATTCAGCACTTGTATCTGGTGCTAACAGATACTTATAACATAAAACAAGAAGTAGTACAATTCACAAGACAAGTGTACAAGAATGAGGTGGGGCAAATGTCTGTAGTCAAACGCAGTGATTTCGTCTGAATATATTTTCCCGACTTTATCATTGCTACGTCAACTCTTATAAGGCTATGAGCCAGTCCATCTTGTAGGGGTGTTAACTCCCCTACAACATGTTGTTAAGAAACAGAGTCTGTTATCAAGGCATTGTCTCTCACCTCTTCCTTTGAGTTACGGAAGGGGGAGGCTAACTCAGTCAATGGACATGTGCGAGTCTTTCCTCTTGCCTTCTCCTACTTTCAATCAACACATGGCTATAATTGAAAGTGACAGTGACACTTGTACATTTCATTATTTGAATATGTATTTATTGGATTTTAGTTGATAAAGAAATTAATGATAGAATTCATCACTTTGTTCTGTTAATGTAGAAGAAGGATTTAATGAGTGAGTAGTCGTGTGTGACTCTCACGACAGACATATGTAATCCTTGCAGCCCCCATGACAGACATATGTAATCCATGCAGCCCCCATGAGATACATATGTAATCCATGCTGACTCATGACATACATAGTAACCCATACAGCCCTCATGACATGCATATGTAATCCATGCAGCCCCCATGACATACATATAAAATCTATGCGGCCCTACGGGGCTACTAAGTTTGACATGTCTGGTGTAGCCTACAAGTCGAGTTCATATCCCAAATGAACCTTCTTGCGTCCACATTATCTATCTACCACTAAATTCTTCCTCTGTTGACTTTAGACACTTCTGAAAACCAACAAAGGCTAAATATTAATTGAATATAAATGTAGTTTTATTTACGCCGTCAGAATTTAAGAATATATATATATATATATATATATTTATATATATAATAATATATATTAAATATATATATATGAGAAGAAAATATTTAAAAATATAACAAACACAGGATGTTACGATCAAGAAACAATTTTTTAGTGTCAATACTTAAGCATTTCGGTATTTTGTACCATCTTCAGGACACTGTTAAGTAATGATTATGTGAGGGACAAAATAAAAGATGTTAAGTGTATAGTGGTTGTGTGAATCTGATGCTATTAACCGTTAATTTTTATATGCGCGTTTGTTTACGAAAAGCAAATGACGTGATCAATGCATGTGCAAAAATGGAAGGTGAAGATCATATGATGACGCATGCTTTAACATGAATAAGCGGAGAACGAAAAGTTAATAAAGATATACCGTATTTCATGTAATATATATATATATATATATATATATATATATATATATATATATATTCTAAACTCTGATGGCGTAAAAATACTTCTCGGCACGTTAATTTGTAATTACAACATGCAATTTTTTTGCCCTGATAAAAATACATAAAGGAAATAACCAATACATAGGCATACCATCTGCAAATAATCAACCGGCACTAGTATAATGGCCAAAAGAAAAAATACAGAAAGAATTGCCTAAGTTGAATATGCTAAAGTGCTCAATATACGTAGTAGAGCAATTAATAATAAAATAAAGCCTAATGAGTCAGATACTATCTACCTAGGTTTATCCAAACGGATCATCAGGATAATTCTGTCAGTAGTTTCTGACTCATTAGGCTTTTCTCTATTCTCTCTCTCTTCTCTCTCTCTCCCTCTCTCTGGGTCTGTCTGTCTATCTGCCCCCCTCTCTCTCTCTCTCTTTCTCTCTCTCTCTCTCTCTCTCTATATATATATATATATATATATATATATATAAATGTAAGGTAATCCAAATCACTGGTTGTGAGAGATGACTCTATTTGGGATCTTCAAAATCTCACTGTATAACCATACTGTATGATCTTGTAGGTGCAAACATATACTCATACAAGGATGTTTTAATAAATCCCTCAAGAGAGCTCAATGTATAATAATCAATAAATTAGATTATATACAGAGCAATATTTAACTTTCAAAGAAAGAAAAACTTTACAAACCGTTATAATTTATTTCAACCAGAAACACAAAAAATAGTAATTATAATCAAAAAATAATTTTCATAATTTTTATAATTTTTTGAGTTTCTGGTTGAATTATAACGGGTTGACGGTTTGTTAAGTTTTTCTTTCTTTGAAAGTTATATATATAATATAATATTACATGGATGAGAGAGAGAGAGAGAGAGAGAGAGAGAGAGAGAGAGAGAGAGAGAGAGAGAGAGAGAGATGGGTATGTGTGCGTTGGTGCGTTGGTGAATGTTCGTGTGCATGTTATGCGCAGAGAATTTGAAATTGAAACGGTTTTCTTAAAACTTTTCTTGAATTTATTTCACTCATTTTGACTCATTAATCATGTAACTGAATCTATAATTCGAGTATATTTTATAATTTATTATATTCTCGTGTAATAAACCTTTTCTGTCTGCCTTTTATGTTTACCTGTTTTATTTCATCTACAACTAACGTCTGCATTTCGCACGATTTCTTATTGTTTTTCTTTCTCAAAACCATCTATTTAATTAAATCAATATTTGTATTTTAACTCCTTTCCTTCCTTCTGTATCTCCATCTTTATGTCTTTCTTTCTCTCCTTCTTTCTCTACTTCTTTCAGTTATCTTTTCTTTCTTTTTGTTCTTTCTTCTATTATATACAAAACCATCTAATCAATTAAATCAATATTTGTATTTTAATGTCCTTCTTTCCTTCTTACTCTCTTTCTTTATCCTCATTTTTCTCTCCTTCTTAAACTCCTTCTTTCACTCCTCATTAAACTCTTTCTTTCACTCTTTCTTACACTCCTTCTTTATCTCCTTCTTACTATCCTTCTTACTCTGCTTCATACTCTCCTTCTTCCTCTTCTTCCTACTCTCCATATTTTTCTCTTTGTTTCCCCATCTTTCTCTCCTTCTTACTCTCCTTCCTACTATTCTTCTTTCTCTCTTCTTTCTCTTCTTCCTACTTTCCATCTTTCCTTCCTAATCACATTTTTTCTCTCTTTCTGTCTCTCCTTCTTACTCTCCTTCTTTCTCTTCTTCCTACTCTCCTTCTTTCTTCCTTCTTAATATCCTTCTTCTCTCCTTCTTTCTCTTCTTCTTTCTCTTCTTCCTACTCTCCTTCTTTCTCTTCTTCTTTCTCTTCTCTTCTTCTTCTCTCTTTCTTTCTCTTCTTCTTCTTCTCTTCTCTTCTTCTCTTTCTTTCCTCTTCTTCTTTCTCTTCTTCCTACTCTCCTTCTTTCTCTTCTTCTTTCTCTCTTCCTACTCTCTTCTTCTCTTCTTCTACTCTCCTTCTTCTCTACTTCTTTCTCTTCTTTCTCTCTCTTTCTCTCTCTTCTTCTTTCTCTTCTTCCTACTCTCCTTCTCTTCTTCTTTCTCTTCTTCCTACTCTTCTTCTTTCTCTTCGTTCTCTCTCTTCCTACTCTCTCTTCTTCTCTTCTTCTATCTCCTTCTTTCTCTTCTTCTTTCTCTCTTCCTACTCTTTCTTCTTTTCTTCTTCCTACTCTCCTTTTTCTCTTCTTCTTTCTCTTCTTCCTACTCTCCTTCTTTCTCTTCTTCTTTCTCTTCTTCCTACTCTCTTCTTCTTTCTTCCTCTCTTCCTACTCTCTTCTTCTCTTCTCTTCTTTCTTTCTCTCTTCTTTCTCTTTCTTCTTTCTCTTCTTCTTCTTCTTCTTTCTCTCTTCTACTCTTCTTCTTTCTCTTCTTCTTTCTCTTCTTCCTACTCTTCTTCTTTCTCTTCTTCTTCTTCTTCTCTTCTTCTTTCTTCCTTCCTACTCTTCTTCTTTCTCTTCTTCTTTCTCTTCTTCCTACTCTCTTCTTTCTCTTCTTCTTTCTCTTCTTTCTACTCTCCTTCCCTTTCCTCTTCTTTTTCTCTCTTCCTCCTCTTCTTCTTTCTCTTCTTCTTTCTCTTCTTCCTACTCTTCTTCTTTCTCTCTTCTTCTCTCTTCTTCGCTACTCTATCTTCTTTCTCTTCTTCTTTCTCTTCTTCCTACTCTCCTTCTTTCTCTTCTTCTCTTTCTACTCTCCTTCTTCTCTTCTTCTTTCTTCTTCTTCCTACTCTTCTTCTTTCTCTTCTTCCTACTCTTCTTCTTTCTTCTTCCTACTCTTTCTTCTCTTCTCTTCTTCTTCTACTTCCTTCTTTCTCTTCTTCTTTCTCTTCTCCTACTCTTCTTCTTTCTCTTCTTCTACTCTTCTTCTTTCTCTTCTTCCTACTCTCCTTCTTTCCTTCTTCTTCTCTCTTTTCTTTCTCTTCTTCCTACCTTCTTCTTTCTCTTCTTCCTACTCTCCTTCTTTCTCTTCTTCTTTCTCTTCTTCCTACTCTTTCTTTCTCTTCTTCTTACTCTTCTTCCTACTCTTCTTCCTACTCTCCTTCTTTCTCTTCTTCTTTCTCTCTTCCTACTCTCCTTCCTTTCTCTTCTTCTTTCTTCTTCCTTCTTTCTCTTCTCTACTCTCTTCTTTCTCTCTACTCTCCTTCTCTTCTTCTTCTCTTCTTCCTATCTCTCTCTTTCTCTTCTTCCTTACTCTCCTTCTTTCTCTTCTTCTTCTTTCTTCTACTCTCCTTCTTTCTCTTCTTCTTACTCTTCTTCCTACTCTTCTTCCTACTTTCCTTCTTTCTTCTTCTTCTTTCTCTTCTTCCTACTCTCCTTCTTTCTCTTCTTCTTTCTCTTCTTCCTACTCTTCTTCTTTCTCTTCTTCCTACTCTCCCTTCTTTCTCTTCTTTCTTCTCTTCTTCCTACTCTTCTTCTTTCTCTCTTTCTTCCTACTCTTCTTCTTTCTCTTCTTCCCTTCTACTTCTTTCTCTTCTTCTTTCTCTTCTTCCTACTCTCCTTCTTTCTCTTCTTCTTATCTTCTTCCTACTCTTCTTCCTCTCTCCGCTTCTTTCTCTTCGTTTTTCTCGTTCTTCCTAACTCTTCCTTCTTTCTCTTCTTCTTTCTCTTCTTCCTTCTTTTGCTTTCTCCTTCTTCTAACTGCTTTCTATCTTTCTCTTCTTCCTACTCTTCCTTCTTTCTGGCTTCTTCTTTCTCTTCTTCCTACTCTTCTTCTTTCTCTTCTTCCTACTCTCCTTCTTTCTCTCTTCTTTCTCTTCTTCCTACTCTTTCTTCTTTCTCTCTCTTCTTCCTAGCTCTTCTTCGTTTCTCTCTTCCTACTCTCCTTCTTTCTCTTCTTCTTTACTCTTTTCCTACTCTTCTTCTTTCTCTTCCTTCTACTCTTCTTCTTTTCTCTTCATTTCCTACTCCTCCTTTCTTTCTCTTCTTCTTTCTCTTCTTCCTACTTCTCCTTCTTTCTGCTCTTCTTACTACTCTTCTTCTACTCTTCTTCTACTTCCTTCTTTCTCTTCTTCTTTCTCTTCTTTCTACTCTCTTCTTTCTTCATTCTTCCTTTCTCTTCTTCGCTACTTCTTTCTTCTTTTTCTCTTCTTCCTACTCTCCTTCTTTCTCTTCTTTCTTTCTCTTCTTCCTACTCTCCTTTTTTCTCTTCTTCTTTCTCTTCTTCCTACTCTTCTTCTTTGTCTTCTTCCTACTGCAATCTTCCTTCCTAATCACATTTGTTTCTCTCGTCTTCTTTTATCTCCTTCTTTCTACTCATTCTCTTCTTCTCTCCTTCTTTCCTCCTTATCGCTTCTTCTCTCCTTCTTTCTCTCACTCTTCTTCACCTCTTCCTTCTTTCTTGTGTCTTTCATTTGTTCTTTCTTCTTCTTAAATACAAACCATCTATCCAATCAAATATACTTTTGTATTTTAACGGCCTTCCTCCTTCTTCTTCTCCTCCCTTCTTTCTCACCGCCTGTCTTTCTTTTTGTTCTACTTTCTCTTGAATGCAAATTATACAACCTATAAAGTATTAAAAATAAACAACATTTCATATTAAAAATATTAATATGTCTTTGACGTGCAGTCGTACGTGCAATTGCTCATGCGATTATCTGATCATTTCAGTTTTATCAAAGTTGATATCTGTGAAAATGGTCGATTTTACGCTAACTTATTTCGCTCAGAAGTTTTAAATTGAAATTGCATCATGATTATAGGATTATTGAGTTGTCACTTCTGACATCGTCATTTTACATCAGATTATCTATATCGTTATAATCATCATTAACTTGATCCTTACATAATATATTTAAATCATTATACATTCATATCATCTAAACGTTCACTACTTTTAATCATCTAACTAGAACACTCAACCGAACGAATACCTATTCATCTATGATAACTATCAATATTTATACCTGTATATCTTGTATATACACTTATATATAAATCTATTTATCAATATACACTATTCAGAAACCTGTTCATCTATATAATTTACCCTATAGATAAACCTGTTCATCAACTATCTACCTATATACAACGTATTTATCAATTTATCTACTATATTATTTAAACTCCCCTCTCTCTCTCCCTGTCTCCTCTATCTCTCCTCTCATCTCTCTCTCTCTCTTCTCTCTATATATATATATATATATATATATATATATAATATATATATATAATATATATATAGAGAGAGAGAGAGAGAGAGAGAGAGAGATGGAGGCGCGTGGGCTAGTGGTTAGAGTCGTGAAAAATGGACTTGTTGATTCGAGTTCAATTCCTAGACGAAGCTGTTGGCATTTCACATAGCGCTAATACCCTTGGGAAAGGTATGAATCCATATATTCTCCTCCAGCTATGGGTTAAATAGTAGGGCTGACGGGCTCTTCAGCCTTGGGTAAGTACTCAGTCTAGGAGAGGGATAACTCTGAATTCAAAATTCCTAAGGTCGGTCGTTGATTGGGGTTTGTGGCAACCTTGATGCACCAATTCTTTCCTATCGACTGTGCAAAAAGTGTAGATGCCAACACAAGACTTCACCACTATAACAAATCACTGTGTGGGTCCTTATTTGTCGTGTGAACCCTCGTCGAAAATCGACGAAAGAGTCATTATAATATATATATATATATATATTATATATATATATATATAATATATAAACATTTTCATCTATCAATCTACCTTTATATAAACAAATTCGTCTTTATATTACTTATAATAGCATGTATATATATTCTATCTAACAATACATAAACCTATCTATCTATCTATCTATCTATCTATAAACCTCTATATCAATATATATGCACCTATATATAATCTATTATCTTTATATCTACATTTATACAAACCAGTTCATCTATCTATCTACATATATATAACCTGTACATATATATACACCTATTTATAAACATGTTTATCTATCTATCTATCTATCTATCTATCTATCTATATATAATATATATATATATATATATATATATATTATAACAACGACTTCGCACGAGCTGGGTGTGACACATGGTCATTTCTAACCGGAATTTAACAGGCTTAAATTCAGAGTTTTCCTTCTCTTAGACTGGTTACTTAGCTCATCACCCACATTTCCCACATCTGAAGGGAAGTAGTATGGATTATATATCCTTAAGGTTATTAGCACTATGTGAAATGCAAACAGCCTCGTCCAGGATTTGAAATCGGGTCGACGAGTCCATTTCCAACGACTCTAAACATAACACCACGCACCTCCAATATATATATATTTATATTATATATATAATATACCTATTCATTCTAAATATCTACCCATATATAAACCTGTTAACATCATATTCATCTACTAACCTGTACACAAACAGCACATACACACACACACACACACACACACACACCAACACATATATCAATTTATATATATATATATTGTGTGTGTGGTGTATATATGTGTGTGTGTGTTGTGTATAATTCAAAGTCCGAAGAAAAATCTTCCTTACGTAACACAAAATAAAATTCTTTTTTGCAACATCAAGGCGTTGTGGCATTCATATCACAGGAATTAAAATTAGAAAAAAAAAATTAAAAAAATTAAGAAATATAAAAAATCTGTTTTTCAAATGCCTTTAAGAGTAATAATAGAATTCATAATTCGGCAATCTGATGAGTCGGGAGAGTAAGTCACTAAAGTCTTTTGTTATTTTTTACTTATTATATAATATATATTTATTAATATATATATATATATATTATGATATATATATATATATGTGTTGTGTGTGTGTGTGTGTCATTGTTAGTCGTAGGACACGAGCGAGATTATTTTATAATCCTGGGATGAGGCTGTTAGCTTCCCTAGTGTTAACATCCTTTCGGGAAAGAATATGAATCCTACTTTTGAAAAAATTCCTGAAATTGATCTTCAATTTTTCTAGAAAGAATTATGGTAAATAAGAAGTTCAAGGTAATTTTTTGAAAGCTCAAAAAGATGCTCTTTCTCCCCAAGAAAACCTTCATTGGTTAAAATTGACTTTAAGTGTTCAACTTTTGTGAAACCCAAGAGGATTTTTCCACCCATTGATAACATTTAATATGACATCTTAATGAGGTCCAAAAGCCCAGCCCCATGGAAGAACTTGTGGTTGCAAAAAGGCATATCTTTTTATATGTTTTTTCAAAATTTACCGCACCCAATTTGGTCAAAATTTGTTTTAACATTTTTCGGTAATGATGCTACTCACTTTATACTTCAACTTTGTAGCGATCCGTAAGAGCACTGGCCGTGAAGATTAAAATTCATTTAGTTATTGAGAATTGAATTGACTAGGACTGTTTGGGAGATGTTCGCCGCTTTTCCTCAGGGCCCGGAATATATTTATCCTATGAACGTAACTCACATAAGAAAAACGATAAAATTAGTGTATATTGTTATAAATTACATAGATACACATCGTCAACCCCCCAACACATACACATGGAATATATATATATATGTAATTAAATAGATTTTTCTGCAAATTTCGCCCCCTCCCACAGCCTTTCGTTAATTTTGTGTGTTTAAAGAATACCAAGCATCAACCCAATTATATTTCCCCTGATGAATGGCTCCTTTGGAAATACTGAATAGTATTAGAGACGAAAACTTTGGCGACTCAAAAAGCAGACTTCACGCCGACCATTAAGAAACTGTCCATTTGTATTATGTATTTTAATCTCAATTATTATGCGAAAATTCCATTTATAATTGTTAATAATGTTGGCCTTATCTAAAGTAAAATAAAGTAAATCTTCGTCGGGTGGCTCATTAAAGTCGGTATCAGCCAATCAGCGAGGGGGTCTATCCTGCCTTTTCACTAGTGCTAGAGCCAAGAGATTGTTTTTTTGCGTCCTGATTGGAGGCCGCCAAACACTCCATCAGCTCTTACGTTACCGGCACAGATCCCAGTGATACTCCATACGTCTGAAGTTGGCGAGGGCCGGTATTGAAACTAGAAACCTAGTGGTTTTCTAACCGAACGCTTCTAAACCAAATGGCCAACCCTTGGACTTACTACATAGTAATGAAAATCAATTATATATAGTATATATATATATATATATATATATATATATATATACTATATTTTATATATATATATTAGAGAGAGAGATAGTATATATATATTATATATATATAATATATATATATATATATATATAGTGAATATATATATATATATATATACATATTATATATATATATATATATATTAATAAACTATTAATATAATACAACAAATATATGTGGATGGTGACTGAGCAAATTTGCATCTTAAAAGAATATTTCTTAAAATTTAATTATTTGCTTTGATGAGTTCTCTAAATTGTTTAGTTTTATTATCTAAAGGATGATCATAAAATTTCCGTCAATAAAATCTTCTTTTTTAAACTCCATTAACAAAAAAGGAGATAATTTTAATTTATTCGTGTTCTGCCTAATTTGGTTATATAGTTAAAATCAAGAAAAAAATTTAGAAAATGAAAAAAACCGGGAGTGATGAGAGGAGCTTAGCCGTTTTGCCTTGTTCTTTTCTCTATTAATATTCCATGCGGTTTCAAAACTTTTTATGGCATTCTTGTTTAAATTGGTAGATTTCTAATCTAGTTTCTTATATTGTTATACCATAAACCACTTTAACATATTATTAATAATCTTGCTAAGTTTCTAGTATCTACTAATATGGATGACTTCGCATTCCGGTTTTTGTCTGTACAAAAATTACGTCACTTGCTTACGTCAAACCATTTATCCCAAATCGTCATACATATAGAATTAAATACACTATCAATCTGAAGCATGCAACATTAGATTGCAGTTTCCTGCATTGTTTTTTTAAAAAAACAAGTTTTAATTCTGAAATACCATGACTGGTATTATATATCTATATATAGTTTGTTTTATTTTAATAAACTATCTACAAAGTTTAACCATTTCCAAATTTGTTTTATTTTTTAATTCCTTTTAATGAGACTTGTGATTTTATTTACCTGGGTACCCAAAAAAACCCGACTTGAATATGAAGTTTTTTAACTACCAACCCCTCAGGCAATATGTTTAAAAAAACTCTTATTTTACAATCGCCCCGGCGGGTCTTTTGTTAATTTGGACTAATACAATTTAAGGAACATTTACATTATATTCGTTATTTTTCGAAATAAACTTTTAGATATAAGGCAAAATACGGCAAAAATGAATTTCGTTAACCTATTTAAATAGAATCAGAGAATAACTTCAAACCGGAATATCTAAACATTTTAAAAACAATTTACCCAAAAATTTGGCAAATACATAACTAATGTATATATCATATGGTATAATATGTATTAATATTAATAACATGACATGCAATAATATTATATGCTGTGTGATGGGGAGAATATGTGCTTTGTCGCCTTCGCTACTTTTCAAATAACTTATGACTGTTGATACTTATATGTCATTGCCATTAAGTCCACCCAAAAAAAAAGTCGTGATCATAACATAACAGTTTAAAATGCAACGAGTATAATTTTATGGAAAGCCAGGTAGTTGTAGTGTTAGAATGTCCCGTCGCTGACAAAGCCACTGCCCTGTCTTATAGTGCTTACTGATAGAGGGCCTTGAATGGGCTGAAATGTAACATTACATTGAGATCGTGACTTTTTCTCGATTTGTTCACGCTTACACTTTAAACCGAATGCACGCCTAATCATTTAGTTATAAAATAATTAATAAACAAAATTAGGTTTGGACTTCTAATTAACACCATATTTCTCCCACAATATTGTCGGCCTTTCGGCCATTTTCAAAAGCATACTGTTTGACTAACTCATTTCAATATATACTAATATACTATATGTATATATTAACTATAAATTTATTAGTGTGTGTGTGTGTCTGTGTGTTGTGTTTGTGTGTGGTGATAGAGTCTACTATGCAAGTAATCTTGATAATTTACCAGTATTGCCATTCAGAGCAAAGTTTCACTCAGCTTTCAAAGTGCTGATACCTCATATTATTCATACATATACGCCTTGTTATTTGTGTAAATCATTAACAAGTAGACGATATACAATATTGTTGTTATTGTTTAACTAATATCTACATTTAAAAAAAGATTATTGATTGATTCTTTTTTCAGTCTATTCTTACATTTATCAGCAATCTCCCATTGTTCCGCATTTCAACTAAATAAAAAAAAGACAAGTTATTTAAAAACAAAAGGCTCTCCAAACGTTTAGGAGCGCGCCTTGCCTAACGGTTATGTCTGTATGAAAGTAGGATCTTTGTGCATGTCATTTTATATCCGAAGGACGTTTTTGTTTTATTCATTCTGATGGGCATTCAATTTCTTTCTTTAAAAAAAATAAATCATTTTTTGTCTATTTAATCGATAGATGGGACCCTACGGTACAACCAATTCTAGGAAATTGAATCAGGATATGAAAGTTCAAACCCTGTACGTGGCTGTTTGCTTTTCAGCTGTCATTCAAACGCATTCAGTGAAAGGCGTATCTATCATCTTTTTCCACACAATAATCGGTAATAGGACAGGTTGGGTCTTCAGTCTAGTTTATGGCAACAGTCTAAATAAGAAAAAGCTATATTCAACCAGATTTAAAATGATTAAAAATTGACATTTTATAACATCCAGTTCGTGAGAAGGGCTAGGTATATAAATACTTTTCAAACTTTTAAATCGCCATACAATTTATTATAAGTAATATAAATTGTTAGGGTATTTTATAGAACAATAAGAACAACATTTTATATACTCTGTTTTCTTTATGCGCTGTATACCGCGCCTCTCTTCATCTCTACCGTGGTCGACAAGTCTGTCTGTCTCTCTCTCTCTTCTCCTCTAATATACAGGTATAGTATACTATCTTATATAGCTTACCCGTATCGATATATCATATGTGTTAGAAAGGGGTGAGGTATCCAATGCCGGAAATCGGAATTGAATCGAACCTGGACATGAACAACAGGATGGAATAATTAAAATCTGTTCGTTTGTTCGTTTTTTTTTTTCGAATGCTTCATAAATCCCCCCGCCCCAAAAAAGCAAAATGAAAAACAAAAAGACAAACGAACAACGTGTTCACAAGAATCAAATATTATACAATACATAGTACGCATACCTCATACTATATAGTATGATAATATAGTAGTCTAGTACATATCATCTCTCCCTCTCTTTATATACTATATAACTAGTATATAATTACTAGGTATATAGGCGTAGTAGCCGTAGTGATAGACCACTGGGATGGGAATATAATTTCATTACTATATCTGGTTGTCTGGGTGGTGGGTATAATTTCAAATCCATTAGGAATTATCATTAGGGAATAGTTTGGAATTCGTCAGAAGTGGGGAGGAGGATAACACTACGAATAGGTGATCTGAGACAAGAATCCGAGATATAATTGAGCATTTATATACTCCTTAGTATATTAACTGTTTTTCACCTAGCTATCATTCAGCAATTAATATTAAGCTAAACAATACAGGAGATGACAGAGCTAAGGCCAATAAGATAATAGTGAATAGTGAAGATAGACGCGCAACGGATTTTATCTTAGTGCTTCAGGGTTCCTATGGTAAACAGTTCGGTAGGCAGAGAAGTTACTTTTCTTTATTAATTCTGGAAACAAATAATCGCTGCTAGACTTATTTCGGGAAATTGAAGGAGAAGGCAGTGGAATGGTTCTTGAAAAATCGGCTCCAAATTTCTGTTGAGAGAATTAGGGGATCAAAACGAAGAACAAAATAGGTGTTGGAATTGTGGTCGCCGTACTTATAAAAGTTTCCAATTGGATGAGAAATAAAACAAGAATATTATGAAGCGGGACATGCAGAATAACACTAATATGTCCCTTGAGGACGTCCATTGGGTTAATCCGATAATCGGCTCCAAGGACATAAATTTAAGAATTCGCACGATAGGTCCCGTTATACAAAAGGACGAGAGAATTACCAATTTAGGTCGCAAAAATGTATAAAGTCTACGAGGAAAACGCATTTCAATTGGCATCACCAGACCATAGAACAAAATTCATTTCACGTTGGGAAAAAGTGTATAGAGCATAAAGGAATTAAGCATTTAGTCTCAGCAAGACTCAGAGTGATTATCCTACATTCCAGTTATAATATTGCAACACAGTACCATAGAGGCCAGGAAGTCACATTAATACATCAAACAAGACAAAGAGCCTGGAAATTCTCTATAGGCAGCATAAAGTCATAGGTGTTTCAAGTTATATTCTTTATCAGTCAACAAAGAAAGACAGTACGGGGAATTAGAGAATTATCATCTCCATATATGAGTGTATGCGAAACAGGTTATAGGAGCCTAAAGAAACTTTCTTATTGCGGAGCCGAATTTGTTCGTTTCACCGGAGGTGCAAGCAAAGGAACTTACAGGCTACAAAATTTCAGAAGCATCGGATTAAGTGCAAAAAGGAAGTGTTATAATCGACAAGGTATAGGGTTATGCGCCAATTAGCCATTCATACGGGCTCATTATCAAGGGACATAGGAGGAGAGTTCCGGGTTAGATTCGGGTAGAGCATGTACAATATCCGATGGCGAGTCACCCAAAATAATGGGAAATAATTCCAATGAGTCGCCGGCACAAGGACATAGGGAGCTACTCCAGTATGTTCGATACTAGATGCGTACAACACTGATTATGAAGAATTACATTAAAGGTGAAAATAAAGAGGTATAACGAACACATAGCCATTTATATACGGAGCACGCAGATGCGATGATCAGTTTGGCAGAGTTCCTATAAAGTGCCTAACAATACTACGAGGAGGGCGAACCGATAGAGGTCATTATAATCAAACGAGAGCAAAGAGCAAAGAATTTCGCGATATAGGGTGTCACACAAGAAAAAGGAGGGTGAGAGACTCTGCTATATGCACGAATGTGAACGATACTAGGATCCAATTATGGGGGTGAGAATAAGTCAACTACAGGATTACTGGGGGATCTTGAATATTGTGTTAGAATTGAATTTCAGAAACTGAAAGTTATCAAAGATTCTGCAATTCTTCGGAGAAACAGGAACCTGGAGAGGGAAAGCCAGGATCATCGTCAATAAATCAACGAAGGAGGTTACAAACGCATTGGCTGTTATAGCCTCGACGGCGTCTGGTGTACGTACTCGCTGGCGAGAAAGGGAGTGAGTGTATTGACGCGGTTTAGGAAACTTAATGGTGCGGTAGTAGATATGTGGGGGTCAAAACTTGCATATGGATACTAAGGGTGTGGCCTGACTTCTACCTTGTTTCAAGCCGGCAGGCCGAGTTTTAATACTTAGTCCATAATCAATCGCTCGTCCAAACATCCACTGTTTACTCATGACACGCTTCTATATAGCTTGTGCACCTCTATGTCTCTATCTTACATAGTATTTAGGGCTTCAACACGCATAGTACGTGTGGACAATATTTTCAGTAATAAGACCAAGGTTGTCAATAGGGTTTGAGGGTAATATCAATCAAGATAAACACATCCATGTAAAAAGGACAATATCTCTACAGGAGACTAAAATCACTAAAAAAATCCTTAGATAGTATAAGATAGGTCAGTCGTATGGTCCTGGGGTAACCAAATACTACGTTACAGGCTTACTCCAGATACCAGAGGAATCTCACAGAGTCAATGGTGTTACTCACAGTGAGGTATATTAGGTGTCAGTAGTTAAATCCGTAGGCGTAGGAAAAATGTTAATGTATTAACAGATGTCTGCCCTATAAATCTAAGATTATCGGGATTTGGCCTCAAAACAGGATGAGGTTATTTGGGGCTGTTTAAAATCCTGGCACATGGTATCTTACAACTATATCACTGGTAAATAACGGTATAGTATGTTATATATTGTGGCGGTCTACTTGCAATGTTTTAATACACAGAAACCGCAGTGTCTTACTAAATGATAATATTATTTGGGGTGTTATTGATAGGGTGTCTGCAGGTCTCGCAGAACGGTAGTTTTGAAGGAATCAATTGACTGACAAGGATTGTTTAGTTAACTAAAACAATGTTTAAACATATTATAAACACAGTGTATATACTTTTCAATAAAGGCCTCTACTAGAATATTGAATTTCGTTAAGTGCATCTTCGGAGAATCAAAATAGTATGTTCGATAACAATCACGTACATCGTGAAGAATACAAACTCCACGGAGGGCGCATATTTCTTTGTAGTTTATCTTTAAAACACAGCAAAAGGGGTTTACGCCCCTGGGGCAGCAGTATCTAATTAGTCGCTGCATTTATTAAGTAGGAGAATAGTGATAATTGAAGTTAGGGGAAATCGAACAGACTAAATAAGATGGAATATATAAAATATGCACTTAATGTTCATATGGTCTGTAATCTGTATAATGTGAATCATGTTCATTATATAAAGCACTAGGTGGAGAATTCCTTTAAAACACGGTTGTTGAGGAAGACTAAACATTAGGTGCCAAGGTGGTAAAAATAACAGAGATTAACAGCGAGAAGCTATATATGTTATGTGAGTAAAACCCAGTTTGAGGTTCAATGGGTGCCCAATCTGGAGACATGTATAGCGCTATGGTAAGGATGTAATTTTCAAAAAGTATTCAGCAAACACACATAGGGTTATTAGAGGATATAAGCTGTACAAACCGAGTAGATACGTCAATGATGTTGTGTCGAACACAATCTAACTTATTGGCAGAGTTTAGTGTAGAGGCTTAATAATAGTAAGCATATAAATAAATTCAGAGATTGAAATATGAATACATTGTAACTTCAACTGAACCATTTAGGCTCGGAGGCAATATTATCCTAAATTGCTCAAAGTGTGTAGACATCGCATCGGAAGAGTGTGACAAAACCTGTAAATTTACTGAGGAGAGTATTGGGATATCAATGAGACATTGTCCAGTCTGTAGAACACTGAACACCGATACGTCCAACTAGTATTCTTATTTACCATACTACTATATATTGTATACTAGTATATATATTAGCATATATACATTATCTATATTCCTAGTGGTATTTATTTATCTAGTCTGTCTAATATCTATCGTAGTTCTATATATACTAAATAGTTTATAGTAGTATGACTATATATATAACTGATACTAAATATATATACTATATATAATATATATGATAGTATATAATAGTATAATGATTATATAGTAATCAGCGATACGGATATATATATATATATATATAGTATATATAGACTATACTATAATATATAAATATCGGGGAACTAAGCCCCTACATGGGCACTATGTATTGCTCGGCAATCGCAATCCAATTAAGAAATTTAAGGACTACAGATTATATTCCGCAAATAAACCCCGTGAAAGTGGTAGGTCCATTTGTCCAAAAATCACCAGTAATTCCAGGTCAAAGAATATTTTANCAACATATTATGATATATATTATATATATATATATATAAAATATATATTATATATGTATGTATGTATGTATGTATGTATGTCTGTCCCCGTTGAAGCAAGAAACTCAATCCAACGTCCTGAAGAAAGCGTCTAACAGACCGAAAACTTAAACATCGACATCACTACCTACTAAGTATCCATTTTGTACACATCCATGTTTGTCTACTTCTCCATATATATCCACAACTCCAGTGGTCAGTTCAATTCTAAGGAGGAGAGAAGGATTGTTTCACTTTTGGTTTCATCTTATTATAATGGAGATTCAGTTTGTTTGTCTGTAATCGAAACTACGTCACTGCTTGACACACAAACCCTCAGGATTGCGTAAGTTTATTTAATGAGTATTTAGTTTATAGTCAAAATCATTAATACATAGAAAAATAAATCTGTTTATCAACAAGGTCTATATGAAAATCTACACTGAAAGTATGAATTTGTTCGAATTCAATACTAATTGTGCTTGCGCATTATTTGAAATAACTTAATTGTTATTAAGAAACACAGTTTATGATATTTTCGTGTTAAAAACCTTTCAGTTGTATTCGATTCGAACAAATTCATTTTTCAGCGGTAGACTTTACGGTTGGAAATGGAAAAATGGCCGACAAAACAAACGGCTTCCTCAAAGAACTTGAAAAAAACAAGGTGAAGTTACTCTTCATTTATGTAACTAATGTTCAAGATTACCAATTTTTTTTTTTACCCCCCACAGATTAATATAAGTTTGATAAAGTCATGAAGATTTGTAATCGTGGTTCCAATTTAGAAAGTGATTTTTGAATTTGAAAATTAAATAAAAATAATATGGAATAAATAACAAGGCAAAGTGAGGCTATTGGCGTATCAGCCGGACAGGAGAGAGTCTATCCCTTTTCATCTATCACTAGAACTAAAGGTATTGGTTTTGCTAGGTGGAGTGCCACACTATCTATTAGGCTCCTCACTATCACACAGACACAAACTGTGCTACTTATGTTGCTGAGTTGGATGAGGGCCAGTATGGACACCAGAACCTTTGTGACTCAAGATCAGAAGCTCTACCAACTGCAGCTAAAACCGGCCCCAATATTAATAAAAAATAAATTATTACATTATGTAAAATTATTATTTTAACTTAATTATTTAACTTTAATTGAGATGATTTATAGAAAATTATAGATAGTTTAATAAATTGTTTGCATCTTGAAATTTCAGAAAGTTTGTTTTTAAAAAAAACTTTTTTTTTTAATTGTATTATTTGAAGTTAAAAAAAGTTAGCACCTTTCATAGTGTAATGTTTAGAGACTTGTTAGCAGACCATTGCTAGTGAGTTCGATTCTCCACTGAGTGCCCTATACTTCAGGCCTTGTAAACTAAGCTTAGTAAATGACTACTGAATCATCAATTTTCACTTTTTTTCCAATATTTTAAATCCATTTGAAGGTGTTTTGGAATTTAAAATTAAAATTAAAAACTATAATAAGATAAATAATCTAAGATTAAATTTTAATTGATGTTAGAGAGTATCTATAATGTTATCAATAATCTGAGATAAAATTATTAGATACTAATAAAATTATTGTTTTGATAAATTATGTCAGTTTTTTATTTTGTTTCTTTTTTTTAAACTAAGAAAAAATTTTTTTTAACAGATTAAAAAAAAATAAAAAAAAATAATGAATGATTTATACAAATTATTTAATAGTTAATAAAATTGTTTTTGAATTCAGTTTTTTGTTTTTTAAATTATATTATTTGAAAAGTTAAAAAAAGTTAGCATCTTTCATAGTGTATGTTCAGAGAGATATTGTTAGCAGGACCATTGGTCTAGTGAGTTACATTCTCACTGAGTGCTCCACATACTTCAGGCCTTGCTAAAGCTAAAGCTTAGTAATATGCTACTGAATCCAACGATATAACTTTTTTTTTCAAATGGTTTTTAAATCCATTTTGAAAAGCTGTTTGGAATTTAAATCAAATTAAAAACTGTTAAATTAAAATACATTATTGCATTTATTTAATAAATTATTAAATTTTTTCAGACAGATATGTCAGAAAAGGGGAGGTAACTAAGTAATGTTTAACTTTTAAGAGACCAAGTGTTACAGATATGAATGAATTGTAATGGAAGTATATATAGTATTGTTTTACAGATTGATACACGTTTCTTCTTCTCTAGAATAATACATGTTAATATAGGGTTCCCAAATGTTACCTAGGAATTAACCCCCCCCCCGGCACACGCACACGCACTAAAAAAAACCTTGCCCCCAAATAATAAAAGTTTGATTTTTTTATAAATTTTATA
>CM042154.1:89419378-89446878 GCA_023376005.1 Doryteuthis pealeii | reverse complement strand
AAGGAGAGTAGGAATAAGAGAAAGAAGAAGAGAAAGAACGAGTAAGAATGATAGTTAAGAGAGGAAAGAAGAAGAAGAGTAGGAAATAGAAGAGAAAGAAGAAGAGAAAGAAGGAGAATAGAAGAGAGAGAGAAGAGAGAAAGAAGAAGAGAAAGAAGGGAGAGTAGGAAGAAGATAGAAGAAGAAGAGTAAGAAGCCGAGAGTAAGAAGGAATAAGAAGGAAAGAAAAAGGAGAGGAGGAAAGAGAATAAGAAGAGAAAGAGGAGAGTAGGAAGGAGAGTGGAGAAGGGAACAAAGAGAGAAATATGGAGAGTATGAAGTAGAGTAAGAGGGAGGTAAGAAGGATAGTAAGAAAGAGATAAAGAAGGAGTGTAAGAAGGAGTGAAAGAAAGAGTTTAATGAGGAGTGAAAGAAGGATTTAAGAATGAGAGAAAAATGAGGATAAAGAAAGAGAGTAGAAGAAAGACATTAAAATACAAATATTGATTTAAATTGATTAATGGTTTTGTATTAATAGAAGAAAGAACAAAAAGAAAGAAAGATAACTGAAAGAAGTAGAGAAAGAAAGACATAAGATGAGAATAAGATGGAGATAAAGAAGGAAGGAAAGGAGTTTTAAATACAAATATTGATTTGATTAATAGTAATGGTTTTGAGAAAGAAAAACAATAAGAAATCGTGCGAAATGCAGACGTTAGTGTAGATGAATAAACAGGTTAAACATAAAGGCAGACAGAGAAGGTTTATTACACGAGAATATAATAAATTATAAAATTACTCGAATTAATAGCATTCGTTACATGATTAATGAGTCAAAATGATGTGAAATAATTCAAGAAAGTTTTAAGAAAACCGTTTCAATTTCAAATCTCTACGCAGAACATGCACACAACATTCACCATGCACCAACGCCACACATACATACCCATATCTCTCTCTCTCCTCTCTCTCTCTCTCTCCTCTCTCTCTCTCTCTCCATTATAAGTATATATATATTATGTAAACTTTCAAAGAAGAAAAACTTAACAAACTGGTCAACCCGTTATAATTTAACCAGAAACTCAAAAAATTATAAAAATTATAAAAAATTATTTTTTGATTATAATTACTATTTTTTGTGTTTCTGGTTTGAAATAAATTATACGATTGTAAAGTTTTTCTTTCTTTGAAAGTTAAATATTGCTCTGTATATAATCTAATTTATTGATTTATTATACATTGAGCTCTCTTGAGGGATTTATTAAACATCCTTGTATAAGTATATGTTTGCACCTTCAAGAAGCATCCAGTATGGTTATAAGTGAGATTTTGAAGATCCCAAATAGTCATCTCTCACAACCAGTGATTTGGATTACCTTACATCTATAATATGTATATATATATATATATATATATATATATTATAGGAGAGAGGAGAGAGAGAGAGGGGGGGAGGGAGAGGCAGATAGACAGACAGACCCAGAGAGGGAGAGAGAGCGAGAAAAGAGAGAGAGATAGAGAAAAGCCTAATGAGTCAGAAACTACTGACATAATTATTCTGATGATCCGTTTGGAGAAACCTAGGTAGATAGTATCTGACTCATTAGCTTTATTGTTATATTAATTGCTCTACTAAGTATATTGAGCACTTTAGCATATTCAACTTAGGCAATTATTTCTGTATTTTTTCTTTTGGCCATTATGCTAGTGCCGGTTGATTATTTGCAGATGGTAATGCCTAGTATTGGTTATTCTTTCATGTATTTTTAATCAGGGCAAAAAATTGCATGTTGTAATTACAAAATAACGTGCCGAGAAGTATTTTTACGCCATCAGAGTTTAAGGAATATATATATATATATATATATATATATATTATATATATATATATTATGAAATACGGTATATACTTTATTAACTTTTCGTTCTCCGCTTATTCATGTTAAAGCATGCGTCATCATATGATTTTCACCTTCCATTTTGCCACATGCATTGATCACGTCATTGCTTTTCGTAAACAAACGCGCATATAAAATTAACGGTTTAATAGCATCAGATTCACACATCACTCTACAACTTTAAACAAATCTTTTTTTTTCATTTTGTTCCTCACATAAACATCACCTAACAGTGTCCTGAAGATGGTATAAAAATACCGAAATGCTTAAGTATTGACACTAAAAATTGTTCCTGATCTTAACAACCTGTTGTTTGTTATATTTTTTAAATATTTTCTTCTCATATATATATATATATAATATTATATATATATATATATATATATATATATATATATTCTTAAATTCTGACGCGGTAAAATAAAACTATATTATATTTCAATTAATATTTCGCCTTTGTTGGTTTCAGAAGTATCTAAAAAGACAACAGAGGATAATTTTAGTGTGGTAGATAGATAATGTGGACGCAGAAAGTTCATGCAGGATATAACTCGACTTGTAGGCTTACACAGACATGCAAACTGAGTAGCCCTGCGATGGACTAACATATGTATGTCATGAGGGGGCTGCTGGATTACATATGCATGTCATGAGGGCTGTATGGGTTACATATGTATGTCATGAGTTCAGCATGGATTACATATGTATCTCATGGGGGCTGCATGGTTACATATGTCTGTCATGGGGCTGCATGGATTACATATGTCTGTCGTGAGAGTCGCCACAAGACTACTCACCATTAAATCCTTCTTCTACATTAACAGAACAAGTGATGAATTCTATCATTTAATTTCTTTATCAACTAAAATCCAATAATACATTCAAATAATAAAATTACCAGTGTCACTGTCACTTACAATTATAGTCATCTGTTGATTGAAAGTAGGAGAAGGCAAGAGGAAAGACTCGCACATTTCCATTGACTGAGTTAGCCTCCTCCTTCCGTAACTCAAAGGAAGGCGTGAGAGACAATGCCTTGATAACAGACTCTGTTTCTTAACAACATGTTGTAGGGGAGTTAACACCCTACAAGATGGACTGGCTCATAGCCTTATAAGAGTTGACGTAGCAATGATAAAGTCGGGAAAAATATATTTCAGACGAAATCACTGCGTTTGACTACAGACATCTTGACCCTCCTCATTCTTGTACACTTGTTTTGTGAATTGTGTACTACTTCTTGTTTTATGTTATAAGTATCTGTTGCTCCAGATACAAGTGGCTGAATAAAATATATCTCAAGCACACTATTTCTCTGGTATATTTTACCACCTCAACGATACAACAACACATTGCCCTAAGGAAAATAAACAAACGTTTTGCCCACGAATTTTGGGAAAAACTTTTAGAAACTCTAAAAAGTGCCGTTTGTGAGTGATGTTCTGCTTGTGGATCGCCCCTGTGATAGTTCTATTACAAATTGTATTAGCTCTATCTTCAGTATGCTTTAATTCCCATGAAACATGTTCACTGCTAGATGAGTTAAGCAGTAATAAGCCTGTTCAATTTTAATTGAGTGACCATTTTAGCAATAGGAGGTACTTTGTTTATCATCATAATTCAGCATTAAAAGGTATGAAAAGGGTTGATATGCCATAAAACAAACCAAACCAAATATAGTTTTGATTCCTTTCTTATATAATGGAGATGTGTATTTGTTCTGTAACCGAAATTATATTACTACTCAAGTCAACTCAATAGCTGAGGGCCGGCATGCGGCCGCGGGCCCCGTGTTTTGACATGATTGGGCTACACATTCAGCATTAATTGCAATCATACATTTAGCATATCATATGCAAATTTGTGCACAAAGCCACAAACTATTTACAATAATATTACAATAACCATAAATAACCAAACAAAATCTGGATGTTAATCACAGAACATATTAAAAAAAAGGAATCAGATGGTCCTGTTAGAAACAAAAAAATTATGTTTAGAGGGCGAACTGGATCTGAATAATAATAAAAAAAACAAAAAAAGACAAAAAAACTGACAGACACACAAACATAAAGCGTGCGCACGCCACAACACACACACACACACAAACAAACAAACAAACACTTGTTATGTTGATAAAAAGTACCTTGCTATTGCATAAGTGGTCACCCAATTAAGAATTGAACAGGCTTATTACTGCTTAACTTTGGTCATTTAGCTGCTAGCAGTGAATTTTCATGGAAATTAAGGCATACACACAGACAGAGAATGGGAAAGGCATGAGACAGGACAAATGAACAGCCACTAGCAACAACTTCCGTTCTGCGAGATCTTCTGCTTAGAAGGGGACTTTTATCCCGAAATATTAAGAATAAATCACAGGTTAACAAACAACACCATAGTTACCTTCCTTTTTCTTACACTTGCATTGTTTAGCCTTCAAAACCAACCAACAGACCTATTTACAATAAGTTTGTTATTAAATGCCTCTTTCATAAAAGTCTCGGCATTAACCCACTGAATATTTCTCTCCTTATTATTCTCATATATTGCATTTACTCTCACAAACGTATCCATTTATCCTTTTTGTATTTTTCTGTTTTATCGCTTGATTCTATTTCGATAATTTATCTATTTTTCTTCACTAACTTATTACCTGTGGGGTTTGTTTTTTGGAGGTGGTTAGGAGTTATCTCAGTCGGTAGAACATCCGCTTAGGAACCCCATGTCCCAGGTTCGATAACGGCATTCGCCAATTCACTCGCATGAATAGTGCAAGCTTCGAACTGTGGGATAAAATGGGGAGCTGATGGTAGGGTGGTGCCTCCACTTCAAACGCAGTACTAGTGAAAAGGGGATAGACTCTTTCGCTGTCTGGCAGTGACAATAAGCCAACTAATCGACTTCAGTTTATGTGTGGCATTGTTCGGTCTTTTTTTTTTTTGTCTTTTTTCGTAACCTATACTTATATTACTGTTATTATCTCAGTTTAACCTCTTTCTTATATTTATCCTCAGCTCGGGTGTATTAAACCCCTTTTCTTTTTCTTTTTTTACTTTTTTCTTTCTTTTCTTTCTTTTCTTCTTTTCTAATACTTCCTCCTTTGCAGTCATTTTAGATTTTCCTTCTACCCCTTATTCATCTTTTCTAAACATTTACCCCTCTCTCTCTCTCTCCTCTCTCTCTCTCTCTCTTCTCTCTCCTCTCTTCTCTCTCTCTCCCCCCTCTTTCTTTCTTCTTCTTCTATAAGCATTCAATTAACATTTTACGGATCGCTCTCCCTTCCTCTCCTACTCTCCCTCCCCGTCTCTCTCTCCTCTATCTCTCTCTCTCTCCCTTTCTCTCTCTCTCTCTCTCTCTCTCTCTCTCTCTCCTTTCTCTCTCTCTCTCTCCTCTCTTCTTCTTCTTCTTCTTCTTTCTTCATTTTCCTCATTTAGCATTTTGAATTCACTGTTGGTACACCATGTCTCTCTCTCTCTCTCTCTCTCTCTCTCTTGCTTCTTCTTCTTCTTCTATAAACATTTTCCTATTTCCAATTTCCCATCACCGTTCAAATCAATCACGCATTCATAAATATTTCGCATCCATGATCCTACATATTGCCCCCCCCTGTCTCTGTCCCTCTCACCAAACTCTTGTCCCCCCCACCAGACTCTTGGCTCCCCCCCCCACCGAACAATGTCAACCACTCTTAACCCGATCTTAATCTAATCGCCAGAAGGAGGAGAGCCTGTCGCTAGTAAATAATGTTCATTGCTCAACCATGGTCTCTGTCTAACAGCAGCACCTCCCAGCCTCAAACTAGAATCACTGTCCTCTCCCCCTCGTACCCCGCTCCGCCGCGCCGCCGTCGTCGCCTTCAATAACAAAAGATCGAAGCAACCAGTTTGCTTAATTTGACTGCATCATTCATTTCTTTAAGCGGTCTCACATTTGTGCAGAGAGTGGCACGATGTATTGGCCGGTTATGATCGCCGGGTTTTGGCTGTCGGGTCGGTTACTGAGGGCGCGAGAGTTTCATCTAAAATGCGGCATAATTGGGAAGTAAACATTCTGATATTAAAAAGAAGGGGAAATCGTTCCGAGCTGCGATACACTAATGTTTCCGTTTGTAAATAGGGATCGTGATGATTGAATTAAATGAGGGAGTCGGAGTCTGCTGAAAAGATGGGTAGCAAATGTATTTTTGGTTGTCAGGCGTTAATATCTGGCAGGGGGGTAGATAGATAGATAGATAGATAGATAGATAATGAGCAGACTGTCATAGTATATTATATATATATATTATATATATATATATATATATATATATATAGATAGTAATTAGATAGATAGATAGATAGATAGATTATGATCAGAGATAGATAGATAGATAGATAGATAGATAGATAGATAGATAGGTGGATTATGAGCAGATATAGATGGATAAATAGATAGATAGATAGATAGATAATGAAGCCGACTGTCACAGATAGATAGATAGATAGATAGATAGATAGATAGATAGTAGATAGATTATGATCAGACATAGATAATATAGGATGGATTATGAGCATAGATAGATAGATAGATAGATAGATAGTATATAGGTGCGATTATGAGTAGACATAGATAGATAGATAGATATACTACGAGATAAGTAGATGGATAGATAGCATAAATAGATAGAGGATAAATAGATAGATAGATCGATAGATAGATATACTACGAGTATACTTAGACAGATGGATAGATAGATAAATAGATAGATAGATATAAATTGATTGTTGGTTGTACTTATATATATAATATCTGTGTGTGTGCGCGCGCGCGTGTGTGTGTGTGTGTAGAGAGAGAGAGAGAGAGAGAGAGAGAGAGTCTGTGTGTGTAAATTTACATCAATGTTTTTTAGGTGGGGGCTTAGTAAATCTTACGTTGGAGAATAGATTCAGTTCATTTGTATTATTGTATTATTCGGACTATTGTCCTCATCTTTTATTGTTATCAGCACAACGTCTCGCCGATCTTGCTTTCAGCCTTGTTTAGGTGTTTCTGGATAAAGATTGGTTTTGAGATCCACAAAAAATACTGAGAGGCCGGAGGGGACATCGGCCAAAAGTTGTGCTGATAACAATAAAGATGAGGACTAATAGTCCGAATAATACTAATTACAAATGAACTGAATCTATTCTTCCAACGCGTAAGATTTTGACTAAGCCCCCACCATAAACATTGATGTAAATTTACACACACAGACTCTCTCTCTCTCTCTCCTCTCTCCTCTCTCACACACACACACACGCGCGCGCGCACACACAACAGATATATATATATAGTACAACAACAATCAAACTTAAATCTATCTATCTATTTATCTATCATATCCATCTGTCTAAGTATACTCGTAGTATATCTATCTATCGATCATATCTATCTATTTATCCATCTATCATATTTATCTATCTATCCATCTACCTATACTCGTAGTATATCTATCTATCTATCTTGTCTACTCATAATCCACCTATCTATCTATCTATCTATTATCTCATCTTTCTATGCTCATAATCCACTATATATCTGTCTGATCATAATTCTATTATCTATCTATTATCTATCTATCTACTCTATCTATCTATCTTGTGACATCGGCTCATTATCTATCTATCTATCTATCTATTTATCATCTATATCTGACTCATATCCACTATCTATCTATCTATCTATTCTATCTATCTATCTATCTATCTCTGATCATAATCTATCTATCTATCTATCTATCATCTATCTATCTATATATAATATAATATATATATATTATATATATATATATATATATATCTTATGACAGTCTCGCTCATACTATCTGATCTATCTATCTATCTATTCTACCCCCCTGCCAGATATAACGCCTGACAACACCAAAAAATACATTTGCCTACCCATCTTTTCAGCAGACCCGACTCCCCATCATTAATTCAATCATCACGATCCTATTACCAAACGGAAACATTAGTGTATCGCAGCTCGGAACGATTTCCCTCTCTTTTAATATCAGAATTTAACTTCCCATTTATGCCGCATTCTTAGATGAAACTCTCCGTCCCTCAGTAAACCGACCCGACAGCAAAACCCGGCATTCATACCGGCCAATAAATCGTGCCACTCTCTGCACAAATGTGAGACCGCTTAAACGAAACATGAATGATGCAGTCAAATTTTAAGCAAACTGTTGCCTTCGATCTTTTGTTATTGAAGCGACGACGGCGGGGCGGCGGAGCGGGGGTACGAGGGGAGAGGAGCAAGTGATTCTGTTTGAGGCTGGGAGTGCTGCTGTTAGACAAGGACCAGATGGTTGGAGCAATGAAAACATTATTTACTAGCGACAGGCTCTCCTCTTTCTTTGGCGATTAGTATTAAGATCGTTTAAGAGTGGTTGACATTGTTCTGGTGGGGGGGAGCCAAGAGTCTTGTGGGGGGGACAGAGTTTGCGTGAGAGGGACAAGAAGGGGGAGGCGGCAATATGTTTGAGACATGTATGCGAATTTTATGACAGGCGTGATTGTTTAACGGTGATGCGGAAATATGGAAATAGGGAAATGTTTATAGAAGAAGAAGAAGAAGCAAGATGAGAGAGAGAGATGAGAGAGAGAGAGAGAATGGTGATTACCAAACTGTGAATTCAAAATGCTAAATTGAGGAAAATGAAGAAAGAGAAGAAGAAGAAGAAGACGGAGAGAGAGGAGGAGAGAGAGAAAAGGGAGAGAGAGAGATGAGGAGAGAGAAGAGAGAAAGGGTGAGAGAGAGAGAGAGATAGAGGAGAGAGAGCGGGGTGGGAGAGTAGGAGAGGAAGGGAGAGACGATCGGTAAATGTTAATTGGAAATGCTTTAGAAGAAGAAGAAAAGAAGAGGGGGAGAGAGAGAGGAGAGAGAGACATGGAGAGGAGGAGAGAGAGACGAGGAGAGAGAGAGAGGGGGTAAATGTTAGAAAAGATGAATAAGGGCGTAGAAGGAAAAATCTAAAAATGACTGCAAAGGAGGGATAGTTATTAGAAAGAAAAAAAAGAAAGAAAAGAAAAGAAAAAAGTAAAAAAAGAAAAAGAAAAGGGGGTTAATACACCCGGCTGAGGAATAAATATAGAAAGAGGTTAAAACTGAGATAATAACAGATAATGATAAGTATAGGTTTACGAAAAAAAGACAAAAAAAAAAAAAGACCGAACAATGCCACACATAAACTGAAGTCGATGTAGTGGCTTATTGTCACTGCCAGACAGCGAAAGAGTCTATCCCCTTTTCACTAGTACTGCGTTTTGAATGGAGCACCCACCTACCATCAGCTCCCCATTTTATCCCACATTCGAAGCTGCACTATTCATGCGAGTGAATTGGCGAATGCCTTATCGAACCTGGACATAGGGTTCCTAAGCGATGCTTCTACCGACTGAGATAATCCTCACCACCTCCAAAAACAAAAACCCACAGGTAATAAGTTAGTAAGAAAATATTAGATAAATTATCGAAATAGAATTCAAGCGATAAAACGAAAATACAAAAAGGATAAAATGGATACGTTTGTGAGAGTAATGCATATATGAGAATAATAAGGAGATAAATATTCAAGTGGGTTAAATGCCGAGGACTTTTATGAAAGAGGCATTTAATAACAACTTATTGTAAATAGGTCTGTTTTGTTGGTTTTGAAGGCTAATAACAATGCAAGTGTAAAGAAAAAGGAAGGGTAACTATGGGTTGTTTGTTAACCTGCTGATTTATTCTTAATATTTCGGACGGATAAAAGTCCCTTCTACAAAGATCTCCAGAACGGAGTTATGTTGGCTAGTGGCTGTTCATTGTCCTGTCCTCATGCCTTTCCCATTCTCTGTCTGTTGTGGTATGCCTTATTTCCATGAAATTCACTGCTGCAGCTAAATGACCAAAGTATAAGCAGTATAGCCTGCTTTCACATTCTTTAATTGGGTGACCACTTATGCAATAGCAGTACTTTTTTATCACATACAAGTGTTTGTTTTGTTTGTTTGTTGTTGTGTGTGTGTGTGTTGTGCGCTTCCACGCTATGTTTGGTGTCTGTCAGTTTTTTTTTTTGTCTTTTGTTTTTTATTATTATTCCAATACTAGTTCGCCCTCTAAACATAATTTTTTGTTATAACAGGACATCTGATTCCTTTTTTTAAATATGTGCTGTGATTAACATCCAGATTTGTTTGGTTATTTATGGTTATTGTAAATATTATTGTAAATATTTGTGGCTTTGTGCCACAAATTTGCATATGGCATAATGATATGCTAAATGTATGATTGCAATTAATGCTGAATGTTGTAGCCCAATCATGTCAAACACGGGGCCCGCGGGCCGCATGCGGCCCTCAGCTATTAGAGTTGACTTGAGTAGTAATATAATTTCGGTTACAGACAAATACACAATCTCCATTATAATAAGAAAGGAATCAAAACTATATTTGGTTTGGTTTGGTTTTATGGCATATCAACCCTTTTCATACCTTTTAATGCTGAATTATGATGATAAACAAAGTACCTCCTATTGCTTAAATGGTCACTCAATTAAGAATTGAACAGGCTTATTACTGCTTAACTCATCTAGCAGTGAACATGTTTCATGGGAATTAAAGCATACTGAAGATAGAGCTATACAATTGTAATAGAAAACTATCACAGGGGCGATCCACAAGCAGACATCACTCACAAACGGCACTTTTAGAGTTTCTAAAAGTTTTTTCCAAAAATTCGTGGGCAAAAACGGTTGTTTATTTTCCTTAGGGCAATGTGTTGTGTTGTATCGTTGAGGTGGTAAAATATACACAGAGAAATAGTGTGCTTGAGATATATTTTATTCAGCACTTGTATCTGGTGCTAACAGATACTTATAACATAAAACAAGAAGTAGTACAATTCACAAAACAAGTGTACAAGAATGAGGAGGGTCAGATGTCTGTAGTCAAACGCAGTGATTTCGTCTGAATATATTTTTCCCGACTTTATCATTGCTACGTCAACTCTTATAAGGCTATGAGCCAGTCCATCTTGTAGGGGTGTTAACTCCCCTACAACATGTTGTTAAGAAACAGAGTCTGTTATCAAGGCATTGTCTCTCACCCTTCCTTTGAGTTACGGAAGGAGGAGGCTAACTCAGTCAATGGAAATGTGCGAGTCTTTCCTCTTGCCTTCTCCTACTTTCAATCAACAGATGACTATAATTGTAAGTGACAGTGACACTGGTACATTTTATTATTTGAATATGTATTTATTGGATTTTAGTTGATAAAGAAATTAATGATAGAATTCATCACTTTGTTCTGTTAATGTAGAAGAAGGATTTAATGAGTGAGTAGTCTTGTGCGACTCTCACGACAGACATATGTAATCCATGCAGCCCCCATGACAGACATATGTAATCCATGCAGCCCCCATGAGATACATATGTAATCCATGCTGACTCATGACATACATATGTAACCCATACAGCCCTCATGACATGCATATGTAATCCATGCAGCCCTCATGACATACATATGTAGTCCATGCAGGGGCTACTCAGTTTGACATGTCTGGTGTAGCCTACAAGTCGAGTTCATATCCTGCATGAACTTTCTTGCGTCCACATTATCTATCTACCACTAAAATTATTCCTCTGTTGTCTTTAGATACTTCTGAAAACCAACAAAGGCGAAATATTAATTGAATATAATATAGTTTTATTTTTACGCCGTCAGAATTAAGAATATATATATATATATATATATATATATATATATATATAATATATATATATATATATGAGAAGAAAATATTTTAAAAAATAAACAAACACAGGTTGTTAAGATCAGGAAACAATTTTTAGTGTCAATACTTAAGCATTTCGGTATTTTATACCATCTTCAGGACACTGTTAGGTGATGTTTATGTGAGGAACAAAATGAAAGATGTTAAGTGTAGAGTGATTGTGTGAATCTGATGCTATTAACCGTTAATTTTTATATGCGCGTTTGTTTACGAAAAGCAAATGACGTGATCAATGCATGTGCAAAAATGGAAGGTGAAGATCATATGATGACGCATGCTTTAACATGAATAAGCGGAGAACGAAAAGTTAATAAAGATATACCGTATTTTCATATATATATATATATATATATATATATATATATATATATATATTCTTAAACTCTGATGGCGTAAAAATACTTCTCGGCACGTTAATTTGTAATTACAACATGCAATTTTTTTGCCCTGATAAAAAATACATAAAGGAAATAACCAATACATAGGCATACCATCTGCAAATAATCAACCGGCACTAGCATAATGGCCAAAAGAAAAAATACAGAAATAATTGCCTAAGTTGAATATGCTAAAGTGCTCAATATACTTAGTAGAGCAATTAATAATAACAATAAAGCCTAATGAGTCAGATACTATCTACCTAGGTTTCTCCAAACGGATCATCAGAATAATTATGTCAGTAGTTTCTGACTCATTAGGCTTTTCTCTATCTCTCTCTCTTTCTCGCTCTCTCTCCCCTCTCTCTGGGTCTGTCTGTCTATCTGCCTCTCCCTCCCCCCCTCTCTCTCTCTCTCTCTCTCTATATATATATATATATATATATATATATATACATATATATAGATGTAAGGTAATCCAAATCACTGGTTGTGAGAGATGACTATTTGGGATCTTCAAAATCTCACTGTATAACCATACTGGATGCTCTTGAAGGTGCAAACATATACTTATACAAGGATGTTTTAATAAATCCCTCAAGAGAGCTCAATGTATAATAATCAATAAATTAGATTATATACAGAGCAATATTTAACTTTCAAAGAAAGAAAAACTTTACAAATCGTTATAATTTATTTCAACCAGAAACACAAAAAATAGTAATTATAATCAAAAAATAATTTTTATAATTTTTATAATTTTTTGAGTTTCTGGTTAAATTATAACGGGTTGACAGTTTGTTAAGTTTTTCTTTCTTTGAAAGTTATATATATATATATATATATATATATGGAGAGAGAGAGAGAGAGGGAGAGAGAGAGAGAGAGAGAGAGAGAGATATGGGTATGTATGTGTGCGTTGGTGCATTGGTGAATGTTCGTGTGCATGTTATGCGTAGAGAATTTGAAATTGAAACGGTTTTCTTAAAACTTTTCTTGAATTTATTTCACTCATTTTGACTCATTAATCATGTAACTGAATCTATAATTCGAGTATATTTTATAATTTATTATATTCTCGTGTAATAAACCTTCTCTGTCTGCCTTTTATGTTTACCTGTTTTATTTCATCTACACCTAACGTCTGCATTTCGCACGATTTCTTATTGTTTTTCTTTCTCAAAACCATCTATTTAATCAAATCAATATTTGTATTTTAACTCCTTTCCTTCCTTCTTTATCTCCATCTTTATCTCCATCTTTATGTCTTTCTTCTCTACTTCTTTCAGTTATCTTTTCTTTCTTTTTGTTCTTTCTTCTATTATATACAAAACCATCTAATCAATTAAATCAATATTTGTATTTTAATGTCTTTCCTTCTTACTCTCTTTCTTTATCCTCATTTTTCTCTCATTCTTAAACTCCTTCTTTCACTCCTCATTAAACTCTTTCTTTCACTCCTTCTTACACTCCTTCTTTATCTCTTTCTTACTATCCTTCTTACTCTCCCTCTTACTCTACTTCATACTCTCCATATTTCTCTCTTTGTTTCCCCTTCTTACTCTCCTTCCTACTCTCCTTCTTTCTCTTCTTATTTCTCTTCTTCCTCCTCTCCTTCTTTCTTTCCTTCTTAATATCCTTCTTACTCTCCTTCTTACTCTTCTTCTTTCTCTTCTTCCTACTCTCCTTCTTTCTCTTCTTCTTTCTCTTCTTCTCTCTCTTCTTCCTATTCTCCTTCTTTCTCTTCTTCTTCTCTTTTTCCTACTCTTCTTCTTTCTTTCCTTCTTAATATCATTCTTACATTCGTTCTTTCTCTTCTTCTTCTCTTATTCCTACTCTCCTTCTTCTCTTCTTCTTTCTCTTCTTCCTACTCTCCATATTTCTCTCTTCTTTCTCTCTTCCTACTCTCCTTCTTTCTTCCCTTCTTAATATCCTTCTTACTCTTCTTCTTTCTCTTCTTCCTACTCTCCTTCTTCTCTTCTTCTTTCTCTTCTTCTCTCTCTTCTTCCTACTCTGCTTCTTTCTCTTCTTCTTTCTCTTATTCCTACTCTCCTTCTTTCTCTTCTTCTATCTCTTCTTCTTACTCTCCTTCCTACTCTTCTTCTTTCTCTTTCTCTTCTTCCTACTCTCCATTCTTCCTTCCTAATCACATTTTCTCTCTCTTTCTTTTTCTCCTTCTTTCTCTCCTTCTTACTCTCCTTCTTTCTCTCCTTCTTTCTCTCCTTCTTTCACCTCTTCCTTCTTTCTTTCTGTCTTTCATTTGGTTCTTTCTTCTCTTAAATACAAAACCATCTATCCAATCAAATTACTATTTGTATTTTAACGCCTTCCTCTTCTTCTTCTTCCTCCTCCCCTTCTTTCTCACCGCCTGTCTTTCATTTTGTTCTACTTTCTCTTGAATGCAAATTATACAACCTATAAAGTATTAAAATAAACAACATTTCATATTAAAAATATTAATATGTCTTTGACGTGCAGTCGTACGTGCAATTGCTCATGCGATTATCTGATCATTTCAGTTTATCAAAGTTGATATCTGTGAAAATGGTCGATTTACGCTAACTTATTTCGCTCAGAAGTTTTTAAATTGAAATTGCATCATGATTATAGGATTATTGAGTTGTCACTTCTGACAATCGTCATTTTTACATCAGATTATCTATATCGTTATAATCATCATTAACTTGATCCTTAACATAAATAATATTTAAATCATTATCATTCATATCATCTAAACGTTCACTACTTTAATCATCTAACTAGAACACTCAACCGACACGAATACCTATTCATCTAGATAACTATCAATATGTATACCTGTATATCTATGTATATACACTTATATATAAATCTATTTATCAATATAACTACCTATACAGAAACCTGTTCATCTATATATTTACCTATAGATAAACCTGTTCATCAATCTATCTACCTATATACAAACCTATTTATCAATTTATCTACTTATATTTAAAACTCCCCCTCTCTCTCTCCCTGTCTCTCTCTCTCTCTCTCTCTCTCTCTCTCTCTCTCTCTCTCTATATATATATATATATATATATATATATATATATATATATATATATATAGAGAGAGAGAGAGAGAGAGGAGAGAGAGATGGAGGCGCGTGGGCTAGTGGTTAGAGTCGTGGAAAATGGACTTGTTGATTCGAGTTCAATTCCTAGACGAAGCTGTTGGCATTTCACATAGCGCTAATACCCTTGGGAAAGGTATGAATCCATATATTCTCCCTCCAGCTATGGGTTAAATAGTAGGGCTGACTGGGCTCTTCAGCCTTGGGTAAGTACTCAGTCTAGGAGAGGGATAACTCTGAATTCAAAATTCCTAAGGTCGGTCGTTGATTGGGTTTGTGGCAACCCTTGATGCACCAATTCTTTCCTATCGACTGTGCCAAAAAGTGTAGATGGTCCAACACAAGACTTCACCACTATAAACAAATCACTGTGTGGGTCTTCATTGTCTGTGTGAACCCTCGTCGAAAATCGACGAAAGAGTCCATTATATATATATATATATATTAATATATATATATATATATATATATTATATAAACATTTTCATCTATCAATCTACCTTTATATAAACAAATTCGTCTTTATATCTACCTATATATAAGCATGTATATATATATCTATCTAACAATACATAAACCTATCTATCTATCTATCTATCTATCTATAAACCTCTATATCAATATATATGCACCTATATATAAATCTATTCATCTTTATATCTACATTTATACAAACCAGTTCATCTAT
Organism: Doryteuthis pealeii; assembly: GCA_023376005.1. Taxonomy (NCBI): domain Eukaryota; kingdom Metazoa; phylum Mollusca; class Cephalopoda; order Myopsida; family Loliginidae; genus Doryteuthis; species Doryteuthis pealeii. Next base: position 89,431,038 of record CM042154.1, on the reverse strand, counting down.
CTATCTACATATATATAAACCTGTACATATATATACACCTATTTATAAACATGTTTATCTATCTATCTATCTATCTATCTATCTATCTATATATATATATATATATATATATATATATATATATATATAACAACGACTTCGCACGAGCTGGGTGTGACACATGGTCAATTTCTTAACCGGAATTTAACAGGCTTAAATTCAGAGTTTTCCTTCTCCTAGACTGGTTACTTAGCTCAATCCACCCGACAATTTGCCCACATCTGAAGGGAGAGTAGTTGGATTTATATATTCCTTAAGGTTATTAGCACTATGTGAAATGCAAACAGCCTCGTCCAGGATTTGAAATCGGGTCGACGAGTCCATTTCCAACGACTCTAAACATAACACCACGCACCTCCAATATATATATATATATATATATATATTATATATATATATATATGTTAAAAGAAAGGAAATGAATCCGACAGTATGAGTATGAAAAGGTGGAATGAAAACATCACACAATGCTGTTAAAGAGAAAACAATTTATAATATAATCATAGCTGATATTGATCAATATTTTGATTTTACAAAAATCATCATCAGAGCTCATTCACTCCATGGTGTTTGGGTCGGAGAAAAATGTCAAATCAGTTCAAAAAACAAAAAACCTTAATGATTATATTATAAATTGTTTTCTCTTTAACAGCATTGTGTGATGTTTTCATTCCACCTTTTCATATATATATATATATATATTATATATATATATATATATATATATATATATATATAAACCTATTCATCTAAATATCTACCCATATATAAACCTGTACATCCATAATTATCTACATATATAAAAAACCTGTACACACACACACACACACACACGCACGCACACACACACACACACACATATATATATATATATATATATATAAAGATAATCTAATGAGTCAGACGAACCTACTATTAGTTTCGCATAAAGCTCTTCAGAGCTAAAATCTGACTCAGAGTCAGATTTTAGCCCTGAAAAGCTTTATGCGAAACTAATAGTAGGTTCGTCTGACTCATTAGATTATCTTTATTATTGGCTCTACTTAGGTATCGAGCACTTTTTACTTATTAGCTTTCTCCTAGCGGTTATATGAATATATATATATATATCTTATATACATATATATACATATAAATTGTTTTTTCTTTTGGCCAAATACTGTACCAATAGATTATTTTTGTTGGTACGAATAACTTGGTCCTCTCTTTTTTTCAAAAATTTTTTTCTCCCTGGTTGATGTTTGGTAGTATATTTTTACAATCAAACTTTCTGCTGGGTTTTTCTCTCCGCAAGGATTTACCAACACGCTTGGTATATTAAACACACACACACACACACACACACACACACACACACACACACACACACACACATACATACATATATATATATATATATTATATATATATATATATATATATATGAATTTAAAACATTAATGAGAGAATAAAAGTAAAATAAATATCAAGATAAATATATGCTTTTCTTATTAAGCTTAGTAACATAGTAAATAATTTAAATGTAATATAACTACGTATTCTGTTATCGTTGTCTAATTTAAAAAGAAAGAAAGAAAGAAAAAAAAGAAAAGAATTCCAGATATTTCACAATATATACAAGATTACAGAAAAATAAAATAAATAATAAATAAATACAATTTTATAGAATAAAGTAAAACTCTAAAAGAAAAGAAAAAGTTATTACTATTAAAGTTATGTTATGAAATGTGACATTACCGAATAACGAAATGATGAACAGTAAACATACATTTCCACATAATTAAATGCGTATAATCACGTATGAATTGATGTGTTTCAACTAGTAAATAAATAAATGAAAAAAAAAAAAATAATTGTCACTTCCCTTATATACTTTAAAATAATAAATAAATCGCTGCTTCTTGGATCAGTGAAAAAACACGTCCATTCTCCTGATTACTCAGCGTTCATATAGTTTTTATACGGGCAACTACCAAATGCTAAGCGTTCCAAGGACAAATTGAAGGACAATTTGAAACGCCTAGATATTGACCTGAGTGCTTGGGAAGATCTAGCATCGGATCGGAAGGAATGGCGTAAGACCTGTTTCGCTAAACTAAAAAGCTTTGAAGAAAATAGACTGAAGCATAGAGATCGGCTCCGCAAAACTTTAAAAGAAAAACATTTAACTCCTGCCTTGGATCATTTCGTTTGTCAGTGTGGCTTTATGGCTCGCAGCAGGGCTGGGCTGCTGTCACACTCGAGGAAACATAAAATGCCTTCTTGACAGCATGAACAACATGGGAGTTATCAAATCACTCACTGCTGACCCTCATCTATCGTTCTCGATAGGAGAGTCCACCATATATATATATATATATATATATATATATATATATATATATATATATATATATATATATATATATATATATATATATATATATATGTCATTGTTAATGTCATAGGACACGACGAGATTATTGTAAATCCTGGATGAGACTGTTAGCATTTCCCATAGTGTTAACAGCCTTCAGAAAAGATATGAATCTAACTTTAGAAAAAAATCCTGAATTGATCTTCAATTTTCTTAGAAAAGAATTATGGTAAAAAGAAGTTCAAGGTAATTTTTTAAGCGCTCAAAAGATGCTCTTTCTCCCCTAAAGAAAACCTTCATTGGTTAAAATTGACTTTAAGTGGTTCACTTTTTGTGAAAACCACGAAAGGATTTTCCACCATTGATAACATTTAATATGACATCTTAATGAGGTCCAAAAAGCCCCAAGTCCCAATAAAAGACTTGTGGTTGCAAAAGGCAATATCTTTTATAATGTTTTTCAAAATTTACGCACTCAATTTGGTCAAAATTGGTTTAACATTTTCGGTAATGATGCTACCTCACTTTATACTTCAAACTTTGTACATCTATAGACCACTGGCCTGAAGATTAAAATTCATTTAGTTATGAAGAATTAGAATTGACTAGGACTTTGGGAAGATGTTCCGCGCTTTTCTCAGGGCCCGGATATATTTATCTATGAAACGTACTCACATAAAAAAACGACATAAAATTAGTGTATATTGTTATAATTACAGTGACACACACGTACACACACACCCACACACATACACATTAATATATATATATGTATGTATATATAATTTTCTGAAAATTCCCCCCTCCCACAGCCTTTCGTGTAATTTCTGTGTGTTTAAGAATAACCTAGAACCAACCCAATTATATTTACCCCTGATGATGGCCCTTTGGAATACTGAAAGAGACGAAAACTTTGGCGGATCAACAAGCAGACTTCACCCGACATTAAGAAACTGTCCATTTGTATTTGTATTTTTATCTCAATTATTATGAAAATTGATTTATATCATTAATAATGTTGGCCTTATCTAAAGTAAAAGTAAAGTAAACTCGTCGGAGTGGTCTAAAGTCGGTATCAGCCAATCAGCGAGGGAGTCTATCCCCTTTTCACTAGTGCTAGACCAAGGATATTGTTTTTTGCGTCTGATGTGGAGCGCCACACCTACCATCAGCTCCTTACGCTACCGCACAGATCCCAGTGATACTCATACGCTGAGTTGGCGAGGGCCGGTATTGAACTAGAAACCTTGTGGTTTCTAACCGAACGCTCTACCCAATGAGCTAACCCTTGGACTTATCTACATAGTAATAAGATGCATATATATATATATATATATATATATATATATATATATATATATATATATATATATATATATATATATATATATATATATATATATATATATATATATATATATATATATATATATATAAAGTGTTGTTCTGGTTCCAACGGGAGAAAATTCAATATTTTATAAAAAAAAGGAAGGTCCGCAAAATGTATTTTGTTCTCAGAAAATTTTTTTTATTCTTTTTGTTTTACATGTGCAACACGTGTTTCAGATCTTCTGGTATCTTCTTCAGGCTTTGGTTGATAATATCATCAACCAAAGCCTGAAGAAGATACCAGAAGATCTGAAACACGTGTTGCACATGTAAAACAAAAAGAATAAAAAAATTTTTCTGAGAACAAAATACATTTTGCGGACCTTCCTTATATATATATATATATATATATATATATATATATAACCAAATAATGGGATGGTGACCGAGCAAATTGCTCTTAAGAATATCTTAATAAATATTTGCTTTGTGAGTTCTAATTGTTTAGTTTTATTATCAAAGATGATTAAAATTCCGTCAATAAATCTTCTTTTTAAAAGTCCATTAACAAAAAGAGATAATTTTAATTTTATCGTGTTCTGCCTAATTTGTTTATATAGTTAAATCAAGAAAATTTAGAAATGAAAACCGGGAGTGATGAGAGGAGCTAGCGTTTTGCTGTTCTATTCCTTGATAATATTCCAGCGGTTTCAAAACTTTTTATGAGCATTCTTGTTTAAATTTGTTAGTATTTCTAATCTAGTCTGATATTTTGTTACATTAACACTTACATATTATAATAGTTTTGCTAGTATTTATATCTACTAATAATGGAGATTCGCTTCCGGTTTTTGTCTGTAACAAAAATCACGTCACTGCTTACGTCACATTACCCCAAATCGTCATAACATAGAATAAATACACTCAAAATTTGAACATGCAACATTAGATAGTCCTCGTTGTTTTTTAAAACAAGTTTTAATAAATACATGACTGGTATTATATATCTATATATAGTTTGTTTTATTTTAATACATATCTAAAGTTTACATTTCAAATTGTTTTATTTTTTAATCCTTTAATGAATTTGATGATTTTACTTACCTGGGGTACAAACTCGCTGACATTGAATTTTTTAACTCCAACCCCTCAGGCAATATGTTTAAAAACTCTATTTTTACATCGCCCGGAGGGTGTTTTTTATTTTGTACTAGTAAATTTAAGGAACATTACCATTATTCGTTATTTATTCGAAAAACTTTTAGATATTAAGGCAAATCGGCAAAAAATTCGTACCTATTTAAATAGAATCAGAGAATAACTCAACCGAATATCTAAACATTTAAACAATTACCACAAACATTTGGCAAATATAACTAATGTATATATATGTATATATGTATATATATATACATACATGCATATATATATATGTGTGTGTGGGGGAGAATATGTGTTTTGTCGGCCTTCGCTATTTTCAAATATACTGTTTGACTACTTCATACTGTCATGCCATAAGTCACCCCAAAAAGTGTGATATACATACCAGTTTAAAATGAACGAGAAATTCTGGTGAAGCCAGCTAGTGTAGTGGTTAGAATGTCCGCCTGTCAGCCTGACAAAGCACTGCCCTGTCTATAGCTCTACTGATAAGGCCTAATGGGCTGAAATGTACATACAGAGATGACTTTTTCTCGATTTGTTCACGCTTTACACTTAAACCGATATGCACGCCTAATTCATTTAGTTATAATTAATTAATTAACAAAATTAGGTTTGACTTTAATTAAGCACATATTCTCCCACAAATTGTCGGCCTTCGCCATTTTCAAACATACTGTTTGACTACTTCATATATATATATATATATATATATATATATATATATATATATATGAGTGTGTGTGTGTGTGTGTGTGTGTGTGTGTGTGTGTGTGTGTGTGTGATAGAGTCTACTATTGCAGTATTATGACATTTACCAGTATTGCCATTTCAGCAAAGTTCACTCAGCTCAAGTGCTGATACCTCATATATCATTACATATACGCCTTGTTATTTTTAAATCGATACAAGTAGACGATATAAATTGTTTATGTTTTAATAATTACATTTTAAAAAAGATATTGTATTGATTCTTTTGTTAGTTCATTTTTACATTTATCAGCATCTCCCATTGTCGCATTTCCAACAAAATAAAAAAAGACAATTGTTTAAAAACAAAAGGCACTCCAAACGTTTCAGGAGGCGCGCCTTGCCTAACGGTTATGTCTGTATGAAATGGTAGGATTTTGTGGCATGTCATTATTATATGCCGAAGACGTTTTGTTTTATTCATTCTTGATGGGCACTCAATTTCTTTCTTTTTAAAAAAAAAAAAATCATTTTTTCTATTTAATCGATAGATGGGACCCTAACGGGTACAACCAATTCTATAGAAAATTGAATCGGGATATGAGTTCAAACCCTGTACGTGGCTGTTTGCTTTTCACTTCATTCAAACGCATTCGTGAAAGGCATTAGTCTATCTCTTTTCCACACAACTATGGGTAAATAGGAGAGGTTAGGTTCTTCAGTCTTATTTATGCAACAGTCTAAAAGAAGAAAGACTATGAATTCAAACCAGATTTAATATGATTAAAAATTGACTTTTTATCACATCCAGTTCGTGACGAAGGGGCTAGGTATATAAATATTTTCAAACTTTTAAATCGCCATACAATGTTATTATAAGTAATATAAATGTTAGGGTATTTTATTAGAACAATAAGAACAACATTTTATATACTCTGTTTCTCTTTATGCTTCTGTACCTCTCTCTCTCTCTCTCTCTCTCTCTCTCTCTCTCTATATATATATATATATATATATATATATATTATGTGTGTGTGTGTTAAAAAGGGTGAAGGTTCATCCGGAATATCGGAATTGATCGAACCTGGGACAGAACAACAGTGGAATATTAAAATTCTGTTCTTTGTTCGTTTTTTTTTTCAATGCTTCAAAATCCCCCCCCCAAAAAAAAAACAAAAAACAAAAAACAAACAAACAACGTTCACAGGAACAAATATTATACATACATACATACATACATACATATATATATATATATATATATATATAATCTCTCCCTCTCTTTATGTATATATATATATATATATATATATATATATATATATAACACTGATGGATATACATATATATGTGTCTGTGTGTATATTCAAATCCATTAGATATCTTTTGGAATAGTTATTGATTCTAAATCGCAGAGATACACTACGAATTAAGTGATATCAAAATCCTAAGATATAATTAGCATTATACTCTTGTATATTAACTGTTTTCACCAGCTATCATTTATAATTAGAATTAAGCTAAAAAAATACAGAGATGAAAACTAGGAAATAAATAAATGAATAGAATAAGACGCACGTTTATCTTAGTCTTCAGGATCCTAAAGAGTTTCGTAGGCAGAAATTTCTTTTAATTCTGAAACTAAATAACGGCTACTTTATTTCGGAATTTAGTCAATAAGCAGTGAATGTTCTCTTTTAAAAATCGGCCAAATCTTGTTGAAATTAATGTCAAAAGAAAACAAATAGTTGGAATCGTTGTCCTTACTAAAAAGTTCCCAATTGGTGGAAAATAAAACAAGAAATATGAACGATAGAAATAACACTAAATATTCCCGGAGTCATGGGTTTAACCATAATCGCTCAAGACATAGAATTAAGAATTCCATTATAGTCGTTCAAGACAAAAAGCTAAGAATTACCTTTTAGTCGCAAAATGTATAAAGTTAAGAAAACCATTTCAATTGCACAAGACATAGAACTAGGAATTCCATTTTAGCTGGAAAAAGTTATAGAGCTAAGAATATGATTTTAGTCTCACAAGACTTACAGATTGTAATTCCGGTTAAATCGACCAATACATAGAGCCAGGAATCCATTAAAATCAAACAAGACAAAGAGCACGGAAATCTCTTATAGTCGCATAAATCATAGTTCTCTATATTCCTTTATAGTCACAAAAGATATAGAATTAGGAATTTCATCATAGTCGGAAAAAGTTATAGAGCTAAGAATACCATTTTAGTTGCACAAGACTTACAGCTACGAATTCCAGAACATCGGATAATTCCAATGATCGAGGAAGTCTATTATAATCGGACAAGTGATAGTTGTAAGTATTCCATTATAGTCATACAAGACATAAAGCTAGGAATTCCGTTATATTCGTACAAGACATGGAGGTAGGAATTCTAGTGCAGTCACCCAAAATAAATGGTAAATAATTCCATGATCGCCGCACAAGACAAAGAGCTACCATTTCCATGACAGACGTACAAGACATAGAGACTGGAATTACATTAAAGTCAAAAAAGAGTATAACGCTAAGAATACCATTTTTTATCGCACAAGATTTACAGTTTGGAATTCTTATAAAATCTAACAATACACAGAGCGAAGAATTTCATTATAATCACACAAGACAAAGAGCCAAGAATTCCATTATAGTTACGCAAGAAAAGAGGTAGGAATTCTGCTATAATCGCACAGGACACATATCTAGGAATTCCATTATAGGTGAAATTATCAATACTGGAATACTGGAATCTTGAAATTGTGGGTTTAGAAATTGAATTCAGAAACTGAAAGTTTCAAAGATTCCTGCAATTCTTCGAGAAACAGGACCTGAAGGAAAGCAGTCATTCAAAAATCACAGAGTTCCAAACGCATTGCTGTTAATAGCCTCACCGTCGGTAGACTCGCTGTCGAGAAAGGGGATGGTGATGCGGTGTAGAAATTGTTCGGTAGTAATGTGGGGGTCAAAACTTATTGAACTAGGGTGTGTGGCCTGAATTTACCTCAGCCAGCGGCCAGTTTTAATATTACCATAATCAATCGTGTGCCAACCACACTTTCTCATGACAGCTTCTTATATACGTTTTCCCTCTATTTCTCTATCTTACATATATTTAGTTCAACGCATATCGTACACGATCAATATTTTCAGTTATAATACCAAGTTGTCATAGTTTTAGTAATATCAATCAATAAAAATTCCATGTAGAAAGACAACATCTCTACAGAAGAAATACTTAAAAAAATCTTATAATAAAAATTCAGTGTATGTCTGTAACCAAAACTACGTTACAGCTTACGTCACAATACCCAGAGAAATTACGTAAGTTTATCAATGAGTATTTAGTTCATAGTCAAAATCCTTAATGCGTAGAAAAAATCTTAATTATTAACGATGTCTCTATGAAAATCTAATTTCGATTTGCCTCAAAACAGATCATGTTATTAATGCATTTAAAATCCTGCAATGTATCTTATATATCACTGAGAAATAAACGTTTATATGTTATATATTGTGGTTAATTTGCATACTGGTTTTAACAAAACCGGATTTAATAAATAATTATTTGGTGTTATTATTGTTCTATTCTCCAACGTATTGAAATCAATCCAATGAATGATTTTTATATAAAAACAAGTTAAAATATTAAAATAAGTGTAATCTTTTCATAAGCCTTCTCATTTAATTTCGTTAGTCTTTCGAATCTAATATATTTCATTACAATAAAACTGAAATACATATGCCCGAAGTGCGCATATTCTTGGTAGTTTATCTTTAAAAACATAGCAAAAGTTTACGCCCCTGGGCACAAGTATCTAATTTCTCATATAATAGAATATTATATTAAATTAGAAATACTAACAAAACTAAATAAGATTGAATATAAAAATATTACATTAATTTTAATGTTATTTTAATAGATTTTCTTATAAAATTATTTATCGGATTCCTTTTAATTCGTTTGAGAATAACATTATATTATTAGAAATCAGTTACAGCAAATTATTATTTATTAAACCCAGTTTTATTCAAAATTATGGAAATTATGCTATCCATATACTATGTAAAGATATATTTTTTAGAGATATACAACAGATATTTTAGGTTTTAAAATGCATTAATAACACGGGCAGTTTTGCGGCAAATCTAACTTTGCTAGATTTAATTGAGACGTCATTAATTAGTAAGATACTAATTAAGATTAAATAATAATTACTTCATAACCATTGAGAATATAACGTAAATAGCTCAGGGAATTGTGACATCAGCGGAAGGGGTAAATGAATGTTATTATAATGAAGATTATGAGACATTTCGTCTGTAAACAAACTACGTCACTAGTTTATATATATATATATATATACATATATATATATATATATATCGCATTGATTGGCTAAGTACATCCGTAGGTGGGTTAGTTTATTTATCTATCTATCTATCTATCTATCTATATATATATATATATATATATATATATATATATAACTAACTAAATATATATATATATATGATATATATATATATATATATATATATATATATATATATATATATATATATAACTAAGCCACCTACGGATGCACTTAGCTCGCAACCAATCAATAAAATTTAAGACATACAGATATATTCCCAAATAAACCCCTGAAATGATGTCATTGTCAAAAATCCATAATTCCGTCAAAAAATTATTTTCCCGCCGGCTTTCTTGCCCGATCCAAGGAAAATGGCGGCTACTTCACGGTCATTTCTCTCTTCGTATTTTTATATTTTGTCATTCAAAGGTAGATCGTCTGTGTTATCGATTATTGAAAAGAAACTGAAACAAAATTTGAAATAATGTAATAAAAAGATGAGAATGTATTGAGTTGTGTACGTGAATTGTAACCGTGTAGGTCTATACAAAAGAGAGAGAGGAAAAGTAAAAAGAACAGTGACAACAGTTGAAAGAAATTATGGAAAATATATAATAAGTAACAAATAGATATACATGTATTATTTTGTATATATTTTACTATACACACAGACAGACATACACACACACACACACACACACACACACACACACATATATATATATATATATATTTTTTTTTTTTTGGGGTTGGGCGTTATTACGTTATTTTTAAAGACGCTGCCGCTGTCAATAACAACAAAGACAAAAGATCCGTTGAACGAGCAACATTCATTTGAAAAAGGGAATCTAACGAACCCGAAAATTTATCATTACAAATAATAAAAAAATAAGTGAATCCAATACTCCATAACATCGAGTTCATTCATTTATTTTTAGATGCTTCATAATAACGCCCAACTTAATATATATATATATATATATATATATATATATATATATATATATATATATATATATATCGGAATACTCGTTATTATAAATATTTTACAGACGCTGCTGCTGTCAATAACAACAAAGACAAAAGATCCGTTGAACGAGCAGCATTCATTTGAAAAAGGGAATCTAACGAACCCGAAAATTTATGATAACAAAATAATAAAAAATAAGTGAATCCAAAACTCCATAAGATCGAGTTCATTCATTTATACATACTGGACACTTCTGGAGAAGAGGGGACGAATTCATAAGCGACGTTCTTCTTTGGAAACCAGCACATGGGCACACCAGTGTGGGCCGCCCAGCAAAGACCTACACTGACCAGACCTGCGCGGATGCTGGATGTTGTGCAAAGGACCTATCGAGAGCGATGAATGATAGGGATGGTTCTCATGGATACGGGGCACGACATGATGATGATGATGATGCCCCGGACTATTTCCGTAAGAACAGAAAGGATGCCACAGGGGAGCAATTGAAACTGATGTCCTACTATAGGCAAATTCTCCAAGAAGTTAAAACAAGGCGGAAAAGTTTATAAAAATGTACAAAAAAGTTTTGCCAGTAACCTCCCCATAAAAAAACCCCTAAGAAAATCAAAAACTTATTCATTCCCAGTTCATTCATATTTGTATTTTTTATTTATACTTTTAAAGATTTTTTTTTTGTACACGACTATGATATCAAGTCTTGCTATTAAATACAAATATAAACTTT
>CM042154.1:89381878-89414378 GCA_023376005.1 Doryteuthis pealeii | reverse complement strand
TATATATATATATATATATATATATATGAGGAAAAATGAGTAAAGAAAAGAAAAGTAAATGGATAAAATGAATTTAATCGATATCACATTAATCGATATCACTTACACATGTGTTTCGGTCAGTTTATGTGTGTGAAAATATTTCGCACACATACAAGAATCGACCTTCATCAGAGTGAATATTTATTTTTATGAAAAAATTCGTTGGTTTTTTCCCAAAAATAAATGTTCACTCTGATGAAGGTCGATTCTTGTATGTGTGCGAAATATTTTCACACACATAAACTGACCGAAACACATGTGTAAGTGATATCGATTAATGTGATATCGATTAAATTCATTTTATCCATTTACTTTTCTTTTCTTTACTCATTTTTTCCTCATATTGTCGGATTCAATTCCTTTTCCATTTTTACACACACACACACACACACACACACACACACACATATATATATATATATATATATATATATATATATATATATATATAGCGGAGGGATACAAGTATCCGTACACATACACATTTTTTATTTATTGTATTTCCAACTAATGAATAAACTGTACACATATGGATATTAACTACATATGTATAGAAAACAGAAAACATGATTTAATTGAAATAAATCACATTTATCCATTAAAATGGAAATACAATTCATTTTAGTTGGTAATACAATGAATTACAAATGTACATATGTACGAATATCTGTTTCGCCCCACTATATACCGGATGCTTAACCAAGGTTAAATAGCCCAGTCTACCCTACTATTTACCCATAACTACGTTGTGGAAATTTTGATGCACACCTTTCCCAAGGCTATTTGCACTATTTAAAATATAAACAGCTACGACCAGGGTTTGAACTCGAGTCACCGAGTCCATTTCCTACGATGAAAACAATTACAGCTCGCACTTCCATTTAATTCTTGTATAGATTTTTTAACTTAAGTTCACCTGACAAAAACTATTCACACATAAAAATTGAATGATATGGTGGACATTATTTGAACCGTGAATGACGATTGAATTGTGAATGATCACTTGACATTTCGATTTCAACAGTTGAATTGAAATCACAATATATATATATATATATATATATATATATATATATATATATATATATATATTTAGAAGGTATTTATAATACCTTCTATCTTCGCTGCCTTAGACGTGTACTGGGCATCACCTGGGGACAGGATCACTAACACAGCAGTCCTAGAGATAGCTCAACTCCCAGCCTGTACTCTCTACTGAGATCCGATGGTTGGGTCATGTACGTCGGATGGATGATGGACGAATCCCGAAAGACATCCTGTATGGAGAGCTAACATCTGGTAAAAGACAGATTGGTTGTACTGCGAGGATGTCTGCAAAAATGATCTCAGGTGCTTTGGCATTGTCCCTTCCAGCTGGGAAAATTTGGCTTGGCGCAGAATCTCCATAGAGGCCTGTACATGTCAGAATTCACCCTGATGCATGAAGCTAAGACGTCCATGCATCGGGACATCATCATCTACAGGGACAACCTACAAATGCAAAATCTGTGGTCGAGAATGTTTCTCAAACATAGGACTTCATAGTCACAGGAGGCGCTGCAACCTCAGGGGCACACAAAACTTTTATCATAGTCTTTCGAGACTGAATTGCCATGATGATGATGAATGATGATGATGATGATGATATATATATATATATATATATATATATATATATACGGTGATGAGGATCTTGCTATGTGGAGTTTAACTGTAAAAATACAGGCCATCCATTGTGAGAGCTCGATATGCCTTGTTCCATGTGTTTTAACGGACAGAGAAATATAGTGAATATGATATATATATATATATATATATATATATATATATATATATATATATATATATACAGTCTGTACGATATTCTACACCGAGTAATTCTTTGCGAAATTCACTTGTCATTATTATTTTCTATAATTATCGAATTTATGCAATATGCGCATTGTAATTGCCTTCAAGCAAATATATATATATATATATACATATATATAAGTTGAAAAATGGAAGTGAATCAGACAATTATGTTGAAATGAGGATGACCGCTTTTATGTATACTTAGATTTTTATGGTTTTTCTAATATCATTTTATTTCATTTTGTATTTAAAATGATAATAAATCGAATACAATATATACAAGGACAGAATTGAAAAACAAAATCAGCCCAAAAGCAAAGCCCCTAAAAGAAGAAGCTAGAAGAACCCAACTAGACAACAAGATGGCAGCAAGAAGCAAGTAAGATCTCCTCAACAAGTAAGTCTCTAATCCGTCACTCTTTCTAATATCTCTCACTCTCACGCACAAGTTGTATGCCTGATACCAGTGTGGGTATGTAATAAATAGTACCACACCCCTGTATAAACTTGCTTGGTAAGCGGCAGGTGGAGCTCTAAAATTATGATCCCTAAAATCTGGCAAGCGAGTTAGGGAAACTAAATGTCTTAATTTGGTTTCTTTGTTTAATGGTATATCAACATTTGTGAGTTATTTAATGCCAAAGCCCTCCTTGTAGAAGGACAGTAGTGGTACTATTTAACCCATAGCTGGAGGATGAGGGGATGCGTAGATTCCCTAATAGTATTTGTTTGGTTTGTGTTTTTTTTTGTTAATCAACCATTACTAAAGACAACATTTTTTGGAATTTTTAAAACTTATATGCTAAAAACAAAAGGAAGCGCGTGGTGTAATGGTTAAAATCATGGGAAATGGACTCGTCCCCGAGTTCAAATCCCGGATGTGGTAATTGCATTTCACATAGCGCTAATACCCATGGGAAAGGTATGAATCCTACTCTCCCTCCAGCTATGGATAAATAGTAGGGCAGACTGGGCTCTTTAACCTTGGTTAGGCAACCGGTCTAGGAGAAAGAAAACTCTGAATTCAAACCTGTTGAACTCCGCTTAAGAAATTGACCTTGTGTCACATCCTGCTCGTGTGGAGGGGTTGGCAAATATATATATGCTAAAAACATGTCCCAATAGTAAGTCCAATGAATTTGGGAGTCATAGGTCTATCTGTCCTTGAGCTAGGTCATGATAGATTGACAAAAATACATTTGGGAAATTATAGTAATATCTATTAGACAGTGGGAAGTGGTTATTGAAGAGAAAAAGAGTCATTGATATCCAATGGTATCAGTGTGACCTGATGATCATAATAATCTCTTTTAACGTATTCTTAACGAAACATGTGCATTACAATAAAAAAAAAAAACAAATAAGGGGAAGTATAAGACGCTTATCCGACCAACCGTCTAGCCTAATTAAGGGCCAACGTAGAGTGTTGCATGTCATGAACTGCTCGGCCATCCGGGTTCCAATCCTAATCATCACGGGTCGCTAGCCATTGACATCAGGTAAGCATATTTGAATTACACCACTGCAGAGGTCTAATCGGTTTAAATCCCCAACCGACAGAGATTTATACATGTTATTTTTTGCTTTGAAGAAAAAAACGAAACATGTATTTAAATATAATAAAATAAAAGACAAAAATGTGAAGTATGAAAAATGAAGGAAGATAAATACCATACAGATGCCCGTTTATCATCAATAAAAAAAACTATGCTATTGAATTGATTCTGTATCAAATTTTCCACTTGGTTAAACTACCAATACATTCTGTTAGAAAATAAAAAGAAAGGGAATAAAAAATTGACAAAACATTTCTTTTCTGTTATGTTCAACGGTATTTGTCTAAAAAGAGTTAACCAAACACACACACCGCCTGTGTGTTCGATGATATATGCATATCTATACATATATAAAGGACAGTTGGTGTGTATGTATGTATGTATGTATGTATGTGCAGATGAAACTATGAAAATAAAACAATTATCAACGAAGTAAATATATATATAATAACACATTAAATATCACCAGGACTTGCTTTATGTGCAAAAATTATGAAGATTTGAATTATATCTAAAGATATTTAAAATCAAAATATACAATGAATTGAAATGTCCAGGATTTGTAAATCGCAAAAGTAAACAAATAAATACACCATATTTTTTTTTACCTCCTTCACCAATGTGATGCTGGATAGCCGCTTCTCGTTTAATGTAGATAGGGAACCACTGTCTAGAGTTGGTTATCTATATATATAGCTTTCTACTAAATCCGCTCTACTTACGTAAATCAATTGATATTCTGTATAACACTGACTTATTTGGTTAATATTTGTATCGACCATCGATGTTGCGATTAACTTGATATTCTATCCCCCGGTAAGTCATCTTCTTGATGTATTCTTTAAAATTAACCCTGATGATCCTTTTTTGTCAAACTTACGTGGGTCATCTATATATTATATACCTTTCTACTAAATCGCTCTACTAACGTATTGAGCACTTTATATCTTTATAAGCCTGGCTTATTTAGTTACTATTTCTTTCGGTCGTCGATGTTGCAATTAACTCGATATTCTATTCCCGACGTAAGTCATCTTCTTTCACACACACACACAACACACACACACACACACATATATATAATATATATATTATATTTACCAACCCTCCGCAGAGCAGGATGCGACAAAAGGTCATTTCTTAAGCGGAGTTTAACAGGTTTGAATTCAGAGTTTTCCTTCACCTAGACCGGTTGCCTAACCAAGGTAAAGAGCCAGTCTGCCCTACTATTTACCATAGTTTGGAGGGAGAGTAGGATTCATACCTTTCCCAAGGGTATTAGCGCAGAGGAAAATATATATATATATATATATATATATATATATTATTTGTTATTTGTGTGTGTGTGTGTGTGTGTGTGTGGAGATTTAATTGCCATATATTAAGGAACATACATTAAAGAATTGAGAAAAATATAACTGCATATAAAAAGAATTATAAATAGTTTAAAATAGGGAGTTACTTTTCAATCGCTCTGTATATATATCATTTAGCTCAGTCAGTAGAGCGTCCGACTTGGAACCACAAGGTTCCAGATTCGATAGCGGCCATCGTCAAGTCAGCGTATGAGTAGCACAATTTGTTATTAAGATGATTCTAAATAGGTCTTACTTCTAACGGTGGAATTTTAGAATAGTTCAGGTCCATAATGAGAGCTCGACGTTCAATATAATTGAACAGAGCAATATAATTGGTAAGAAAAGGGTTTAAAATCGGCCAATTTGCGGGTATATATCTATTTCTGTCCGCAGGTAAAGTGTGTACCTATGAGTTTCATCAGACCGGTGACTTTATTAAAAATTGTACACAGATAATTCATGAGGCTTTATATGTACTTTTTTGTATGCTTAGATATATATATATATATATATATATATATATATATATATATATATATATAAGCAGTATGTGTGTGTGTGCGTGTGTGTGTGTTATTCTTTACATATGTATATGTGGAGGATATGTAATTGCCTATATTAAGGAACATTCATTTAAAGAATTTGAGAAAATATAACTGCATATAAAACAATTATAAATAGTTTAAAAATAGGGAGTTACTTTTCAATCAGCCTGTATATGTTAAGGAACATACATTAAAGAATTGAGAAAAATGGAACTGCATATAAAGAAATTATAAATAGTTTAAAATAGGGAGTTACTTTTCAATCAGCCTGTATATATAAGGAACATACTTAAGAATGAGAAAAATGGAACTGATATAAAGAAATTATAAATAGTTTAAAATAGGGAGTTATTTTCAATCAGCCTTGTATATTAAGGAACATACATTAAAGAATTGAGAAAAATGGGAACTGCATATAAAGAATCATGATGAATAGTTGAAAATGGGAGTTACTTTGTCAATCACCCTGTATATTTAAGGAACATACATTAAAGAATTGAGAAAAATGGAACTGCATATAAAGAAATTATAAATAGTTTAAAATAGGGAGTTTTACTTTCAATCAGCCTATATTAAGGAACATACATTAAAGAATTGAGAAAATGGAACTGCATATAAAGAAATTATGAATCGTTTAAAATAGGGAGTTACTTTTCAATCAGCCTGTATATTAAGGAACATACATTAAAGAATTGAGAAAAATGGAAACTGCATATAAAGAAATTTTAAATAGTTTAAAATAGGGAGTTTACTTTTCAATCAGCCTGCTATATTAAGGAACATACATATAAGAATTTGAGAAAAAATGGAACTGCATTCAAGAAATTATGAATAGTTTAAAATAGGGAGTTACTTTCAATCAGCCTGTTATTAAGGAACATACATTAAAGAATTGAGAAAATGGAATGCATATAAAGAAATTAAATAGTTTAAAATAGGGAGTTACTTTTCAATCAGCCTGTATATTAAAGGAACATACATTAAAAGAATATGAGAAAAATGGAACTGCATATAAAGAAATTATAAATAGTTTAAATAGGAGTTACTTTTCAATCACCCTGTTATTAAGGAACATACATTAAAGAATTGAGAAAATGGAACTGCATATAAATAAAATTATAAATAGTTTAAATAGGGAGTTACTTTTCAATCAGCCTGTATATTAAGGAACATACATTAAAGAATTGAGAAAAATGGAACTGCATATAAAGAAATTATAAATAGTTTAAAATAGGGAGTTACTTTCAATCAGCCTGTATATTAAGGAACATACATTAAAGAATTTGAGAAAAATGGAACTGCATATAAAGAAATTATAAATAGTTTAAAATAGGAGTACTTTCAATCAGCCTGTATTATTAAGGAACATACATTAAAGAATTGAGAAAATGGAACTGCATATAAAGAAAATTATAAATAGTTTAAAATAGGGAGTTACTTTCAATCAGCCTGTATATTAAGGAACATACATTAAAGAATTGAGAAAAATGTAACTGCATATAAAGAAATTATAAATAGTTTTAAAATAGGGAGTTACTTTTCAATCAGCCTGTATATTAAGGAACATACATAAAGAATTGAGAAAATGGAACTGCATATAAATAAATTATAAATAGTTTAAAATAGGGAGTTAACTTTGTCAATCACCTGTATATTAAGGAACATACATTAAAGAATTGAGAAAAATGGAACTGCATATAAGAAATTATAAATAGTTTTAAAATAGGGAGTTACTTTTCAATCAGCCTGTATATTAAGGAACATACATTAAAGAATTGAGAAAATGGAACTGCATATAAAGAAATTATAAAATAGTTTAAAATAGGGAGTTACTTTGTCAATCACCCTGTATATTAAGGAATATACATTAAAGAATTGAGAAAAATGGAACTGCATGTAGAAAAATAATAAATAGTTTAAAATAGGGAGTTACTTTTCAATCAGCCTGTATATAAGAACATACATTAAAGAATTGAGAAAAATGGAACTGCTTATAAAAACAATATAAATAGTTTAAAATAGGAGTTGCTTTCAATCACTCTGTAGAAATAAGAAAATCCCTATCTACATGCATGGTGCTTTTTACATATGATAGGCAGAGGTCAATGTCTTCCCTCATTTAATCTTCCAGTATTCGCATTTTCTGTACAAAATCTGCAAGATTTTTAAAACATGCTAAAGAGTGTATGGAAGTAGTGATCATCAATTCTGACGTTAAAAGCAGCAGCAGCAGACGCCACGACAGCAGCAGCAGCAGCAGTTGTTGAACAACATCACTATGATCATTACAAGAAAGGAGAAAAAAACAATAATAATAATAATAATAATAATAATATAATAATAATAAATAATAATAAAACAAATAAACTAAAATAAACTTGATCAAAAATAGAAACGAAATCTGAAAAATGTCATAATATTGTTTTGGTCAATAAAAAAATTCTCGCTGATATAGAATATAATATTTCTACTGGCTGTATTTCATATGTCAAGGTCTGGGTTTTTTGTTTTCATTTTTATTTCGATTCGATATGTTCATATTTTTTTATGTTTATGAGAACATGTTGATATTTTTAAAAATCTTTTTCAATTCTTTTTCTTTTCATTTTGTTATTTTTTCCAACATAGTCTTCTTCCTTCCTCTCTTTCTTTCTTTCTTTCTTTCTTTCTTTCTTTCTTCTTTTTTCTCTTCGTATGAAATTTCTTATGTTTTCCATATGTTTTTATTACCCTCTTTTCTTCATATTCTATATTCTTTCTTTCGATGTTTTTTTCTTTTTTCTCTTCTTCTTTCTTTCTTTTTTCTTTCTATTTTCTATCCTTCATTCCATTTCGTTCTTTATTTCTTTTTTTTTTCTTCCTTTTAACTTTTCATTTTTTCATTTTTTATTTCCTCGTATAATATATTTTCTTTATATTATCTTTCTTGCTTTTTTCTTTCTTTCTTTTCCTATTTTCTATTTCCTTCTTTCCTTCTTTCCTTCTTCTTTCTTCTTTCTTTTTTTGTGTTTGTTTTCTTTTTTTAAACTTTTTCCATTTTTATTTCATCATATCTTAATTTTCTTTCTAGTTTTCTTTCTTTTTCTATTTCATTTCTTTCTTTCTTTCTCACTTTTAAACATTTTCCTTTTCCCATATTTGATTTCCCTTCTTTTGTCCTATATGTTTTATTCTTTCTTATATTTTCTTTATTTTCAACCTTTTTTCTATTTCTTTTATGAGTTTTTCAACATTCGATTTCCCTTTCTTTATATTTACTTTTACATTTCTTTCTTATTTTTGTAAGTTTTCTCTCAATTAGTTTTCTTTCTTTCTTCTTTCTTCTTCTTTCTTTCTTTCTTTCGTCTCAAGTTTTTCGATTCGATTTATTTCACTTCTTTATTCCTTATATATTTCTTTCTTTCTTTTTTATTTATTTATTCATTTTCTCGTTTTTTATTCGATTTTATTTCACCTTTTTTTCTTATACTTTCATATTTGTTCTTTCTTTCTTTCTTTCTTTCTTTTTATTTTTCTTTCAATATTTTCTCGTTTTTTATTCGATTTTATTTTCACTTGTTTTTTCCTTTATTATATTCTTCATTCTTTCTCTCTTTCCTCTTTCTTTCTTTATTCTTCTTTCTTTCTTTCTTTCTTTCTTTCTTTCTTTCTAACTTTTATATATCATTTCATTTCTCTTTTCTCCTATAGATATTCTTTCATTCTTTCTATTTAGTTATTTAATTTGTTTTTCCCTTCTACTTTCTTTTTTTCTTTCGTCCATTCTTTAGTTTTTTTTTCTTTCATTTCACTTTCTCCTTTATTTTATTTTATTTTTACAATCTATTCATCTTCACTTTCTTTTTCTTCCTTCCTCCCCTTAAATCACAACCTCCCCATTCCCCAACCCCAATATTGAATTGTATTTCTTTTTTCCGTGTCTGTATAAACAAGTTATTTTTCCAAAATGTTTTCACTTAGAAATTGAACATTATAAAAACAAAGCGACGGATTCTATTTGTGTTTAAAATCAATCCAAGTTGATATAGATGAGTGGAGAAATCGTCTGACAGAATGATTAAAGAGACCAGGGAAGATATAATATCCAGGTGGTGTTAGGTGGGGTTAGTCGCATCAGGATTTATACCTGCAAGTCCACAAACACATATCAAGTCATCATAGATGTTTGTTCATACTCATTCAACCATTGAGACATTTATGAACATTTGAGTTGACGTTCAAATGTTTTAACAGCTCAGTAACCATATTCACATTTCCAGTAGAAATCCTGAAAAAAAAAAAAAAAATTCCAAAAGCAAAAAAAGTGTTTCCATCTCATACCATTACACCAGGGCGTGAGACTAAACTGCATCTTGGTGGTGAGGGTCCAATTCTGTAGCTCTGGGGAGTGTGGAGTCATCTCTTTATTGCGTACAGGTCCCCTTTGGCCCAGTAGTACCTGCTAGCATCTAATCTATGAATCAAGTTTGAGATAATGAAATGTTTACCTGTTTAAAATATTGTGAAGATATGTTTTGAACCATATATTCTTTGAGATTATAATTATTCAACAGATTTGGCATAAAATAAAAACATAAGAGGAGACATGAAGTGTCTGTAGCTTTGTGCAATATAAAAAAGTAAAGTGAAGTCATCGGGGCGGCCTAATGTCGGTATCAGCCAGATTCTTTCTTTTCTTTCTTTTTCTTTCTTTCTCTTTCTTTCTTCGTATGAAATTCTTATATTTTCCATGTTTTATTAACCTTTTTCTTCATATTCTATATTCTTTCTTTCGTTGTTTTTTCTTCTTTTTCTATTCCCATCTTTCTTTCTTTTTTCTTTCTTTCATTCCTTTTCCTTTCGTCTCAATTTTTCAATTTCGATTTATTTCACCTCTTTGTTCCTTATACTTTCTTTCTTTCTTTCTTTTCATACCATTACACATGGGCGTGAACTGAACTGCATCTGGTGGTGAGGGTCCAATTCTGTAGCTCTGGGGAGTGTGGAGTCCCATCTTATTTACTTATAGGGTTCCCTTTGGACCAGTAGTACCCGTTAGCCTCTTATCTATGAGTCAAGTTTGAGATAAGAAAAATGTTTACCCGTTTAAAATAATTGCAAAGATACGTTTTTTGAACCATATATACTTGGAGATTATAATTGTTCAACGGTAATACTTTTTTGGTACATCAACTGCCACTCGCTCGAGTCCAGCATATTAGACACGCCACAGATCTTTATGAAAATAAAAAAGTACAGCCAGTACCTCTAGAACCAATATATTAAAAATATTACGTTTTAAAAATAAAATAATTGTTTCATGGCTGTACTTGTTAATTGGAGAGAATTTTGGGCGTGTCTAATATAGAATCGTTTTATTATAAAAAAAATGTAAATAAAATAAAATCGTACATAAAGAAAAAATGTTATAGAAAACAAAAATTTACATGACTCAAAGTTGTTTTCTTTATTTAAAACTTTCAATTTCCTAATAAAAAATATTAACGTTTTAAAAGAAAATATTTGTTTGTTCCTGAGATACTGGCTGTACTTTTTGTTTTCATAAAGATCTGTGGGCGTGTCTAATAGGCTGGACTCGAGCGATGGCAGTTGATCGTACCAAAAGTATTACCCATCGTTCAACAGATTTGGCATAAAATAAAACAATAGAGGAGACATGACAATGTCTGTAGCTTTGTACAAAAAAAAACAGTAAAGTGAAGTCATAGGGGCGGGCCTAATGTCGGTATCAGCCAGACAGGGAGGGAGTCTATCCTTTTCACTAGCGCTAGACCAAGGAGATTATTTTAGAATCTGAAGTGGAGCGCCACACTTACCATCAGCTCCTCACTTTACGCAAAGATCCCTGTGCTACTCATACGCTGAGTTGGCGAGGGCCGGTATCAAACAAGAACCTTATGATTCCTAGCCAAACGCTATACCGGCCATCAATGAGATGAAAAAAAACATAAATTGTAGATAAGAGTGCAAAGTAATTATAATTTTTAATGAATTTCTTTAAAACCCTACCTGTCGATTTCTGTTTGGTCAGCTCAAGGCAAGGGAGATTGAGAGAAAGAGAAGTTATGTTATCAGTCTGGAATGATCGTTGTAGAGAACAGACGTAAGAGAGTGCTGTTCTCCAAGGCATTTTTACTTGGGATAAAAAAATGAGCTCAGAAAAAACAAGAACGCCATATGTTGTTATTAAA
The DNA here is from genome assembly GCA_023376005.1 of Doryteuthis pealeii. Taxonomy (NCBI): domain Eukaryota; kingdom Metazoa; phylum Mollusca; class Cephalopoda; order Myopsida; family Loliginidae; genus Doryteuthis; species Doryteuthis pealeii. The sequence continues at coordinate 89,402,832 of CM042154.1, read as the reverse complement.
CACTATCAAGAGCTTAGGAAAAAATATCCCAAAGATTCCAAAGGAATTTTAAGTCTCAAAGACAGCGAGAATACCATCCGTTCAACAACAGATCTACCAACGGAAACAGACAGATCCAACCAGTCCAGCCAAGAAAATTGTTGAACAAGAAGAAGATAATCACTATTTCAACCAAAACTCCTTTAAATCGACACAACTATGCAACATTTTCCAGCCACAAAAAAAAAAAAATTAAAGAAAAAAAAATGATTAAAACATTTTCGGTCATAACTCCACCTGCGATTGATTTTAACGGTATTTGTTTCGCTAAATTTCTTGCCTACTGTATATTATATCAAGTATTCAATCTAAATTCCGCCCCGTCGGCTGGAGCTTTAGAATACACCGACTGCATCTTGCAGAGGGTTAAGGCCCGCATTAAGGCACTGTTCTGTGGCAGCGATCGTGATGCTCATGTTGGAATCCTGTTCAAGTCATAGCGTCTTCCCTAGCAATGCCTGCTAGAATTATTAAGGGATCTCCTTGGTGCCAGAAGGGGTCCTTTTCTCTGCGCATGCACAGTGGGTTCTTCCTGTCTTCTGGGAAATGTGGCTTTATTTTTTTTATTTTATTCTATTTTAATTTTATTTTAATCCCCACAAACGTTTTGTGTCATAAAACAAATGTTGATCTGTCCAGACAGTACTCAGCAGTTCTTATATAGTTCAGATCTATCTTTCTCTTGAGTGTTTCATTAGAGTACGGGTGGTGCAGCCATACAGTAGCACTGTCACGGCTACAGATTAGAAGAATTCTCGCTTTGTCTTATCAAAAAAGATAGATTTCCATATAATGATTATCTGCATATGGCAGTTCATGCCTTTCCTATGCGTGTATGACATCATTTTCTGTAGATGAGATATTACTACTGATATGTGAATTGGTTTGCTAATTTCAGGATGTTATCATCTAGTGTGAAAATGTCTCTATTTTGTTTGTAACACAGAAACTGTTTATCTCAGTTCACATGAGGCCAATGCTACTTGCTGCCTTCTCAGCTACGCAACTGGGATCGGCTTGTGAAGTGTCTTTGCAAGAAGTGCTATATAAGGTATCAGTTTCATTAGATAAGACATTGGTCTGTTAACTGCGATAATTTTTGCCCAGGAAAATGATTGTGGGTCGAAAACCTTTAAAACAATATGTATTACATATGGTTTGTTATTATTTGTGGATTTCCCCATTCCTGGAAAAGGGGCTTGGAAGCTACGTCCCTCAGACAACGGATATAATCCCCTGGATCACTCTGATCCTTATGACGGATGGAAAACTCCGATGGATCAAGCTTTCTATTTATGTCCTGAATCAGCAAACCATTCCATATCAAACATAGTTTAACAAGTTAATCCCCTTCGAAGGTCAAGAATAAATTAAGATTACTAAAAGAAAGACCCGCCCTGTTGGCTGGTCTTGAAATACCCTGACTAATATCCTGCAGAGTGACAAGACTTACACTTTTCTTGGTATGAGGCTAAATCGTATGAGATGGTGAAACTATAATTCTGGAACTCTGTAAAATGTGGGACATCCTTGTGGGGATTAAATAAAACTAAAATAAAATTAGAATATAAAAACAACAAACTTGCATGGGCTTTCACCGGAAGAACCCTCCGCGCATGTGCGACAAAAAGGACTGACTCCCAATCCCCAAAAGAATATCTCGGACATTCGAAATAAGGCCTTAACTGAGTGTAGTCGTCTCCTCGGCCAGGGGGATATCCCCTTGCCACGAGCAATTATGACCTGTTAATAAAACTCAAGTCATAAAACTACCTTCTGCTTTTGCCTCTTTCTTTTTTCGTTCCTTAAATTCCTTCTTTTCAGTGCGACTACCAAACGAGAAGGGGTTAAAGCAAAAGCCATAAGAACATGTAACCAGAATATACAGCTACATTTAAACCTTAAAACACCCAACCTCTTTCTAACTCTCACCCTTTCATTGTTATTATTTCCAGGTCCACTCGGATTCCCACTGATAGTATATGTTAGGGTCCTATCTATGGGAGTGTGGTGTATCCCTTTATTGCGATACTCACAGGGTTTCAGCGATCATATAAATCTTATTATAAGGAAGATTATGCACCTGTTTGTTACTGAAACTACGTCATCCCCAGTGTCACAATTCGCTTATTTATTTACAATATCTTCTCAATGGTTATTATTAAAAAGTCATTATTTAATCTTATTAGCATCTTATTTATTAACAATTTCTCACTTAAAGTGTAGTTTGTTAGATTTTCCTCAAAACAGCTATGTTATAGCACGTTTTAAATCCTGCAATGTGTGTTATATATCACTATGAACTAAAGGTTTACATAGTATAATTTGTATACTCTTTTTAAGAAAATCGGGATAAATAAATAATTACTTGGTGTTATTGATTCTAATATCATTGTTTATTCTTTCAACTAATTAAAATCAATCCTATCAATGATTTTATAGAGAAACTAATTGAAATATAATTAAAATAAATGTAATCTTTTTATACGCATTCTTAGTTTCGTTAGTCTTTCTAATTTAAAATAATTCCCCACCCCGCAAAGCAGCAAGACTTTCCATGGATATGGCACTCAACTTCATCTGATTGTGAGGCTAGAGTTCTAGAACTCTGGGGTGTATAGTATACATCTTCATTGCGTTTACTCGCAGAATCCCATCTATGGTTGAAACAGATATGTCTGAAAGGTTCTTATAAGATAGAAATACGTAAAACCATAAAACTATAAATTATAATAAATTAGTGACTGGGAACCTATAACTGCTCACAAACAATTATTATTATTCAATGGAAATAATTATTTGTAATTACATTATTAGTAGTATTGCCTAGGAATGCTTGCAACAATGTTTGTGTAGAGATTATGTGTACTAGATAGGACTACTTAGGGCCGGGTTAGGTCGGTAGAGAGTTCGTCTAGAAACCACAAAATTCCTAGTTCGATACCGGCCCTCGCCAACTCAGCGTATGAGTAGTACAGGTATATGTGCGGCAAAGTAAGGAGCCGATGGTAGGTGTGATGCTCCACCTCAGGCGCAAAAAACAATCTCCTTCGTCTAGCGCTAGTGAAAAGTGGATAGATTCCCTCGCTAATTGGTGATACCAACTTTAGGCCACCCCGGCGACTTTACTTTTTTTTTTACTTCATATCATAACTGTGTGAAAAAAAATCTCTTATGAAACAACTGCACCAAAAATGTAAACATAACGTACAATGAATGCGATTCCCAAACCTCTTTTGAGGGAATTTTGGGACATTCAAATCGTGAGCCTTTAAACTACGTCAAGTGATAAAAAATGTAATTAAAATGTAAGCCTTTGTAAGTGATGAAAAATGTAGGCGTTTGTTTTCAGCTATAAAAACAAACTTAATTGCGATTACTCACAGGATTTCATAGATCCTATAAATCTTACTATGATAATTCTCTTAGTTATTTACATTATCGTCTCAATGGTTATTATTAAATAATCATTATTTAATCTTAATTAGCATTTTATTTATTAACAATGTCTCTATTAAGGTCTAGCTCAAATAAATCAATGTTATTAATGTGTTTAAAATCCTGCAATGTGTGTTATATAACACTAGAAGCGGCTATCAGCGTCATCTGGGTAGAGGGGGTAGCAAAAAAGTTAGTCTCGCAGATCCATTATTACTGAATCACGAGTTGGATTCTCACAGGATGCCCCATAAAAATCCCTATATGAAAAAAGAAAAAAGAAAGACCTAGCGTTGATTCAGCCACTCTGAAAAGAAAAATTATTGTCTACTGTTTAAAATCTTAAATGCAAAAAAATTCTATGCTGTTATCATTTAAATTTTATTTTTGTAATTATCTTCACAAATATAATCAAACCTTCATTATTTTTGCTCAAAAACCAAGCCCTGGTGATATATAATGTGCATATATATTTACTTTGTCATTAATTGTTTTATTTCGCAGTTTCATCCGGACATACGCATACACCAACTATATATGTATAGATTAAGAAATAAAGGTTTACATAATATGTTGTGTGAATAACTTTCGTAATCGGAAAAGAGTTATGCAAATTAGGCCAGAATGGTGGTTTGTAACTTGAATTTCAGTTAGAGTCTTGCATAGAGTATAGTGGTAGCATAGATTATTGACAAGCACATGTAGAATAGGGTTTCAAATCAGCACGTAGACTGCAGTTTCTGTGGAAAAATACAGACATTGGTAAAACCGAAAATCTCACACGTCAAGTGATTTTGACTTAGTTAAGTCAGTTGGCAGCTAGACCCCGGGTGGAACAGACGTGTCCCGCCTTGGATATCACTCCGCGGGATGAGTTAGAAACGGGCAAATAAAACTTTAAAAAGCCATAAGTCTTGTTCGTTAATTAAGCATGCCCTTAGTTAGAAACCGAAAAACCAACAAGAGAAGACTAAAAGCAAGAACTTAGACGATCATGGCCGATGTAGAAAGAAATAGAAGTGTAGATCCAGCATGACGATTGGAATGAAGAACAAGCAAGTAATATATATCTATCTGTCTATATCTCTCTGATACTCTCTCTCTCTCTCTCTCTCTCTCTCTCTCTCTCTTTATCTATCTATTATCTATCTATCATAGAACTATTGTGTATATGCCCAACGAGGGTATATCACTACATAACAAGAGGTCTACATTAATGGTTAAACTGAAAGATCCAGTTTAGCTGACATGGTATCCCAAAGTAGGTGTCCAAATTATGAAGTATGAAAAAAATGATTCGGGTAATCGATTTCAAAACTGCAAAAGTCCATCCTCAAAGTCTTTCAGCTTGCAACAATATTAAAGCAGTCTTTAACCGCGTTCCATAAGCCTCTTGCCTGCAAAAATCGTAATGGTCTCTCTCAAACTTCGCTCCTAATCGCGTTAATAATGCAGGCGGTCGCACTCCATCCGGGTGCCTCAAATCGTAGCTTACAACATCCTGGTTCTTCAGGCAACGATTCAGATCAACCTCAACCTGTTACATAATCCATGGGTTGCCAACGAATTATGTACTATAGTGTAGTTAAATATGAATAAAGGTATTCTTAAATGGAAAGTTATCATTAAATCATAGAATGACCGTAAGAGTAATTGACAGCAGTTCCCCTTTCACTTACCTAGTTGGTGATTTCTTATTTGCTAAAGGCAAACCGTACCAAGGGAACTTAGTTAGAGTTAGGTAGATTTTTGCGGGTCATCGATGGGAGCAGACGCAAATGGTCGTCTATCCCCAAGTCAGCCATTTTCTCACCACGGCGTTTGAACCCTTTTTGGGCTTTTGGGTTTAATAAAGACGTCTAAGAAAAAAGAAAGTAAATATTGTGTTCATCCTTGAAAACAAAGGTAATGAGCACAGACAACCCACAACCGGAGCCCAGAACAAAAGAAGCCCAAGGGAAGAGACCAGGGAAATCAACACAAAAGAAGATGGCCAGCCAGTGGAATCGAAAAAAGACGACCCTTAAAATTAGTTAAGGCTTTGAGTTATAAAAAGGCTATGAAACAAACCCACACAAAGTTCAACACCAAGCATTGTTGGATTATTTTTTGCATATACTTATTTACTAAGCATGGCTTAGATGTAGCACAAGGCCAAGTTATAGGGCGCCCAGTGAGAATCGAACTCACAAACAATGGTCTGCGAATCTAGCTTGCTAAGCATTACACCACAAATAAGCCGTGCTACAATACATCAAATTATAGACTAAGCGAGGTCACGTGGTTTAAACCTCAGCCAATCAACAACCCGGATGCGTGACTGGTTGACTACTTAATCACTGATATTGAGAGACGTCCATTTGCAATCATTGACGAAGGACTTGCAATACTGAGGAGCACCGAGGAACAACCTAAGGATTCTTTACCCGTAGATGGAAACTACGCTCTACTTAACACAAAGGATCTTCGCTGGACAAGATGGCCACTAAAATCGTGACAAACATACATCCGGGTAATTTCGCAGACACGCCAGACAACGCAGACGTTTCGAATCGGGCAAATGTCTATCGTCACAGACTATCATTATATTCACATTGTAAGTTGAAAGTCAAGCTAAAAAACTTTTAAAGTTTTGTAATTTTCCAAAAGTAAAAAAAGGCCCCAGGCCTCTGATTATTACCGTTAAATACTTGGGGGGTTGTATTTCTAGGTATGCAATGCCAGATAGCGAGACAATAAAGTAGTGAATTATATTAAGATTAGGAGTTAAATTCATATTCATTTTCTGATTGGAATTTCAAGAAATAGATTTAGAAAATGAAAATATTTTGACTCACATCAGGTAAAAAATTGTTTGTTATTATGTTCTTGGATGAAGCGAAATTTCTTGTAAATTTTAGTCATACATAGTCATGAATGTATGCCTAAGTCTACGTATCTATATAACTATGTCTGAATCGTAGTCAAAATATCATATATATATATATATATATATATATATATATATATAAAGGAAAATGTATCTATTAACAGAAATAGAAACACCTACGCGCCCGTATATATAAACATACGTACGTGTATACCTATGCATAAAGTCTGGTATTAATGTTTTCAATATTTACAATCACACACAGTAATGCATATACGTATATTTTGTAAAAGAAATTAAGAAAATAACAAAAATTTTCGCTGACATTTATGTATTTCAACTGAGATTTATAAAAAAAAATTAAAATGTTATAAATATAAAACGAGGCTACATTTTGATATTTCGTCGCTACAGATACAACGTATGATTTTAAACAGGCACATATACATAAAATTTCCATATTTTTTCAATTTGATCTTGAGAGTTCTTTTTTAGTTTTTTTTTTTTTTTTTTTGTTTTTAGCCGTAGGATTTACGTCGCAGAAGATGAATATTCGATTTAATATCAGCAAAATGTTGAGATCTGACCTTTGTGTGTAAATTTTTGCGCCAGATTTATTTTGAGTTATTTATTTTCAATTCTCTCCCCTCTTCCCTCTCTCTCTCTCTCTCTCTCTCTCTCTCTCTCACACTCTCTCTCCTTCTCTCTCTCCTTCCTATCACCCCCCCGATCTTCCTCTCCCCGTATGACGGCGTTTTTAAAAGTTGGATTTAAACTACTAATATAAAATGTTAGATTTTGAAATTCTTTCCAAGAAATAATATATATATATATATATATATATATATATATATATATATATAATATATATATAATAAAGTTTTGAAAACTGATTGCAGTGTCCAGTCATATCATTTTAAAATACGTGTTTTTTAGTTATTTATTTTCATTTCTCTCTCTCTCTCTCTCTCTCTCTCTCTCTCTCTCTCTTCTCTCTCTCTCTCTGTCTCCTCTCACTCCGTATGACGAGGTTTTTAATAGTTGGATTTAAACTACTAATACAAAATGTAGATTTTGAAATTCTTCCCTAGAAATATAATATTATATATATATATATATATATTATATATATATATATATATATATATATATATATATAAACAATGATAAAATCATGATAACGTTGATTAACTTTTCCTTTTCTTTTTGAATTTTACGGCATGCCAACCTTGTTGGGTTTTCTATGCTGTAGACGTCTTGTTCTATTTATTCTTGATGGGAAAACTTTTAACTCAGTTTTTTAAACACGTTTTTGTAAATTCATTTTCTTCTATTTCACCCATAATATGACCCTAACAGGTACTACCACTCATGAACAAGGTGGACCTGGGAGTAATGGCAATAAAGGGGACCCCACACTCGCCGGACCAACAGAATTTGAACTTCATCATTAGATGAAATTGTAAAGTTTTTAAATGCCATCCTTGGTCAGTTGAAAAGGGCTTAAAGAAAGTCATGTGTTATGGAATCCTTTGGTGAGCGTATAAGTCCTATCCTGCGTATTGATAAAGGTCCAGTGTTTTAATCCTATGTCCGTCGTCAATGAATGTCAACGTAATTATGACCTATGGTTGGTTAAGTATTGTATCAATCTCAGAGTACTGACAGTGATTGGCCAAGAGTTAGATCACATGATTCTGGCCTTGTCTATAAATATAGGCGAGGATCTAGCACACACCTTATATACCAAATTCTCAACAGAAATATAACGCCATACAGAAGAGACTAAGACCCTCAGCCTTCAACTTCAAGTAAATATAGGATAAAAAAGTTGGGGTTTGCCAAAAGGGCAATAGGGTTGAGACAATCATATAGGTGCTAGTGCTTGACTCATATAAAACAAAATATAACCATAAAAATCATCTGTTTTCGAGATTGATGTACATGTTTTCAATATTTGTAAATAAATATAGATATAAACATATGTATATTATATATCGAAAAAAAAAGAAGTTAAATGATAAAAACATATCACTAGAAATATTTTTGATAGTGAATTTTTTTATTGACTGGACATCGCGTCCAGTTAAGAAAAATGTAAAAACACATCTCAGTCAATTTCTTTTCCGTGAGGATAAAAAAGTATTTAGTCAAAATGATGTTGTCTCGGGAGAAATCTCAAAAATAGAAGAGAAAAAAACTTACATAGAAGACGGAATATTATAAACAAGTTCGAATATGATTAACATACCGCAAAATAATTCTGTTAAAAATCCATAATACGGCAATTATAACTAGCAGGACTTGTGGATATACCACAGCATGATACTTTGACCTGTTTGCTTAAGAGCTATTACGAAATAGTTCAATATGGATAAAGTATAACAATCTCTCCCCCCCCTCTCTCTCTCTCTTTCTCTTTCTCTCTCTCTCTCTCTCTTATTTCTTTCTGTCTTTTTCATCTCTACATTATGTTCGATTGAAACAGATTAGCGTTATCACTTTGACACGCTCCCCCTTTCTCTATATGTTCCCTACTCTCTTTCTTTCTTTCTTTCTCCCTTTTCTTTCTTTTCTTTCTTTCTTTCTCATTATAATTTCCTGTGTAGCATGTCCTTTTTCTTTATACCAGAATATGATCCGTCATTTGTGCCTATCATTAGTATTTTTCGTAAAGATAAAAAAAAAAGTATTTAAAAAAGTATTTAGTCAAAATTTTGTTGTCTTGGGAGAAATCTCAAAAATAGAAGATAAAAAAATACACATAGGTAAAAGATATTATAAACAAGTTCGAATTTGATTAACATACCGCCAAATAACTTCGTTAAACATCCATAATAAAATAATTATAATTATTAAGACCTGTGCATATACCACAGTATGATAATTTAATTATCAGAACGTTTGTTATATTTATTTAAGAGCTATAGAAAATACTTCAATAGTAAACAGTATAATAATCTTGATTTAACTCTCTCTCTCTCTTTTTTTCTTTCTTTTCTTCTGTTCATCTTTTCATAATGTTCGATTAGAACAGATTAGCATCCCTTCTGTGCGCTCACCCTTTTTCGATTTTCCCCTACTCTCTTTCTTTCTTTCTTTCTTTCTTTCTTTCTTTCTTTCTTTCTTTCTTTCTTTCTTATAATATTTTTCTGTGTAGCATTTCCTTTTTCTTCCCTTTCTTTATAGTAAAAAGGGAATCGTCGATTCTTTAGCTGAAATGACGGCACTCATAAGAAATAAGAATTCAGTGTATAAGCAACACCAGATAATCGAGATTTAGATTTTTTCATTTCATTTTGGACGATTTAGACTGTCTCGTATTTAAACAGAGGGTATTGCAAGATGATAATGGTCGTACTTTTAAGGAGCATGAGTATTAATATATAGATGTGGAGACGGTGATGAAACTGTTCACCATATAAGAATGCAACAAACTAACACAAAAGGAGCACAAGACTAGACATGACTGGGTGGGAAAGGTGATCTACTGGGAATTGTGTAAGAAATTATATTTTGACCATATTTCCTATTGGGATCTGCACAAACCGGAATCAATCCTATAGAATGAGACTGGGACTTTGAAATACAAACGGATAATCTTATTCTTGGTATTAATTTACAAGAAAAAGAAAACTTGTCATATAGTGGATTTTACCGTACCCGAGGACTACAGATGAAAGTGAAAGAAAAGGAAAAGATAGACTGAGACCTTGTCAGAGAACTGAAAAAATGTGGAACTTGGGGGTAATAATGGTACTAATATGATAAAAAGTGTTAGGACCTGCCATAAGGGTATTAGGTTTGGGACACTCACGTAGGGACATGGGCTGGGCGTAACTTACCGATTGATCGGAGGGGGTCGCTTTAACCGCCCGTTTAGCCTAATTAAAGGCCAAAGTAGAGTGTTGTAAGCCATGGACTGCTCAGCCCTCAGAGGTCCATCCTTTAACATCACGGGTCATCACACACGGTCAAGAGGTGGCCCCATTGGGGAGGGGTGTAACTCCTTTGCAGAACTGCAGTCGGTGTATTCTAAAGCCATTAGAATGCGGACCTGACGTATTAACGGTGTAACATTATAGAGAGGGGGAAGCTAGTAATGTAACTATGACGTGTATATTAACACGGAAAAGTTTTTAGGAGGAATTAGGTGTAGATTAGAATGGAAAAGTTTTAAGGATGAATCAGAACAACGCTATATGACGTTTTCTCATTGGTCGAAAGAACGTCACGTGGCGAGGTGGGAGAGAGGCATAGTGAGTGATGAGAGGGTGGGGAGAATTTGGAATTATGCGTTTATTTGGGCTGTTGCTCAGGGCAGATATGACTTGGTGGAAAATTAAAAAAATCTCACGAGAAAAAGAAGTGGTCTTGTGTTATTACTAAAAACTATAAATGACACAAGGCAAGATATCCATTAGCAACCCAAGTTGATTTCCAGACTCCAAACATCAAGAAATTATCAGCATCGGCCCAGGAACCGGATTCGAACCTCTCCACGTAGCAGACAGATTACATAGATATACAGCTAATATTTCTATATAACAACATCATCACTTTATTCGAAAGCATAGCGTTACAACGGGTCATCTATTAATATATTTACGATGTTCCTAATGAGAAACGACATGGTCTTCGTTCTCAACTTTAACATCTTTAGCGAAATAAAATCATATTATACGGAACATGATTTAACCTTAACTCTTCTCCGAAACTGTTTATGACAACTTAGCATTTATTGCAGCAAGGTGTAAATTCATTTACTGCAATAGACAGAACCTCAATTAGGCCGAATTGATCTACGTCACTTTTGAAAGTAACAATATTAACACTCCCGATCATAACCATGATCAGGACCCCGCCCCCCCCCCGCTTGGTGTAGTGGCTAATGTGCTGGACTACGACATCGTAATAAGTGAGTTCAAACTCCAGTTGTGCTATTACGTTCACTTTTAGACTAATACCCTTCGGAAAGGTACGAATCCCATCATCTCTCCAAATATAAGGTGTCCTGGGTATGACGTTAAACTCTATCTAATGGTGAAGTTCCAATTTGGAGCTCTGGGGAATGTGGTACACCTTCATCACCATTACTCCCAGGTCCACACTGATCCGGAGGGTAGTACCTGTTAGGTATTTCTTGTCGGACTTGGGAACCTTCTTTTCGAACTCGGGAACCTTCTTGTCTTAATCGGGAGCCATCACGGAACTTTGAAATTAACCCTTTATTCAATCCACGGGGGTATCCTGTTCTCATTCCGCTAACCATAGCTGGGGTAGAGGCGTTAAGCTGTGTTAATTATGAGTTTGCTCCAAATCTCTTTAGTCGGATCTTAGCCATGAAGAGCACTAAGCGAAACTTTTAGTAGTTTAGCTGACTCATTAGGTTTATCTTTATATATATATATATATATTATATATTATATATATATAATATATATATATATAAATCAGTTACTAACAGACATGAACGGGTTACAACTCTTCCTTTTTGAAAAAGAGAATTCTTCTATTATTGAATTTGAATTATTTCTTTTTCTTTCAAAAACTGTTACACTGAAGGAATTCGATGTAGTGAAAGTACATGACGTTAGCGAAACAGCGAGACGCAGCGAATGAACAAAGACGAAGCGATCGCACGGCTTACACGCTTTTTGGGAAAAACAATGCTTCCGGTTTGAATTTAAATTATTTTCTGCTTCTCTCTTGATGAGTCCGGATTAAAAACATTTACATCTAAAAACGGACATAATTATCACTATACTCTGATGATTTTTTTATAAATCGAAATATTGTCAATATTAGCAATGAAAATGATATAAAAATATATTCATTTTAACAACATTGTGTGCTTTCATACCCTTTTATCTCTCTCTGTCTATATAATATATATATATATCTATATATATATATTACATAATATATATATTAATATAGTTATAATGATATAATATAATATAGTTATAATGATATCTTATTATAATGGAGATTGTGTGTTTTTCTGTCTGTAACCGAAACTATATTACTACTCAAGTCACAATTCCCTTAGTTATTTATATCACATTCTCAATGATTTTATTTTTATCTAAACCTCAATTATTAATAAAAATCGTTTTACATTACTTACACTGTTGACCATATCTACATACTGATAACATGCAATTGTATTTATATATACAACAAAATAGAGGTTTACAGTGTGAATGGGAAGGCTAATTTGCATATTGATCTTAAAAAATTGATTTTAATAAGTATATGCTTAGTATTATTGATTTCTAATTGTTTGGTTTTATCTTATTGATATAAGCAAAAATCTCTTCAATAAATCTTAAAAGAAATCCCTTAACAAGAAGAAATAACTGTAATATTATTCTTTACTTCCTATTTTAACTAAGCAGTTAATTAGGAAAATTTACCAATGAAAGACGGAGTAACGGAAAATGATGGAAGAGTTAGTTTCAAAGTTGTTCTATTTTTCAATCATACCCCCTCTGTTCAAAATCTTTTTATCTACACTCTTATTCAGTTTCATTAGCCTTTCTAATTTAATATGATATTTTATTTAACTAAAATACTTGCACCCGGAGGGTGCATATATTTGCTAGTAAATATAATATAATATAATGTACTTATAATGATATAAGTATATTGAATATCAATATATTAATATATATATATATTAATATAGTTATAATGATATAAAACTATTAATATGATATTAATATGATATAAAACTATATTAATTTTAATAACATTGTGTGTTTTCATCCCCTTTTATATCTCTCTCTCTCTCTCTCTCTCTCTCTCTCTCTATATATATATATATATATATATATATATATATATATATATATATATATATATATATATATATATATATATATTAATGTGGAGGCTGGAAGGAGAAGAATTGGTGAGAAAGGTGTTATAAGCATGTTAGAGTGTGTGTACTGCATTAGAAATTAATTTTGTTTAAGGATGGTTTGTATTGTTTTATGTATAAAGCTTCTAGTATTTGGAGTTTTTGTTTATTTTTTTCTTTGTGCAGAATGTGTGTATTTTCCGATAGAATAGAAGGTAATTAGAGTGGGGGCATGAATGTAATTTTAGTATATATATATATATATATATATATATATATATATATATATATATATATAATCAAAGGATGACTAGACAATTTATAATAACTTTCATTTGCTGGTATATGTATTTTTATATACGACAGGGACTTTCGCAGAGTAATATCATGTTACGTTGACACTCTGACTGTTTTTACTGTATTTTCTCATTTGGATTGTTGTCATGAAAACGTCTAATGTAAATGATATTAGTCAATTCCTATCGAGAGTTTGTTCGGTGGTGATTGGGGGGGGGGCGCAAATTATGCATGATTCAGACTCAGCGCGGAGAGAACGAAATTAGCGACAACCAAGTTGATAAAGATGACTCAGCTACAAAACGATATGAAATGATGCTCTGAAGGAACGTCAGTTTTTGATCATTTTTTTCTTTTCAAAATATAAAAGACAATTGCATTGTGTGCAGTAACAGACTGTCACATTTACGTAGAATGCAAATAAGTTATTGATGAAGAGATTATAAAGATGCTAAAAGACAATCTTTTGCATCTGTCATCCGGGTCGTTTTATGAGGTATTATTACCCCTGGCACAAAATTATGGAATTATAACTAGATTGTTTTTCTTTTTATTGGAAATGCATTATTTACATAATAAAAAATCATTGTCCAATGCACCTTTTATTGTAAAACTCATTTCCAATGAATTTTTATAGTAAAAATCATTGTCCAATGCATTTTCATAGTAGAAATCATTTCCAATGCATTTTCATATTAAAATTAATTCAAATGCATTTTTATAGTAAAAATCATTGTTCCAATGCATTTTCATAGAGGAAATTATTTCCAATACATTTTTATAGTAAAACTCATTGTCCAATACATTTTCATAGTAGAAATTATTTCCAATACATTTTTATAGTAAAACACATTGTCCAATACATTTTCATAGTAGAAATTATTTCCAATGCATTTTTACAGTAAAACTCATTGTCCAATGCTTTTTCAAAGAAGAAATTATTTCCAATGCATTTTTATAGTAGAAATCATTTCCAATGTATTTTTATAGTAGAAATCATTTCTAATGCATTTTTATGAAAACGATTATTTCCAATATATTTCTATAGTAAAAAAAACTTTTCTAAGGAATTTTTTCATAGTAAAGAAAAAAATTCTGATACATTTCTAATATAACCCTGGTTAAAATAATGGAATTTGCACACTTTAATGTTCAATATTTAGAAAAAAAATTGAAATGCATTTTCATAGCAAAAGTCATTTTCAATGCATTTTTATATTGAAATAATTTTCAAAGCATTTTTATAATTAAAATCACTTTTAAAGCAATTTTATTGTAAAATAATTTCATTTTCATAGTAAAAATCATTTAAATTATTTCCCATTCATTTTTTATAGTAAAAATCCTTTCCAATGTATTTCTATAGTAAAAATCATTTCGAATGCATCATTATAGTAAAAAACATTTTCCATGCATTTTTATGATAAAATCACATCTAATGCATTTTCGTAAAAATAATTTCCAATTAACTTTTATAGAAAAAGTTATTTCTAATGCACTTTATAGTAAAAAACATTTCTAATGCAGTTTTATAGTAAAAAAAATGCCATGTCCAATGCATTTTTATAGTTCATATGCAGTAAAAATCATGTCCAATGCATTTTTATAGTAAAAATCATGTCCAATGCATTTTTATAGTAAAAATCATGTCCAATGCATTTTTACAGTAAAAATCATTGTCAAATGCATTTGTATAATGAAAATAATTAACCAATGTATTTTTATAGTAAAAATCATTTCCAATGCAATATTATTGTAAAACTCATTTCCAATGCAGTCTTATAGGAAAATTATTTCTAATGTAGTATTATAGTAAAAAAAACATTTTCCATGTATCCCTGTGCTACTCATACGAGTTGGTGAGGGCCGTTATCGAACTAGGAACCTTGTGGTTTCTGGTCGAACGCTCTACCGATTGAGTTAAACCGGCCCTAAAGATTTTTATTTTGAAGTTACTTTTGTATATATTTTCGTATATTCTTGTATATTGTATATTATATTCTTGTATATTCTTGTACAAATTGTATTGTATATCATTGTATAATAGTGTAGTGTAGCTCCCTTATGAAAAGATTAATCAAAAATTTAAAAAAGGATAATTAATTTAACATCATCCGTTTATATCGTCTCGTGTGATCACCTTACAGCTAATTTACTTGTTTCAGTTTGCTTCTAACTGTGGTTAGCGGCAATCACCGCCAGGCAAATCTTGCCTCCTCGATAAAGTAAAAAAAAAAGAAAGAATTAAATCCCATAAGTCTTCACTTACCAGTATAATACAGCTTCTCTAACACTTAAAACTCTTGTTTGTCACCGCCAGGGGGCAATACTGGTGACTAAATGCCTTGCGGTCACAAGTTAAATCAGCAAGAAATAACGGACCATCAAGTGGGACTGAAGTACAATACACACACACACACACACACACACACACACACACACACATATATATATATATATATAAAATAATAAAATTCGAAGGCAATACAATGCGTAAAAAATAAAGACAAAAAGATGTTTATATGTCTAATCGATTTCAAAGCGAAGCTTTATCGTCAGAGACTTATTTCAGAAATGACGTGCTTATGTTTTTTTTTATTTGTGTGGTTATAATTTCTCTTCTTATTTCCTTTTCCTCTCCTTTTTTTCCTCTCTTTCTTCTTCTCCTCCTTTATGAATGGGCGAATAACTGTAATTTCTTATTTCTCTCTTTCTTTTTTTTCTTTCTTAAAAGTTTGTTGAGAACAAGGCTGACATCCGGTAAGATGTTGCAATGTGTTGCAATGTGTAGCAACGGTGTGAGCATGTCATAATTTCAAAACAAAAGTGAACAAATGAATAAATATATATATATATATATATATATATATATATACTAACCCCTTCGCACGAGCAGGATGTGACACAAGGTCAATTTATTAAGTGGAGTTTAACAGGTTTGAATTCAGAGTTTTCCTTTTCCTAGACTGGTTACCAAGCCATGATTAAGAGCCCAGTCAGCCCTGCTATTTATCCATAGCCGGAAGTGAATTGAATTCATACCTTTCCCAAGGGTATTAGCGCCATGTGGAATGCAAACAGCTTCAGTCCCAAAATTGAACTCGGGTCGACGAGTCCATTTCCTACGACTCTAACCATTAGATCACGCGGAAGTACAATATGTAATGATTTTATATTTCTCGCAGAAAATATCGTGACCAGCGGGATCTTGAAGAAACCACGCATTGAATAAAGCATTGTCTAACGTGTCATAATTACAAGAGTTGCCATTTCAGACGTGACGTCATTGTATCCGGGTCAATGGGGTCAAAGTTTAGGTTGGTTGGTTGGTTGGTTGGTTGATTGATTTTACGGTATATCAACCTACCCTGTCGATCGGGTCTTTAGAATACAGCGACTGTACCTCTGCAGAGGGGTAATAGCCCCAATGTGGCCACCTGTCAGTTGTGGGTAACGACCCCTGATGCTTAAGGATGGAACTCTGGTGGCTGAGTTGTCAAATACATGCAACACTCCACTTTGGCCTTTACTTAGGCTTGACGGTCGGTCGGAGAGGCCCCCTGGGATCAATAAGCTAGTCACGTCAAGCTCTAGCACCTATATGATTGTCCCGACCCTATTGGCCTTATATGACTAGCCCCAAACTTTTTATCATATATGTACTAAAAGGCGGTGGCTGATGGTCTTAATATCCTGGGTAAAACTCTATCCGATCGTGAGGTGTGCATTTTG
Organism: Doryteuthis pealeii; assembly: GCA_023376005.1. Lineage (NCBI taxonomy): Eukaryota > Metazoa > Mollusca > Cephalopoda > Myopsida > Loliginidae > Doryteuthis > Doryteuthis pealeii. The sequence goes on along the minus strand of CM042154.1, from coordinate 89,385,592 downwards.
GAATTCTGGTGAATGTTTACCTCATCATCACCATTATTCCCATGTTTACTCTGACCCGGAGTGGTAGTAACTGTTAGGGTCCCATCTACGGATTAAATAAATAAAGAGTTTTAAAAATAAATTGAGTTTGAAAAAAAGTGAATGTCACCAGGAATGAATAAAACAAAATGTCTTTGGCATAAAATAACCCAACAAGGGTTGGCATGCCGTAAAATCCAACCAACCAACCAATTTAACAAAAATAGTGTAATAAAGAAGGGTCAGTCCAATGGTTTAGTTTCATTATTTAATGGCTTTACAAACTTAGTGAGTTGTTTAAGATTCCTTGTAGAAGAATAGTAGTGGTGTTCATCATCATCATGTCGTGCAATTAGCAAGGATATCCATGAAAATCTCTTACCAACCTTCCCTATCATTCATTGTCCCAGGAAGGTCCTCTGCGCAGCATCCAGCATCTTCTCATGGTTCGTCAATGTAGGTCCTTGGTGGGCGGCCCCCACTAGCATGTCCGGGTATTGGCTTCCACAGGAGAACGTCGGTTATGAGCTCGCCCTTGCTTCTCTAGCAGTATCCAGCATGCCTTGTCGTCTCACCCGAATGGTTTGTGAGATGGGGAAGGTGGCCGTACAGCTGTTTCCTTGTGGGGTGCTTTGTCCACGAATTGTTCAAGACTGCACGCAGCATTCTTCTGCTTATTCTCAAGGTGCCTCGTTAGGGTCAAGGTGGTACAGCCATACAGCAGCACTGGTATAACCATAGCATGGAAGAATTGTCTTTTTAACTTCTCAGTGAGATCGGATTTTCATATGACTGATAATTTGTTTGTGGTCGACCATTCCTTTCCTATGTGTATATTTCCATCGCTTTCTGAAGGAGTTTCTCAATTTTATCTAAAGTTATTAGGGGGAAAGGGAATTTAGTTGCACAACTGGATTTCAAACCCCTTTCGAAAGATGTCACAGTCTAGCACTTTATCTTCTCCGCCACGGAGTCCCCTTCTTTTATGTTATTTTAATTACGAATAAATATTTAAGCAGTCGTGTAGATTTCTAACTCTTCTTACCAGCAACATAGAGATTAAACTGGGGATAGAACTTTTAACTCTTTCGTTTTGGAGAATGCTAAAAACTGTTCCCTAATCCACGAGAAACAATAAAAACTACATTCACAGCTGTTCTCTTACTGATTCGATGTTGGCGGCAGTTGTGTCAAACGATTTTGGGTTTTATCTTTCTTTGCATAAGAGAAACTGGTTAGTTGAACGTTTTACAAAATGAAAGTATAAAAACCCGGATTCCAAAAGATGACCTTTTTTTTCACGATCCCTGCCAATACAAATTAATGACGTCGTTTTCCATTTGCATATCAGCTCCAGCGAAGGAGACGAAGGATCAATATAACTTATTTCTTTCTTCATGACCTGATGGATGTAGATTTTTCTACACAATTTCAGATCGAGGCTCAAAATCTCCAATGTCAACGCGACCTGGAAAGTTTGGGTTTTGTTTTTTGTTTTTCTTTCATCAAGTAACTTTTTTTTTGCTAACGGTTTTTCTCAAATTGATTCCTTTGTGTATGTGTGTGTGTATGTGTTATGTATGTTGTGTGTGTGTGTATGTGTATGTGTGTGTGTGTGTGTATGTGTGTGTGTGTGTGTGTGTGTGTGTGTGACATGGCGGTTTAGAAAAACACATAGTATTTATTCTATGATAGAAAATAACTCATAAGTTACAAGTATGCGACAATAAATAGTCAAGGGAAAAATGTAAAGTTAAGCAAGATTTCCCCATCGTAGAGAATCCCCGTGGCGTAGTGGTTAACGTGCTAGACTGCGACATCATAGTAAACAAGTTCGAACTCGATCGTGAAAATACGTTCACTTTCAGACTAATGCAATTGAAAAACCTATAACCCCATATTCCCCTACCTTGGGTTAAGGGGCCGGGTTTGCTCAGTCGGTAGAGCGTTCGGCTAGAAACCACAAGGTTCCTAGTTCGATCCCGATCCTCGCCAACTCAGCGTATGAGTAGCACAGGGATCTGTGCGGTAAAGTAAGGAGCTGATGGTAGGTGTGATGCTCCACCCCAGACGCAAAAAATAAGCTCCTTGGTCTGGCGCTAGTGAAAAGAGGATAGACTCCTCGCTGATTGGCTGATACTGACATTAGGCCGCCCCCGGCGATTGTTCTTTTACAAGTATGGCTTTGTCATAATATAACCCATACAGGTCGATATGCAATTAAAGCAAAGACACCAAATCCATTGTTTTGATATTACGGACTGTTGTCCTCATCTCTAATGTGGTATTTATAAACACAATGTTCAGGCCACTGTTTACCTTAAGCATGTTTAGTGTTTTTTAATTAACTTAAACTAAGTCATTATCAGACGATGAACTTGAATTCAAATGTGGTTTCGGAGTTAAAATTATGACAACCACTGGTTAAAGACGATCCAACCAGCATAAATGCCACCAGTGGTTTCTTTTCTGAACCATTATCAGGGAAGTCTACATTTGTCTAAACTATCATTATCAACACTGTTTATTATTTACCTAAATTATTATTTTGTTTTTTATCACTAAGGAGATGCTAAATAACGCCTTTCAAGATAATAACATCAAAACTTGTTTTTACCGAATTTATCTGAATGAAAATATGCTGCTCAAAATAAGCTATTTCACACACACACATATATATAAATATATATATATATATATAATATATATATATATATATATAAACCTAATGAGTCAGATAAACCTACTAAAAGTTTCGCTTAGTGCTCTTCGGGGCTAAGATCCGACTAAAGAGATTTGGAGCAAACTCATATTTATACAACACCTTCCACCTAGATTCAAAAAATTAGCACAGACTAAACTAACCAATTAAAAACAAAAAAAAGACAAAATACAGAACACCATTTAAATCTATTATTTTATTTATTTATTTATTTTTTATTTTATTTATTTATTTTATTATTATTATTATTATTATTATTATTATTATTATTATTATTATTATTATTATATTTGAATCCTATTACTCTAGTTCTAATATATACCCTACATTACATCTTTACTTATTGCCTTAGTATATCCTAGCGGGTGTATGAGTATATATATATATATATATATATATATATATATATATATATATATATATATATATATGCATTTAACTTTTTATTTATTTTGGCCAAATATTGTATCAATAGATTATTTTTGGTTGGCACGATAATCTTGGCCTTTTCTTTTTTTCAATTTTTTTCCCCAGGTGATGTTTGCTAGTATATTTTTACAATCAAACTATTTGCCGGGTTTTTTCTCACTGCGAGGATTTACCAACAAGTTTGGTATATTATACACACATACACACACACACACACACACACACACACACAATAATATATATATATATATATATATATATTTGCAAGATATATATATATATATATATATATATATATATATATATATATATATATTATTTGCAAGAAAATGCGCCATCCGGGCGTAAATATTTAAGTTTTAATATAATGAAATATATTAGATTAGATAGACTGACGAAATTAAATAAAACACATATAACATATTACACTTATCTTAATTATATTTTAATTGGTTTCTATATAACATCATTCATAGGATTGATTTTAATACACTGGAGAATAAAAAATGATATCAGAAATTAATAACACCAAGTAATTATTTATT
>CM042154.1:89371878-89376878 GCA_023376005.1 Doryteuthis pealeii | reverse complement strand
ATAATAATAATAATAATAATAATAAAAAGGGTTGGGCGTTTGTCATAAATCAGTAGGATTGGGACAATCATATAGGTGCTAGGCTTGACATGACCAGCCAATTGATCGGTGGGGCTTCCCCGATCGACTGTCTAGCCTAAGTAAGGACCAAAGGGAAGATACAGCATCTACGCACACAAGTTTCATCAAAAAAGTTAAAAATTAAAATAATGACATACCATCCCTAATCGTGGTGTAATGGTTAGCAAGCTAGTCTTACTGGCCCATTACTACTGAATAGCGATTCCGACCCTCACTGGATGCCCCATACTTGTGTCACATCCTACCCGAGGCGAAAGTCAGGTATTTTTCTACTTTGAACTGAACATTGAATTCTACCTTTCGCAGTCACTTGTTGGTTGGTTGGTTTGTTTTACGGCATGTCAACCCTTACCGGTTTAATTTATTCTGAAGATGTTAATTTTATTCATTCCTTATGTGCACTCGAATTTTCTTAAACTCAGATTTTTTAAACACATATTTTCAAACTCATTTTTTAATTTTTTTCTATTTAACCCATAGATGGGACTTAACAGGTACTACCACTGCGAGTTAGGTTGACCTGGGAGTAATGGCGATGAAGGGGTACTCCACACTCCCCAGAGCTCCAGATTAGGAACTTACCTATTAGATGCTGTTTAACGTCCCACCCAAGACACGCATTCGTTTGTACAATGGGACCAAATTACCTTTAGGCACCTCTTTTTGATTTCGATTAAGAAAGGACATGTTTTTCATTTACACCGTCAATATCCGGTTGTTTGTTAGGGGTTAGGGTTAGGGGTTAGAGTTAGGGGTTAGTTTTATAATTAAAAAATCTAAAAAATTGTCTGTTAACAATCGGATATTGACGGTATAAATGAAAAACATGTCCTTTCTTAATCGAGATCAAAAAGAGGTGCCAAAGGTCATATGCTCCGTAGAATGTTCTGGTTTTAGAGTTACATCAAAGTTTCTTTACGGATATGATTACTAAATGTTGACGTAAAAAACATTTCCGTCAAATATTCGTTTCGAATTCTGAATATAAAAAATACACTCCACCCTTCACATATTCTAAAGAAAATGTCGAAATCTTTAAGAAGAGTGAAAAAAACACTAAAAACAAAAAAAAAAAAAGCAAACGCTAAGAACATCTGTTTAATCAGAAAATGTGAGACCTGATATTTAGGATGGGCTTCAAAGTATTAGGCGGTAATGAAACAAACCACGAAGGAGGCCAATCTTTCGGTAGATAAGGTCTAAGCTTGATTAAAAAAACTTCAGAGTATCTTTGAAAAATAAATGATGCTTAAAATATTTCATTTCACTCGTCGTCCCGCGAGACTTTACGAGATAACACGAGAATTCAGTATTTACGAATAAGTTATCATTGATGTTATAAAGACTGCCGATATTGCCGTAAGCATTTAACACAAACACACACATTTAAATGCACAAGTGTCAGCAAGCGGCTAAGTACAACAGACATGCACCCACTTAGCAGTGTACGTAGGTAAGAAGAGATTCTTTGAAATACAGAGATATGTAGACAACCAAATAGGAAAGCAGGGTTGAAAGGAAAACGATGGGAAAGTATCATAGTGCCTGTCATAAATAACAGGATTATGTGGATGAAAATACACACACACACACACACACACACAATATATATATATATATATATATATATATATAATATATATATATATATATATACTAGCAAAAGTGCCCGGTCCATGACCAGACTAAAACAAAAAAATTAACTCAGGTTGTGAGAGTTAGAGATATAATAAGAGTAAAATAATTCATAGAATTTTTTTTTTAAATCTCCATATCGGATTTATTATAGTACGTATTTTTATTTCAGACAAAGCATTCGTTTTCGTAATTTCTTTGGCAGAAAAGCGTGTTTTGACGTTTCACGTTTCATCAATGTGGCTAGGCACAGCAACTACTTCTTACAAGGAGTGAAACCGGACTGATTTTTCATCAGCAGAGTTATAGACAGGAAGCCGCTTTGTGTGTGATTCGAAAAGCGGCTTCCTGTCTATAACTCTGCTGATGAGGCATATAAGGCCGAAATGTACATACAGAGATTTAATTTTTCTCGATTTGTTTACGCCTTACATTTGAACAGATATATTCGCCTAATTCATTAATTATCAACTAATTAATTTTCAAATTTAATTAAGCACATATTCTCCCAAAAATTGTCGGCTACCGCCATCTCAAACAAACTGTTTGCGTACTCTCATACATACATATGTATATATGATACAGCCGTTAGAGAGCTCACATACAGTTTATGAGAAAGCCTTGCTATTTTAGCTTTATTTACGACTGACAATCAATTTTTAACCAACAGAAGGCTTAACCAACAAAGAGTTGGGAGCATATATTTTGTCATCGACCCCACGTGGCTAGACTTTGCAAGATGCCTCCGGTCGGGATAGAAACCCAACTGATTTACCGCCAGTCCGGCGTCTTAACCACATGGCCATCAGCCACCTCCAGGGAAGGGGTAGATTTTAACTGTTAAATACATGTATAAGTATATATTCTTCGTTTTCCTGATATATATATATATATATATATATATATATAAGGTAAGCGAAGAAGATTAAAATTGTAGTATAATAGACTATTTTAGTAGACCTAGAGGAATTGTTACCCTCCTGTCACCATAACCAAAATCAATATCCTTTTTTCAATAGATGAGTCCATATAGTAATGTAAAATTTCAGGAATTAAAAACTTTTTGTTCTTTATATTGACAAGAAATGGGTCGTTGTGTAATGTTCGTGAAGTGGGGTTGATTAAATAATGCATATATACTTGACTGAGTAAACCATTTCACTCGACTGAGTGTACCACCTCACTCGTACGAATTCAGGAATGTTTGTTTTGTTTGTCTTGTTTTATTTTACGGCATATCAACCTCAGTGGGTCATTTAATGCCGATAAAGTTTTGAAATAAAGTCTTTCTTAATGGATACTCAAAATTTATTTTCATTAATACATTTTTTCTATTTAACCCATAGATGGGACCCTAACAGGTACTACCAATCCAGGTCAGAGTGGACCAGGGAGCAATGGGGATGAAGGGGTACTCCACATTCCCTAAACCTTCAAAACTGGAACTTCACCATCAGATAGAGTTTAACGTCATTCCCAGGACATGTAGACCCTCAGCCACCGCCTTCTAGCATACATATGATAAAATGGGTTGGGGCTTGCCATAAGGGCAATAGGGTTGGGGAAATCATATAAGTGCTAGGGCTTGACGTGACCAGCCGATTTATCGGAGAGGCCCTCTCCGACCGCCGTTCTTCTAGCCCAAGAACGGTCCAAAGTGGAATATTGCATGTCATAGACTGCTCAACCTGAGTTCTATGGACCCACGATTAAACGATACTGTGTCACAGACTAATTTAGAGTCATGTAGCGCATGGAGTCATTTATAAATCTTGGATCAGCAAATAGCAAAAATTATGGGGTATCTTCTCACCCCATTGAGTGAAGGATTACACTCGACTGAGTGAACCACTAATGATAAGCACTAAATATACCTTGCAAAATGAGGATTATTTTATTATTCTTTTAGCAGATGTCTATTCAGCTTTCAATCTAAATCTTCGTTATCTATTATTATTCTAAAGCTGAATTAATCAACTTTTGCTTCCTAAAGGCTTTTTTACTGTTTAGTTTAATGACACGAAAATTATACTAAATTATTCCTTACTTTTAGTATTGAATTATGTTTGAAAAAAGTATATTTTAAATGGTTTTAATTACTCGTAATTTGCAATTAAGTCAGAAACTGGACAATCTTTTCCTTTACTCTGTGTGTATCTCTTTCTTCCCCTTTATGTATCTCTTGACTACCTCCTCCTTATATAGTGTTAGTTTCTTTCTCTGGAAAGAGAGAGAGAGAGAGAGAGAGAGAGAGAGAGAGAGAGAGAGAGAGAGAGAGAGAGAGAGAGAGGGGAGAATTTGAAATGTATTTCTATGTTTAAATTTCACAATCAGCAACCTGTAGCTAAAATGAGGTCAGACATTTACTTTCTTAAAATTATTTTAAGGTCTCGTCCGGCCATATTTATTTTTTTTTAATTATTCACTTTGCTAACTCCCTTTTCCCTAATCTCAATTATCTACACAGAGCTGAATGGATGACCCAATGTGTCACGTTTTGTCTAGTTTATATATAAATATACTCTGAATGCTGGTCTGTTCATATCTATCTATCTAAAGGGAGTAGCATTTAGAACCGATTCATCTAATTGTATTGTGTCTAAGCCAAGTATCAATTTCCTTTAAGAGTTGAAAGCTATCCATAACTGATTGTAATTTCTCTAATAGACTGTAAATGAAAGATTAATGAGATATAGATCAATCACATTTTTCATAAAGGATTTCAAATGCAGAGATGGGATAATAAATTGAAAGATTTTACTTACAAGAATATGAAATATTGGGGGAACTTTTGTTTAGATATTTTCCTATTCACCGTCTATTTTATCAATTACACACACACACACACCCACACCCACACCCACACACAAATATATATATATATATATACTAGCAAATATATGCACCCTCCGGGTGCAAGTATTTAAGTTTTGATATAATAAAATATCATATTAAATTAGAAAGGCTAATGAAACTGACTAAGAATGCAGATAAAAAGATCTGCAACAGAGGGGTATAATCGAAAAATAGAACAACTTTGAAACTAACTATTCCATCATTTTCATTACTCCCCTCTTTCATTGGTAAATTTTCCTAATTTAACTATTTAGTTAAAATAGGAAGTAAAGGATAATATTACAGTTATTTCTTCTTGTAAATAAATTTCTTTTAAGATTTATCCACGAGATTTTTGTTTATATTCTTAAGATAAAACCAAACAATTAGAAATCAATAATACCAAGCACATATTTATTAAAATAAAATTTTAAATATCAATATGCAAA
>CM042154.1:89359378-89366878 GCA_023376005.1 Doryteuthis pealeii | reverse complement strand
AAAAAGATGGTCTGACATCGCTTAAATGCCCATCGTAAAATTAAAATGAATTGAAAAAAAAAAAAAGAAGAATGTACATGGTTTGTTTGGTTTGTTTTGTTTTACGGCATATCAACCTCAGTGGGTTATTTAATGCCGATAAAGTTTTGAAATAAATCAATTAATGGATAATAAAAATTTTTATAAATACATTTTTCTATTTAACCCATAGATGGGACCCTAACAGGTACTACCACTCCGGGTCAGAGTGGACCAGGGAGCAATGGTGATGAAGGGGTGCTCCACATTCCCCAAACCTCCAAAACTGGAACCTCACCATCAGATAGAGTTTAACGTCATTTCCAGGACATGTAGACCCACAGCCACAGCCTTCTAGCACCCATATGATAAAAAGGGGTTGGGGCTTGCCATAAAGGAAGAATGTACGTGTTTGCTTCATTTATAATATTGAAGTTGTGAATTTCGGTGTAAATTTGGGTATTTTTTAAATTTTATGTCATCCAGGCATCCTGCCTTAATTTACACTATGCTTTTAGGCGAATTTCCGGGCCAAACCTAGATATTTTCCGAGTCGTGATATTGTCACTTTTTTGTCGGCAAATTAATGTAGATAATTTACCCCCCCCTAGATTTATATCGGTAAATCAATGTAAATATTTTACACCTCACTTTTTAAGAAAAACTGTGACACTGTTAAATGAAGATTATTATATTTTTTACATATTGAACTATTTACCAATAGCTCATTAGTAGGCATATCAAACTTTGTAATAATTAAATTTTCATACTATGCTATATCCACAGGTCCTGCTAGTTAATATGAGTACTGAATTCTATACTGAATTCTAATACTGAATTAAATACTCGTCTTCCTAAATCTTGCAACAATCTCTGACTAAAAATGAGACCGACCAATTCATCCAAGATCAAATACAAAAATATAAATCCCGATTATCTGGTGTCGTTTATCCACCGAATTCTTATTTCAACCATTCTAAAATGAATCGTTCCAAATAAAAGAAAACAATTGTAGTGTTGCTGGTGATGTAGTTTCAGTTACAGACAGACATACACATAATCTCCATTATTATAAGATAGAAGTAAAGAAGCTGATTATCGTCTCAAATCTCATTTGGCAAAATGGCTTTAAATATTAACTATTGACCCTTTTCATACCATCTATTTCATAGAAACAATAACCATAACAAGCAGGACCTGTGGATATACCACAGTATGATAATTTAATTATTACACTGGTTGATATGTTACTTAAGAACTATTGCAAATTGTTTAATATATAAAGTAAGTAAAGTAAAGTCGTCGGGGCGGCCTAAAGTCAGTATCAGCCAGTCAGCGAGGGAGTCTATCCCCGTTTCAATAGCGCTAGACCAAGGAGATTGTTTTAGCATCTGAGGTGGAGCGCCACACCTACCATGAGCTCCTTACTTTACCGCGCAGATCCCTGTGCTACGCTGAGTTGGCGAGGACCGGTATCGAACAAGGAAACTTTTGGTTTCTAGCCGAACGCTCTACCGACTGAGCTAACCCGACCCCTAAAAGTATAATAATCTTGATTTAACTCACTCTAACTTTTTTTCTTTCCTTCTTTTCATCTTTTTTTTGTTTGATTGAAACAGATGATCATAATCGCTTTCGCGTTGACACCGCTTCCTTTCTTTATCTGTTCCGACTCTCTTTCTCTGTTTCTTTCTTTCTCGTTATTTTTTCAGTGTAGCATGTCCTTTTCTTCCCTTACTTTCTTTATAATAAAAACGGAATGGTCCATTATTCAGCCGAGGGGACAATACTCATCAGAAATAAGAATTCGGTAGATAAGTGACACCAGAAGGGGCCGGGTTAGCTCAGTCGGTAGAGCGTTCGGCTAGAAACCACAAGGTTCCTAGTTCGATACCGGTCCTCGCCAACTCCGCGTATGAGTAGCACAGGGATCTGTGCGGTAAAGTAAGAAGCTGATGGTAGGTGTTGCGCTCCACCTCAGACGCCAAAACAATCTCCTTGGTCTAGCGATATTGAAAAGGGGATAGACTCCCTCGCTGACTGGCTGATACCGACTTTAGACCGCCCCGACGACTTTACTTACTATATATATGTTGGACACTGCAGGAGAAGCATCAAGAAAAAAGTGAAATTGTCACCCATACTCTTCAATTTTTCTAAAATTTTGTACAGGTGTGGACTAGGTTAAAGTTAGACAATCCGCCAAATTTGAGCTTCCAATTCCAAAAATTGACCGAGTTATGTCGTTTTTAATCTCGAAAAATTTGAGGGGGAGAGAAAAATGGCGACATTTTGTAAGCTATTTTTGTCTATAAATGAGTTCTAGAGCTTCCCTACTCCCAAAAGTTGCGGGATTGTCTAACTTTAACTTGGTCCACACCTGTACAAAATTTCAGAAAAATTGAACGGGTTGGGTGACATGGCCTGGATGATTTGACATGGAATTACCCAAGGACAAACTCATAAGCGATATCTTCCTACATGAACATGCCAGTGCAGACCGTCCAGCAAATACCTACATAGACCAGCTGTGCGCGGATATTGGATGCTTCGCAGTGGACCTCCCTAGCACAATGAATGATAGGGACGGTTGGCGAGATATTGTCATGGATGTCCGTGCTATTGGCATGACGATGATATTTCATGACGTTTGGTCGTACTCTTCTTGGTGTGTTCGAGAACTTGTCAGTAACCCTTCATATCTATTAAGAATGGAGATTGGTCTTTATTTGTTTGTAACCGAAATTACGTCACTACTTAGGTCACAAATAGTATATACATCGAATAAAAACAATCTTGTTGTTTGAATCAATTTGAATTTAACTGTGAGAAACTTGATTTTATTAGAAAGAAAACATAATTATTTGAATTTTTAACAGGAAAACTATTTTAGATCTATTATTAAGAAAAATAGATTTCAAAGATCTGTTTCCATTGTTTACGAAAGAGCGTAGCAAAAAATCCTTTTAAGTACTTTTGCACATAAAATCGAGATAAACATTTGTTAAATATTCTTTTACACTAAAATTAAAATATTTGTTCAATTCTAATAAAATTTGGTAGAATTATACAAAATTGAGTGTATCTAAAACGAAAACATTGTCGTCTGTCGTAAAACAAACTCCCAGCCCCTCAGGCAATATTTTTCAAAAGTTAATTTTTACACCGCCCGGAGGGGTTTTCTTTTCTAGTAATATAAATGAAATTATATAATTACTAAAAAGAATATGTTGGTATTTTTGTGAATAAACTTTTAAGATTTTTTATTTGAAGGGTTTTGTAAAGAAAGGACGAAATATTTTTTTTTTTTTTTTTTGGGGGGGGGGGGGCTAGAAAAGAATGTAATAATTTCATAATTGATTTTTATATTGATATATTTCACAATTAAAAACAATGCCCAAAATGAAATATTTTTCTTTCGGTCTGTTCACTCTGCTAAGTCAAAGATTTTCTTTTTTCAAGATTTAAACCAGCAAGAAAAGATCATGACAATATCGGAATCAATTGTCAAATCGATGAACGAACTGATCGATCAAGGTTTCAATTCGAAAAGACGTCATCCAAAAAAAAAATAATAATAATAAATAAAAAATAAAAAATAAAGAAGTTGAAGAAATACAATAAAAAATAAAAGTTTTTTCGGCTTTATTCGTCTAGATTTTCCGTTTTTTTACATATATTTTTTTTCAATTCCACATATCTGGAAAAAAAAACTCCCCAACCGTAAAATTAAAAAAAAAGAAAGAAGAAATAAAAGAAAAAAAAAAGAATATAGAAAAATAAATAAAGAAGGAAAATTTATGACAATAAAAAAAATTCTAATAATTTTTCTATTTTCTTTTCTTTTTTCAGAATTAATAATTGATTGATATCTTATTCGTTTTATTTGCCAAAAGAAATTAATAAAAAAAGATCTCCTTCCAGAAAAAATCTCATTAAAGTTATTTAAAAAAAAAAAAAAGAAGTGAATTGACTTTTGGCATTTTGGGGGTCAAGCCGGAGTTAAAAATGTCTAATCGAAGAGTCGGGGTTCAATAGGGGCAGCCAGAAAATAAAGAAGAATCGTATTTAATTATTTCTTCATGGATTTTACGCAAGTCACGTTTTTTATACATTGATTTTTCATACCGCTTTCGTATCGTTGAATGTAAAAGTCATTTTTACGATGGCGGAAAATCAATCTTGTGATTCAGTTGCTTCAATAAATATCAGACTGCAGAAGCAGAGATCGAACCTTAAATGACGTTCCTATATATTATATATAATTTGTGTATTTTGAATTAGAAAGTTTTGTGCATTCAAGTCAGATTTGCGATTTTCTATTTATTTATGAATAAACTTTATTTTGAAATTTCATTTTAACTGGATCAGAATATTCTTCGTAGTCTTTCTTTCTTTTCTTCTTTTCTATGTGTCCATTTTTTATGTTCTTCCTTTCTATCGGTTTTCTTTGTTTTTCTATCTATCTATCTATCTATCTATCTATCTATCTATTTTCATTTATTTTCTTTGTTTAATTTTCGATCATTCTATCAGTTTCCATGTTTTTATATTTATCTATTTTTTCTTTCTTTCTTTCGTTTTCTATCTATCTATTTTTCAATTTGTTTTTCTTTCTTTCATCTTCTATGAATCTATTTTCCTGTGTTTTTTCTTTCTTTCTTTGTTTTGTTTTCTATCTAACAGTATATCTATTTCCATGTCCTTTTCTTTCTTTCTTTCTTTCTTTCTTTCTTTCTTTCTTTCTTCATTTTCTATCAATCTATTTACATGTAATTTTTCTTTCTTTCTTTCTTTCTTTCTTTCTTTCTTTCATTTTCTATCAATCTATGTTCATGTGATTTTTCTTTCTTTCTTTCTTTCTTTCTTTCATTCATTTTCTGTCTATTTTCGTTTCGGTTTTCTTTCTTTCTTATGTATTTATTTATTTTGTTTTCTATCTATCTATTTTTTCATTCATCTTTCTTTCGTTTGTTTCTTTTTCTTTATTTTCTATATCATATTTTCTTTCTTTCTTTCTTTCTTTCTTTCTTTCTTTCTTTCTTTCTTTCTTTTCTTTTCTTTCGTCTTCAATCAATCACTCTATCTATATATCTATGTTCATGTCATTCTTTCTTTTTTTCTTCTTCTGTTCTTTAATACTTTCTTTTTCCATCTATCTATCTATCTATCTATCTATCTATCTATCTATCTATCTATTCATCCGTCTATTTTCGTTTATTTCTATTTTCTTCCAGCCTTTCTTAATTTTATGTGGTCCCCGTTATGTAGTGATTAAAGGTATAGTCTATGACATCATCATTCGCAAGTTCAAACTCCAGTCACGCTATAGCATTCACTTCCGGTCATACCCTTGGGAAATATAAGGAATCTCTCATCCCCCAGCTATGGGATAAATAGTACCACTGTTGTTCGAAATGAATAGCTGTGTCATTAAATTACCCACGAAGATTGATATGCTATAAAACAAAGAAACAAAGCCTCTCTTTCCTTCATTTTTTTATTCCTTCATTCTTTCAATCCTTTAATCTTTTCATTCCTTTATTCGACAAAATAAAGAAACAATATCAGTGCTACTGTATGGCTGCATAACTTGGTCCCAAACGAAGTTCCTAGATAATAAGCTAGATGGGAGCTGCACAAGAATACCGCACACAATATTTGACAAATTGTGAAAACAACACGCTGCAATAAACCAGCTGCACGGCTACTTGCCCGCCATCACACAGACCATCCGAGTGAGACGAGAACGAGACGTACTGGACACTGATGGAGAAGCGGGGATGAACTCATAAGTGACGTTCTCCTATGGAAACCAGCACATTGGCACACCAGTGTGTGGCTCCCAACAAAGACTTACATTTATAAGATTTGCACGGATATTATATGCTGCACAGAGGACCTCTCGGAGGCAATGAATGATAGAGACGGTTGGCGAGAGATTGTCATGGATATCCGTGCGACGGGCCGACAACGACGACGAGGGGGAGGAGGGAAAATGTTATTGGCATTTCAGTCTCGGAAGACTATAATACAGTTTTTGTGCCCCTGAAGTTACAGCGCCTCCTGTGACTGTGAATTCCAATGTTTGAAAAACATTCTCGACCACAGATGTCGCACATGAAGGCTGTCCCTGAAGATGTTCATGTTCCGGTGCTTTGTTGCCGCCGCTTTCCTTTGGACCTCCTAGTTTCATGGTGTTGAACCAGAGTGGCTTCAGATACGAACAGTCTTCTACAGAAGCCTGTCGTCATCGAGGGCGGTCCTGAGCTAAATTTTCCCAGCTGGAAGGGGCAATGCCAAAGCACCTGAGATCGTTCTTGCAGACATTCTTGAAGCACAGCTGGGTGCGACCAATCTGTCTCTTGCATAAATGGGAAAATGGGAACATGTGGTATGATAATATAAAGAAGAAAATGATCCCGATGATGTTAAGTTTTTATGGGCCATCCTTTGGCTCTCAAGCAAGGCGCTTGTCTAGTGGAATTGGATTCTTGGTAATCCTCTGATAATTAATCCTTTGGTTCTTCGGGTAAATAGTCCTGAGTATTGTAAGTCCCTTCTCAATGAGTGCTAGTAAAACTATGGCCAGTATCAGTGTTTAATTAGTGTATCAGCCACGCAGTATGGCTAGTGATTGGCGAACGAAAAACCACGTGACCATGGCGAGTCTATGAATACAGGTGGAGAATTGTAGCACATCTTATATCACCAAATATTCCAATAGATGATGATGATGATGATGATGAAAAAATAACTGAATGAATAAAAACCATGATGATGATGGTGTTAATGAGAAAATATCAAGAAAATGATGATGACAATGATCATCATCGTCATCATCATTTCTCGTTAATTATTAGTTGTTTGTTTTCTTTTTTTATTACTTTTCTTTCTATTCTATTTTTTTCGTGTATTTATTTTTCTTTTTCTTTCCCAATTCTTTTCTTTATTAATTTCTCTTTCTTTTCTTTCTTTCTTTTTTTCTTCCATTTACTCTCTTTCCTTTTCCATTTGTCTCTTGTTCTTTTTTCTTTATATTTCTTTATCTTTCTTTTTCTTTCCTTTTTCTTCTATTGCTTCATCCTTTTTCTTTTTTTCCCTTTTCTTCTCTTTTTTTCCTTTCTTTTTTGTTCTTCTTATCTCTCTTTCCTTTTCCTTTTGTCTCTCGTTCGTTGTTCTTTATATTTTTCTAAATTTTCCTTTTCTTTCCTTTCTTCCTTTTTCCTACATTCTTTTTCTATTCTTTCTTTCTTTTTTCTTTCTCTTTGTTTGCTTGTTTTCTTTCTTCCCTTTTCCTTTTATCGCTCGTTCTTTATTATCTATATTTATTTCTCTTTCCTTTTCTTTCTTTTCTTTTTTTCTTTCTCTCTTTCTTTCTCTCTTTCCTTTTTATTTCTTGTTCTTTATATTTTTAAAAACGTTCCTTCTCTTTCCTTGCTTCTTCCTTTTTCGTTTTTCCCCTACATTCTTTTTCTTTTC
>CM042154.1:89349378-89354378 GCA_023376005.1 Doryteuthis pealeii | reverse complement strand
TCTTCCAATTATACCACACTTTGGCATATCGTTCCAGTAAAAGCTGAGACAAGCCAATCCACACTATTATATATATATATATTATATATATATATATATATATATATTATTAAGTTTAAAATATAAAGGTTGACGAGTGCACAGTTCATCCCTTTATATGATAAAGTGATTGTATCTAGACATGTAGGTTGCTGTCTAAAGGTCATTCAGTAGATAAATCAGCAGCTGATTTTACTACATTTGTCTTACTGTTGCAAATGTTACACAGAAATTGATGATACCATTAGGATAGATGAGTCAAGTGTTTCTCAACTGTATATTTCATTCTGTTGTTAGATAATTTATGAGCAGTCATAAATTATGAACGTACCTGTAGTTGGGATTTTTAATTAGGGTCCGTTAACTTAAAATGACGTGTTCCATGGAAAGTTAGTCGACAGTTGTGATGGGTAATAACCTTTTACTTGACTCCTTGAAAACGCGCGAATACAGACGAGTGAGAATAGGTTTTAGTTTAGTTAGATGCGATGCAGATTTCAGAGCGGGTAGACCTATCGGTCACCGCTCTGATGTTTTTCTCTCCGCGGCAGAATCAAATGGGCAGGGTTGGAAATAAAAGCTTGACCAATAAACAAAAAAGTCTTGTTATCCTAATTAAGTGTTAAGAAAATGACCAGCCTAGCAGGGAAGTAAGCACAACCAGAGAAAATGGCGACCGACGAGTTAGACCACCTAGACGAAGAACTAAAAGCAAGTAGAAGTGTAACAAGTAAGAAAGATGATCATCTCATCAACTCTAATCTAATCAATCTCTCTTTCTCTGTCTCTGTCTCTCTCTCCTCCATTATATATACAATGTACTGGAAATGATTTTTACTATAAAAATGCATTGGAATGATTCTTATATAAAATGCATTGGAAATGATTTTAGTATAAAAATGCATTGGAAATGATTCTTACTATAAAATGCATTGGAAATGTTCTTACTATAAAAATGCATTGGAAATGATTTTTACTATAAAAATGCATTGGGCAATGATTTTTATTATAAAAATACATTGGACAATGATTTTTACTATAAAAATGGCATTGGACAATGATTTTTACTATAAAAATGCATTAAAATGAGTTGTACTATAAAAATACATAGAACATATTTGTTTTATTATAGCCGAGTATGTTAGAAGAGTATATAACACTATTACTTGATACGTTTCATGTAAACACTCACTAAAACACACTTTCAGCAAATTATTCCAATCACTTGAATATCTATATCTCATAACTGAAAAATAACATTCGATCCAACATTTAACATTCATAGAATTTTATATATAAATTTAGCAAAGTGTGAAAATGTATTGGGAGAAGAGTTCATAATATATCGGTTTCTATCACTCATGATGATGATATACCGTTTTCTGACACCACAGTCATTCTTTTAATGATACTATGCTGCGCGTTACCCATTAAGCCAAGAGGACTCCCGCAATTTCTTCTGTATTTTCTCAATTATATTGAAGACTTTCTGAATATCTATACATATATAAAGGGCCGTTGTGAGAATCTGTTTGTCCGGGGGAAACTTTGAAAATAAAAAAATTAACAACAAAGTAAATATATATACATATTAAATATCAGCCAGGGCTTGGTCTTCGAGGAAAAATAATAGAGATTTGATTTATATTCGTGAAAATGATTAATAAATAAAATTCTAAATGATAACAGCATGGATTTTTTTTCATTTAATATTTTAGATAGTAGACATTAACATTTCTTTTCAGAGTAGCTGGATCAATGCAAGGTCTATTTTTTTACATTGGGATTTAAATGGGGTATCCTACGAGGATTCAACTCATGATTCAATAATAATGGATCTGCGGGACTAACTTTAAAAAATCCCCCACGACCCAGACGACGCCGGGTAGTCGCTGCTAGTTAAACATAAAGTAAAGATAACACTTGATCCTTTGCCTTGTCCTCTTAATATTAAGGGGAAAAATTATCTATATATTAATACGCGTGTTCATAAATCTTCCGACCGTTATCACCGCAACATCTTCGTGTTAAATGTGAGACCGTCCAAATCAAGATGCAACATAAAAATGTGAATGCAAGAGAAAGATTGAGGGGTGAGTGTGCGGAAGTAATAAGGTTAATCTGTTTCAATCGATCATAATAAAAAAAATGAAAATAAGGAAAGAAAAAGAAAAAAGAGTGAGAGACAGTTAAATGAAGATTCTAATATTTTTATTTATTGAACTATTTACAATAGCTCTAAAGTAAACCCGTGTAGCGTAATTAATATGGTCTACGGAGAATTCGGGGATTGATAGGGAAAGAGTGGAAGAAGAAATAAGAACAAACAAAGGTTAAAATTTGGAAGATTAAACACTAAGCGAGGTGCCAGTAATTTGAAAGCAGAATGACCCCGGAAATAGATTTAAAAATAAAAACTGAATTTCCCTCGTTGACCGGAAACGGATGTGAAGCCGGAACAAAAAACTAAGAGAGAAGAAAATCTGTCTCTTTTTTTCGGCTGGGCTCTGGTGAGAGCAGACGTGTCGGTCGGTCCCCCGTATGGGTCTGGGACAGCAGTAAGGAACATGATACTATGTTAGAAGATAGAATAATTTGACCGTACCCTCTCTCTCTCTTTCTCTCTATCTTTTCTTCTGGAAAAGGGCCCACGTGCATCCAAGTAGTAAAACAACTCCTTGTGACTATACAACCTGTGTGTATTGTTTCTGAACTAACGACAACTACTTGAGTTGGCTATGCGACAAACACCGTTTTTGTACCGTGACCATCGTTATGCTACACCCGTCAAACGTTGGAATGAATAAATGATCATACTGTGATATCCACAGGTCTTGCTAGTATTGGATAATTGCGGATAGAGTATTTAGATGAAAACCAAAATCGTTCTTTTTTTTATAATCTAGGATGTGATTTGTCTGCATTTTTGAGAGAATGCTTGATGCCCAGTTGGAAACATGGCGTAACGGATATGTGTTGACTTATCATTGTTATAAGTAACAGCCATTGCATGGAGATTGCGGGTTCAATTCCAACATCAGGTGAAATAACATAGAATAACATAACTTAACACTTATATCCGGTCAGGTCATTGGTTAACAGATAAGGCTTTACGTGACCAGCCGATTGATCAGAAGGAACGTCTTCAACCATTGTCTAGCCTAAGTGAGGGCCAAAGTAGAGTGTTATGGTTGGCAACCTTCCGTCTATTTTAGACGATGTTTTTTTTTCTCTCACTACGTGAATGGCTGAACAGACCGATCCTCGAATGGTAGTCTCCGGTGCAATGGCTGCAAACAAAAGGTGATGCTTTCTGTAGGTGTTGGGGGTGCTGCTGTTTCTCCTTTCTTTTAACTCTCTTTTCTGTGGCTGCTTTTTCCCTCTCTTCTTCACTTCATTTTGTTCCTTGTTTGACGAGGAGGCGCCAGGTTGCACGGTCTTCTGCACAAGCCTCCCACGTGTCTATGTCGATGCGGCATGTCTTCAGGTCTCTCTTGCAGACATCTTTGCAGAGTGTTATATTCATGCATATATGTATATATTTGTATGATATTTTGTTTTGGAAATATTATGTATATAATTGTTTGGTTTGGTTTGGTTTGGTTTTGTTTTACGGCATATCAACCTCAGTGGGTCATTTAATACCGATAAAGTTTTGAAATAAATCAATTCTTAATGGATAATACAATTTTTTTATAAATAAATTTTTCTATTTAACCCATAGATGGGACCCTCCGGGTCAGAGTGGACCAGGGAGCAATGGTGATGAAGGGGTGCTCCACATTCCCCAAACCTCCAGAACTGGAACCTCACTATCAGATAGAGTTTAACGTCATTCCCAGGACATGTAGACCCGCAGCCACCGCATTCTAAAAAAAAATACCAGAATTCGGAACTCAGTAGCACAGCTTTTGTCGTTGCAGTAAAGTCAGGAGCTGCTGTGGCGCTCAAACTCAAACGCAAAAAACAAACCCCTGATATAGCGTTAGTAAAAGGAGATCGACTCTTTTATGGTCCAGCTAATATCTACAATAGGCCAATTTTACTATATGTAGCGATTGTCTGACCCTGTTTGGGCTGGAAGAGTTATCTTCCCTTGTTGCAAGGTTTGACCTCAAGGCGCCCCTGACTATTTAATCAGGGAAGCGCTAACTTTGAACCCTCTTTGTCTCTGGATTTCAACCAACACAGATGGGTTAGATGTTTGCGTCTATACCCTCTCATGTGGGTGGCGAAAGCTACCCATCTGGCTTTAGTCAGTGACATTACTTCTAGAGTCCTATTTCTGTATACTTCTAACCGCTATATTGTATCAAGTCTCCTATATGTGTTGCTTATGTATCTTATCTCATTATGTGTTCCTGTTATATATATATCTTCTCCACGTGCTCATTAAATTCCGTTGTTACATTTCACACCCCTGTCGAAATATTGTTTTTTCATAAGTGTACCCACGTTGGGAGGCCTCTAAGCCAACCAACCAACAATAATTAACTGTAATACCTTTTCAACCTTACATATATTTACATAGTAAAAATTAAAATTAAAATCGATCTATGGTCGATATCAGCCGAACAGCGATAGAGCCTATCCCCTGTTTACCAGCGCTGGATCAAGGGGAGTGCGTGTGTGTACGTAACACAAATAGATTATAAGAATATTTGAATATACATTTATATATTCATGAATGAATATATACTATTTATATATGCATGCATAGTTCATATCTTTCTGTATACGTGTGATTTTCTATCAAAAGCCGGTTTAGTTAATCCCACACGAGACTACACATGTATATAGAATTAGCGGCAAGTATCTCCCAGGACCAAAACAAATCACTTGTCAAGGAGAGTGAGTCAGGTAGTTATTTGTCTATAAAAATATGACATGTGTTGAACCTAACAAAATATTATTCAACTGTCCAATAGGTGGCCAAATCGGTAGGAGAGAAGATGGCCTGT
>CM042154.1:89326878-89341878 GCA_023376005.1 Doryteuthis pealeii | reverse complement strand
TACTTTTCTTTGGTGTAATAAATTTGTAAACTTAAATGTTTTTAGTGAACCTATTAACTTAAGTGTATCTGAAGCTTGCTCATACCTGAAATCTTAGCACTGGTTTGGTTTGGTTTGTTTTACGGCATATCAACCTCAGTGGGTCATTTAATGCCGATAATGTTTTGAAATAAATCAATTCTTAATGGATAATACAATTTTTTTATAAATACATTTTTCTATTTAACCCATAGATGGGACCCTAACAGGTACTACCGCTTTGGGTCAGAGTGGACCAGGGAGCAATGGTGATGAAGGGGTGCGTCACATTCCCCAAACCTCCAGAACTGGAACCTCACCATCAGATAGAGTTCAACATCATTCCTAGGACACGTAGACCCTCAGCAACCGCCTTCTAAAAAGGGGTTGGGGCATGCCACAAGGGCAATAAGATTGGGGCAATCATACAGGTACTAGGATGTCTCTCCGACCGCCCGTCTAGCCTAACTAGGGGCCAATACTTGGAGTATTGCAAGTCATGGACTGCTCGACCACCTGGGTTCTATCTTTAAGCATCACAGGTCGCCACCCATGGCCAACAGGTGGCCCCATTGCGGGAGTCTTACCCCTCTGCAGAGGTGCAGTCGGTGCATTCTAACGCCCCACCGACAGGGCGGAAATCTTAGCTCTCAACACAAAGCAAAAACATCGACTAAGTGACAGTTCGTAATTCGGAAAACTCGTAAGTTAGGACACTCGTTAGTCAAAGTATCGCTGTATGTCTGGATCCAACGTTTGTTGTAAATGCAACTAGTATATAGATAAAAACTGACTGAATTGATACAGTAAGAAACACTGAAAGAAAAAATGGAACATTCTGAAAATCCATCGACTGATAAACTGAAATAAAATTGATACAGAAAAATACACAGAGAATGAATAAAGAAAGAAAGAAAGAAAGAAAGAACGAAAAAACATGAAAAATGTTTATTTAGTCGGTTGTATAGGAAGAGAGTCAAATATAACTACAGGTGGATAGGATGATACGATCGTTAAAAATAGGTTTAGTTGGAAAGTTGGATAAGAAGAGATTGATAACAATTGATTGAATGATTTATTAATCGATAGATAGATACGATGATTAAGATAGATAATAGATAGATAGATATATAGATAGATAGATATATAGATAAACACGAAGAGTAAAGATGGATAGATAGATAGATAGATAGATAGGAAGAGTAAGATATCTATAGATAGATAGAGAGACATGAAGAAAAAGATAGATAGATAGATAGATAGGTACGAGGAGTAAGATAGATAGATAGATAGATAGATAGATAGATAAACACGAAGAGTAAAGATTGATAGATAGATAGATAGATAGATAGGAAGAGTAAGATATTTATAGATAGATAGAGAGACATGAAGAAAAAGATAGATAGATAGATAGATAGGTACGAGGAGTAAGATAGATAGATAGATAGATAGATAGATAAAACACGAAGAGTAAAGATTGATAGATAGATAGATAGATAGATAGATAGGAAGAGTAAGATATCTATAGATAGATAGAGAGACATGAAGAAAAAGATAGATAGATAGATAGATAGATAGGTACGAGGAGTAAGATAGATAGATAGATAGATAGAAAGATAGATACGAAGAGTAAGAACGATAGATAGATAGATAGGAAGAGTAAGATATCTATAGATAGATAGAGAGACACGAAGAAAAAGATAGATAGATAGATAGGTACGAGGAGTAAGATAGATAGATAGATAGATAGATAGATAAACACGAAGAGTAAAGATTGATGGATAGATAGATAGATAGATAGATAGGAAGAGTAAGATATCTATAGATAGATAGAGAGACATGAAGAAAAAGATATATAGATAGATAGATAGATAGGTACGACGAGTAAGATAGATAGATAGATAGATAGATAGATAGATACGAAGAGTAAGAACGATATATAGATAGATAGATAGATACGAGGAGTAAGATAAATAGATAGATAGACATGAACAGTACAAGAGATATATAGATACGAAGAATAATATATATAGATATATACGAAGAGTGAGATAGATAGATAGATAGATAGATAGATAGATACGAAGAGTAAGATAGATAGATAGATAGATAGATAGATACGAGGAGTAAGATAGATAGATATATAGATAGACATGAAGAGTAAGAGAGATAAATAGATACGAAGAATAAGATAGATCTATAGATCAATAGATAGTAAGATAGATCGATAGACATGAAGAGTAAGAGAGATATATAGACAGATACGAAGAATAAGAGAGAGAGAGAGAGAGAGAGAGAGAGAGAGAGAGAGAGAGAGAGAGAGAGAGAGAGAGAGATACGAAGAGTAAGATAGATAGATAGATAGATAGATAGATAAACGGCTAAAGAAGGGGAAATTATACAGAATGATAAACGGAGAGGAAAAATGATGGGAAATATTTGAATATGACCGTTCATTTGAACAATTTTGATTTTTCTACTGTTGTCCTCATCGTTATTGGGGTATGTATAAACACACCGTTTCGGCTGCTGTATCCTCCGGCCTTCCTCATGTGTTCCCTGTGTAAGTACGGAATCAGCTTGCTGGTTGTGACAAAGTTGTTAAACAAGGGTCTCAACTTTGTCACAACCGTCATGCAGATTCCGTATTTACACCTGAAGAAGGCTGGAGGATGCAGCCACCGAAACGTTGTATTTATAGACACTAAAATAAAGATGAGGGCAACAGTCCGAAAAATCAAAATTATTCACGCCAATCGACATCTAAAATATACAGAGAAATAATGAATGTTCATATATTTACATTTCACCTGATGTAAAAGGTAGATTTGCAAACCATTGTTAATAAGTTCAGTTCTCATTGGGCGCCCCATACTTCTAGCCTTGTACCACATCTAAGCTAAACTTAGTAAATAACTATATTTACATTTTGTTTAGCTGAAACACGCGTGCATACACTCTACAACCATATTCTTACTAGCGCAGACACACACACACACACACACACACACACACACAGAGGCACACGTATGTACACTCATCTCGCTATATAAATACCCATGTATATAATAATAATAATAATAATAATAATAATAATAATAATAATAATAATAATAATAAGGGGGCCATGCTAGTGATGAAAAAGGGTGAAAGAGAATTAATAGACGGAATACAACTACCAAATGAGGACAATATAAAAACATGAAAGAAAGAAAGAAAGGAATAAAAGAAGAAAAAGAAGAAGAAATGAATATAAGGAGAAAGAGAGAGAGGGGGAGAGAGAGAGAAAGAAAGAAAGAGAGAGAGAGAAAGAAAGAAAGAGAGAGAGGGGAAGAAAGAAATGAAAAAGAAGAAATGAATATAAGGAGAAAGAAGAGGGGGGAGAGAGAGAGAGAAAGAAAGAAGAGAGAGAGACAGAGAGAAAGAAAGAGAGAGAGAGAGGAAGAAAGAAATGAAAAGAAGAAATGAATATAAGGAGATAGAGAAAAAAAGAAAGAAAGAAAGAAAGAAGAAATGAATATAAAGAGTGAAAGAAGGAAAGAAAGAAAGAAAAATGAATATTAGGCGAGAGAGAGAGAGAGAGAGAGAGAGAGAGAGAGAGAGAGAGAAATAAATAAATAAGAGCTTAATATAAACAGAGAGAGAAGGAAAGAAAGAAAGAAAAAATGAAAAAAGGAGATAAGAGAGAGAGAGAGAGAGAGAGAGAGAGAGAGAGAGAGAGAGAGAGAGAGAGAGAGAGAGAGAGAAAGAAAGAAAGAAAGAAATGAATACGAAGAAAGAAAGAAGGAAATATATGAAAAGATATGTACGAATAAGAAAATATTAAAGGGATTTTTAAATAAAACAAAAGAAAAGAAAATCATGAAGGGGAAAACGATATAGGGGGGGTGTGAAGAGGGAGACAAAACTAATCGGACAAATATAAGAGATCGATATATAAGAAATGAACAACAACAACAAAAAAAAAGTCGATAGTGACAAAAAAGAAAGAAAGCCAAAAAAAAAAAAAAATCTTCGCTCCTAAATAAAATAGAGTGAAATAGAGAATCTGTCAGATACATTCCAGCATGTTCGAAAAAAGGTCCGCCATTTTTCTGAGCAGAAGGCGGATTGAACAGACAAAATCAATGTATCAATCAATCAACCGGCATGAGATCTCGTGTAAACCTCGCCAGATCTCGTGGCCCTGTACTGTTTCATTTTGCCGTTTGTTTATTGGGCCCATGTTTCGACAACATTCCCGCGTCCTGAATTGATTTTATAGATTCGTGCAATGTGCCTCTCTCTCTCTCTCTCAGCCAAAACGAGATCTCATTTATGTATGCGTTTGCGCATGCGCTTAAGATTTCCTTTCTTGTTTTTTTTTTAATTCAATTTCTTTCTTTTTTTTTTTCACATCCAAAGAGAGGGGCCCCGAAGGAGTCTAAAATACAAAATATCGCATGAAGATCAGAAATGAGCCTTTCCCGCCCAACTTATTATTATTATTATTATTATTATTATTATTATTATTATTATTATTATGTCTTTTTTATCATTTGGTTTCTCTTATCCCAGCATATAATGAACACGTGCTTCAATGCGTGCATCGAGTGATGACTTGTCAGGAGCTGATAATTTCTCTACCCCCCCTCTCTCTCTGGTGTTTTTTTTATTTCTTTATGATATTCTTTTTCTTTTTCTATTTTGTTCTTTTTATGTATTTGAGCTTGTAAGGGAAATCTGTTCTCTAGAGAGTGCGAAAGAAATAACTAAACAATACTCGTTGGATATGCCCATAAAAATAGTTGGTATCAAAGGCTCACAGACCCCAAATATTGGGTACATATTTATATTAATGTGATAAGAAAACGTGACAAATTTCGTTTTTATTGCTCCTGATTCTCATTAGAATATTGGTTGGTTGGTTGGTTGGTTGGACTTTACAGCATTTCAACCATTTTATAGGTACTCAATTACCGTCTTAGGAAATGGACACGGCGAGACGAGATGATTTACATGGTCGAGGCTGGTTGCATTTCACATCTATCTATTAATAATGGAGATTCGCTTCTGGTTTTTGTCTGTAACAAAAATTACGTCACTGCTTAGTCACTGCTTACGTCACATTACCCCAAATCGTCATAACATAGAATAAATACACTCAAAATTTGAACATGCAACATTAGACAGTCCTCATTGTTTTTTAAAACAAGTTTTAATAAATACATGACTGGTATTATATATATATATATATATATATATATATATATATATATATATATATAGCTTCTTTTATTTTAATACATATTTAAAGTTTACATTTCAAATTGTTTTATTTTTTAATCCTTTAATGAATTTGATGATTTTATTTACTTAGGGTACAAACTCGCTGACATTGAATTTTTTACACCCACCCCTCAGGCAATATGTTTCAAAAATCTATTTTTACATTGCCCGGGGGCGTTTATTTTGTACTAGTAGAGCTAATAAACTTGAGAAAGCTATTAATCCAACTATTCTCCCTTTAGTTATTGTTAGATAGTAGAGCAGACTATGCTCTTTAACCAGGCCGAGTAGAAGGAAAACTCTGAATTCAAACTCCGATAAGGAAATTGACCT
The DNA here is from genome assembly GCA_023376005.1 of Doryteuthis pealeii. Lineage (NCBI taxonomy): Eukaryota > Metazoa > Mollusca > Cephalopoda > Myopsida > Loliginidae > Doryteuthis > Doryteuthis pealeii. The sequence goes on along the minus strand of CM042154.1, from coordinate 89,336,259 downwards.
TGCATTACATTCTACTCTGCGGAGAGGTTGGCAAATATGTATATCTATGTTAGAACGCATAAACGAGAAACTGACAGTCAACAGGTGACGTTAAATCTATGTTTACGCTATCCTAAGTAGAGGAGATTGGTAGTTTTATGATTCCTGATCGCCAATGAGAATCACAAAGCTAATCTCACAAATCCATTCCTGATGAATTGTAAGTTCGAACCCTAACCCCACCCCGCCCCGCCAAAAATATCGATAATATAATGGCATCATTATATTAGATTAGTACAAGGAAAATCCCAAAGGTAAAGTCACCAAAATATTTAGAAATCAAAGAAACGTTTATTGTTTATTGTCAATCATATTTAATCTAAGTAAAAAAGTAAAATCGGCGGGGCGGCCTAATGTCAATACCAGCCATACCGCGAGGGAGTCTATCCCCTTTTTCCTATATCTAGACCAAGGAGATTATTTTTGCATGTGAGGTGGAACACCACACCTACCATCAGCTCTTCACTTTACCGCACAGATCCCTGTGCTACTCATATGCTGAGTTGGCGCGGGCCGGTATCGAACCAGAAACCTTATGGTTACTATACGGACGCTCTACCGACTAAGCTAAACCGGCCCTACTGGCTGTTTACGCTATCCTAACTAAAAGTAGAGCAAACTGGTAGTTTTATGATTCCTGGTCTCCAATGACAATCAGGAAGTTGGTGGTTTCAAGAAGTGGTTTGCATACAACTTAAGTTTTAGTTTGGTAACACTCGGATGATAGACTAAATTAAAGACGGCAAGACACAGAAAACATATCTATGCAAAATATGAAGTACTTAAAATGAACTTTGATAAAAACCCTCAGTGGCAGGCAAACGTGAGAGCTTGGTGTGGGCAAATCCTGATGCCTCGATTGATTTATGCAAGAAAAAACGGAGAAAAGAAAAACGGAGAATCCGGAAACGAAATGTTGTTTTTATGATATATTGATTCTTCCGGGCCAGTTTTCTGTTATTGTTTTTATTTTTTTATTTTACTGTTTTTCAGCCATTGTAGCCTTGAAAAAGGAGGCTGGCCTGTACAGAGGTCAAAACTCTAGAATAGGATACTGGCTGGTTTGTTAATTTTAACGTAGAAGCTGGAACTGCACACATCATAAAGCTTCGAAAAAAAAAAAAAGACAAACAAAAAAAAAATAAAAAGGAAGAATTAAAGATATAAGAAAAATGAAAAAAAAAAAAAAGAAAACAAAAGAAAAAAAAGAAAAAAAAACAGAAGAAAAAAACAAAGCAAAAAACAAAACTAACTAAATAAAAAACACCTGAAATACCCACATCGTAATTTTGATTTATTGGGAACTTTATGTCCATCGCTAAAAAGGCTTATTCCCGCTGATCTTCCTTTCTCTCATTCTTGCCAACAATATATATATATATATATATATATATATATATATATATTTCTCTCTCTCTCTCTCTCTCTTTCTCTCTCTCTCTCTTTCTCTTTCTCTTTCTCTGTGAAAAGTCGGCATAAATAACTTTTTATATTTTAAATTGTAGACCGGCTGACGTATAGGAGCACAATATATGAGAAAGTTATATACAGAAATTTCGGACACGCCTCTGTCCCTCTTCAGCGTAAACCTCGATACAATACGTTGAATTTAAATTTAGATATATACGGAAATGAAAGGAATACGCGCTGTGCGACATCAACGTTTGTGTGACATGAAATGCAAACAGTTAACATAATCGAAATTCATCTAACTTACTTGGTCTTTAAAAAAAAATAAAGCTGCTCTGCTCCGTATTTATAAAAAAAAGTAAATTGGTTAATATTGTCTAAATCTTTTGTACTATTTATATTATTGGGACTATTGTCCTCATCTTCATTGTTATCTCTACAACGTTTCGGCCGATGTGCCCTCCGACCTTCTTCAGGTATTTCTTGTCGGACTCGGGAACCTTCTTTTCGAACTCCGGAACCTTCTTGTTGTAATAGGGAGCCATCACGGAACTCACCTTCATTGTTATCTCTACAACGTTTCGGTCGATGTGCCCTCCAGCCTTCTTCAGATATTTCTTGTCGGACTCGGGAACCTTCTTTTCGAACTCCAGAACCTTCTTGTTGTAATCAGGAGCCATCACGGAAATGTGAACCTAACACTTTATTCAGTCCACGGGGGCATCCTGTTCTCATTCCGCTAACCATAGCTCCCGTGCTGGCTCCCGATTACGACAAGAAGGTTCCCGAATAATCCAAATAATACTAATCATGAAGCCTCATCTAAAAAATTCAAAGAAATAGTCTAAATCTTTATCTAGCCATTGCGCATTGAAAGATCTTACTAAACTTTGCAGCGTCACATCTTTGTGTCATGGGTAGGAAAGCTCATCCTGCAGATTCATTACCACTGAATACCGCGTCCTATTGTCGCTAGGTGTCTCATACTTACGACATTGTGTCTCATTCTACCAAAGACGAAAGGAGTGGGTAATTAATAACCCGACGAAACTTGGAAGCATCTATATATATATATATATATATATATATAGTGTAAAGTAAGTCGTTGGGGCGGCCTAAAGTCGGTATCAACCAGTCAGCGAGGGAGTCTATCCCTTTTCAATAGCGCTAGACCAAGGAGATTGTTTTGGCATTTGAGGTGGAGTGCCACACCTACCATCAGTTCCTTACTTTACCGCACAGATCCCTGTGCTACTCATACGCTGAGTTGGCGAGGACCGGTATCGAACTAGGAACCTTGTGATTTCTAGCCGAACGCTCTACCGACTGAGCTAACCTGGCCCCTAAAGCTAACCCGGCCCATATATATATATATATATATATATATATATATATATATATATATATATATATATATATATATATATATATATATATATATATATATATATATATATATATATATATATATATATATATATATATATATATATATATATATATATATATATATATATATATATATATATATATATATATATATATATATATATATATATATATATATTAACACACAAGCTCCTTAAAAGTACGACCATACAATATCTCCAGATGTCGGAGAAGTATCTTGATATTAATACTCATGTTCCTTAATTGTACGATCGTTATCATCTTGCATCACCCTCTGGTTAATTATGAGAACGTCCAAATCGTCCAAGATGAAATGCAAAAGTGTAAATCCTGATTATCTGGTGTTGCGTATTGCCGAATTCTATTCTAGCAGGAGAAACTAGGTTGTCTTGGAGAAGGGAAATTGAATTAAAACCATCTCGTCATCGTCAGGTCGTGCTAGTAGCAGGGATATCCATGACAATCTCTCGCCAACCATCCCTATCATTCATTGCCCCCAGCCGGTCCTCCGCGCAGCATCAATCATCCACCCAGTGCTGTCTAATATAGTTTTTTTGTTGGACGGCCCTCTACTGGCAAGCCTATGTGCTGGCTTCCGCATGAGAACGTCACTTATAAGTCCGTCCTTGCTTCTCCAGCAGTGTCCAGCATGTCTTGTTCGTCTGACAGGGATGGTTTGTGTGATAGGGGCAAGTGGCCGTAAAGCTGGTTTTTGTAGGGCGTTGTTTCCACGATTTGTTTACAATGGCACAGAAGATTCTTCAGCTCCCATCTAGCTTATTCTCAAGATGTTTCGTTAGGGTCCAATTTGTGAAGCCATACAGTAGCACTGATACGACTACAGATTGCAAGAATTAAATTACTCGATTATATGACGGTTTATAGACTGACAGTTTATATAACGGTTTATAGACTTTGTAGGAAGTGCGTGGTGTAATGGTTAAAGTCATAGGAAATGGACTCGTCAACACGAGTTCAAATCCTGGACGTGGTAATTGCATTTCAATTAGCGCTAATACCCTTGGGAAAGGTATGAAGTCTACTCTCCCTCCAGCTATGGGTAAATAGTAGGGAAGACTGGGCTCTTTAACCTTGATTAGGCAACCGGTCTAGGAGAAGGAAAACTCTGAATTCAAACCTGTTGAACTCCGCTTAAGAAATTGACCTTGTGTCACATCCTGCTCGTACGGTAAATATATATAACGGTTTATAGATTGTCAGCATTTAAATGAAATAATTCACATCCTGGACGAGGCTGTCTGCGTTTCATTTTGCGCTAATGCCCTTGAAAAGTGAATGTACCTATCTCTTCTTTCACCAGCTATGTGTAAATAGTAGGATAGACTAGGTTCTCTTGGAGAAGGAAAACTCTGAATTCAAACCAGCTCTACTTCACTTAAACATGACCTTGTATCACATCCTGCTTGTAGTGTAGGTTTTGAGCAAACACATACCGTACGCCTCTTGGTAAATTCTCGTAAACACCCAACCATGTTTGGCTATAGACGAAGAGGAGCGTATTAATTCCTGTATAAACCTTGACTCATTGCATGTAGACATTTGTTGTTACTCTTCAACTGTCTCATTGTACATTCATCATCATCCATTGTTATCAACTAAATTAACTTCTATAAAAATTCAGCTTTGCTTATCTCCCCCCCCCCCCCCGCTCTCCGTTATTTGCTGTGGCTCACAAATCAATTTCCATCCACGCTTCACTGGTCCACCCCAAACTGATACCTCTGTTGCGTCCCCCGTTTGAAATTAGCTGTTGTTGAACAGACGGGCGTCCGGTTGGTTCAGGCTTTGCCCCCCAGTTATTTCTATGGACAAAGTGCACTTATTGCATAGATAAAGTTTTTTTTTTTTTGCTCGTCAACTCTATTTGGTCCATTTAGACTTCCTTTGTTATACGCCATTTCGTGATGTTTGATTTTGACAACACAGCTCCATTTTTGGATGGTTTGCTGGTCGAGAACTCTTTTTTCTTATTCTCCCCCCTCTCCTCTCTCTCTCTCTCACTCTCTCTCTCTCTTTAATGTCACCTCTGTCTTTCTGTCAGTTTGTCTCTCTCTTTCCAAATGTAGAGTTCATTGACAACTTCATGATATCTCTCTCTGTCTCTGTCTCTCTCTCTCTCTCTCTTCTCTCTCTCTCTCCTATCTCCGAATTTTGAGTTCATTGAGCACTTGAATATATACCTCTCTCTCCCTCTCTCTCTCCTTTGAATTTTGAGTTCATTGACACTTGAATTATATACCTCTCTCTTCTCTCTCTCCGAATTTTGAGTTCATTGAGCACTTGAATATATACCTCTCTCTCTCTCTCTCCGAATTTTGAGTTCATTGAGCACTTGATATATATACCCCTCTCTCTCTCTCTCTGAATTTTTTAGTTCATTGAGCACTTGAAGATATACTTCTCTCTCTACTCTGTGTGTGTGTCACTGTCTCTCTCTCTCTCTCTCTCTCTCTCTCTCTCTCTCTCCTCCCTCCATCTATCCGAATGTAGAGTACATTGACAACTTCAAGTTATACCTCTCTCTCTCTCTCCAAATGTTGAATTCATTGACCACTTGAAGACATACCCTCTCTCTCCCTCTCTCATTCTCTCTCACTCGCTCTCATGTCACCCCCTGTATCTCTCTCTCTCTTTCTCTGTCACCTCTCTCTCCGAATTTTGAGTTCATTGATCTACGTTTTATCTATCTGTGGCTTTTCAATGTTCTCAATCTGATCTACTATCTATCTATCTATCTATCTATCTATATGAAAGTGCGTGGTTTAATGGTTAAAGTCATAGGAAATGGACTCGTCGTCCCGAGTTCAAATCCTGGACATGGTAATTACATTTCACTTAACACTTAATACCCTTGGGAAAGATATGAATTCTACTCTCGCTCTAGCTATGGGTAAATAGTAGGACAGACTGGGTTCTTTAACCTTGGTTAGCCAATCGGTCTTGGAGAAGTAAAACTCTGAATTCAAACCTTACCAACAATTCAATTCAAATTCTTACCTACATACCAACCTAACTCTCTCTCTCTCTCTCTCTATATATATATATATATATATATATATATATATATATCAGTCAATTTATATGGATGCCTCTATCTCATTCAACTAAATTATATCTATCCATCTATCTATCAGGATAATTTAAAGAAGACTCTTTTCTTTTCACGGTGAATAACTTCACTGTGCACACCAGGACACAAATTTATTTGCATCCGTTGTATTTCCTATATTTTTGATTCACAACTATGGAACTGCATTTAGCTGTGAGGCTTCGGTTACGAAGCTCTAAGAAATGCAGACTCACCCCCCCCCACCTGTTATCATTTCTCCTCGGTTCACTCTGACACAGATTGGTAGCACCTGTTAGGTTCTCATATATGTGTCAAATGGTCTGTTTGAGACATTTAGAAATAATTATAAACTAAATTAATAGTTAATACTTAAAGCATTGTTAATGTATCTATGAAGTATGGACAGGTTTAAGACGATTGTAAACTAAATATCATTGTTTTCAAATTATTAATATTAGAGATTGGAAACCATAGCTGTATGATCCCGGCTTATATAGCAACTGATTAAATTCATGTATACACTTTTCTAAATCTCATATTGTATACCATTAAATAGCATTACCTATCGCTCAATTTGCTTATTGGGAAAAGGTAACAAAGTAAATTTGTGTATTTAACCACAATTTAATAATGCTAACTCAATACTTCTACTTTTTAGAAGGGAGTGAGACACAGTATCAACAATGTTATTGTTGTATAGCCATATTTACCCATTATTGTCGGCTATATATTTGAGGGAGGAGACTCGGGTGAGAGAGAGAGAGAGACAGACAGACAGACAGACAGAAATTGAAACTTACTTTTTCTTTATTTCTTTTCTGCTTTACTGCTAACTTCTTGTCGTCTTCTTGTTTCTGTCTCTAGCTAAGGGTTCTTCTGGGCTAACTCTTTAGTCATGCAATTAATTAAATCACAAGACATTTTTCCTTGATCAAGATTTATTTAACCCATTCTGATTCACCACGCGAGTGATATTTAACCTCAGCAGAGCACGTCTACTCTGCTTCAATTCTCAGGTTGAGACCAAATCTAAATCTAGTCATGTGTTTCTCGATATATTCCCCAGGAGTCAGATGGGGTTACCAACAGTCCTAGTATTTTTTCACTGGCTGATCTGAAAGACAATGGCCCCTTATTCAGCTACAGGGTCTGTCAACAATTTATGCTACCACATAAGTTATGTAACATTATCATTAATGCAAGGAGGCCTAATAAAGAGAAGGATTGATATGGAAATTTACTAGATTTGTAAATTGATTAGAGTTATTCTATTTCTTTATTTCCTATATTCTAATACCACAGCCGGTAATTGTGTCCCTAGGATCTCCAAATAAATGCAAGAGTAGATATAAATAACACCACTGAATTCCTCGTAAAATTGTACGCAAAAAAGTTTTGTTTGACTTTGATGTTATTTTCAATTGCAATTAAATCAAACAGATATTATTTGTATTAGACAGGATTATATACTTGTTATCTGGTGCTTTAGACTACACAGACTGCACATTTGCAGAGAGGTAAGCCCCCCCCCCATGGGATCACCTGTTGGCCGTGAGTGGCGACCCGTGATGCTTAAGAATAAAACACACGTGGCTGAGCAGTCCATGACATGCATCACTCCACTTTGGCCTACTTCCTGTGATCAATCAGCTGGTCACATCAAGCCCTAGTACATATAAAATTGCCCCAACTCTAATGCCCTTATGGCAAGCCCCAACCTTTTTAACATAGGGCGGTGGCTGAGGGTCACGTCCTGGGAATGCCGTTAAACTCTATCTGATAGTGAGGTTCCAGTTCTGGACGTCTTGGGAATGTGGAGCACCCCTTCATCACAATTGGTCCCTGTTCCAATCTAACTCGGAGTGGTAGTACCTGTTAGGGTCCCATCTATGAGTTAAAGAGAACAAAATGAATTCTAAGAAATTTGTTTCAAAATTAGGTTTAAAAAAAAGTGTACACATGAAGAATGAATAAACCAAACGTATTTCGCATAAAATAACCCAAAGGGTTGACATGCCGTAAAACCCAAGCAAATAATTAACCTATTAATTATGTAACAATTGCACTAACCTAAATCTCGCTACAATGTATCCTTTTTCGGATTACCATAATATAGAAAGGAAACACGTAAACTGAATCGTAAGTTTAGGTAAGAGTTAATATCTTATCAAATATTAACTCGTGCCCGAAAGCCAACTGTCGAGTAACTTCTCCGAAGTTCTAAGAGAGAAGAAATAAATTTTCTAATTATTTTTATTTGTAGATGGAAATCTGGGGTATGCTTGATGGCTGAATTAGTTTCATATTTCTTATTGGTGTCAACAGTGAATGTTTGGACTTAGGAAAAAGCTAACATTTTGAACAGTGATTTTCACGGCAGGCAAGTCCTGTCCTTCGTTCTGGCATATCACTATTTTTCTATCTCCTCAATTAGTCTTGTGTTGGACTAAACTAAATAGTAAATAGTTTCATACACAAATGACTGAAGAGCAAAGCCAAAAAGGTTTGGTTTATCAATTCTTCTGCAGGCAGATAATTTTTAAAATCCTTTTAGAGTGGGCAAATTATTTTCAGAAAATCTTTCAAAATAGTATTTAATCTAATAGAAAAAAGTACAGGTTTATAGTTTGTTTGCATCTAATTGGAATAGTTGTTTAAATATTTATAATTACTAGCAAATATATGCACCCTCCGGGTGCAAGTATTTAAGTTTTAATATAATAACATATCATGTTAAATTAGAAAGGCTAATGAAACTGAATAAGAATTCAGATAAAAATATTTGGAACAGAGGGGGTATGATCGGAAAATAGAACAACTTTGAAACTAACTGTTTCACCATTTTCCCTTACTCCCGTCTTTCAGTGGTAAATTTCCCTAATTTAAGAATTTAGTTAAAATAGGAAGAAAAGAATAAAATTACAGTTATTTCTTTATGTTAATAGATTTCTGTTAAGATTTATCCCCGAGATTTTTGCTCATATTTATTAAGATAAAACCAAACAAGTAGAAATCAATAATACTAAGCATATATTTATTAAAATCAATTTTTTAAAGATCAATATGCAAATTAGCCTCCCATTCACACTGTAAACCGCTATTTCGTTGAATATATAAATATAATTTCATGTTATTAGTACGTAGATATTGTTACCAGTCTTAATGATGTAAAACAATTTTACTAATAATTGAGGTTTAAATAAAAAATAAAATCATGGAGAATGTGTGTAAATAACAAAGGGAATTGTGACGTGTAGTTTCGGTTACAGACAGACAAACCCACAATCTCCATTATAATAAGATTTACAAATCTTAATAAGCTAGGATATTAGCGTAAGAATTATCGTTTTAAGAAATGGAATAAGCGAACCGAGTTCAATCCTAGGTGCAAGAGTTGTTTTTTGTTAATATAAAAAATGAGTCTAATGTTC
>CM042154.1:89319378-89321878 GCA_023376005.1 Doryteuthis pealeii | reverse complement strand
AAGTGAATAAATAAATGATGTAGGCGTTAAAGCAGCATCGTCAATTCAATCCACCCAGATTTCTACCAATAATATTAGAGATGATTTCAAATTCGATAATAGAAAGGTATCGATGGAATTAAGCTCGGGTTTTGAATGCAGGGAATTTTCGAAGCCCTGTGGGTCACGCCTAGTACCCCCACGTGGAAAAAGGGTTAACACCATCATCTTCTTCTTCTTCATCATCCATTGTCTCCATCCTTTTAACTTTTCTTTTTTTCTTTTCTTTTTTTTTTTTTTTACTCGTTCCTGTTTTTTAATTCTTCTTCCTTTCAATCTTATTTTCGTTTCGTTGTTGTATTGACTAATCATCACCATCATCATCATCATCAGCAGCAGCATGATTTTATTCATTCACTTATTTTTCATCATCATCATCGTCATTATCATCATTATTCATTCACTTATTTTCATCATCATCATCATCATCATCAGCATCATCATCATCATTATATTCATTTTATTTTCATCATCATCATCATCATTATTCACTTATTTTTTCATCATCATCATCATTATTATTATTTTCAATCATCATCATCATCATCATTATTATTCATTTTCATCATCATCATCATCATTATTATTCACTTATTTTTCATCATCATCATCATCATTATTATTCACTTATTTTTCATCATCATCATCATCATTCATTATTATTCACTTATTTTCATCATCATCATCATCATCATTATTCATTCACTTATTTTCATCATCATTATTATTCACATTTTTCCATCATCATCATCATCATCATCATCATCATCATCATTATTTCTTTGACTTATTTTTCATCATCGTCATCATCATAATTATCATTATTATTCACTTATTTTTTCATCATTATCATATCATCATCATCATTATTATTCATTCACTTATTTTTTCATCATCATCATCATCATTATTCATTATTATCATCATCATCATTCATCACATTTTCATCATCATCATCATCATTATTATTCATTCATTTTTCATCATCATCATCATCATTATTATTCATTCACTTATTTTCATCATCATCATCATCATCATTTATCATTCACTTATTTTTCATCATCATCATCATCATTTAGTTATTTTTCCTCCTCCTCCTCCTCCTCTCATCATCATCATTATTCATTCAGTTATTTTTTTCATTATCATCATCGGTATTATTTTGTTCTTAATAATATCATACAGCGTTTTCCCTCCCCCTCTAACTCCTCCTCCTCCTACTCTTCCAGTGCTTGTTTTAATATTCGTCTCTTACTACATCTTCTTATACATTTTTATTTTTAAATTTCATTTTCTCACTTTTCCTATTTTACTAAATATCATCATCATCCTCATCCTCATCATCATTAAAAACAAATTCTTCTCAGTAGCATCCTCATTATTCTAAATCTTAATATCACCATTTTTCTTTCTTTTTTTTTTTCTCATTATCATTATCATCAGCATGATTGCTTTGGCAAATGCTCTACCGACTGAGCTAAACCACTTCTGCTTGGTAGGTAGGTAGGTAGGAATACTTGTTGTCTATTAAGGTTTGCTTAGTCTGGCACGCAGAGTACCAGGTTGTTTTCTGATACATGACTGATACAATTACTAATAATCTTCATACAAGACTGCTATTTACACAGTAGAATTGCAACTAACAAAGCCTCCATCAGATGATGGCTCTGGATTCAGGCATGGTTTCGAGGCCGAAACATCATTACCACTAATCCAGAGCGTCACAGGAGTATCTCCCGGTATCACCAGACTTTGTTGGTTTGATGTCACGTTGTAGGATTGCCATATCCACACTGATGCGGTTAGAGCTTTATCTTGGATCTTTTTGATGTATTTCCACTTCTTGTCTGGTGGAGAATGTCCAAGTTTCGTAAAAATGCCAAGGTTGAGTTGGTAATAAATCCTCGGCATCCGACTTCGATACGAAATACATTCGTTATCCATCCATTTCTGAAGCATTGTTCTCGTAGATCTTCATATTTTTCCAACTTACGCTGATGTGCCCAGTCAAGATTCCCCTCGAAAGGAACTGTTAATAACACTGGTTTACAAAAAAATATTTTTTGTCTGAGGCAAGAATGTTAATAGATGTGTTTTACTAGTTTGGGTGTGCTGAATTCAAATTTATAAACAGTTTTGCTCTATCATCTCTAGTTTTCTGTCTTTTAAATAGTCTCATTTTAGTATATACAGAGTATATACGTGCTTATTTCAACAGTTGTAGCAGCTTATTACTGATAAAACAGGATAGATAAAGAATATTGACGGAATAAATATACTTGGATGACACAATGTCCACAATTCATAGTACCGCAGACAGTTAGAAGTGTGTTTTCTTAGATGATCTGCTGAATTTTGCCTCCGGGATGTCCCGCAAGAGCATCCAGCAGAAGTCTCCCATCATGCCGGGGTTCCACTTGCCTTGGTAGTTGCTCTCCATCTTCGTAATGTCTTGGAG
>CM042154.1:89301878-89314378 GCA_023376005.1 Doryteuthis pealeii | reverse complement strand
GTTGATGATAACATTGGAAAATTTAATTAAAAGTTTTGATCGCTAAAATCGCGTGCTTTATAGTGCGTACTTAAAAATATCTGGACGCATTCAAAGATGCTAATCTGTTGGGACAAGTATATGAATGGAGGATTCAAGCTGACCGCTAGAAATATTACTTGTTTTATGAAGAATATAGAAATATGAAAGAAAATAGGTGCGATGAATATAGTTGACATAATTATAGCAATGTTTGGCTTTCTTCTCGTTAGTCAAAACTATATTGGAGGAAGCGCGTGGTGTAATGGATAAAGTCATAGGAAATGGACTCGTCGCCCCGAGTTCAAATCCTGGACGTGGTAATTGCATTTCACTTAGCGCTAATACCCTTGGGAGAGGTATGAAGTCTACTCCCCTCCAGCTATGGGTAAATAGTAGGGCAGAATGGGCTCTTTAACCTTGCTTAGGCAACCGGTCTAGGAGAAGGAAAACTCTGAATTCAAACCTGTTAAACTCCGCTTAAGAAATTGACCTTGTGTCACATCCTGCTCGTGCGGAGGGATCGGTAAATATATATATTGAGTGCTCCTCTACCCCCTTATACTTCTCCTTCTATTCCCCCAGAATATCTGGATTAATTAGGGGAGTCAAAAGTTTTGCTATATAATTCAGGAATTCCATATACTGTGGCTGAGGCCGTGAAGGTATATTGTCAAATGACGAGCTTGCCTGATACTCTCAGAGTGCTACTCGGCTACGTGCAATTAATAGATTTGCAATAATAATAGCAACGTTGAACTCGTTAGTTAAAACCACATTGAGAGCTCCTCCTTTTTCTTCTCCTTCTATTCCCCGCCGCCCTGTCGGCTGGGGCGTTAGAATGCACCGACTGCAGCGGTAAGACTCCCCCAATGGGGCCACCTGTTGGCCGTGGGTGGTGACCCGTGATGCTTAAGGATAGAACCCAGGTGGATGAGCAGTTCATGACATGCAATACTCAACTTTGGCTTTATCTTGGGCTAGACGGGCGGTCGGAGAGGCCCCCTCCGATCAATCGGCTGGTCACGTCAAGCCCTAGCACCTATATGATTTTCCCAACCCTATTGCCCCAACCCCTTTTTATCATATGGGTGCTAGAAGGCGGTGGCTGCGGGTCTACATGTCCTGGGAATGACGTTAAATTCTATCTGATGGTGAGGTTCCAGTTTTGGAGGTTTGGCGAATGTGGAGTACCCCTTCATCACCATTGCTACCTGGTCCACTCTGATCCGGAGTGGTAGTACCTGTTAGGGTCCCATCTATGGGTTAAATAGAAAAATGTATTTCTAAAAAATTGTATTATCCATTAAGAATTGATTTATTTCAAAACTTTATCGGCATTAAATGACCACTGAGGTTGATATGCCGTAAAACAAAACAAACCAAACCAAATCAAAGGAAATATATTCCCCGGAATATCTGGATTAATTAGGGGAGTCAAAAGTTTTGCAATATATTGGTAATATGAGGAACAATTCCGTAGTTCTATATGCTGTGGCTGAGGCTGTGAAGGTGGACTGTAAAATGACGAGCTCGCCTGACACTCTCAGAGTGGTACTCGTCTAGGCACGATGAATAGATCTGCAATAATTATAGTAACATTAGGCTCTCTTCTCGTCAGTCAAAACTAATTTGAGAGCCCCCCTCCTTCTCATCCTCCGTAATGCCTCTATTAATTAGGGTGAGTCAAAAGTTTTGCAATATTTTGCTAACATGGGACACAATTCCGCAGTTCTTGCCTGATACTCTCCGTGTACTACTTATCTAATTTGCAGGCGCGTTGTGAAATTGTTATCGTCGTAGGAAATGGACACGGTGGCTTGAATTCAAATTCTACATGAAGCTGGTTGTATTTCATATGGCTGTAATACCTTTGGGAAAGATATGAACCCAACTATTCCCCTGCCAGCTATGGGTAAATAGTAGGGAAAACTGGGCCCTTTCTATGACTTGCCATACACCTCTGTTAATTGGGTATATAACTGCACGAACTTCACAATTGGCAGTAACGTCAATCGGAAGTTCTATCAGAAACGACTGCCAATCCAAGACAGAGATGCCAATAACCGCACGAACAGTTTCCCTGTGTCTCAAGTGTTTTGAAGACCTTGTTTTTGGAATTACCCTCTGTTGTGACTGGATCAATTAATTAACAATATTAAAAATCCGGAAAAAAATTGTATTACTTTTTTTCTTCAGGATTATAAACAATAGAGTTAACACGCAGTTCTCCAACAGTATGACTAGCTATTCGACTCGTAGTGACTGAACTACGAATACTACAACGTAAACTCGACTACGAATAACCTAGCGTACTCGTATCTTTATGTGTGCTCCGTTAGACGAGTCCAATTATCTTGTAGGGGAAATATCTTCGTTATAGAAATGTTTAGAATGCTAATCAGTAATTGAATAATAAACTCATTTATTCTATTTAGAAATTATGCATACAAATAATACGCTCTCTGGGCAAGAGTATATAAGTTTTGATATAATTGAATATTATATGGAATTAGAAAGATAAATGAAATTAAATACGAACACAAAAAACATTACACTTATATTTTACTTTATTCTGATTGATTTCAATATGTAAATATACACAGGATTGCTTTAAATACATAATATATATATATATATATATATATATATATATATATATATATATATATATATGAAAGGTAAAATGGATATGAATCCGACAATATGTGTAAAAAGTTTGTAGAAAAAACAAGATGTTAAAAGTTTCCGGTACTGATCGAGAGCGTTCTGTGCCTCGTGATTAATGATATATTTATTTCGTTTTTCCGTTTACAATGTTGCTTTGAGAAATACCTCTTCATAAGGTCGAAACAGATTTCTATCAGCAAAACTCTTAACATCTTGTTTTTTCTACAAACTTTCTGCACTATCTGTCTATACATATATAAAGGGCAGTTGTGTGTATCTATATGTCCGGGGGAAACTTCGAAAATAAAACAATTAACGACAAAGTAAATATATATACGCATTAAATATCACCAGGGCTTGGTTTTAGAGCAAAAATAATGAAGATTTTAGTTATAATTGGGAAGATATTTAGAAATTCAAATTTGAAAAATAACAGAAGGGAAAATCATTTGCATGCTATTTTGTTTATCTTTTTTTTGTATGTTTTTTTTTTTTCACTTTGAAATATAATATTGATTGATTGATTGAATTAATTGCATCATTTATATCTTTTTAAAAAATGTTAAATCATTGAATGAAATTTCTTACGATATTGTTATATATTTCCGTGGGGATTTTTATGGGTCAACCAGCGAGGATCTCAGTCGTGATAGGTAATAATGGATATGCGAGATTAACTTTTAAAAAATCCCCCTCTACCCAGGCGACGCCGGGTAGCCACTTCTAGTTTGAGAATAAAGCATTAGTATTAGAACTCAATAACACCAAGTAATCATTTATTAAACACGGTTTTATTAAAACCGGTATGCAAATTATTCATACCATATACTATATAAAGATGTATTTCTTAATGATATATAGCCCATATCGCAGGATTTGAAACATATTAATGATATGGACTGTTTTTAGTTAAATCTATCTCAGCTGGTCCTTACTGGAGACATTGTTAATAAATAATATGTTAATTAAAACCAAATAATTATTATTTAATAACCATGAGAACACAACGTAAATAACTAAGGGAATTGTAACGTTAGTGGTGACATAGTTTCGGTTACAGACAGACAGGCATATAATCTCCTTATTCTTTCTTTCTTTTGGAAGTCCGTCGCGGATGACGAAGACGTCACTCCATATCTTTATTTGTGGACCCTATATTGGCTCATTAGTCCAATTCTGGACTGGCAGATGTGGTCACACACATTTGCAGTCCTGTTTATCTCCTTATTAAGCTCCTATCTTCTGTGTGGCATGCATCTCTCCAACCCTGTCTGTTGGAGGCCAGATCTTCCACGCTTGAAGGTCTGATGATACATTTCTTCAGCGTGGTCTTAATATGGTCTTTGAACCGCTTGGGGGCTCATATTCTTAGCGTGCCATCTTTGAGTTCACTGTAAAGTAGTTTACGGAGGGGGTCGGTCTTTAGGCGTGCGATAGTGTGACAACCATCACAGTTGGCGTTGTGATAGGATGGTCTCAATTGGGTCAATGCGTGCTCTTCTAATTTCTCAATTGTGCCTCCACTTTATGTCCAGTATCTTCATTATAAGATGTTAATTAAAGCCAAATAATTATTATTTAATAACAATTGAGAATACAACGTAAATAACTAAGGAAATGTTAACGTTTGTGGTGACCTAGTTTCGGGTACAGACAGACATGCATATAATCTCCATTATAAGATTTTAACTAAAACCAAATAGTTATTATTTAATAACCATTGCGAATACAACGTAATAACCATTGAGAATACAAAGAACTAAGGGAATTGTAACATTAGTGGTGACGTACCAGACTGTGATATACTCATGTAACATTTCATATTGCAATTTGTGCAGTTTTATTTCTGTTGTTTGTGCAAATGTTCCATGGTTGTTTTATTATTCTGCATTCTGTATGCAAGGGGCGTTTTTTTTAAAATTTGATTTGTGCATTTGTGTTTTTGTTTTGCTTTTGGTGGTCACGTGTAATTTGTCATGCAGTAAAAGTCGGGTGAAGAATGATAAAAACACTCGGAGACGGGGATGAAGCATCGAACAAGTAATAATTAATGTCATCTGATGGCGTCTGACAAGAAACAGAAACCATGTCTCACAAACACATATCTCTTTCAACAGAATAAAATAAAAACAACCAAAAAAAAAATAAAATAAAATAAAAAAGACATTTTGGTAAGTAGAAAAATATCTATATATGGCTATGTGTGTGCATGTGTGTGTAAATCTGTATGTATGAGAGAAAAAGAGATATTGTGTGTGTGTGTGTGTGTGTGTGTAAAGTTGTGTATGTGTGTGTGTTTTGTTTGTATATGAGAGAGAAAGAGAAAGAAAGAGTGTATGTGCATGAATAAATCTGTGTGTGAGAGATATATAAAAATTGTGTGTATGTATATGTATGTAAAACTGAACATGTATATATGTGTGTGCGAAAGAGGTGTGTGTGTGTGTGTGCATGTGGAAGACAAAGATAGAAAAACAGTGTGTGTGGTGTGTGTGGGGGTTAGATAGATAGATAGATAGAGTGTGTGAGTATATGTGTGTAAATCTCTATGTTTACGTGTGTGAGAGTGAGAATATATATATATATTTAAGAAATGGATATAAAGTAACCTACTCAAGTTTCATCATCTGAATCGTCAGGGTTATATCCGCTGAATTAATCGAGTTTTCGATTAATATGTATGTCTGTTGGAATGGATATTATCGTTACAGATAGAAGCTTGTTTACAAAGTTCGAAAGTCTCACCGAAAATTGTTTTTGTTTATTGAACTAGAAAATGTGAATTAATTTGTGGGAATTAATTTTTCAATTGTTGTTTAATGATATTTATATATATAAGTAAAGAAATAACAAAATACTTAGAGATTTAGCGTTATAGTCTATTTCAGGGAGATAAGACAAAGTGTCTAACTCTCCCGACTCATATATATATATATATATATATATATATATTATATATATAGAGAGAGAGAGAGAGAGAGAGAGAGAGAGAGAGAGAGAGAGAGAGAGAGAGAGGAAACGAATGTGTGTGTATGTGGGAAATATATATATAGAGGAAGATTGTGTGTGTATGATATATTATATAATATATATATATATATATATATTATAATATATATAGAGAGAGAGAGAGAGAGAGAGAGAGAGAGAGAGGGTGAGAAAGTGTGTGTGAGTGTTTATGTGTGTAAGATAGAAAGAGAGAAAGAGAGGGATAGACAGAGAAGAGAGAGAGAGGAGAGAGAGAGAGAGAGAGAGAGAGAGAGAGAGAGAGAGAGAGAGAGAGTGTGTTTCTGTGGGTGTGTGGGAGAACAAAATAATGACACATAACCGTTAGTAAATATGTTTTATCAAAACCACCACCCGCAGACAGTCCCCTCTCCCCCCGTAAACTACTTTACAGTGGAAAGCACAAACGTTGTACAAATAACAATGAAGATGAGGACAATAGTCTGAATAAGGCAGATAATGCTAATCATCAAGCCTCATCTCAAACATTCAGAGAAATGTTTTATCAATTAATTATTAATGCCGATCGGTTTCACTTTTCTGCCATCGTCAGGGAAGTATTTATATTAATAAGAATGTTTATATGATTTTAATACTCTCTTTTTTTTTCTCATATATATATATATATATATATATATATATATATATATATATATATATATATATAATGGTAACTGCGATATATATATATATATATATATATATATATATATATATATATATATATATATCGCAGTTACCATAAAATCCACCAAGCAAATAAGTGTACAATCTTACTTCGGGATTTTTTCATTAAAACCGAATCAAAAGTGCTCAATATAAAGAGCTAAATAGACGATTAAAATCGAATGGTTTTAAAAAATTACCTACTTAAGTTTCTCTCACTAACGCGAATCTTCAAGGTACCCTGAAGATTCTCGCTACTGCGAGAAACTTAAGTAGGTAGTTTTTAAACCATTCTTTTTATTTCAGGAACATTCTCGAACATGGACATATGACTCTACGGATATAGGGTTGAATTAATACAGTTCTAAGTGACAATCATCTGTAGGCTGCAGGTTCAATCCTGGCTAAGGGCGATAATAACATAGAATACGTAAAATAACTTAACACTTGTAGCCAATCATGGTTAACGGAGTGAGAACAGTGTACCCTCGTGTATTGAATAAAGGGTTCGGTTCGAAGATCTGTGAAGGTTATATGGAAATAGTTGTTATATATATATATTTATTGTTTCTATATTTTCATGGTATTCCTACGTATATATATATATATATATATATATATATATATATATATATATATATATATATTAAGAAATTTGAAAAAACAAGTGTTCCGAAAATAGGATGAATTTATTTATCGATGTTTAAACATTTCGGTTTCTTTAAACCTTCATCAGGATGTATCTTGGGGTGAAGAAATTGATGGATGTTTTATAGATGACAGGAGATGAAAATCTTTATATTGTCGGATTTATTTTTCCATATTTACTCTATATATATATATATATATATATATATATATATATATATATATATATATATATATATATATATATATATATATATATATGGCTGTGTGTGTGTGTGTGTGTTTTAAGTGAGAGGAACGATTAAGAAACTTTTTTTACAGAGTATTCATTAAGTATAGCCAACAGCTTTAGTAGGTTTACATCAAAGCGTTTGATCGTCTATAGGGGACAGACAAACAAACGCATCCCAATCATTGATATAGACACGCTACACGATAATGTCTGCTTAAAATTGGTCTTTGGCTTGCGCCCTTTCATAGACACTAGATATATGAATATGATAACCAATAACACACACACACACACACACACATAGATATTTATATATATAAATATATTTATATATATAATATGTGTGTGTGTGTGTGTGTGTGTGTTAGTGGGTGTGGGATTTCAGCTGACATATTGCCGTTTCTACCTCATAGCTGACAAGGTTCCTTTGATGGGCGAACAATCAGATCCTGGTAGCGAGAATTTTATTGCATGTAATAATGGTGTTAATGGCGTCGCTGGATGCAATTTCGACAAGCACCAAGACTCTTCTTACCGTTCCCCTACCCCCGCCCCTCTCGAAGAATTTGGATTGCATATCACGAGGGCTTGAATCCTACGCCACAGCCTGGAGTCAGCAAAAGTAAATCGCTACGTTTTCAGCGAATTCTGAAAAATACTGTTTATTCAATATTCTGTAATGCATCAGTTGGTTATTTCAGTTAACCATTCAAACATATATTACACTCATATATTTATCACTGTATTTTCAAACTGGTATATTTCCGTTTCTGTTTGAATTTGCTGTTGCTGTACGAGTTCAATTCCTAGACGAAGCTGTTGGCATTTCACATAGCGCTATTACCCTTGGGAAAGGTAACCAGTCTAGGAGAGGGATAACTCTGAATTCAAAATTCCTGAGGTCAGTCGTTGATTGGATTCGTGGCATTCCTTGATGCACCAATTCTTTTCTATCGACTGAGCCAAAAAGTGTGGATGGTCCAACACAAGCCTTCACCACTATAAACAAATCTCTGTGTGGGAGTTCATTGTGTGTATGAACCCTCATACCGAAAATTGACAGGAGAGTCCGTTTTATATATATATATATATATAATATATATATTATATATATATATATACATGTGTGTGTATATTACACTCATATATTTATCACTGTATTTTCAAACTGGTATATTTCCGTTGCTGTTTGAATGGTTAACTGAAATAACAAACTAATATAGATGCATTACAGAATAAAGTAAGAAGCTGATGGTAGGTGTGGCGCCCCACCTCATATGCTAAAAACAATCTCCTTGATCTAGCGCTATTGAAAAGGAGATCGACTCCCTCGCTGACTGGGTGAGACCGACTTTCGGCCACCCCGTCGACTTTATATATATATATATATATATATATATATATATATATATATAAGTGTATGATAAATGGAAATGAATCCGACAGTATAATAGAAAATAGATAGAAAAAACAAATGCTGACAGATATCTGTTTCGACCTTTTAATAAAACGGTCTTCCTCAAGAACAACTATATCTATGAAAGAAAGAGGGAATATTTAACCGTTTGGCACGAGAGGCACAAACAACGCTCTCGTTCTGGGCCGGAATGTCTTTTAAAATTTTTACAAAAGTGAATATTTTATATTAAAGATAAAATAAATTTTATTCTTAAAACTATAAGCATTAACATCCATAAGAAAAACTCGATAAGGTTAGAAGTAAATATATAATATACGACAAAAGTTTTATCAAAAATGTTCAGGATGCAATCTTAACTTAAATGTAAGTCCACAGCACAATTAAGAAAGATATATATATATATATACATATATATACATACATATATATATATATATATATATACTCAAATTCAATAATAATTCCTTCATTGAAGATGAATATATATATATATATATATATGTAAAACATATATATATATATATATATATACAATATATATATCTTATTATAATGGAGATTGTGTGCTTTTCCGTCTGTAACCGAAACTATATTCCTACTCAAGTCACAATCTCTTAGTTATTGACATCACATTCTCCATGATTTATTTTTATCTAAACCTCAATTATTAATAAAATTGTCTTACATTATTAATACTGTTAACTATGTCTACATACTAACAACATGCAATTATATTTATATATACAACAAAATAGCGCTTTACAATGTGAACGGGAAGGCTAATTTGCATATTAATATTAAAAAATCGAATTTAATAAATATGTGCTTAGTATTATTGATTTCTAATTTTTTGGTTTTATTTTAATGAATATAAGCAAAAATCTCTTCAATGAATCTTAAATGAAATCCATTAACAAGATAAAATAACTGTCATTTTATTCTTCACTTCCTCTTTTAACTAAATACTTAAATTAGAAAAAATAACAATGAAAGACGAGAGTGATGGAATTGTAAGTTTCAGTTGTTCCATTTTTCGATTATACCCACCTCTGTTTCAAATCTTTTTATCTGCATTCTTATTTAGTTTTATTAGCCTTTCTAATCTAATCTAATATTTTATTCCATTAAAACTTAAATACTTGCACCCGGAGGGTGCATATATTTGCTAGTTATTATAATGGAGATTGTGTGTTTTTCTGTCTGTAACCGAAACTATATCACTTCTCAATTCACAATTCCCTTAATTATTTACGTCAAATTATCCATGGTTTCATTCTTTTAAACCTTCAATTATTAATAAAATTGTTTTACATTATTAATACTGTTGACCATATCTACATACTAATAACATGTGATTGTATTTATGTAAACAACAAAATAACGGCATACAGTATGAACGGGAAGGCTAATTTGCATATTGATATTTAAAATTTGATTTTTATAAATATGTGCTTGGTATTATTGATTTCTAATTGTTTGGTTTTATCTTAATGAATATGAGCAAAAATCTCGGAGATAAATCTTAAAAGAAAATTATTTACAAGAAGAAATAACTGTAATTTTATTCTTAAATAAATAGTTAAATTAGAAAAATTTAGTAATGAAAGACGGAACGGATGGAAGAGTAATTTTCAGTTGTTCTATTTTTTTTATAGCCCCCTCTGTTTGAAATCTTTTTTTTTCATTCTTATTTCGTTAGTCTTTCTAATTCAATATGATATTTTATTACATTAAAAGTTAAGTACTTGCACCCGGAGGGTGAATATATTTGCTAGTATATATAAATGCTCAATTCAATAATAATTCCTTCATT
Source organism: Doryteuthis pealeii (assembly GCA_023376005.1). Taxonomy (NCBI): domain Eukaryota; kingdom Metazoa; phylum Mollusca; class Cephalopoda; order Myopsida; family Loliginidae; genus Doryteuthis; species Doryteuthis pealeii. Next base: position 89,303,905 of record CM042154.1, on the reverse strand, counting down.
GAAGATGATATATATATATAATATATATATATATATATATATATATATATATATATATATATATATATAATATATATATATATATATAAACTTGAAAAAACACAAGTTTCATTACTAAATGATGTTTGATAAGCCGACGTTACATTGTTTCGGTTTGTTTGACAAACCTTCCACGAGACCTTCGCTGGTTTAAGGAAAAATAAATTAATGAATTATTAATGAAAACGAAAGTTTGCAAACCTCTACTTTTGGTATATGGCTGCTTTTGTTGATATTCAGACTTTTGTTTTCATTAATAATTTATTTTTCCTTAAACCAAAGAAGGCCCTAATAAAGGCCTGTCAAACCAACTGAAACACTGCAGCGTCGGCTTATTAAACACCATTTGATAATGAAACTGTGTTTTTTTTCAATCCTTATAATATTACATATTGTCGGATTTACTTCCACTTTTCTTTATATATATATATATATATAAATATATATATATATATATATACCACATATATATATATATATATATATATACACACACACACACACACACACACACACACATATATATATATATATATATATATTTGTGACAGGATTTGTATGCTTAAACATTTCATAACTTTCTATTATTATTGTTTTATTTTATATTTAAAATAATATAAAATAGACTACATATGTACATGAACAAACTCCTGGCCAAAACACGTGTTATTAAACTCATATTTAATCAATTTTATCAACACTTTCCTTTATTTATTTATCCTTTCAACATATCGTCGGGTTTATTTCCATTTTCTACTTACATATATATATTGTGACAACTTACAGTGTCCTTGTGAAGCAACAGATACAAAATTAACACACACACACACATATATATATATATATATATATATATATATATATATATACATTACACTCACATACACATATACATGCATACATTATACACATAAATACACACATATATGCATACATTACAGGCACACAGACATACACATGTGCATAAATTACACTCACAAACACACACACACACATATATATACATACATTACACTCGCAAACACACACACACACACACACATATATATATGCATAAATTACACTCGCAAACACATATTATATATATATATATATATATATATATATATATATATATATATATACATACATTACACTCGCAGACATATATTTATGCATACATTATACACATAAACATACACATATATGCATACATTACAGACACACACATACATACATATGTGCATAAATTACACTCACAAACACACACACACATATATATATATGTAGCATATATGTCCACTTGCTGTCAATAAAACAGAAAATGTGATATAAATATAGAAATGTATTGGCGCATGCCAAGTTAAATATATATATATAATATATATATATATATATATATATTTATATATATATATATATGTTTTTTTTATGTTGGGCGTTATTACGAAGCATCTAAAAATAAATGAATGAACTCGATGTTATGGAGTATTGGATTCACTTATTTTATTATTATTTTTTATCATAAATTTTCGGGTTCGTTAGATTCCCTTTTTCAAATGAATGTTGCTCGTTCAACGGATCTTTTGTCTCTGTTGTTATTGACAGCGGCAGCGTCTGTAAAATATTTATAATAACGGAGTATTCCGAAGTCAGCTTTCAGTCCCCTCACGTGTAATTTTAGAATCCATTTAGTTTCTGCTTGTTTTCGAGATTGCGTTGTTGGAAATGCGTGTTCTATTAGAATGCATTTGAGGTGTGTAAGGTTGTGTGGTAGGGTGTTAAAGTGAAGTACTATTGTACTATGCGGGGATTTGAGATTTATAGTGGATTTGTGGTTATTTAATCTTAGTCTAAAAGATGTTGATGTTTCAATTTTTGTTATTACAAATATTTCACAGACGCTGCCGCTGTCAATAACAACAAAGACAAAAGATCCGTTGAACGAGCAACATTCATTTGAAAAAGGGTATCTAACGAACCCCAAAATTTGTGATAACAAATAATAA
>CM042154.1:89284378-89296878 GCA_023376005.1 Doryteuthis pealeii | reverse complement strand
ATTGAGCACTCTACCTATAATACTGCCTTTGGTACACTATTCCAGCAAAAGCTGAAACAGTGACCATCTCACACACTATATATATATATATAATAATAATATATATATTATATATATATATATATAGAGAGAGGACAGAGACAGAGACAGAGACAGAGATTGGGACTTACTTGTTGCTTCATTTCTTTTCTGCTTTACTGCTTCTGCTACCTTCTTACCTGGCTGTCATCTTGTCGCCTAATCTTCTAACTGCTTTTTAAACTAAAGGCTTCTTTTTCATGGGCTAGTTTTTAGTCAAGCAATTAATTTACTCACAAGACTTTTATTTCTTGATCAAGATTTTATGAGTCTAGCCCATATCTTATTCACTGCGCGAGTGAGATCCAACCTCAGCAGAGAGAAGTACGTTCTCTCTGGTTCAAAATCCGATTGAAAGAAAAAAAAACTTGTCCCGTGTTTTATGTGACGTGTTCTCCAGGGATCAGAGATCTATAACCGTTACTGGTAAATTTCCACTCTCTGATTTGACAACGCTCAGTGCTGCTTAACGTTGGTAATCGAGCGTGAAGCGGTACTTTAATTTAGGCTACTACATAAGATACTGATGATTATTTTCAGAAAGTATGGGTGTGCTGGTCTTAATTTTTAAAAATCATTTTGAAAACTGAATTATCGGGGTTTTTTTTCCACTGCGGGAGAGTTTAGAAAAAAATATCTATACATCTCTATCTCTATATATAAACTTCCTAGATTTATATAAAGATAAATGTATTATTATTAATAACATTGGTTCACAAAAAATATTTTTTTGTCTGAGGCAAGAATGTGAATAGGTGTTTTTTTTTACTAATTTGGGTGTGCTGAATTCAGATTTATAAACAGTTTTGCTCTATCACCTCTAGTTTTCTGTCTTTTAAATAGTCTCATTTTAGTATATACAGAGTATATACGTGCTTATTTCAACAGTTGCAGCAGCTTATTACAAATAAAACAGGATAGATAAAGAATATTAACGGAATAAATATACTTGGATGACACAATGTACACAATTCAGAAAGAATTGGTCTTGTTGAGGCATCCTAGATGTTTTGACGAGATTGAAGCCATTGGAGAATATAAAAAAAGAAAAAAGTAAAATTAATCATTTGTAAGGCAATAAAATGTGCGTCGTTGGAAATTGTAATACAAATATATACCCAAAAGATTGTGTCACACAATTTTCGAGGGACAACTTCCATCTGCGCTGCGAGGGACGACAACTTCCGGAGCACTACTGGCTGTTGATTGGGACGTGTTGGCTACGCTTAACTGCCAAAATCCGTCTTTATATATAGTTAATATATATATATATATAATGTAATGCTATCACTTACATTTATTGTATAATAACTAAAAAAGAAGTCACACAATATTAGAAATTAACCTTGAATGCATATACGCCTTTATGTACAGTATGTGTACAAAATATACAGTATGTGTACAAAATGTACAGCATGCATATCTACAAAACTAGAGGTCATGAGTAAAAACGGATTTCAAATCTGAATTCAGCACCCCCAAATTAGGTTAAAACAGCTATTTTTGTGCTTGCCTCAATTTCTTTGTAAACCAGTGTAATCAGATACGATAATGAACTGTGTTTTCTTTCTTTCTTTCTCTGTTCATTAATTCTTTCTTTCTTTCTCTGTTCTAATTTCTTTCTTTCTTTCTCGTTCATCTTTCTTTCTTTCTTTCTCTGTCATAATTTCTTCTTTCTTTCTCTGTTCAAATTTCTTTCTTTCTTTCTCTGTTCTTTCTTTCTGTTCATAATTCTTTCTTTCTTTCTCTGTTCATAATTTCTTTCTTTCTTTCTCTGTTCATAATTTCTTTCTTTCTTTCTCTGTTCAAATTCTTTCTTCTTTCTCTGTTCATAATTTCTTTCTTTCTTTCTCTGTTCAGAATTTCTTCTTTCTTTCTTCTGTTCTTCTTTCTTCTTTCTCTGTCATAATTTCTTTCTTTTCTCTGTTCATAATTCTTTCTTTCTTTCTCTGTTCCATAATTTCTTTCTTTCTTTCTCTGTTCATAATTTCTTCTTTCTTTCTCTGTTCAGAATTTCTTTCTTTCTTTCTCTGTTCATAATTTCTTTCTTTTTTCTCTTTCATAATTCTTTCTTTCTTTCTCTGTTCATAATTTCTTTCTTTCTTTCTCTGTTCAGATTTCTTTCTTCTTTCTCTGTTCAAATTTCTTTCTTTCTTCTCTGTTCAGAATTTCTTTCTTTCTTTCTCTGTTCAGAATTTCTTTCTTTTCTTTCTCTGTTCATAATTTCTTTCTTTCTTTCCTGTTCATAATCTGTTCAGAATTCTTTCTTTCTTTCTCTGTTCAGAATTCTTTCTTTCTTTCTCTGTTCTAATTTCTTTCTTTCTTTCTCTGTTCATAAGTTCATAATTCTTTCTTTCTTTCTCTTTCATAATTTTTTCTTTCTTTCTCTGTCATAATTTCTTTCTTTCTTTCTCTGTTCATAATTTCTTTCTTTCTTCTCTGTTCATAATTCTTCTTTCTTTCTCTGTTCATAATTTCTTTCTTTCTTTCTCTGTTCAGAATTTCTTTCTTTCTTTCTCTTTCATAATTTCTTTCTTTCTTTCTTCTCTTTCTCTGTTCTCTTTCTTTCTTTCTCTGTTCATAAATTTCTTTCTTCTTTGTTTTTCTTTCTTTTTTCTCTGTTCATCTTTCTTTCTGTTTTCTTTCTCTTTCTCTGTTCAGAATTTCTTCTTTCTTTCTCTGTTCATTTCTTTCTTTCTTTCTCTGTTCATAATTTTCTTTCTTTCTTTCTCTGTTCATTCTCTGTTCTTTCTTTCTCTGGTCAGAATTTCTTTCTTTCTTTCTCTGTTCAAATTTCTTTCTTTCTTTCTCTGTTTCATAATTTCTTTCTTTCTTTCTCTGTTCATAATTTCTTTCTTTCTTTCGTCTTTCATAATCTTTCTTTCTTTCTTCTCTGTTCAGAATTTCTTTCTTTCTTTCTCTGTTCATAATTCTTTCTTCTTTTCTTTCTTTCTTTCTTCTCTGTTCAGAATTTCTTCTTTCTTTCTCTGTTCATAATTCTTCTTTCTTTCTCTGTTTCAGAATTCTCTTTCTTCCTCTGTTTTTTCTTTCTTTCTTCTCTGTTCAGAATTTCTTTCTTTCTTTCTCTGTTCAGAATTCTTCTTTTTCTTCTCTGTTCAGAATTCTTTCTTTCTTCTCTGTTCAGATTTCTTTCTTTCTTTTTTTCTGTTCAGATTTCTTTCTTTCTTTCTCTGTTCAAATCTTCTTTCTTCTCTGTTCAGAATTTCTTTCTTTCTTTCTCTGTTCAGAATAATTCTGTAACACTAAAAGAAATATATAAAATTAGTATGTGATTTCTGCCTTGATTTGAACTCTAAGCTTGGATGTAAGTAGGCAAATGACATACCCACTCGGCCAATGTTTTTGCTGCTTTAATAGCATGGTAAAATTAACTTGAAAATACTAGTGTACATATTTAGATCATAAGTTATTGTAGTGAGAGAAGAGACATAGATCCATGATTTACCCGAGGTGTTGCCAAGATGGCCAAAAATAGAATTGGTATTGTTTTCCTTTGCTACAGAGAAGAAATTGTTTTGCCTCCCGTGAAACTGGACGTGATAAAAAAAATAGTTTTTCCGATTAGTCCATTGTGGATTCGTCTGACCCACTATTCAGAAACGAGCAACTGCAATATAAACACAGTGTCACTTAGACAGGGACTGCTGTGTGACCTCGAAGCAAGACGGTGCTAGTGACAAGTCGAATGTATTTAGATAATATACTGGGAAAATTATGTTAGCCCTGAAACTGAGAGTTATTAGCAAATCACGCGACTTTGTAATATGAGCTCCCTCAAAACTCTCTAGACTTAGCTCCGTGCAAATTTTTATTGTTTCTTAAAAGTGAAATTAATCTCAAGGAAAATATAAGAAGACGAAAACCACTAAAAGTATAGGCCTTTCGGCTGGGGCAGTAGAATACGCCGACTGCACCTCTTCAGAGGGGTAAGACACTGCTCCAAATGTGGCCACCTGTTGGCCGTGGGTGGTGACCAGCGGTGTTTGAAGATGGAACCCTTGTGGCTGAGAAGTCGATGACATGCAACACTGTACTTTGGCTCTTACTTAGGTGAGACGGGCGATCGGAGAAACCCACACTGATCAATCAGTTGGACACGTCAATCCCTATCATCTATATGATTGTCACAAACCTATTGCTCTATACATTAAAACATGAGTTTGAAAAGGTGTGTTTAAAAATTGATTTAAATTATATACATATATATATATATATATATAATTTGTGATTTCATTTCACTTAGCGCTAATACCCTTGGGAAAGGTATAAATTCTACTCTCCCTATGCTTTGGGTAAATAGTAGAGCAGACTAGGCTCTTTAACTTTGGTTAGGCAACCGGTCTAGGAGAAGGAAAACTCTGAATTCAACCTGTTAAACTTCGCTAAGACATTGGCTTTGTGTCACAACCTGCTCGTGCGGAGGGGTTGGTAAATATATATATATATATATATAATTTGTGAGTCTAGCTTTCTAACCATTACACCGCGTGAGGTGCTATATCTCTCTCTCCTTCTTTCTCTCTCTCTGTCTCTGTCTGTCTCTCTCTCTCTATATATATATATGTATATGTGTATGTGTGTGTGTTTGGTTGTGTGTGTGAGGGTGTACAAAAATACATCCACCTGAAGGGATAGGAAAATCTATTTAAATATTAAAGTCAAATTGAAAAAAACTTTGGTCTCCATGACAACGGCACTGTCGACACTGGTATTGCTCGTGATAGTCAGAGTCTCTCGACAGTCATTACAATGAAGTTGACTATTATGAACGGTCACAGACACAATGCTTAACAACAACAGATTCGGTACCATTACTTTCACAAATATCAACCATCATCATCACTATCATTATAACTATCTTCGTTACCATTAATAAACCTAGAAATAAACCTGGAAATAAATATTTTTGTTCTCTTTTTGCTATTCATACCATTTCTAGCAGGACGGGCCTGTGAATATACCACAGTATGATAATTTAATTACTACAATGTTGATATGTACAAGAGCTATTGCAATAGATCAATATGTAAACATACGGTGTTTATGATCTTTGGTTAGGATTATATTTTAAAACCAGTTATTTCATGAAGAGAACTGGAAAATCCTAATATAAAGACGACTGACAGACAGATAAACATTATATATATATATATATATATATATATATATATATATATATATATATATATATTATACACACACACACACACACACACACTATATATATATATATATATATATATATATATATATATATAAAGGGCCGGTTTAGCTCAGTCGGTAGAGCATGCGGATAGAAACCACAAGGTTCCTAAGTCGATACCTGCCTTCGGCAAACTCAACTTATGAGTAGCACAGGAATCAGTGCAGTAAAGTAAGGAGCTGATGGTAGGTGTAGCGCTCTACCTCAGACACAAAAACAATCTCCTTAGTCTAGTGCTAGTGAAAAGGGTATAGACTCCCTCGCTGACGGCTGATACCGACTTTAAGCAACCCCCGTCGACTTTCCGACTGTTCTTCGAGTCTTGAAATTACTTTAGAAGCTTTTAAGATATCTGGTTCTGTGGTGTAAAAATTCCTTCGTGAACAGACACTCATCTTGCGTCTGTTCCCTTCAACAGCTCAGTCCAGACTTATATCTCATCACTCTTCTTTTACTACCAAACTTCCAATCTCCGTCACTTGGTATCTATGGACCAATCAGAAATCGACAGGTAGCCTTGTGCTGACCAATCAGAAAATGGAGAGGTCACCTTTCATTCATCATCCCTAAATTCTAGTTATGCACATAACTTAGAATTTTGTGTTCTTTTTACCTCATTATATTACAAGTCTATTTCCCGTTTTAAATATCGAGACCGCCCTGTCGGATGGAGAGTTAAAATACACCGACTACTCTTCTGCAGAGAGGTAAGACTCCTCCAATGGGGCCACCTGTTGTCCGTGGGCGGTGACCCGTGATGTTTAAGGATGGAACACAGGTGGCTGAGCAGTTCATGACATGCAACACTCCACTTTGGTCCTTACTTGGGCTAGACGGTCGGTCGGAGAGTGGCCCCCTCCGATCAATCGGCTGGTCACGTCAAGCCCTAGCACCTATATGATTGCTCCAGCCCTATTGCCCTTATGGTAAGCCCCAACCCTTTTTTATCATATGGGTGCTAGAAGGCGGTGACTGAGGATCTTCAAGTTCTGGGAATGACGTTAAACTCTATCTGATGGCGCGGTCCCAGTTTTGGAGGTTTGGGGAATGTGGGGCACCCCTTCATCACCATTGCTCCCTGGTCCACTCTGACCCGGAGTGGTAATCCCTGTTGGGGTCTTATCCATGGGTTAAATAGAAAAATATGAGTTTATGAAAATTGAGTATTCATTAAGAATGAATTTCTTTCGAAACTTTGCCGGCATTAAATGACCCACTGAGGTTGATATGCCATAAAAAACAAAACTAACAATTTCAGAGTTGAAGAATGACGTTACCAAATCAGTAATTGATTCTTACAAGGGAATATAATTAAATATCTCTTCTAGACATCCGTACCGAAAAATAGCGAACAATCAAAAGCGTGTGTAATAAAAACAAATTCTATCAAGAATATTTGGTAAATATTTTTTACCATTTAAGAATAATTTGATTATTCAGCATTTTATTTCATTCAATAACGAAATCGAAGTCATTTACAGTAACGGAAAAGAAATTAAATAAGATTGTTGTTTTTGTGATGGAATTTAATCCGATTAAAACAAAAATATTTGATCAAAATTTACAAAAACAAAAAAAAAAAAGAATAAAATGAATTAGATTATTTCATTTTTTACAGACGATAATCCAAAAATATAAGTTAGCAAATAAAATTAAGATCTTGTCAGAATGTTTTTCATCTTTTTTTTATAATTCTAAAGTAAGGTAATTTTTACAGGTCTTTTGATACTTTTTAAAATTTTTGGTTGTGTTTTTCGCAAAAATAAAATACTGAATTTCTCATTGAATTAGCTTAATAAAGTGTTAGAATAAATGTGTTAACATCATTTTTTATAAGAAAAACAAATCAATAAGTCAATTTAGCAGGATGTAGTGACAAAATATATTATCTCCAAAATTTAAAAAGGATTTATGTTTAAAAGATTGGTTGGTTGGATCATATGGCACGTCAACACTTGTTGGGTTATTTTAGGCAGAAGACGTTTTGTTTGGTACTCAATTTTCTTTTCTATTTCCTCCATAGGTTGGACCCCAACAGGTACTACCACTCCGGGTTAAAGTGGACTTGAGAGTACTAGCAATCAAGGTACTCCACATTCCCCAGAGCTCCAACATTGGAACTTAACCATCAGAGTTTAACGTAATACCCAGGACATAAGGACCCTCAGCCACAGCCTTCTAGCACATATATGATAAGAAAAAAGGTCAGGGCTTGCTATGAGGGCAATAGCATTGGGATAATCATATAGGTGCAAGGGTTAGATATGACCAGCCGATCGTAGAGGTAGAGGCCTCTCCGACCGCCCGTCTAGCTTAAGTAAAGGCCAAAGTAGAATTGTGCATGTCATGGGCTGCTTAGCCACCAAGGTTCAATCCATAAGCATCACCGGTTATCATCCACAGCCAACGGCTGGCTCCATTGGGTCTGTCTTATCCATTTGTAGAGGTGCAGTGTCTTCTAAAGCCTGACCCGACAGAACTGTACATAAGATGGAATTTACATACTGGTATGGTACAATATAGCATCACGGTTATCATCGTAGGAAATGAATTCGGCTACCCTGAAGGAACCTGATTTCATTGTACATAGCGCTAATAAGCTTGGGAAATGTATGAATCCAAATATTCTCCCTACAGCTATGGGTGAATAGTAGGGCTAACTGGTATTTAACCTTGCAATGGCAACTGAACTAGGAGAAGTTAAACTCTGAAATCATAACAGTTGTAGACCTTGTTAAGATTCTTGTGGCCATTTTTAGGCTGCACGTGAAAGCACTTTATAGTAGAGATCCGTTTTGAGTAGAATCCTATGATCTTTTGTGTTTTCAGTGTTAAGTAGAATCCTTGTTTGTTGGTCCGTGTATGTTGAATCCAATGATCCTTGTGTTCCTTAGTGTTAGGCAGAATCCTTGGTTGTTGATCCGTTCGTCCGTGTTAAACACAAGCAAATGGACACCTTTCAACGAAGGCCTTTAAATTGTTATTCGACCACGTATTCGAGCGTGTTGATTGGCCGATTTAATCCACGCGGCCACTAAGAGTCTGTAAATTTAAGTTGTGGCGTCCAGCACACCTTATATATCCCAAATATGGAGCCGCGTGGTCTAATGGTTAGAGTCGTAGGACTTGGACTCGTCGACCCGAGTTCAATTCCTCGACGAACCTGTTTGCATTTGACAAGGCGCTAATACCCTTGGGAAAGGTATGAATCAAATTCTCCCTAGCTATGGATAAATAGTAGGGCAGACTGGGCTCTTTAACCTTGGCTAGGTAACCAGTCTAGGAGAAGGAAAACTGAATTAAAAACCTGTTAAACCCCGCTTAAGAAATTGACCTTGTGTCGCATCCTACTCGTGCGGAGGGGTTGGTACACACACACACACACACACACACACACACACACACACACATATATATATATATATATATATATATAATCCAAAAGTCCAGAGAAGAAATCTTCCTTACGACACAAGAGTTTTATTTCAAAAACCTGTCGCAGTTTGAGAGCTCAATATGCGCTCTTAATGTTAGAGTCACAGAGCAAATATATAAGTAAAGAAATGACAAAAGACTTAGAGATTTAGCTTTATAGTCTATTTCAGGGAGCTTAGACAAAATGTCTAACTCTCCCGACTTATCAGATGCGAATGATGAATTCTTTATTACTTTAAAGCATTTGAAAACAGATTTTTATTTTTTTATTTTAAAAATTTTATAGTTAAATATATATATATATATATATATATATATATATATATATATTATATATAAAATTTAACTATAAAAAAAAAAAAAATAGAACAAATGTTATATAAGTAGCACCTCTATGATCAGCGAGAGATATATTGTGTCTGTTGAAACTGTAAATCCTAACCTGCTACAAAGAAACAATCGTGGTTTACGATCAAGATAGTACTAACTGTAATTAATATCTATATAAAAATTATCTATGGGATTGATTTTAATACGTTTGAGAATGGGCATTAATATTAGAGATCAATAACATGAGTATATAATTTATTAAACCGGTTTTGTTAAAACCAGTATGCAAATTAATCGCACCATATATTATGTAAACCTTTATCTCTTAGTTATATGTAAGACACATTGCCGGATATTAAATGCTCTAATAACATGGGTTGTTTTGAGGCAAATCCTACTCATATTTTCATAGAAACCTCTTTAATAGATATAAGATTTATTCTGTGTATTAGCGATTTTGACTATAAATTAAATAATCATTGATAAACTTACGTAATTCCTGGGGTACTGTGACGAATGCAGTGACTTAGTTTTGGTTACAGACAGACACCGAATCTCCATTATAATAAGATTCTCCAATGTCGTATGTTTTGGAGAATATTCAATATCATTTCAGAAGTGTTGTATTTAAAAAAAACAAAAACAAAAAATAAAAAAACAACAACAAAAACTACAAAAATGAAAAACAAACATATGAGGTATTCGATTCTATTTTATTCTATTGCAAAACGAAAATAAATTTTGAGAAGGGGGAAAAAAAGGCTTCTCTAAAAAGTTTCTGTGGGCAATATAATTACACTGATGGTTTTTTTTTATAAGAAGTGTCTGCATCTCAACAATATGGCGTTTGTTGAACCATTATTCCATTTCCCTTTTTCTTTTCAAAATTGTATTTTGGATATTAAGCTCACATAAAATGGGCAGACAGGCTAACTAAAAATATAAAACGTTGGTGTACAGCAGGGCGTGAGACAGGGTATGTGGACATGTGCGTGTAAGCTCGCAGGGGATAACTATTTATCTCTGTACATAAAGGCGACTGGGCCTATGCGAGCATACACACACACACACACACACACACACACACACACACACACACAGACAGACAGACATACATATATATGTGTGTTTGTGTGCGTGTTATATATATATATATATACTATAATGTATATGGAAATATATATATATATATATATATATATATATACATATATATATATGTATATGGAATATATATATATATATATATATATATATATATATATATATATATATATATACATATATATGTATATGGATATATATATATATATATATATATATATACATATATATATATATGTATATGGAATATATATATATATATATATATATATATAATATATATATATATATATATATATATATATGTATATGTATATATATATATATATATATATATATATATATATATATATATATATATATATATATGTATATGGAAATATATATATATATATATATATACATATATATATGTATATATATATATATATATATATATAAATATATATATATATGGAATATATATATATATATATATATATATATATATATATATATATATATATATATATATATATATATATATATATATATATATATATATATATATATATATATATATATATATATATATATATATGTATATGGAAATAAATCTGATGGTATGTAAATATAAAAATATCAAAAAACAAATATTCAGAGGATGTTTTTATTTATAAATCAATAAATAGTTCTACGTATGTTTGAATGTTTTGGTTTTTATATATACATTAGATATATTAACCATCATCAGAGCAATGTCAAGGAGTGATGTCATAAATCTCCTTCAAAAAATGTTATTCCTCCATTGCCGGGAAATTCGTCCAGATTAGGAGGATATTTTTCTCTATTTGAAACGCTGGTACTACTTATGACATTGTCTACTAATCTACTAATCCTCATAAGCTTCTAAAACACAAAAAGAACGCTCTGTTAAAGTTTTCTTGAATTGAAACAATTTTTACCGAAAAGACCGTTTTTTGAAAAAACTTGGGAAGAACAATCGCATTACAAATATATTCATTTTAGCGTGGGTGTTGCATAGTTTGGTTTGGTTTGTTTTACGGCAAATCAACCTCGGTGGGTCATTTAATACCGACAAAGTTTTGAAAGAAATTCATTCTTAATGGATAATCAGTTTTGTTTATAAACTTGTTTTTCTATTTAACCCATAGATGGGACCCTAACATGTACTACCACTCCGGATCAGAGTGGACCAGGGAGCAATGATGATGAAGGGGTGCTCCACATTCCCCAACTGACACCTCACCATCAGATAGAGTTTAACGTCATTCCCAGGACATGTAGACCCCCAGCCACCGCCTTCTAGCACCCATATAATAAAAAGGGTTGAGGCTTGCCATAAGGGCAATATGGTTGGGGCAATCATATAGGTGCTAGGGCTTGATGTGACCAGCCGATTGATCGGATGGGTCCTCTCCGACCGCCGTCTAGCCTAAGTAAGGTTCTAAGTGGAGTTTGTAAGTAATGGACTGCTCATCCACCAAGACTCCGTCCTTAAGCATCACGGGTTGCCACCCACGGCCAACAGGTGGCCCCATTTGGGGGAATCTTACCCCTCTGCAGAAGTGCAGTCGGTACATTCTAACGCTCCAGACGACAGGGCGGCCATATTAGGTGTTAGTTCCCTGTTGGTACTTCCAATGATAGGAAAAAATGTAGCACCTAGTAGCAGAAAGTGTTGTATTCCTTGAAATTTAAGGTAGAAAAAGCTGTAGTAGATCTCTGGAATTTATTTTTTCTTATGGCAGAAAATCCCGTTAGCAACTGATTCGAGGATAGTTGCAAAATATCTTAAATGCTTAAATTCTGTTTATGGGCTCGTTTTTGATTGGCCCATTTTACCTGAAATGCATCCTGCTGATATTGAGAAAGTTTATAGGTATGAGCGGGAATTTTGCATACACCTTATACCATACATAGTCCAACACAGTCAAAGGTTAGTACCAGTCTATCATATTACAGGTTATTTTACACGATCCTTCTTCCAATGAATTACCAGTTAACGTTTGAATTCGACTCTTACCTTACATATTTAATAAGTCACCAATTTATTATGAAACACGTGTATTTCAGTTGCTAACCAGAGTGTCAGAACGAGAGAAAACATCTTTATTGGGTCAGTAGAATACGTTTATATCTATATATGGAGTTAAGTGAGGGAGAGCTTTCTGTCACTGGACACAGCAATCACGTGGTACATATAGAAGCGTTGGTGCCAAGGGTAGATAAACATTTCGGATCAGTTCTAGGAACAGTCGACCAGAAATAATCTCCAAGAATTTACAAAAATAGAAGATACCAGGTATCCTCAAATTCCTCTCCAATC
>CM042154.1:89251878-89279378 GCA_023376005.1 Doryteuthis pealeii | reverse complement strand
TAGGTGTTGGGGATGCTGTTGTTTCTCCTTTCTTTTAGCTCTTTTTCTGGGTAGCTTTTTTCCTCTCTTTTTCACTTCGTTTTGTTCCTTGTTTGACGAAGAGGTGCCAGGTCGCACGGTCTTCTGCACAAGCCTCCCACGTGTTTATGTCTATGTGGCATGTCTTCATGTCTCTCTTGCAGACATTTTTGAAGCCTACGCCGCATACTACGCATTTGCTGACAGGACAAAGTGCCCAACACAGAAGTGGTGGAACGAGCAAACGTAAAGAGCATGCCCTGTGAGAGACGCCTGCGCTGGCTAGGCCACACCAGGAGGATGGTCAAAGGCCGCATCCCCAAAGACCTACTGTATGGTGAACTAGTGGAGGGTACCCGACCCATATATATATGAAAGGTAAAATGGATATGAATCCGACAGTATGTGTAGAAAGTTTGTAGAAAAAAAAGATGTTAATAGTTTTGCTGACAGAAATCTGTTTCGACCCTATGAAGCGGTCTTTATCAAAGCCACTATGTGTAAAAGGAAAGACGAAATAGTATATCGTTAATCACGAGGCACAGAACGCACTCGATCAGGGCCGGAATTTAAAAAAAAAATGTTCTTCTGTTGAATAATACATATTATCCCTATAATTGGGGAGTTGTACTTTTACTGTAGTGATGAAAGGTGTAGAAATTTCTTGATGAACTTCAGGACTATATTAACATTTTGGAGAACAGGAACCACTCAGATCAAGTGCAAAAAACGATTAAGAAATTCTAATTATTTATACATCTTGTTTTTTCTACAAACTTTATATATATATATATATATATATATATATATATATATATATATCATAATGAATGGGCGTCACTAACAATGATTGAAAAAGTAAAAGGAAAAGTCTTTGGGCAGCCTAATGTTGGTATCAGCAAGACAGCGAGAGAGTCTATCCCATTTCCACTAGTGGAACGCCACACCTACCATCAGCTCCTCACTTTACGGCACAGATCTCTGTGCTACTCATACGCTGAGTTGGCGAGGATCGGTATCGAACCAAGAAACTTGTGATTCTTAGCCGAACACTCTACCGTCTGAGCTAAACCGACCCTTTTTGGTTGTTGTTGGTTGGTTGGTTGGGTTTTACAGCATGTCAACCCTAGTTGGGTTATTTCATTCCGAAAACGTCTTGTTTTCTTTTATATTTTGGGGCTTCAGAATACACTGACGGCATCTCTTCAGCGGGGTAAGACCCATGGGACCATCTGTTGGCCTTGGGTGGCGATTCTGATACATCTATCCGATGATGAAGTTCTAATTCTTGAACTCTGGAATGTGGAATACCCATTCCTCACAATTACTCCCAGGTCTACTCTCACCCGGAGCGGTAGTACCTCTTAGGGTCGCGTCAATGTTAAGTGGAAAAATGTGTTTAGAACAATGGAGTTTTAAAAAATTGAGTACCCATCAAAAATGAATCGAACAAAACGTTTCGACATAGAATAACCCAACAAGGGTTGAGATGCCGTAAAATCCAACCACCCAACCGTGTCTTTGTAGAGTATAACTATAGTGGTAAAGGTTTATTTAAGAAAACCATATGGTATATGTATTTGCTCAAACTGTTCTCAGTGTATAGAATTTTGGAGAAAGCTACAAACAAAAGTGTTGCCTCGAGATCTTGTTCACGTACTCCTTTGATGTTTCGATGAATTGTCAGAATCTAAGAAATTGTGGATCGATATCTCGGAAATCGGTTTTGATTTTTCCTATGAACTTTCTCAACTTCAGTTCAGATACGATAGAAAAGCAGGGCATTATAAATCGTAGCGGCTTCTGTTGAAAAAGTTGTACCCTTGTTGTTCCTGGTGATTCCAAGGTCACCTTTCTTCGTGAACGGAAGGATGTAGCTTTTCGTCCATTTCTTTGTTTTGGTTACATACTGTGTTGCAAAATCGAAGATCTGTGATTTCAAATGTCCTTGTTTTCAACACTCTAGAAGGCATTTCATCAAATCCTGTAGCTTTTCTACTCATATCCACCGTGAAATGTCCAAGGTTAATGTCACACATGCACACACACACACACACACCACCACACACATACACACATATATATATATATATAATATATATATATATATATATATATATGGACGTTGCATCGAAGAACAATTGTGTATTCTACAAAATACAAATGCAAATTTATTGAACAATAGAATCGAACTCGTTACCAAATGTAGACATTTGAACAAATTTGTATTATGTCATTTACCACTCGACCCTAATTAATCCCTTATTTTTCACCCTCTATTTATCTAAAAAGATCATCTGGGCACTGCGTGCATTAAGACCCAAGCATTCATTTATTACTTTTTTAAATACAACTTTAGCGTTATAACATTCCATCGCGTGAACATGCTTCAAGTTTACATAAACGCTAAACAACCCACCGTTTTTCTAAATCTTAAGATTTTGACCGTCTGATGATTGTAAGTAAGCATGAAACTTTAGTTACGGGATATTAAATTCATAATATATCATATTTGATTGTAAACCTGCTCTGCTATTTTAGCATTGAACACCTTCATATGGCAATATTTTTCTCATTCATTCTCCATTCATTATATATACTAGCAAATATATGCACCCTCCGGGTGCAAGTATTAATGTCATAAAATATCATATTAAATTAGAAAGTCTAAATAAACTAAATAAGAATGCAGATAAAATGATTTCAAACAGAGAGGGGTATAATCGGAAAATAAAACAGCTGTAGCTTCTTTCCTTGCTAAACTTTTCTAATTTAACTATTTAGTTAAAATAGGAAGTAAAGAATAAAATAAAAGAATAACAGTTATTTCTTTTTGTTAATCGATTTCTTTTAAGATCTATTTCCGAGATTTTTGCTCATATTCATTAAGATAACATCAAATAATTAGAAATCAACAATACCAAGGACATATTTATTAAAATCAAATTTTAAATATCAATATGCAAATTAGCCTTCCCGTTCACACAGTAAACCACTTTTTGTTGTACATATAAATACAATTGCATGTTATTAGTACGTAGATATGACCAGCAGTATTAATAATGAAAAACAATTTTATTAATAATTGAGGCTTAAATAAAAATGATTCATGGAGAATGTGATGTATAATAACTAAATGGATTGTGACTTGAGTAGTGATATAGTTTCGGTTACAGACAAACAAACACATAATATCCATTATAATAAGATATATATATATATATATATATATATATATATATATATTATCCAATTGTCGCTTCAACCTTTCAGTAAATTATTCAAAAGTGCTCAATATATCAAAAACATAAAGCAATAATAATAATAGTAATAGTGGAAAATATTTAATAGTCTATCATGGTTTCGATCTAAATCAGTCTCATCTGGACCCTACCTAAAACTTGACTTAGTCGATGTCATTATGCCATATAAAAAAAAAAGTTTTGTGGTACTTCGAGTTGACCATTGGTCGAAGCTCCACTAAAAGCTCTGGTTTGACATCGTATAAAGTTGCGCCATTTTATTTCTTTCAAAATTCTCTGGGCCCTCAAATCTTGCTAGAATAAGTGTATTGAATGTTAAGAGAATTATATTGAAGTAGAAGCAGCTACCGGTGTCGCCTGGGTACTTGCAGGGTGTCTAAAAAAAGATCCATTGTTAAATCGCGTCATATCATTGCAGAATGACCGATTAAAATCCCTACATAAAAAAAGACCTTGCGTTGATCCAGACACTCTAAAAAGAAAAATTAATGTCTCCTATTTTAAATATTAAATGCAAAAAAGATCCATGCTGTTATCATTTAAATTTCATTTATTCTATTTTTATTATCTTCACGAATATAAATCAAATCTTCATTATTTATGCTCAAAAAGCATGATCTGGTGATAGTGAATGTGGATATATACATGGTTACCCCCCCCCCCCAAGAAAAACAGAACTCTCAAATTTTGTAATAAAACATAATTTTATTTTTTTTTATTTCAGTCAACTTTCTGCTTAAAATATTGTAAAAATAATTTTCCCCAAAAAGGTTTATTATAAACAAGTTTTTTGACATTTTATAGACGTTGATAAGATTAAATAAAATGTATTTGGGTTCTGTTTTTTTGCGGGGATCACCCTCTATTTAATTTGTCATTAATTTTCATAGTTTCCTCCGGACATACGTACATACACACAAACTGCCCTTTATATATGCATATTTATATTGTTCTTTTTTTGTCTTGATAAATACGACTTTGGTTTCAATACTTTTTTGAATTTTGCTCGTTTTCCATTTTCTTCTCAAAATGTTAAAAGATGCATCATAGAGTTTTCGTGAATCCAAACTTTATGCATTGATTTGAATAGAGAAATGTATTACTCTATTTGTATGTGCATATTTCAATAGAGACATAATATCGTGCACGGTCAGTAATATCGTTGTATGCAGTTAGGCAAAAGGCTGAATTCTTTAGGTGGACTGATCAGCGAATGGAGGCATTTTTTACTCGGACTTAACGGAGCTTTTGTCGGGTCTTTTGTAAGAAAAGGAGGAAGAAATGAACGTGGGAAGGACTGCGGGGGGTGGGTGGTAAAGAAGAGAAATTAGGAAAAGAAAAGAAGAGAAAGCTGGGTGAGAGATAAGATTAATGTGTGAGTGGGGTGGGGTTAATGAGAAAAAAATGAGGAAAAGAACAAAAAGAAAAAGAGAATGAAAAACTATGAAATAAACGGAGAGATGTGAATTGATACAAGCTGTGAAGGAGAAAGAGTGAAAGAGTGAAAACAGAAAGGAAACGGAGATAAGAAAGACAAAAAGAAAGAGAGGATGAAGAAGGGAGAGAAGAAAAATAATAAAAAAGAAAAGAAAAGAAAACTAATTGGAAAAGATGAAATAAAGAATGAAATAGGGGGAGAATGAATAAATAGGGAATTAATCAATAGGAAAACTAAATAAGAAAGAATGAAATTCATGAAGACAGAATGAAAATTGGTTGAAAACGAAATTCAATGAAAGAAAGAAAGAAATATAAGAATTGAAGAAGAAAGATAGAAAATTTAGAAAGAAAACTAATAAAAAAGAATGAGAACTAAAAATAAATAAATTAATAATAATGTAATATGAAAACAAATAAGGAGGAAAGAAAGCAAGATGATAGAAAGAAAGTAACAAATAGAGAAGAAAGAAAATTTATTAAAAAGAAAGAAAACAGAAATAAATGCACTTGTAAGAATGTAGTATAAATACGAAAGAAAGAATATATATACACATTAAATATCATCAGGGCTTGACTTCCAAACAAAAATAATGAAAATTTGATTTATATTTTACATAAGATAATTAGAAAAATAAAATTTAAAATTGATAATGGCACGGAATTTTTTGCATTTAGTATTTTGAATAGGAGACATTCATTTTCTTTTCGAATTGTCTGGATCAATGCAACGTCTTTTTTTACGTAGGGATTTTAATGGGGCATTCTGTGAGGACCAAAATCACGATTCAACAATAATGGATCAACGAGACTATCTTTTTTATTCCCTTCTACCCAGGAGGCGCCGGGTAGCCGATTCTAGTATGAAATAAAGAAATCTGAGAAAATAAACAGAAGAAATGAAAACGTAAGACAAAAAAGTAAATAGATAAATAGAAAGAAAGAAAGAAAGACGAACAAATCGTATGGAAGAAGAATGACTATTAAACTAATAAGAATGAAAGAAAAGAAAGGCGAGAAATACATCTGATTGAGATAATACAAGAAAAAAAGGATAAGGAAGAAAAAATAATATTAAAATAAGGAAGAAGAAATAATATTAAACTGACTAGCAAAATAAAAAACGCCCTCTGGGCAACATAAAATAAATATAGCCTGAGGGGATGGGAATTGAACATTTATTATCAGAGAGTTTTTATCATAAGAAAAGTAAAATCATCAAATTTATTAAAATAGTAAAAAATAAAATAAATTTATTAAAGGAGTAAAAAAATGAAAAAAATAAATGAAAACTTAGTTCTGATAACTTTAAATATATATTAAAAACAAACAAACTATACATAGATAGATAATACCAGTCATGTATTTATTAAAACTTGTTTAAAAAACCAATGAGGACTGTCTAACATTGCATGCTCAAATTTTGAGTGTATTTATTCTGTTATGACGATTTTAGGTAGTGTGACGTAAGCAGTGACGTAGTTTTTGTTACAGACAAAAACCGGAAGCGAATCTCCATTATTAATAGATAAGAAAGAAAGGAAATAAATATGGTTGAGATAATGAACAGAAGAAAGAAAATTAATAGATAATAAAACTGATAGGTAAATAGTCTAATGAGAAAGAAATATAGGAATGAGTAAGAAAAGAAATACATGACGAAAATTGATAGGAAAGAAGAAGGACATTTAATTAATAAGAAAGAAAGAAGAAAAGTGGAATGAAAAAGAAAAGACCAAAAAAGAAAGAAAGAAACAGAAAGTGGAGATAAATAATACGAGAGAAAGAAGGTAGAATTATGTCAAGGATGAATTAAATAATTGGCCTAAAGATGAATTCAAAACTGGTTGAGATCATAAAACGAAAGGAAGAAAATAAAGTGCAGAAGAGAGAGAGAAATTGAAAGATGGTAGTGAAACGTTAGAGAATTTAAATTATCAAAAGAGGTTAATAGAATATTAAATAAAATAATAAAATCATAAATCGATTAAAAAAAATAAAAATAAAAACGTAAAGTAAAGAAAACAAAATAAAGTGTATAAATGATGAGTCCAAGAATATTGAAATACGTTCATAAACAGAAAAGAAAAGTGGAAAAATGAATCCCACAAAGTTGGAGAGTGGCTCAAAAAGAGGAATTCAGTAATACCCAAAAGGTAGAATAACGCGCAAAAGATGATATCATTAGAATCACATTTTACGTATAAATAGTATTAGATTGCAGAATCTCATTAAGCAGCCTAACCCTAACATTAACCCCAACTCTTACACTAACCCTAACCTTAGCGTGAAATGTAATATAATATATATATATATTATATATATAATATATATATATATATATATGATGAGTCTAGTTCTCAATGTACATATATATATTATTTACTTTTGGGATTTTGTGTAAAGCATGAGTAAAGTGTGAAATAAATGAAAAAATCCGTTAGATATTATGTGTTCAGTTTCATTTTATTTCATTCAATATTTCGAGGAGGTGATTCCTCTTTTTCAGGAATTTCTAGACTGCTACTTTTATTAATAGGAATTGGCTGATGGCTGCAATTGGCTGATGGGCTGCAATTGGCTTGAGTTGGGATGTCTTTTTACCGACCGGCTGTTTTATGCTTAGCTCTCTTCGCCGCTTTCTTCATTGCGATGTTGGGATTGGGTGCGTGTATGTAGCTGCTTGAGCTATGGGTGCCGGGCTGTCTTTGCTATCCTCTTCATTGGTGGAGTTGGGGTTGGGTTTGGATATGTGCGTCACTGGTGGGGTGTGTGTGAAATATTTGTAAGAGTTTAGGATGCCTAATTCTGAGTTTTCCCGTATATATATATATATATATATATATATATATGGGAGAAATAAGAGGAAATTAATCCAACAATATGTGGAGAAAGGTAGACAAACACGGGATGTTGTAAAAACATTGTTGTTGTACCTACAATAAACATCCATTTTTTACAACATCTCGTGTTTGTTTAACTTTCTCTACACACACACACACATATATATAATATATATATATTTGTGAATAAAAAGGCCTTAAATACCATGGGTATCGTGATTATGGACCATTTCCACTCGTGGGTATCTGGGGCTCACCGAGCTTCTTCAGACCACGTTTTTATTTTATTAAGACTTATACATATATACATACATACATATATATATATATATATATGTGTGTGTGTGTGTGTGTGCGTGTGTGCGTGTGTGTTTGTATTTACTCAAATTCGCTAAGTAAAGGAGACAAAATAATGCGTATAAACGAAGAGTCCAAGAAAATTGATAATGATCATAAACAAAAAAGAAAGATGGAAAAATGTATCTCACAACGTTGGAGAGCGGCTTAAACAGAGGAATTTAGTTAAACTCGAAATGACTGAGGAATAAATGAAGAAATGATAGATGAAAAGGAAATACAGCGAATTTAGGTGAATGAATAACTGAAATAAAAGGGAAAAAAAATGAGGCTCAAATACCAAAAAGAAAAAAAAAAGATCAAAAGAAAAGAAAAACAAAACAAACAAAAACACTAAAAACAAAAAGACAAAGGCGGTAGAAAAAGCAACATGGCGGACACCGGATGTTCATTCAGCAGAGGCCGGAAATTACAAGATCCGCAAAACCATACAAGAAATGTATAAGCAACGCGCCAGAGAGCCAGCGGTATATAAAAATATCATAAAACATCCGCGCTTTAGCGTTATCATAGCCATTTTTCTTTCTTCTCTCTTCATCTCCCTTCTCCCTCCTCCCCCGGCTTTTATTCACACTTCTACCTCGTGGTTCTTATATAAATCCACACTTCACCACCTTCTTTTTTTGCTTTTCTTCGCGACTCCAGCGCCATATTGACATTTCGAAATCTTTGTGACGTCATGAAAGGATAATTCTGTCTTTTACTTTAGTAGTTTTTGAATTGTTTTTATTTTATTTTATTTATATTAATCTATTTTTTTTTATCGTGCGTTTTCATGACGACGACGACGACGACGACAGCGCCGCACTTTTGGACATTATAAAGTTGACTGGTTTTCTCTAAATGTAAAAGTCGTTGTAACTATTTGCAGGGGGCGGGGGCGGTGAATGGCGGGGGGGGGGGCGACAAAAAGGAAAAGATAATAATTGAATAGAGAGGAAATGCGTAAATTGTAAGAATGTATTGTTGAATTATAGAACTTTGATAGTTACTAACTTGGTGTAAGGTGGGGGGGGGAGAGAGAGAGAGAGAGAGGAGAGAGAGAGAGAGAGAGAGAAAGGGGGAGAGGTAGATATAGAGAAGAAGAGATAGACTGAGAGAGAGCGAGAGAGAGAGAGAGAAGACAGACAGACAGAGCGAGAGAGAGAGAGAAAGAGAGAGAAGAAAGAGAAAGCGAGAGATAGAGAGAGAGAGAGAGAAGAGAAGAGAAAGATAGAGAGAGATAGCGAGAGAGTGAGCGAGAGAGAAAAGCGAGAGAGAGAGAAGAGAGAGAGAGAGAGAGAGAGAGAGAGAAGAGAGAAAGCGGTATCTTTGTGTGTGATCATTGACCATATGCACAATATCGGTAGAGCAAGGACATTTTCCCTTTTGCTCCCCCCTCTATCTAGCTTTTTCACAATACATACGTATTTACCAATCATTCCACACGAGTAGGATGTGACACGTAGTCAATTTTTAAAAGCAGAGTTTAACAGGTTTGAATTCAGAGTTTTCCTAATCCTAGACTGGTTGCCTAACCCTGGTTAAAGAGCCCATGCTGCCCTACTATGTACACATAACAGGAAGGAGAGTAGTTTTATGCAGGCTTTCCTAAGAGCATTAGTGTTATGTGAAACGTAAACAGCTTTGTCCAGGATTTGAACTCTGGTCGACGAGTCCATTTCCTATAAGTTTAACCAGTACACAACGCACCGAAGTATATTTTAAAATTTCTATTTTTAAATTTTTCATTTGTTTCAAACCAGAGAATCCCTCAGAGACTGAATGGTAAAAACATGTCTAAGACATATATTATAATATATATATATATATAATATATGTGTGTGTGTTGTGTGTGTGTGTGTGTGTATATATATATATATTATATATATATATATTGTCTTAGACATGTTTTACAGTTTGATATAATATATATATATATATATATATATATATATATATGTATATATATATATATATATATATATATTGTCGAATAGGAAAGGCATGGTTGGCCACCAACAAATTATCAGCCATATGGAAATCCGATCTCCCTGACAACCTAAAGAGACGATTCTTCCAGGCTGTGGTTGTGTCGGTACTGCTGTATGGCTCGAGAATAAGCTAGATGGGAGCTGCACAAGAATGCTGCGAGTGGTCCTGAATAATTCGTAGAAGCAGCACCCCACAAAGAAGCAACTGTATGGCCACCTGCCCCCTATCTCACTAACCATACGAGTAAGACGGGCTAGGTATGCAGGACACTGCTGGAGAAGCAGGGATGAGCTCGTAAGCGACGTACTACTGTGGAAGTCGCACATGGGCACGCTAATGTGGGCCGCCAGCCAGAACCTACATTGACCAACTATGTAAGGATGCTGGCTGCGCGGAGGAGCTCCCAGAGTCGATGAATTATAGGGAAGGTTGGCGAGAGATCGTCATGGATATCCGTGCAAACTGCGCGTCATGATGATGATGATATATATTGTCTTAGACATGTTTTTACCGTTCGATATATATATATATATATATATATATATATATATATATATATATAATAGATAGATAGAGATAGATAGATAGATTGTGTGTGTGTATCACTTTTTTGCCGAGACATATTTAATGGTCAATTACAAAATCAATCGAAGCAATAGTTCCCTTCATTTTTGATGGCATAATCCCATCGATCAAGCAACGTATTAATGCCTCGTCTTTCGTGATAAAACAAAATAAAAAACAGCAACCACAAAACAACAACAATTTCTCTATGTCCTTTTTTGACCTCTTGATAATTGCTACATCATTTCCCGCCCTGGAAATGCTATCAAGACCGAAACATCTGATAACCCAATCGGGTGAGGTCGGCAGATGGTCACATTAATTTTGATAGGTATGTAATTTGGGTAAATACAGCAGAAAAATCAGTCATTCGAGGTTTTGACAAAATACACAATCATAGCGAACAATTTGCGAATTACGATGCAAAAAAAAAAAAAAAAAAAATGGAAATAAATTTAGATGACAGTAATACAAGACCGAAAATGATTCATATTCAAATATAATTGCATCTAATCTTACTCGGGTGAACGAGGTAAAAGTCATATCTTATTTCTTCATCAGTGAAGCTTACTGCTTTTTTTTTTTTAACAAAGACTGGTCTAGAATCTCCAATTGACGACAATATCAGAATTGACTGATTTATAACAATTCAATATCTCAGGATGGATAACACATTTCCTGTTCACTAAAAACAAATTACCTTTCCAAGATGTAATGATTGTTCTGGTACAGATATTATTTGGGACAAAACCATTTTCTATTTCGCTAAATCCGATTATAAACGGGATATTTTCATCAAAAGTGATGACCCGTTCCAGAAATTGTTATTTGGTTCGTACGTTGGATTTTACGGCATGTCAATCCTTGTTGCGTTATTTTATGCCGAAGAAGTTTTGCTATTCATTTTTTATGTGTATTGAGAATTTTTTAAAATCCTTGTTTCTACATAGAATTTTAAATAAAACTTCATGTTAAGTGTGTTTTCATATTCATTTAAAAAAAATGATTAAGAAATAAATTATAAGATTTTTAAATCGGGGGTTACTTTACAATCACCTTGTATTATTCATCTACTTTTTTTGGTTGATTGGCTTTTACGGCATGTCAACCCTCGTTGGGTAATTCTATGCCGAAGATGTTTTGTTTTATTCTTTCTTGAACGGTATTGAAAATTTGTTTTTAAACGCATTATTTTAAACTAATTTTTTTCTATTTAACCCAAAGATGGGACCCTAACAGGTACTACTACTCCGGGTCAAAATAAACCTGGGGGTAATAGTGATGAAGGGGTATTCCACATTCCTCAGATGGACCCATTTGGGGGAAGGTCGTATCACTCTGCAGAGGTACAGTCGGTGTTTTCTAAAGCTCTATTCGACATGGCATAAAAGTATTCGGTAGTGTGCCTTATCCTTAACAACGAATATCTGTTTACTGATCAAGAGGCTGTGGTTCGCCAAAACATCTGCTGATTGATTAGTATGCAATTTATATATATATATAAATTGCATTGCTCT
This sequence comes from Doryteuthis pealeii, assembly GCA_023376005.1. Taxonomy (NCBI): domain Eukaryota; kingdom Metazoa; phylum Mollusca; class Cephalopoda; order Myopsida; family Loliginidae; genus Doryteuthis; species Doryteuthis pealeii. The sequence continues at coordinate 89,267,405 of CM042154.1, read as the reverse complement.
CCTTAAAATGAATCGAGCACTCCCGGTAGCCTAATATGTTTTTACCAGTAAAAATCAATTTCTAAAAAGTGGGTGTGTAGATGGCACAAGGGTAAGATATCCGACTAATGATGAATAGGCAGAGTTTTGATCGCAGCCTTCAGCAGCCTGCGTTGTCTAGTCACACTGATAAGACGTGAAATGGCGAAGACATTATGTGAATGACTATATACATATTAATCTTTATTTTTAAACTCTGACGGTGTAAAAAATACTCCCAGCATTATATCTTCTAATTACAAAATACAAATTCATGCCAAGAGAAAAAAATACATAAAAAAAAGAAAAGACCAAAACATATGCACCACCTGAAAATAACTAGCCGGCATTACTGTAATGGTCGAAGGAAAAATACTGAAGTGCTCAATACACTAAGTAGAGACAATAAATAATAGTAAGCCTAACGATTCAGTCTATCTACCTAGGTTTCTCCTAATGGGTCATCAGGATAATTCTGTGTTCTTTTTTAAAGAATAAGTCAGGATTGTCCTGATGACATAAGTAATTTAAGCGCGTGCGTTTTCCCCTTTATACATTGTTGTGCGAAACATCATAGGAAGGGTGGTTAAGTTAGGAAGCTAAATATATATATATATATATATAATATATATATATATATATATATAGTTAAGAGTAAGGAAATGAAACCGACGGTATAAGTATAGATAAAAGGATATGAAAACACACAATGCTGTTAAATTGAAAATATTTTAAATCATATTCATATCTAATATTGAACAATATTTCGATTTATAAAAATCATCTTCAGAGCTTATTTTTATTATTCCGGACTCATCGGAGAGAAGATGAAAATAATTTGATATCATTTTCAAATTATTTTCAGCTTCTCTCTCGATGAGTCTTGAATAATAAAAAAAAAAAACAAGCTCTGAAGATGATTTTTATAAATCGAAATATTGTTCATTATTAGCTATGAATAGGATATAAAATATTTTCATTTTAACAGCATTGTGTGTTTTCATATCCTGTTATGTGTGTGTGTGTGTGTGTGTGTGTAGGTCTTTGATCTTAACAATGGCTTTCTTTAGTTTCAAGTCTTTTATTTTTTACTGAAAATGTTTCTTCTTTAACCTGTTTGATGATGACCATCTCTGCTTCTTTCACTTCTCCTTTTCACCCTTAAAAAGAGTTCCCAAAGCGAGGGGAGACAACTTAAAACAAAGAGAAACTGATTCAATTATCTTAGAAATTACAGCATTTACGTATGCGTGAATGTGTGTGTGTGTGTGTGTGTGCGTGTGTGTTTATATTGAGTTTTTCTTCTTCTGAAAGTCATGAAACAAAACGAAACTTGCCCAATTCCAAAAAGACATTACTGATCCGTGTCATAGACGATTGGAAAATTTTAGGCTGTTACATTAATTCCTTACTAGCGGGACCCATAGAATTTCCACCAAACAAAAATCAAGTGGAGCTATTTAAACCAGAAACGGTGATTTGCAAGTTCATTACATATAGATCCCACTGTTGTCTTTGCAATAAATAATGCAAAAACAGAAGTGACAAAAACACGACTCGAATAAAAAAAAAAGTTGGGCCGGAAATTCGCCTGGTGCTGGCTCGCTAAAACATAGCGTAAATTAAGACAGGAGAAGAGACCTTAACGATATAAGATCAAAATAACCCAATTATCTTCCATATTTCACAATTTCAATATTACAAATGAAAAAAAAAATCTAACCACTTTTTTATAATTCATTTTAATTTCACGTTAGGCATTTAAGCGACGCAAGGCCATTTGGAATGTTTTTTTTTTAATTGAAAGAATTAGAATGGGACAAATAAGAAATCTGCGATTTATCAATACTAGATAATCTGTATTTACATTTTGCATTGCATCTTGAACAATTTGGACGGCCTCATTTTTAACCAGAGGGTGTTGCAGGATGATAACGGATGGAAGATTTAGGAACAACCATATTAATATTTAGTTATCAAAACTGTTGAGGATGTTCCGTATATGTATATCTTATTTGTTCAATGGGGTGACTTGTTTTTGATCAGGTCAGTCTGTGTCAGATTCTTTCCAACGGAATAGTTCCTGCTGCCTTTCTAGTAGTACATTGAAATGTTATGTACTTTGTTATATCAAATTGTGGAATGCATTAATCTTTCTTGTTCGTATTGATTGAGTTACAATTACAAATTGCAAATGGCTGACCTCAATTCTACAGGATCTGTAATTGAGCTTTACACGAAACCGATAGGAAAAATGGCCTCGTTCTAATCTCGCAGTATCTCGCGGCTGATCTCGAGTGCCACTCTTGATATTACATCAGTTTATCTATCAGTTTGTATAATTTGTATTTTAGGTTAAGACGGTAGGCATAAAACACACACACGCACACAGACACATACACTATATATATATATATATTTCACCCAAAAATGTAGCATATATCAGTTTAAATACAAACGAGAAATCTGGGAAAATCAGCTAGTGTAGTCGTTAGAATCCCCGCCTGTCATCCTGGCAGTTAGGGATCGAATCACACACAGAGCACTTTCCTGTCTATAACTCTGCTGATGAGGCATAATAGGCCGAAATGTACATACAGAGATCGACTTTTTCTCGATTTGTTTACGCCTTACATTTAAACAGATATGCACGCATAATTCATTAATTAACAACCAATTAATTTTCAAAATTAGATATGGCTTCAATTAAGCACATATTCTCCACAAAATTGTCGGCTATCGCCATCTCAAACGTCCTGTTTATTTACTCTCATATATATATATATATATATATATATATATATATATATATTATATATATAGAGAGAGAGAGAGAGAGAGAGTTAAACAGATGTATCTTGTTTAATGAGTTTATTAACGATCTTTTTAATAATTATAGCAAACTTTTTTTAATATTTGGATGGAATCCGTCGATTAGACAATCAAAATATAAAAAGTTGGCCTGAAATTTTGAAAAGATCGTTAATAAACGCGTTAAACAAGAGACCTTTGTTTAGTTTAATTCTATATGAAGAAATGAAAGAATGCTACCCATATATATATATATATATATATATATATATATAATATATATATATATAAAACTGTTACACTAAAGATAATACACTTGTGTCGTTGGCGTGAAGACGCGGTGGCGGATGTGCTGATGACAAAACGATTGCATGACTTCCACGCTTTTTGGAACGTCAAATTATTTTCAGCTACTCTCTCGATGAGTCCAGATTAAAAACAAGCTCTGATGATGATTTTTATAAATCGAAATATTGTTCAATATTAGCGATGAAGATGATATAAAATATTTTCATTTTAACAGCATTGTGTATTTTTATATCCTTTTATATATATATATATATATATATATATATATATATATATATATCTAACCAGGGTGTTCGGTATAAATTTGACATATTTATATTCGGTTATTTTTCTCCGTAGGTTGGAGGTATTGACGCACAGTACGCATCATTTAAAAGCTTGAACCCTTCTTCATTCATATGTGTGATGACAAAATGGACGACGGAAACACACCCGAATCAGGGAAGAGAATAACTTGTATCATGATGATCTGCACCGGTCATCAAAATAAGGTGATTATGGTTGCTGCCCAAAGTTTCCTGAACACTCTAAAAACAATCAGGCATGAGCTGGAGAATTGCAATAGAGAATACGATGCTGTGGCTAGAATAAAGTAACATAACAGACGATCTGATTGCGTTTGTACAGCAGATTTCCTAAAAAATCAGCAGAAAATGTGTTGGAGGACCCTCAGATTCCTACGTGGAGTTCCTAAACACTGTAGTCAAGCTCTGGATAACAAGGGTAGCCAATGGTCGGCCATATGTATGGCATCAGGATTCGGTCCCCTGGTCACACCTCTGGGAAAAGTCAAAAATGGCTGTCGGCGAATTTTTATGACTACACCAGTCCCAATATTTGGCCTCCGAACTCCCCAGATCTTAACCCCATGGATTATTATGTAATGGGGTGCTGTTGAGAAAGACACCAATCGCCGTGCTTGTACTACAAAAGCCCAGTTCATCGACCGAATTGAGGTAGTTTTTTAGACCCTTGCTCCATGTTCCGGAGCAGGATTGAGGCTGTGATCGACGCTATTTGCAGTCATTTAGAGTGAAACTTGTTGACAGTAGTGTAATTTCCGTGCCTGTTGAATTTCTTTACAATTACAATCAATTAAATTTTGTAGTTACCAAGCACTTTTTCTTTTTTCCTTATGACACTGTCAAATTTCTCCCGAACACCCTGTAGCTCAGTTGGTAGAGTGTTTGTCTAGGAGCCCCAAGGTTCTTGGTTCGATACCGGTCCCCGCCTACTCAGCGTATGAGTAGCACAGGGATCTGTGCGGTAAAGTGAGGAGCCGATGGTAGGTGTGGCGCCTCAGATGCTAAAATAATCTCCTTGGTCTAGCGCTAGTGAAAAGGGGATAGACTCCCTCGCTGTCTGGTTGATACCGACATTAGACCGCCCCGAAGACTTTACTTTTTTTACTTTTTATATATATATATATATAACATAAGTAAGTAAAGTAAAGTCGTCGGGGCGGCCTAATGTCGGTATCAGCCAGACAGCGAGGGAGTCTATCTCCTTTTCACCAGGTCTAGACCAAGGAGATTATTTTTGCGTCTGAGGTGAGGCGCCACATCTACAATCAGCTCCTCACTTTACCGCAATGATACTTGTGCTACTCATACACTGAGTTGGCGAGGGACGGTTTCGATCCTGAAACCTTCTGGTTTCTAAGTCGGACGTTCTATCGACTGAGCTAAGCCGGCCCTATATATTCTCGAATTGGAACTTCACCATTAGATGCAGTTTTGCCGCTTACCCAGCACACGTCTAGATTGGGATGACGTTGGTCTGCCATCTTTAATCTCATTTTTTCTGAGAAAGTTCTTCAATTTCCTCGGTACCAAAGATAAGAAAATAGAGTTTTCCCTCATCGATTATCTATTAACCTGGGTTGCAGCTATTTCCTAAGCTCATCAATGTTTGACACAAGGCTAAGGGGAGCAAGTAAAGATCTAACACATTCTCAGTCTGTAAACCCTGCTTTTTTAATATTTTATGTCACGCCTCTGAAACTCTGAAGTCGGCAGAGTGGCCCAGTGTCGGTATCAGCCGGACTGCGAGAGAGTCTATCCCCTTTTTACTAGCGCTAGACATGGGAGATATTTTTGATACGATGGAACGACACATCTACGGTCAGTTCCCTACTTTATCGCAGAGATCAGTGTACTCAATTTGTGCTGCTCATGCGCTGAATCGGCGGAAATCGGTATCGAACCCGAAACCTTGTAATTCCTAGGTGAGCGCTCTACTGACTATGCTAAACCAGCCCCTGAAACTTATATGTGGGGGTTGTTGGAATATTTTGGTGATATAAGCTGTGCTACAATACACCACTTAAATTTATAGACTAGGCAAGGTCACATGATTTAAACCTCAGCCAATCAACAGCCATAATGTGTGGCTGGTTGACTACTTAATCACTGATACTGAGAGGCGTTCATTTGCAATCATTGACGAAGGACTTGCAATAGTGAGGAGGACCAAGGAGCCACTGAATGATTCTTTACTAAGGATGAATGCTGGACAAGCGTTCTTGCATGAAACCTAAAGGATGGCACATAAAATCGTGACAGGGGTTCATACCTTTCCAAGGGTATTTGTCCAAAAGTGAAGATAATAGGTCAACTGGAATTTGAACTCACTCACTCACTCACTCACTCACTCACAGCACATTTGCCACTAATTCACGGGGATACCCCAAAATCCCTCTGAATATCTTGTTTAAATTTTGATAAATAAATCTTTTATTATTCAACATGAAGCCTATTTAATTTTGTTTACTTAGAACTTGTAATTACTTGGATATTCACATTTCAAATGATGTCAATTATTTCTGGACACCCTGTATGTTTGTCTGTAGTAATAGGGAAATGAGAGAATAGTTACGAAATAAGATTAAAAAATCCTGAATAATGAAAATTCTTTAAATATTTAATTAGTGTGTTTTATAGACATACAAAAGGAAAAGGTATATGGCACTAGTCCTTCATCTGATTTTTTTTTGACCCAGTATGATTGAGTTCAATCCTCATTAGATGCTTCTCTTATGTAGTTTTTTTTACATATTAAAATAAATTAAATATCTACAAAGGAAAGAAAGTATCTACTATCTTTCAGTTATTTATCTGCATATACAAGGTTTCCCTCAAAAATAAAATTGACTAGTCTAATAATATAGCCAATATTCTCGCTCAAATAATCTCACATTTTAACAAAGTGTGTAAAAACTAAGTTTAAGGTTTTTTTGTTTTTTTCAGGGGTAAGATAAACATTCCCTAGTAATGAAATTTTCTGAGTTCGAAATATCTTAAACACAAACAACAGTGTGAGTCTTGGAGAAAATTAGTTATAAATTCTATTTCCCTCTGAATATCTTCTTTAAATTTCGATAAATAAATTTTTATTATTAACAAGAAACCGATTTAATTTTGTTTGCTTAGAATTTGTAATTATTTAGATATTCACATTTCAAATTATTTCATTTTTTTTCTGGACATTCTGTATTTTATGCCACGTACCGGAAACTCATTTTCTAAGTTCATTCATGTTTGACACAAGGCTATGGGCACCAAGTACACAGTATAGATCAAAGTTACTCTCAGTCTGCAAACCCTGACTTAATATTTTGTCACGCCTCTGAAACTTATGAGTCTATAAATATAGAGGACGTGTTTGTTTTTTTTAGCTAAATTCGAAAAAAGATGGAAAATAAAAGTCAGCCTTTGTTTAAAAGAAAGTAAAGGACAATGAATGGGAGTTAAAGAATACCAAAAAAAGAAGAAAGAAAGAAAGAAAAAGAAAAGAAAAGAGAAAAGAAAGAAAGAAAAAGAAAGAAAGAAAAGAAAAAAAAAGAAAGAAAGAAAGAAAAAGAAAAAGAAAGAAAAAAGAAAGAAAAAGAAGGAGAGAAAGAAAAGGAGAAAAAAAAAGAAGAAAGAGAAAGAGAGAGAGAGAAAAGAAAGAGAGAAAAGAAAGAGAGAGAAAGAAAGAAAGAAAGAGAGAGAAAGAAGAGAGAAGAAAAGAGAAAGAAAGAAAAAGAAGAGAAGAGAAAGAAAGAAAGAAAGAAATAAAGAAAGAAGAAAGAGAAAAAGAGGCAAGAAAGAAAAAGAGAGAGAAATAAAGAAAGAGAGAAATAAAGAAAGAAAAGAGAGAGAAAGAGAGAAAGAAAGAAGAGAAAGAAAGAAAAAGAGAGAGAAATAAAGAAAGAGAGAAATAAAGAAAAAAGAAAGAAAGAAGAGAGAGAAATAGAAGAGAGAGAGAGAAAAATAAAGAAAGAAGAGACAAAGAACGACATAAAGAAACTTGAGAATGAGTGCTCGTAAATTAATAAGCTTGTAAAATCCTGGAACACCTGCTGATTTAACTAGCTATCACCAGAATGTTAACTGAGAAAAAATGATGGGTTTTTCCCCATCTCACCTTTTACAGGAGATGAAGCGGGAATTACCGAAATTAAGTGCTAAAGTCTAAAAGGAAATGGACAAAGAGGAGGAGGAGGACAAAATGAGGGAAAGGGAGAGAGAGAGAAAATGGAGTTTGGAGACGAATTAGGTGAATCTTAAATAGCGTAAATGAGTGGGTATTTAGGGAGTTCACACTGGCTGTTATTTAAAACGGATGATGTCAGAGGCCAAACAAAAGAGGAAGAAGAAAATTCTAGCCATTAAAATTCTTCGAAAACGATGATTAATTCCATTTCTTGGAGAGTAATTGGTGTCTCTGCGATTTTCTTGCCAAAATTGTTTAAAAGTCACGTGGTCGGGCGTACTGGGTTACACACACATGAGCAGACGCCCATAATACACACCCAGGTCGAATCGTACACGGCCACGTTTACGTTCCCGGATATCGTGTAAATGCCGTTGTTTAGCAGTTATTTCCTATATATTAGTACTCGAGTTCCTTAATTGTACGACCGTTATCATCTCGCAACACCTACTGACTAAAAATGAGACCGTCCAAATCGTCCAAGATAAAATACAAAAAAGTAAATCTGGTGTTGCTTATCTACCGAATATTTCTTTCCTATGAATTTCTTCACTTCAACTAAATCAGGGACTATTCCATTTTTATTGTAAAGAAAGGAAGGGAAGAAAAAGGCCATGCTACACTAAAAACTATAAGAAAGAAAGAAAGAGAGTAGGATGAAGTTATAGATAGGCGACGAGTGCGCGGAAGCAATAGCGCTAATCTGTTTCAATCGAACATAATCAAAAGATGAAAAGAAGAAAAAAAAAGGAGTGAAAGAGTGCTTCCCGAGGAGTATGACCTGGGACCACACGGTTTATTTCACCTCACTCATCTGATCAGAAGGCGAAGGCTCCTAAACAAGGTAAGTATAAAAAGAAAGGTTCCTAGGTATGAAACTATACTGTATCTGGTGGTGAGGCTCCCTTTCTCGAACCCTAGAGAATTTAAGACACCCTTAAGACACCATTTCTTCCCCACTACGCTCATGTCAACGTTAACTCGAAATGTTTCATATATGTATCAATTAGATCTAATTACGAATTATTTGTATTAGATAGGAATACTTCATACTAGATAACTGTATAAAAACATTAAGAAACTACACCTAAATGTAAATATAAACGTATAATCCTCATTTTCAAATATCTCTTTCAATTTGGCAAACGATCAGAAATCTAACCTTGTCGGCGAGGCTGAGAATACACTGATATCCCATACCGAGGGGGTAAATCCCATACCTCTAAAAAGTGGTCTTCTGGTATGACACTAAACTGCAAGTTCCAGTTTGAAGATTATGAGGCTCCAGATCTGGGGTGTGTGGAGTACCAATTCATTGCCATTACTCCCAGGTTTACTCTTACCAGGAGTTGTTGCACCTGTTAGAGTCTCCTCTATGGGCCAAATAGTTATGTTTAGGTACTGGCAAAAAAATCGGCTGCTACGAGTTTTAAAAGTGAATTAAAAATAAATAAATCTATTATTTAAGGTTAAACTATCTGGAAATATATTAAGAGGAGGTGACCTCATATGTAAATCTTTACTTTCTGGAATAGCTGGTTTGTATCTTACTTTCAACTGTAATCTGTAGCTAACTTCATAGCCCCTTCTATTTCTTCTGAGTACTTGTTCTGTTCTTTTAAGATGCTGGTTTGATTATGCCAAGGTTGGCATTAGTTCTTAGAGAAAACGCAAGGCATATATTTTGTTGTAATCACATTTTTATTAACATCAGATCTACAATTTTTTCAATCGTACGGCGAAGCCGGTCCGTGCTTACATTAGGACCTCTAACGGCTTCACTGACTCTAAGCGAACTGAACTTTCCGTTCCCAGCCATTTCATAACCGGAAAGGCAAAGGTTATCTCGCATTAATCCTCTAACGCCTCAGATCTGAATTCAATAACACCTAGATTCAACATTTGTTTCTACACTAACCATCTAAAAAAAACAACGTTACCCATCAATACATAATATCTCATCTAAAAAATACAGATAAATAAGATAATATTATCTGCGTTATTCGGACTATTGTCCCATTTTCATTGTATTTGTACAACGTTTCGGCCGATATGCCCTCCGGCCTTCTTCAGTATTTCTTGTCGGACTCGAGAACCACAGTAGCATTGCCTTTGTCTGTTGGTAGTATTACGATTCTCATCACGTTGTAGTATTGATGGCCAGTCTCTCCTCCTTTGTGATGTTTGATTTTGAGGCTTTGATTTCTCTATCCCCTCCTCACCTTCCATCTTAGCTCATCTGCTCGCACTTGGGGATATTTAAGGCTGCCTCCTCAATTGGAGCTCTCAGGTCCAAGTATGGAATCCGTGATGGCTCCCGATTACAAGAAAGTTCCCGAGTCCGAAAAGAAGGTTCCGAGTCCGACAAGAAATACCTGAAGAAGGCCAGAGGGCATATCGGCCGAAACGTTGTACAAACAACAATGAAGATGGGGACAATAGTCCGAATAACGCAGATAATACTAATCATCAAGCCTCATCTCAACATTCAGAGAGAAATAAGATAATGTGTTCGTTTTTAAGTAAATTAAATTTTGAAAACGAACTATTCTACCAGAAAACAATCAACTAAATTTATAGCAATTTATAATGTTACATTGTTATTTTAGTCTCCACAGAATTGCCATACAAATATTTATCTAAAAAGAAGAAAAAAAAAGAAAGAAAAGAAAGCGATGTTGTCCGTTTTGCGAAATTAATTTTCGTACACAATATCTACTTATTAAAATTCTTAAATACCAACAAGAGTATAAAGACAATAAAATGAACTTGAGTTGAATTTGTCACAGAAGAAATTATCCCCAAATGTTCATATTGCTAAAGTTATAGACGTTGATGTTAGGCAGCACCATATTCGTTTCAAGACTTGAGCGATGATGTTTCCCAAGAGCCTCTTTTATCAGTTATCTGAGCAATACCATGAGTATTCTTGCGGGAGATACAGAAGCTACTTACCATTGTTTTTCTCTGTAGTTTTAAATTTAGAGATTTTTCTTTATCTAAACCAGTTGGCAAAAACTCTAAAAAAAAAGTTTGGATGAAAATGGGTTCATGTCTTTTCCAATGCGTTAGTGTGAAGTGATTGAAATAATACCCGCTACACAAATTCCATTTTGGCTGTTATGTTCAACCTACACCCCAAATAGCTTGAGCCATTCTGTATCATATATATATATATATATTATAATATAATATATATAATATATATTGTATATATTTATATATATATACATGTATATATATATATACATGTATATATATATATATATATATATAGTATATATATACATATACATATATATAACATATATATATATATATACATATAATACAATATATAATAATACATAGTATATATACATATATACTATACATAATATATATATATATACATAATATATTAGAGGAAAATTAGTTATAAATTCTATTTCCCTCTGAATATCTTCTTTAAATTTCGATAAATAAATCTTTTATCATTTAACAAGAAACCGATTTAATTTTGTTTGCTTAGAATTTGTAATTACTTAGATATTCACATTTCAAATTATTTCATTTTTTTTCTGGACATTCTGTATTTTATGCTACGTACCGGAAACTCATTTTTTAAGCTCATTCATGTTTGACACAAGGCTATGGGCACCAAGTACACATTATAGATCAAAGGTACTCTCAGTCTGCAAACCCTAACGTAATATTTTGTCACGCCTCTGAAACTTATGAGTCTATAAATACAGAGGACGTGTTTTTTGTTTTTTTTAGCTAAATTCGAACAAAGATGGAAAATAAAAGTCAGCCTTTGTTTAAAAGAAAGTAAAGGACAATGAATGGGAGTTAAAGAATACCGAAAAAGAGATAAAGAAAGAAAGAAAGAAAGAGAAAAAGAAAGAAAGAGAAAAAAGAAAGAAAGAGAAAAGAAGAAAAAGAAGAAAAAGAAGAAAGAAAGAGAAAAGAAAGAAAGAAAAAGAAAGAAAAGAAAGAGGAAAAAAAAGAAAGAGAAAGAAAAGAAAAAGAAAAAGAAGGAGAGAAAGAAAGAAAAGAGAGAGAGAAAGAAAGAGAGAAAAAAAGAGAGAAAGAAAGAAAGAGAGAAAGAAAGAGAGAGAAAGAGAGAGAGAGAAAGAAATAAAGAAATAAAGAGAGAAAAGAAAGAAAGAGAAGAAAGAAAAGAAAGGAGCGCAAGAAAAGAAAAAGAGAGAGAAATAAAGAAAGAGAGAAAATAAAGAAAGAAAGAAAGAAAGAGAGAAAAGAAAGAAAGAGAGAAAGAAAGAAAGAAAGAGAGAGAGAAATAGAGAGAGAGAAAGAAAGAAAGAAAGAAAGAAAGAAAGAGACAAAGAACGACATAAAGAAACTTGAGAATGAGTGCTAGTAAATTAATAAGCTTGTAAAATCCTGGAACACCTGCTGATTTAACTAGCTATCACCAGAATGTTAACTGAGAAAAAATGATGGGTTTTTCCCCATCTCACCTTTTACAGGAGATGAAGCGGGAATTACCGAAATTAAGTGCTAAAGTCTAAAAGGAAATGGACAAAGAGGAGGAGGAGGACAAAATGAGGGAAAGGGAGAGAGAGAGAAAATGGAGTTTGGAGACGAATTAGGTGAATCTTAAATAGCGTAAATGAGTGGGTATTTAGGGAGTTCACACTGGCTGTTATTTAAAACGGATGATGTCAGAGGCCAAACAAAAGAGGAAGAAGAAAATTCTATCCATTAAAATTCTTCGAAAACGATGATTAATTCCATTTCTTGGAGAGTAATTGGTGTCTCTGCGATTTTCTTGCCAAAATTGTTTAAAAGTCACGTGGTCGGGCGTACTGGGTTACACACACATGAGCAGACGCCCATAATACTACACACCCAGGTCGAATCGTACACGGCAACGTTTACCTTCCCGGATATCGTTTAAATGCCGTTGTTTAGCAGTTATTTCCTATATATTAATACTAAAGTTCCTTAATTGTACGTACGTTATCATCTCGCAACACCTACTGACTAAAAATGAGACCGTCCAAATCGTCCAAGATAAAATACAAAAAAGTAAATCTGGTGTTGCTTATCTACCGAATATTTCTTTCCTATGAATTTCTTCACTTCAACTAAATCAGGGACTATTCCGTTTTTATTGTAAAGAAAGAAAGGGAGGAAAAAGGCCATGCTACACTAAAAACTATAAGAAAGAAAGAAAGAAAGAAAGAAAGAGTAGGATGAAGTTATAGATAGGCGACGAGTGCGCGAAGCAATAGCGCTAATCTGTTTCAATCGAACATAATCAAAAGATGAAAAGAAGAAAAAAAAAAGGAGTGAAAGAGTGCTTCCCGAGGAGTATGACCTGGGACCACACGGTTTATTTCACCTCACTCATCTCATTCTGAAGGCTCCTAAACAACGTAAGTATAAAAAGAAAGGTTCCTAGGTATGAAACTATACTGTATCTGGTGGTGAGGCTCCCTTTCTCGAACCCTAGAGAATTTAAGACACCCTTAAGACACCCTTTCTTCCCCACTACGCTCATGTCAACGTTAACTCGAAATGTTTCATATATGTATCAATTAGATCTAATTACGAATTATTTGTATTAGATAGGAATACTTCATACTATATAACTGTATAAAAACATTAAGAAACTAAACCTAAATGTAAATATAAACGTATAATCCTCATTTTCAAATATCTCTTTCAATTTGGCAAACGATCAGAAATCTAACCTTGTCGGCGAGGCTGAGGATACACTGATATCCCATACCGAGGGGGTAAATCCCATACTTCTAAAAAGTGGTCTCCTGGTATGACACCAAACTGCAAGTTCCAGTTTGAAGATTATGAGGCTCCAGATCTGGGGTGTGTGGAGTACCACTTCATTGCCATTACTCCCAGGTTTATTCTTACCAGGAGTTGGAGGACCCGTTAGAGTCTCGTCTATGGGCCAAATAGTTATGTTTAGGTACTGGCAAAAAAATCGGCTGCTACGAGTTTTAAAAGTGAATTAAAAATAATCAAATCTATTATTTAAGGTCAAACTATCTGGATATATATTAAGAGGAGGTGACCTCATATTTAAATCTTTACTTTCTGGAGTAGCTGGTTTGTATCTTACTTTCAACTGTAATCTGTAGCTAACTTCATAGCTCCTTCTATTTCTTCTGAGTACTTGTTCTGTTCTTTTAAGATGCTGGTTTGATTATGCCAAGGTTGGCATTAGTTCTTAGAGAAAACGCAAGGCATATATTTTGTTGTAATCACATTTTTATTAACATCAAAACTACAATTTTTTCAACCGTACGGCGAAGCCGGTCCGTGCTTACATTAGGACCTCTAACTGCTTCACTGACTCTAAGCGAACTGAACTTTCCGTTCCCAGCCATTTCATAACCGGAAAGGCAAAGGTTATCTCGCATTAATCCCCTAACGCCTCAGATCTGAATTCAATAACACCTAGATTCAACATTTGTTTCTACACTAACCATCTAAAAAAAAACAACGTTACCCATCAATACATAATACCTCATCTAAAAAATACAGACAAATAAGATAATATTATCTACGTTATTCGGACTATTGTCCCATTTTCATTGTTATTTGTACAACGTTTCGGCCGATATGCCCTCCGGCCTTCTTCAGGTATTTCTTGTCGGACTCGAGAACCACAGTAGCACTGCCTTTGTCTGTTGGTAGTATTACGATGTTCTCATCACGTTGTAGTGATTTGACGGCCACTCTCTCCTCCTTTGTGATGTTTGGTTTTGGAGGCTTTGATTTCTCTATCCCCTCCTCACCTTCCATCTTAGCTCATCTGCTCGCACTTGGGGGATATTTAAGGCTGCCTCCTCAATTGGAGCTATCAGGTCCAAGTATGGAATCCGTGATGGCTCCCGATTACGACAAGAAAGTTCCCGAGTTCGAGAAGAATGTTCCCGAGTCCGAGAAGATTCCCGAGTCCGACAAGAAATACCCGAAGAAGGCCGGAGGGCATATCGGCCGAAACGTTGTACAAACAACAATGAAGATGGGGACCATAGTCCGAATAACGCAGATAATACTAATCATCAAGCCTCATCTCAAACATTCAGAGAAATAAGATAATGTGTTCGTTTTTAAGTAAATTAATTTTGAAAACGAACTATTCTACCAGAAACAATCAACTAAATTTATAGCAATTTATAATGTTACATTGTTATTTTAGTCTCCACAGAATTGCCATACAAATATTTTATCTAAAAAGAAGGGGAAAAAAAGAAAGAAAAGAAAGCGATGTTGTCCGTTTTTGCGAAATTAATTTTCGTACACAATATCTACTTATTAAAATTCTTAAATATCAACAAGAGTATAAGACAATAAAATGAACTCGAGTTGAATTTGTCACATAAGAAATTATCCCCAAATGTTCATATTGCTAAAGTTATAGACGTTGATGTTAGGCAGCACCATATTCGTTTCAAGACTTGAGCGATGATGTTTCCCAAGAGCCTCTTTTATCAGTTATCTGAGCAATACCATGAGTATTCTTGGGGGAGATACAGAAGCTACTTACCATTGTTTTTCTCTGTAGTTTTAAATTTAGAGATTTTTCTTTATCTAAACCAGTTGGCAAAAGCTCTAAAGTTTGGATGAAAATGGGTTCATGTCTTTTCCAATGGCGTTAGTGTGAAGTGATTGAAATAATACCCGATACACAAATTCCATTTTTTGCTGTTATGTCAACCTACACCCCAAATAGCTTGAGCAATTCTGTTATCATATATATATATATATATAATATATATATATATATATATATATATATATATATATTACATGTGTATATATATACATATATATACATGTATATATATACATATATATATACATGTATATATATATACATGTATATATATATATATATATGTATAATATATAAATGTATATATATACATGTATAT